>CM077510.1:13018344-13638679 GCA_039654745.1 Houttuynia cordata
GTTGATGTCATGCACATTGGTGGAGAGATTCTCCACTTTGGTCATGTGGGCTTGTGCCTTCTTCTTCTTGAAACTATCTTGTTTCTTCCGTTTGTAACAATCCTTAGCCTTATGGCCCATCTTGTCACACACATAGCACTTGCCCTTGAACTTGTTATTGTTGGAGTCATTGTTTGACTGACCCCCAGGATGCTTCCTCTTTTTGTTGGTAAAGCCATTGCTTTTATGCCCTTGTTCCACAACATTAACTTTGGCCTCCATGCCATGACCCCCAGTTTTCTTTTCAGAAGAATGGTTGTCCTCATCAATCCTTAACCTCACAATCAGATCTTCCAAGTTCATCTCCTTTCTCTTATGCTTTAAGTAGTTCTTGAAATCCTTCCAGGATGGTGGTAGTTTCTCAATTATTGCTGCCACCTGGAAAGACTCACTTAAAGTCATATCTTCTGCATGAATTTCATGAAGGATAACTTGTAGATCTTGAACTTGATTGATCACAGTCTTAGAATCCACCATTTTGAAGTCCAAAAATTTGCCGACCACGAATTTCTTTGTTCCAGCATCTTCAGTTTTGTACTTCTTGTCTAAAGACTCCCACAGTGCCTTAGCACTTGTCATCGAACTGTACACATTATATAATGTGTTGTCCAATCCGTTAATGATATAATTACGGCATAAGAAATCTGCATGTTTCCATGCATCTACTGCCGCAACAGCTGTTTTGTCTTCCCGTTTCTCCTCAGTGAGAATGGGTACTTCCTCTTTAAGGAATCGGGCCAAATTTAGCGTGGTAAGATAAAACAACATTTCCTGTTGCCATCTCTTGAAATCCACACCACTGAACTTTTCTGGTTTCTCCCCTTTAACTTGAACAGGAGCATTCACCGGAGTGGGAATAAGTATGGTTCCATCAGTAGCCATTTTTGTAACTTTGCAAATCACAGAAGATTATCTCAGTAAAATACACAGTAATTATAGTACAAATGACAGTATATTACAGTAGAGCACAGTAATCATAAATAACAGTAAAAATTCTGTCTTAAGATTGTTATTAAAATTTCCTTTACTGCTACTGTATTAAGGATGAACTGTGTATACCTTTTGCAAAGATGATAATAAAGGAGAAGAGTTTATGATCGAATCAAGCGAAACACTTTGTCCTTAAGACAGAATTCGCCCTCCCTACGGTGCTTAGGACTCTTGGGCGTCTGCCTCCCAGGATAAGACGATCAACCACGTACTGTAGGAGCACTCCAAACAGCACGCGCAGCGAACCACAAATGTGTAATGCTTTCACAGAAAGAAGAGAGGAGAAAGAAGAAGATGCAGGAAAAAATCCGTACTGAAAAAACCCGTTTTTACAAGCTTTATAGAGACGCGTCCGTCCGTTAACGGTCATAATAAAACGGACCCGTTTTGGTTGAACCAAAATAAATTAGAAAACCAAACCATTGAATTTGTCCTAAAATAATATTTTCTTGTTGACCCAACCCAACCCAACCCAATCCAACCCGACCCGGCCGGCCGCGCGTGCGAACCGAACCGAACCGAGCCGGCCGGCCGGACGGCGGCGCGCGCGCGTGTGGGTTAGCCCACCGAGGTGCATGAGTCCAACATCTCTCTCCCCCACAAAAGTGGGGTGGCCCTTGGGCCTAACTTATAAGGCCAACCTTGGACCTTATATACCATCCACAACCCATCCTTGGTGTGGATGTGAGACTATTCATCCTTCACCCAATTCACTCATTTATCTCATAGTAAGTGAGTTTTAAACATGGGTTAATACCCAATTATGGGTTATAACTAACACCCACTTCTAACAAATATTACTACTAATTCTCGATGGAGGGAGCATATGATTGGCCCCAATATTATGACAAAAAAGATGTAAGGGAAACTGGATCAAATATAATAGCAAAACAAACATGCGGTGGAGGTGTTCGCATTCTAATATTTGCTGGGGCACATGAGTATGTTTGTCATATAGCTGTGGACATATGGAAATTCCTCCGGCTGGCAATTTTTTGTTTTCTTTCCTTCAAAAATTTTGAAATGATTTGAGGAATATATGTTGTTTCTTCTCATTTTTATTCAAAAGAATTTACGTCCTCTTCCTACAACTGTACATCATCACCTCATCAGTGTTCCGTCGGTAACTTCACACAGATTTTGGGGTTCATTGGGTGTTTATAAGTTTGCCAAATGTACTTGGGGTTTACATCATTTCAATGGTTCCATGCTACACTACTAACAGTGGAAATTACAGGAAATGGTTATTGATCATCAAAGTTTGGTATATGAGCCAATTGCTACATATGTTTTCAGAATAAAAAGGGTGGAATTGGAAACATAATATTATGATCATTGTAGTGCTTGATACGTGTGTGAATGAATGTAGTAATTGGTAACAATTGGCAAGTGCTTGACAACATTATTCCCCTCCCCCCCACCCTTTAACACTACTATAATTGCATGTGCTAACATTTAAGCTCCTTAAAATTCAAGTAATGAAAAAGGTTTGGCCCCTTTCTAGCACAAACCTCCCCAGTTGGAACTTAAAGGAAAAGGGAAGCTTTCCGTCCCTTTTAGGAGTTTTCTACAGTAGAAGTTTTTTTCCCGTTAAAAGTTGCTTCCAAACGCAATCTTTCCGCCCCTTAAAGGACCCTTTCTGCCCATAAAAGATGACATCCAAACAGCACCATAATAAAAAAGTTTTTGCTTTAATAAATTTCTTTTCTTATTCATTTGTCTTATGCAACTTCATATTTGAATATATATGCTTTAATTATTTGAAAGTCACGAAGTAGGGAGGAGGGATTTTCTGGTCTCTCCTTTACACTATGTCGTACATTAGTTGTTAGATTGGGAAATCAAAATAAATTAAAATTGGTTCACATTCTTTCATAATCCAAATAACTACTATGGGAAGGATTGCAACACTAAGTAAGACTCCTTAAATCAGGAATTCAAGCCACGTAGGTTGATTCCTATTTTTTCTCCTAAATCAGTTCATATTTATTAAGGACAATTAACGGAATGCTTTTTTTTTCTCACTTTAATAGAACTCCTTTAAAGCAAGAGTTAAAGATACAGAGAATCTATCCTAGCGTGATTCCTCTTTCTCTCCTCATTCAATGCGGGGTGACTTAAAAGTGTATTATTATGGACAATTAATAGAAATACATTATCACAAAAGAAATTAACGGAATTACAATTAAAAATCGATTGGTGCTTGATGGACTCAGAAAATATTTGTTGATTGAGGAGCATTCCTATTGGCTGGAATTAAAATTTGGTTTTGATTTTTATGATTAAAATCTTAATTGATTCAGATGTTATAGCTATCACAACTAAAATCAAAGATTGAAGGTAATTGGTGTTAGAAGGACTCCTAAAATTTCTTTTATAAAGAGGAATTCCTATTGGCTGCGGAGAAAATGTTCTCAGGATTTAGGAGGTTATTACATGATGAATAGGGTTGAAAAGGTCTTTATTGCACATGAGAGAAAAGGTTTCAGTCACGTATATATTAGGACATCAAAGTAAACTAAATTAGTTCACATTGGTTTCTAATGCAAACAACTATTATGGGAAGGAGGGTTACAACCTGGAGTAAGACTCCTTTTAAATCAGGAATTTAAGACACGTACGTACGTTGATTCCTATTTTTTCTCCAATATAAATATCTATTTATTTAAGGACAATAAGTGGAATTTTATTGTTTTCTTGTCGTACTTATGGTCCTTTTTTTCTGACCTTAACAGAACTCCTTTAAAGCATGAGTTAAAGATACGGGAAATCTATCCTAGCATGATTTCTATTTTTCTTGTCATTCAATACCGGGTGACGTAAGTGTGAATTGTTATGGGTAATTAAGAGAATTACTATCAAGAAATAAAATTTTTTGCTTGATGGACTCCGAAAATTTTTTGTTGATTAAGGAGCATTCCTATTGGCTCGAATTAAAATTTGGTTTTGGTATTTATGATTAAAATCCCAACTGATATGAAATTTTTTAACTGTCAGAACTGAAATAAGAGATTGGCATTTTTATTGGCTGTAGCGAAAATTCCGTTTTGGTATTTAAGAATAGAATCATGAATACTCAGTGTTTATAGTTATCACAATTGGAATCAAAATTGAGTGTGCATGCATCATTAAGGTTATGGAAATCACACAAGATTTTCATTGTGTATTTGGCTTTAACGGGTATTACTAAGGGTAATATTGGGTTTATAATAAAAATATGAATAAATTAGTCCAAAAATGAAAGTTGTTTTCCCTGTTTTCCTTTTTAGAGCCAGATTCATAATTAATTCAGATTCTATAGTTATCACAATTGGAATAAAATTGAGTGTACATGCATCATTAAGTTTATGGAGATCGCACAAAATTTCATTGTGGATTTGGCTTATGCATGTATGTTTAAGGGTAATATTGGGTTTATAATAAAAAAAGGTTAATTAGTCCAAAATTGAAACTTCTGTCGTCCCTTGTTTTCCATGTTTTCCTTTTTCAGATTGGTACGATATGATATGATAATGGTCCTATATACTTACTACTCTTTTCCGTAAAGTTTGAGGCAAATTACAAGGAAAAAGAAATGAACATCTTATGCCGAAGTCAAAATAATTAATGGGTATGTGATTTGGTGTGGTAGGACTTTAGCCGATTTCATTTGAATAATGCAAAGCGCATACTCCCTCCATCCAATGAAGTTAATCTACACTGAGAAATGAGTTAAATTTACTGGACTCTAAAGCCGGTACATCAAAACATGATAAGAGCACCAATGATAAGAGCAGAGGCCGCGGTTGAGTCGCCTCGCCGGATAACTAAATCCCAACGTTGAATGCCCTAAAAACTCTGAACTTTTGGTCACCGTTTTCGCTAGGGCGGAGAAGGCATTGGGCACCAAAAGTGCTGCAACCACACACTAGGGCATCTTGGGGGATATGGAATGCAACAGAATCAAAAGATTCAAGTGGAATAAATTACAGCGGAGTCACCTAAAACACGCCTTCACGTTTGAATAGCAAATTTTGGGAATCGGAATTTATGTTAACAAGTCGAATCTTCCCACGAGGAGATTCAGTGATTCAGCCAGAATTGGGTCTGAATCCTCCTACCGACGGAATTGCTCATTCCATTAAATCTTAGCATCCAAGCACAAAAACATTCGGAATGGTTAGATTCGCATTGAATCAGGTCTGAATTGCTGAGGATTATGTATCCAAACAGCCCCCTTAACAGGACCCATCAGCGTACGGAGCTGTTTGTATACAGAATCCTCAGCATATACAGCCTGATTCAATGCAAATCTAACCATTCATGCTAAGATTCAATGGAAAGAAAGATTCTGTCGGAAGGAGGATTCATGCCCAATTCCACCTGAATCTGCTCATGAGAAGATTCGGCTTGTTCACATGGATTCTGATTCCCAAAATTTGTTATTCAAACATAAAGGCGTGTTTTTGGTACCGCCAAAATTTATTCCGCTGGAATCTAATTTTAAGTCCATTACATTCCGTATCCAAACAGCTCAATTATTGTTGGTTGAAATCACATCTCAATTTTGTGACCTGGGCACCAGTCTGGTCTAACATTACGTTGTTGAGGGGATTCCTGGTTCCTTCCGAATGTTAAAAAGTGGTTCACAAAAGTACAATATGATGATAATGTAGGGCTGCTCAACACCCATTGAATCTATACTTTTCCCTTACAATGGAAGTTTCTTCTACTGTAAACTTTGGATCTGGCCAAGTCAAATACTAACGTACAATTCCAATTCATGATCCGGCATTTGGAAGTGAGCCCACTTAGGACCGGGCTCTGTTGTCAACGGTTTTGGCTCTGAATTTGAACTCTGCCAACCCATGATCTGGTCCATCAGGGACCACATTTTTTAAGAATTCACATTGGGTTTGGCCTGGGTTAGGACCCCTCTTGGTAGTTGGTTCAAATACACTACTGATCCTGTATGTCAACTGTTATGAAAGAGTGCCAATTTGCTAATCAGACAGAGGACATCTGCCTAACCATTTAGTGCTCGTGGATTAAAAGGGGGCGTGGCCAATCCTGTGCGCCTAACTTGAGCTATAGTGGTGCTGATTAGGTTAATGTGGTATTTATGTTTGACTTACAAGTGAAAACAAAGTGGCCAAACTGGGCTTGGTTCTTTTCTTAGGTGACATTAAGGTAGTGAACCTAGTCCCCGGTAAGCGGCGGTAAACGGATTCAGCTTGTTAAAGTAGTCTTATTCGCAAACTAGGTAACATATATTCCCTCCGTCCAAATAAACCTGACTGCATTTGAAAACAACATATCAAGCCTCGACTTAATCCTGCAAGTGCACGATCAAGAGGATGTATTGGACTGTAGGCCAAATCCAGCCACCTAATAATGGATCCGTAATTTTTCATATGCAACCAGGGTTTTTTTCGAGGGTGGGAGTATGAAAGTATACAATCAGACAAGAAGCACTTCTCAAAGTAAGAAAAAAGAGTAAGTTTTTTTTATGAAACAAAAGCCACAAGCTTACATATCCACTAAGTGGACTCGATCAAAGCAAAAGCTAGCTCTAAGAAAAAGAGTAGGCTTTCGCCAACAAACAAAGGTACGAAGAAGAGTAGCTAGCGGATTTTCAAAGCCATCACGTGTGGAAAAATTTGTTTAAATCGGTTCATTGACTAAAGCGGCTGCTAATTAGGTCCAAACCTTTAAACTTCACACTAGGTTTATTAATCACAATAATTGTAGGATTTGACCTGAAAACCCTAAAAGCTTTGAATAGACCTTTTTTTATCGGTTTGCATTGACTAATCTTGTTAGAGATGCATAGATCCATACTCTACTAGATACGGAAACATTTAAGCCTTGTTCATAATTTCCCTTGAAGAGAATTGGATCAAGCATTTGTTCTAAATGGATTGTATCCTAAAAAAGACATTTGTTCTAAATGGATCCTCTATTGTTCTAGGAGGGCCAATCATCTTTTCAGATTATCTAACTCCCATTCCCCACTCCATAGCAGCAGGGTTTATCTGATAATGAGGTGTCTATGGGATTAAGATAATCTGAAAGATGAAATTACGCAATGTAATAGGTAGGTCCTGCACATCAAAGGGGGCCAAATTTTCAGTAAACTATTTATCCCTGTGATTCATAACTCATTCCTCTTGCTCCAACCCCACTTAAAATTGTGGAGCACACTTCTAAAAACGTTACATGTATTTCACTTGCAAATTTTGAGAAGAAATCAACTGCCTATATTGTACAAGGCCCAAAGAAGGAGACCTCACCATTTCAAGCTCCTGACTTGTGCTTCACCATATAAAGCAACTTTCAACTGTTGTTAGAAAATTTATTTTGCTCCTTGGCACGCAAATGTTTTAGCCAAACAATAATGATATGCTCCCTCCGTCCAATATTAATAGCTACATATGTAAGAAAATGTGTATCCCATATGAGTTGCTACATTTGGCTCAATGAGTAGCTGGGTACATAAAAAATCATCTCACAAGCTTCTTACAACGCATCTACAAACTTATCTTCTGAGATGAGTTGTAACAAGATGATGATATATATATATATATATATATATATATATATATATATATATATATATATATATATATATATATATATAGGGAAAAGTTTAAATGAGATCGCTCTCATATAGCTTATATGAGGCCACTTTGAATCGTAGCCCTTCAATCTTGATCTAATGGCTACATATAGCCATAATGATCTCACCCACTCCCTGATGTGACACACTCACCTACCCATTGATTTAATATCCATCATCCGATCGGAATCCAATGATTATAAGAATTGGCCTCATGCTCCTTATATGAGAACGATCTCATGTAAACCCTATATATATATATATATATATATTCAATCCAACCAAAGATGGGACAAAAACAAATTCCATGAAGATCAGCTCGAATCCTAATTCTACTTCTGTGTTTCACATTTCATATATATAGGCTTTAAATGATGAATTCCTATGGTAATCTCTCTACCATTTTTTATCCAAAGTGTTTCCCTCCCCTCTCCTTGTTGCTGATCTTGGCCTCCTCACATAGCCTTCTTCATGCATTGGTGAAGCACATGAATAGATCTCTTGGGTGCAGCACTAATGCTCTCATCGATTCTCTCGGGATCAAACCGGTAGGACAAAGTTCTTAGAAGTGTTCAAGGTGAAAAGGTATAGTCGTACTAGTCGATTCCATTGAAAATCACTACAAGGCTTCCCAGGAAAAGTTATAGTCGTAATTCGGGTCAGAGGAAGAGTCTTGAAGTGATTGCCAACGGGTCGACTAGAACTCGACTAGAATTATGACTATACCTTTGCTTAGACACTTTTTTTAAGCAAGTTCAGGTATTTTTCTCAGGCATAAATACTTATAAATGTAGCTATTTTTTCAGGATGGAGAGCGTTGTTATTTTTGTGGTAATTAAGGGAGGTGTTATTCAACATTAATTAATTCATTGATGAACTGAAATTAGTTCATTTATATTTCTAATTTAGGCAATTAAGATGGGACAGAGAGAATATTAGTCTTAAGATGTGTTGAAATGTGAGGAAAGGGGATTACGCTCTGATATGCAGCTTCTTGTATTTTATGGTGCATCATCCAATTGAACTGACAGAATTCGGGCATGGCCTATCAGCATGCCATATGATATGTTTTCTAAATACAAATAAAATGAAGCCACAATTGTTTTGATCTCAACTACCGTATGCCACTTTTTTCTTTGTGTAAAAACTACTATATGCAGGAGATTTAACAAAAACAACTATTGTACGCGGTACTTCTTCCTTTCATTCACTTATTAGATAAACATCTTGTTATGGACTCTATTAGGCATTCCTATTAAGACTAGTAGTTACTTGATATAGTTTTACAGGCTTTCTTAGTTCCATTAGGAGTAGAATTCTTTATCTAATCACGTTTCCTAGTTAAGTCTTACTACTTGCACTAGGATTAGGTTATTTTCACTCTTTAAATATGTGAGGCTTATGGCCCAAACGAGATTACATAAGAAAATACAGATTTTAGTTATATTTCGTTCTTAGTTTAGTTTTTCTATTCCCTTCTCCTCTCCGTTGTAGATGACATTGGTACAGAGCCGGTTCCGAAAACCTGCGCTCTTGCCCACCCTCCCATTCTCCCGCCCTGGGATTATGAGGCTTCTTTGGCAAAGTTGAAGCAAGACATTGATGATATCTTCGATGAGCAACGAGATGCACGGCAGAAGATTTTCACGTACCTAGTTCAACCCATGTCTGAATGCGAGCCGGCTGCGGAAGAACGGTCCCTCCACATATTGTCCATCGGACAAACCGATGCAAAAGAAGATGTCAAAGACCAAAAACCTCTATCATCGGCTCCAAGCAAGTAGAGTTGGATGGCACCATCCCCAAAACACCACGAATCCTTGCCCAGGCCGGTCGACAAGAGACAACTCTAATATGTCGTCAGCAACTGCAACAATAAAGTGGAAAAAAATCCATCCTTTTTTCATCGTTACGGTTGTTATTCACCAGAATCCATGGAGGATTTTAGTTCTCAGATCCTCACAACCATTCTGCATCCACGTTGGCACCAACTCCTGGCGCGATTGCAGGTCGCTCAAAACAACACCATTCGCCGCCTTCCTTTTCGCCAGATCCTGGTGGAAGCCTTCCAACAACGGTGATGTTTGGCCTACTTCCACCACCACCTTCGTGTCCGCCACCACACTTCAGTATGCTATGGCTGCCACCAAATCCCTCGACGGCCTTTGCCCAGATCGCCAAAAGCACCACCACTTTTTCGTCAACAACTAGCCAACACCTTTGGCCAACATGATTACCGACGGGAGCTTCTGTGCGTCAATCAGCTTCTGGGTGGTGCTAGGGAAATTTTTCCACAGGGAAGACAAGCAGGAAGGATCGTGTTGGCTTGGTCCAAAGTGAACCGGGTTGGCTTGGTTCAAGCTCTAACCCCGGGTTGATTCAACATCCTTAAAAAAATTCATAAGGGTTTTGTGTGGCCCATTATTGGTTCAAAGTTTTCTCGAAGGCATACTCTATGCCAAACTGGGCCCACTCATTTATGAATCCAAGTCCAGCCAACAATTCTCGCCTTCAATGCAAAAAGACAAGTACCTCGAGGACAAGGTGATGCGGAAGCGTTGATGGAATGTTATGACCCGACTTAGGGGTCGGGTCTACCAATTTAATTATGTTAAGATCTCTTATTAGTTTCTTACTCTAATTAAAATTCTTAATAAGTTATTGCTTTCCTTCATTAGTTGGATTCGTAAGACTAGATTTCTATGTCAATTAGGATTGTAGTTTAGAGTCTATAAATATGTAAAAGGTTTTCCCTACTTCATTATACTTGGTCAATAGAATAGTTATTTTTAGCTAACTTAATGTTAGTCTTTCTTAGCTCTAATCCTACTCTTTCTCCTATAATAGAATTACCCGTAGATCCTTTCAAATGAGTTATTCTTATCACCTTCAGACAGATGGGCAAACTGAGGTGATTAACTATTGCCTTGAGCAGTATTTATGGTGTTTCGCATGGGATCGGCCCAGCATTTGATTATCTTTTCTTGTTTGGGCTGAGTGGTCTTATTATAACACCATTTTCATACTTTAGCGGGTTATATACCCTTTTAGATTGTTTATGGTTGTCCTCCACCTACAATGCTTCATTATGTGTGTCTTTGCTCTTCTATTGCTGAGGTAGACACTACACTCCATACCCGAGATGAGGTGTTGCACCAACTTCGCCTTAACTTGGCAGCTTCACAGAACCGCATGCGACAAGTTTATGATAGGTGTCATGCAGATCGTGAGTTTGAGGTTGGCGATCTTGTCTATCTCCACCACTAGCCCTATCGGCAGACTTCTATCCATAAGCCAGGCAATGAGAAGCTTTCTCATCACTTCCATGGCCCTTATCCTATTCTTGAGCGTATTGGCCTAGTGACACATCGCTTGCAGTTACCCCCAAAGGCTCAGGTTCACCTTGTGTTTCATGTTTCTCGGTTCAGGAAGTTCATGGGTGATCCTTCCGCTCTTCCGCAGCCTGTTTCGCCATCGTTACAACTAGATAAGTCTCGGCCAGTGCCTCATGCTATCCTTGAGCATAGCCGTAGGCGTGTTATTACTGAGGTTCTCGTTGCTTGGTTGTACCGTTCTCTTGAGGATGCTACTTAGATGCTCGAGGATGATTTTTCGGAACAATATCTTGGTTGGTCGCCTTGAGGACAAGGCAATGCAAAGCATGGTGGAATGTTATGGACTCAATTAGGCATTCCTATTAAGACTAGTAGTTACTCGATATAGTTCTACAGGATTTCTTAGTTCTATTAGGAGTAGAATTCCTTATCTAATCATGTTTCCTAGTTAAGTCTTACTACTTGCACTAGGATTAGGTTATTTTCACTCTTTAAATATATGAGGCTTATGGCCCAAATGAGATTACAAAAGAAAATACAGATTTTAGTTATCTTTCATTCTAGTTTAATTTTTCTATTCCCTTCTCTCCTCTCCATTGTAGACGAGAGTCTACATCACATCTCCTATGTGACCGAATGCTAATATGCCCTTCGTATGGATTATCTTCTTCCACTCTGCCTCATTTGCATGATAGTTTCACTGATAATACTTCCAAATATTCAGTTACTACATTCTAGGTTAAAATTTGTAAATGACAAAACAGGTAGACGAAATTTAGATGCATATACTTGGCCGTCCATGCATGCTCAATTAATTAGTAATTTCTATTTATTATATTTAGGAGTAAACACACGTATGTAAATCTCAAACAAAGAAATGGAATTCCCATTGTACAGTGGGGCTCGTAGGTACCCTTGCACGTTGTTGTGTTTAAAAAAGGCTACTATATGTGTTTTTTCAAGGTTTTAAAAATCGGACCGGTCATCGACCCGTAATTCTTGCGGAGTAGGTTGGACCGGGGTCAACCCATTGTAATGTCATTGTTTTGTTCATTACATCAGCAACTAAGTCAACCCGGGTTGACCAGGTTGCTAACGTCATGAACAAAACAACAACATTACAAATGGCAAAACTCCTAATTTCTCTTTTCACATATAAATTTTCAATTCTAAATAAACAAAGTTATACATTTCATGCCTAAGGGAGAGTTGGGGCGAGGGATGGTGAGGGAAAGCTAAGACGGGGGAGCTGGGGCGACGGAGAGCTGGGACGGGGGATGATCTACACATGAATTATGCATATAATTATCTTCTAAACTTATATTTATGTTAGTGTTTGATTAGAATTAGTGTTACCTTAATGTAGTTTTTTGGTTTTTGTAGGGAAATGAGAGCAAGATGCAAAAAGTGTGAAATATGCCTCTAATGGTTAATTCTTCATAACTTTGTATACATATCTCTAATTGGACTGATTCAAGATTCATGTTAAAGTTCAAGAAGTCAGCTTTCCGACGCCACTGACTACGCGCAATTCAGAATTCGGAGTGAAAAGTTATGGCTATTGAAAATTTACAAACAGTAACAACAATCAATCGGCACTCAAAACGATCGTTCGTATCTACTGGAGTTTTTGATTTACGCAAGACAGTAACAGCGATCGATCGGAGTCATACGGCATCGATCGGCACAATGATCAATCGGAGGAATTGTGATTGATCGGTCCGATCAATCGTCGTATGCGGCAAAACTGAAATAAGACATATTTCAACTCGGATTTAGAAGGGGACTTCATGGTTTCTCTTCAAACATATAAATAGGCCTTAAGGGAGAACATTTTGGGATATCTTGGAGATCACCTTTGAGCTATATTGGAGGCTAGAAAGGAGTAAGAGAAGGAGTCTTTTGGAGCAAAGAAGAAGAAGGATTCATGACGATGGATCTACATAAACAGGCTTCTCTTTTCTTTCTTTCTTTCTATGTGTAACTAAACTTTTATTCAAGGCTAGATGAAGCCATAGATGTGTATTGCTACTCTTGACAGTTTAATTTTATACGGTTGATATGATTCATGCTTAATGCTATTTCATGAGTTTCTTTTGAGTGTTTGACCATAGGTTTGATTGATATGAATGAAATTAGATCTTTTTAATTCCTGTGCCTAGTTAAAAGTAGGCTGGTATTAATTCTATGCCCGACTAAGGATAGGATCATTAGCCCAAATGATAATTCTATGCCCGACCAAGGAAAGAATTAGCTACAATAATTTATAGTGGATGAACTCTCGTGTCCAACCAAGAACGTGAGTGAATTCATTGTGATTTGTGTGTCTGACTATGAACACAAGTTATTATATCATATTAACTTATATTTAATAATAATTGATAGTAGTAATTACATGTCTAATGGTAGATTCTATGCCTTGATATTCTCCATATTGATTAAATCCCAGTAATTTAGTTAAAAGTTCATTGCTTTCTTAGTCTAGAATCAACACTGCTGCTTTCTTTTGAATTTGGTAAAATATTAATCCATTCCTGAGGTTCGACAATCCTTCAATACTCGCCGTAGTACAATTGCCTTATGCACTTGCAAGGGTTTTATATTTAAACGATCAGGGGAGCTGGCTGCTAGCTGGCGTAGAGATGGGGATTAAAGATTAAGAAGAGGAATGGCGATTGAGGGGAGAGGGAGTTGGCCAGTTGGGGAGACGGGTTAAATGGGGTTGACGGGATCAATCTACCCGGCCTAAGCTGACGGCCCCGCTGGAAAAACCTCCCGGCTCCGATCGAACGGGGTTGAACCAGCCGGCCATATCCGATTTTTAAAACCATACATTTTGTACGCTTACAGTTTGTTTTTTATTCATTGCCTGTTTTATACACATTATAAATAAAAATATGAAAGGAAATATCACTTAACATTATGCCACCCAGCAGAATAACAAATCATTCATCCGATTTAAGCACAAAGGAGCACCTTTAGGAAAAAAACAGCATTACAATTCTTATTATAGCACTCGGGCTTTTTGAGTAATCCGAACTATTGAGAACTTTGGTAAATCATTCCTTAGAAGCAGCAACTTGCACCATTAAGATTCACGCCAAGTTTAAAATCCTAACAAGGGACACAATGAAAATGATTCAGAAATTACTTCTAGAAACATATTATAACACGAACTGCAATGTAAAGTGTTCTTTTCAATACATATACTTGTAACTAAACCGTCACTTGAAAACAAATGTGCAGTCAAAACACCTAGATATCTATAAAGAATGGTTATTTGCATGACGAATGGAGCTCATACTTAAGTCCTGCTTTTGTGAAAACTGGTGCCTGCACCGTTGACTCAAAATGTGTTGTTGCATCATAGCTCTGGATGATTCACAAATAGGTCATGTACTAAAGAAGGTTCTAATTTCGACTCAAAAAATAGCAAATTCAAGAAACATTTTGGACAGTGGTCTAATTAAACTTATACCCTAAATACTCATGCATCCACCTCTATATACAGTGTGTTCGATTCAATAAAAGATCGGTAAAGATTTTGTAGTTTTGGTGCATTTGGTGAGGTTTAACAATATTTAGCGAGCATACTGCTACAGATTATAAGTATTCCACATATTTACAAATGAGAATCTAATGTCAATAGGATATTCAGTTTAGTGAAAATCAAAAAGGAAGTTGAATTACAAACTGCAATTACCTTTTCCTCTTTATTAGGTTTTGTAAAGGAAATCATATCATATCGGTTTCCCACCGAATACATCTACATATTGGTTCCTTGTACACATATAAATCTTGTGAAAACCCACCTCACACCCAACAATTAAATTTCCGGGAGATTGCAGGGACCCATTAAATCCCAATACCTTCCAGACTAACTCAACATGTGTCAGTCTCAACATGTGTCAAAAGGGCATACTCCTTCAACCAGAGCACTTTCAAAGAAGCAATGGATTATGATATCAAATTGAGTACCCAAGGCATTGCATATCGAATGATCCTCTTTTATGTAGCCAAGCTAAAAAAGAGGCAATTGCAGGTTTGTAGCTACCATTTCATATCTGACCCCTTGTTTATTGGCAAGTTAAGGCTAGATGAACACAAGGCGAACCAAGAACACCCATAACAAAAGTTTGAACTTTTAAACAATGCTCGCCTAACCCATAAGTTCAGTCTTAATAGAATAAACCATACTTTTGAATACATAAAAGTCCATAATCCTTTTCAATATTTTCTATTTCAAACACATGATGTAGAGACATTAGAATTTCCGGAGACAAATGTTTGATCAAATTAGTGCTGCCGGAAGATACAGATCAAGCTAAAGCAAACGTAAATTTGCACAACTGCTTTAATCCTGGCTATAGAGTTGACTATCATGGCAGCACAACCGATACTTGAAAGCAGTCAAATTGCCAGGCCAGACTGGTGTCTGAAACAGTTGTTCAGAATGCTTAAAACATCAATGCTAAATATTTGGCCACTCAAGTATTACATATATGAATGTTGACAAGTAGTTAATTAACTGAAATTAAAATAAAGGACAATGATTAACAGTATAAGCAGGTTTGAAACCCAATGTGAATAGAATGCGGACGAGAAAAGGATGTAATCGAATTCCATATAAAATACACACTTAAAGAACATGATTACATTTATAGCTATTCAGAATTACCGTAAAATATTACTGTACAAACTACAAAACACTTCTTGCAGTTTCATAGGGAAACTATAAAAAAAGCATAATTTACTCTAGCAAAGCGCCAAATTACAATTCTTGACAGCTCCAAATATTCACGTTATATATGCCTCTCTCTCTGCATCATTTTCTTAAATAGTAAACTGAGATTTTAGCTATAAAAGAAAAAAATGAGTGATAAGCAAACAAATACGAAACTACATATATGAGGACATATAATTACAATTTACACTAGGAGGATATATATCTGCCTGTAAAAGCCTTAAATACTTTTATAGCGCTTCCAATTATAAACACCCATAACAGAGCCCACAGCAACACTATCAATGAAATAAAAAAGAAACCACCATTTCCATCTGACCTCCTCCTTCCAACAACAGGGGAAGTGATCTCAGAAGCAGCAGCAGTAACATCCCTGTTATCAGGAGCACCTATCCGAATGGCACCAAAGCTAGACATTCTTTCCAGAGCACGATTAATCAAAGTATTCTCAGATGCTGCTGCTGGATGTGAAGGTATTCTATCTAAAAAGGAATAGACAGCAGAGGTAAACCATGAACTTGAATCAACCCCCTGAGTTCCTTGTTCATTACCATTAGGATCAACACTATTACTTTGTTGCTGATGTCTTGTCTGGCTGATATTTCCTGAGCTACCTTCATATGCTGTACCTATAATTTAACCTGGTCTCAGTAAAAACAAAATAGTGCAAAAATGTTTTCATAATATGATGTTCAGTTCATACATCTCGAGGTACATGTATACCTGAAGCTGGAGGTTCCACCAAAATATGCCTTGATTCTGCAGACGTGAAGACATTGAAGTTCTGGTTCTGTATCCACAGCTCACCAGTAGAAAATGGGGAAGTATGATGATACAGGTTTCCACTGTCTATAGAATCCATTAGTGGCAAGTCATCCAATCGAGTAGAATTTATTTCACTAATAGAATCTAAATGATTTGGAAGCTGAGCAGTCCTGTCGTGTGCCACAGTTACACTTGAAAAAGACAAGGGTGCATCATGGAAAAATTCAGGCTCAAACAATCCTTCCATTTCAGCTAAGAGCAAATCTTCGCTCACATTATTCTCTACACCAGAAGCACAGGGTTTGGTGGGATCAAGGAGATCATGTGATTCAAAATAGTTTCCTTCTATTGCCTGAGGATAATCATGCTCGGACAAGTAAAAAGTTGATGAGACTTCAGGCAGTTCACAAGGATGCATGAGAGGGGTAGATAAATCTGCATTTTGAACTCCATTAGCAACCTCATATGCATGTAAAAGTTTTGCACCACCTTCAGCCAACAGGGCTTCTTCAAGTAACTGGTCCACACTATAGCATTCTGCTGCAACTTCCGCATTGACCTGCATTGACATAAAAAATTGCAGTTAAAGTATGATTTGACCTAATGTAAAAAATTTTATATGCAATTTTGAAACAGTTCATCTATAGTAGTCTGTTCCAGTTTTTAGAATTGACCTACAGTCAATAAAATCCAATTTATCCAAGACTAGACATTTTCAAATATTTCTCCAATAAAACACCTATTATCTTGCTTAACTTATATTTTTCAAAATATAATTAAGTCGTTTAAGTGACACTGCCACCTACCACTAAACCTAATCCATTTTGTTGTCGTTTTGAATACATATATTAGTGATAGACTACAAGCATACCATGAAAAGGATCAGATAGATCTCTTTCCCATCTTCAATATGTTAGAAGTTTACATCTTCTAACATATTTCGTAGAAATCAAACACCTAAACAACTATTTTGCTCATACATCTTCAAAATTATGGCCATCAAATTAAGGATCTCATGCATTCCGAGAAGAATAAATACTAAGACTGACAATTAACATCATAAGTACCTATAGTGTTAAACAAATCAAGAAAACATGTACCTCTGAAACATGGGCATTCTGCTGAGGTTGCTCTATACCAGGGTCATCCGTCAATTGACATAACACCTCTTCAATATTACCCATTGAAGACCAATATTCAATACCACCTAAATCATCATCAAGAGATGGGCATCTAACATCCTTTCCCATGGTATCTTCACCACTTTCTGTATTTTTGAGGCCATCACCTGTATGATCGTCATCAGACCATTCCTCTTCTCTAAATGGTGCACCATATTGTTCACCATTTTTGGGTCCCGACCCACTTTTTCTAAAAATTTTATAAATTGCATAGGAATTCTGCCAAAAACCACAAAGGGAAAAAGGCATAAGAGAAAGTTTAACCAGCTAGATACAGAACAAATGAAAGAAACAAAGGAAACATAATTAGCCAGCACATACCTGCAAAGCATTGCAAGTTTTCAGCTCTTCCTCATCCATGGTATATTCATGCATTACCCAGTTAGTACGTTTTCCACTTGGTGCACGCCCATCATAGAAAACAAGGGTTTTCTTCACACCCACAGGCCGGGAATTCCGTGATATGTTCCTATCCTTGCCTGTAGCTTTCCAATATCCACGCTTTGTACCACGGTTTGCTCTAGCACCATTTGGATATTTCTTGTCTCTCGGGCTGAAGAAGAACCACTGCTTATCACCAGTCTGCAGCAATGACTTTTCTGCATTGGAACCCACACACAGAGTTCAGAAAAGACTTCAGTATACAACTCCACGGCAGAAAGACAAATTACTAAATTAGAGTCTAGGAATCTACATATATAGAAAACATGTATAAACTTATATGAAAGATATATATATATATATAATAAAAATACATCTTGATGATGATTATGGTATAATAGTAGTAATATAAAAGGGATTACAAGCCACATGGTTATAATGAGTACTGATACAGAAGGATAGGAAATTGCATGAAAAACTAAAAAACAACTGTACAAAGTAAGCAACGGAGTAGATAGTTGAATATATACTATTGAGCGTGGACATGAGTTATTATGAATAGAGCTGAATCCATTAACCAACCTCAAAAAACATTAAAGCTTCAATGACCAAATATATCAAATAGGTACAAGCTCTTTTAATAAAATTTTAGTAAAATAACAAACACATAAGAATGTCAAAAAAAGCAAATTACTAATTTCTTTTGAAAGAAAAGGCACAATTATATGAAATTTTAAAAGGCCAATTCAGCTTGAAAAGCAAAAATATAGTGACTAGCACAATAAAGCCTCAAAAGAAAATAAGACGACATAGCAGGAGAAAGAAAAAGCTCAAAAACCACTGTAGCAAAAGAACGGGTGTTTCTTTGCAAGGTTCCAAAATTCCTCCAGATGATTATTTATTTATAACTATTGATAAATATTTCATTATCAGACACTTAAATTGAATCAAACACTAAGAGTAGAGGAAAAAAACTCTATCATGTAACAAACAAAGACTGAAAAACTTAATTGAATAACGAAAAGCAGATAACACATAGAAATATGGCAGGGAGGGGAGGCAACTAAGAAATGAAATAACAAGTGATTGCTGCAATTACAACCGAAGAGTAGAAAGAAAACAATTCTGTAACAAGTACTTTGATGCTGCCCGTAAGGTATATAAATTAAAATAAATAGGAATCCACATGCATTCAAGGAAAGCGGCAAATAAATGCTATGTGAAGGAAAGACAAGTCCATTCAATTTTGTAATCGTAGATAATCACCTAATCAAAAGTATCAAAGGTATAGCACAAAACAAAAAATACAAAATCAACCATTAAGCTCTATAGACATCGTAATGCACCAAAGTAAGCAACAAAAGACAGTACCGAAATACATCATCAATTACCTATAACTGAGCAGAAGATTACAATTACAATCTAACCTTACTTAAAAATTCATCAGATGAACAAAATATACCTGGCAGTTCCCATGGCTCACACTTATAAACATCGATCTCTCCGATCATGTTGAGCTTCATCCGACGCCGGCATACCTTCCTCTTGAGATAGTACAGCACGAGCTCCTCATCGGTGGGGTGGAACCGGAACCCCGGAGGCCAAGAAGACTTTGGGTGGTATCCCTCAGCCTGTGAAACCCCACAATCGGGAGCCACCAGAGGCAAATCTGTCGAAGCCATCCCCATGACCACACCAATTCCAATCACTCAACTCCTCCCAGCAATCCAAGAACTCCAAAAATGCCCACAAACTCAAAGTCAATCCCAACAACTCAAAGTCAACTACCACAAACTAAGCTCCAAAAACCTGAAAAAGAACTGCCGGAATCGATCAAGAACCAGTTCAAAACACAAATTCCAGACAACCCATCTCATATTATGCAACAAAAACCAAGATTTTCACCAGAATTCACAAAATCTAAGGAAGAAAAAAAGAGCTTTTTTTTTTAGCAAAAACAAGTACAAGTAATCTGCGAGAGAGATTGGAACGGGGTTTCTTACGGAGAATTAATGGCCCGCTTGGTCGTGCCGATGGATCGTCTCCGACGACCGGCGCCGGAGCGGCGATCGGTTGTGCTACAACTAAACTCCGCCGGCAACGGGAACTGGAACGTGAATCCCAGCTTCTCTCGTGCATTCCTTTTATAAAAAAGATGGGCTTGGGGGATAATTCCAGGAAAGTTTTACATTAGCAGCAGAATAGTTTTGATAATTATCTTGTTTTGGCCACTTGTAGAATAAATCACATGGATTCACGTTTTTTTACTACACCCACTCCATGTCAATAATCCTCTTCGCGCAAAAAGGATTAATATAGTACCTTGCCACCTGGATTAATATAGGGGAGGACCTGGAATTATCAACCAGCCATGAAAGGAATTCAGCCAATCAATCCAATTTGACAATTCCCCTAAAATGCATAAAAAGGAAATCTACATCCGTTACTCCCTCTGTCCAAAAATCCTGGCAGCATTTGAAAATAAGTTAAAATTAGAGTCAGTGTTGCAGTACCTGTGAGGCTAAGGTTGAAAGTCGTCAAATCATGTAAGGCACAATCTCTTTAATTGTTTCTTAAAATTATTGTTCTATAGGGCTTAGAGGATTTTAAGCATCCACTTACTATGCACATTCATGAAAATCTATTAGCTAGTAGGGCAAATCTAATCACCTAAAAGTGGATCTGTAATATTTAAAATGTAGACAGGTCTTTTGCACAAAGGAATGTTAATCGTAAGGATGGAGGACAATGATATCCCTACATCACTCTTCTTACCACACTGACATACATAGATAGTCACGTGTGTGTCATTGACTACATTTAGTTTTCCATTCAATGCTGTAAAACTGATATAGAAATATCATTTTTCCTTTTGGACCACGAGCTATTGAAAGCTCACTAAAAAAGTTGGCCAAAAAAAAGCTCTCAAATAAGCACTTGGCGCATCTAGTTTTTTACCAAGATATCCATACGCAAAAACAAAAATAATTTTTAAGCATTGAAGTGCAGTCAAAGGTGGAAGTTTCCATTGTTGCCAAAAAAAAAGGTGGAAGTTTCCATGCAGGTGATGTGCTGACTCCTTTTTGGAAGGATGGACATGGAGGACCACCACGCAGTGTTTTCAAAACCGAACCGGACCGGCCGGTCCGGCCGCGGTTAACCGGAACCGGCCGGGAAACCGGTCCGGTTCAGCCCGGTTCAACGAACCGGGCAGTTTTTTTTAAAACCGGCCGGTTTTTTTCGAACCGGTGAACCGGACCGGACCGGTCCGGAATATTTTAAATTTTTTTTCTGAACCCCTCCCCTCACCCTCCCCCGTGAGAGACTTAACCACTTGAGCTATGTATTTTTGATGTTTATATTATACAAATTATATATTTATCATATATTTACACTCCTCTCACCTGAACCGGCTCACACCGGTTTGACCGCGGTCAGACCCCGGTCTGACCGGACCGGCCATCATTCCGGTTCGATGGCCGGTCCGGTTTTGAAAACCTTGCCACCACGGATTGAGTGACCCAATTTATTGGAGCCGGTTCATAAACAAATCAAAGAACCGGTTTGATCATGACAAACTTAGGGGTGAAAATAGAACAAAAAAGGCAGTAGCTCCTTGTGACGAAAATTTATGGTAAAAACAAATCCAAATGTTACCATTGTATTTCTTAAGATGAGAGACTAGTGAATGATATGCTTGTCCCTCTTGCCAATTGATGGCCCTCATTGTTACCGGATAACATATGACATATACTTTTATTATTAACCATAATGTTGCAATTTAAGGGATTCTTTGGCTCTCAAAAAAAAAAGTTATTTTATTTTTCTTAAGGGTCAAATACCAAATATCCTTAGGTTTGATCCAAAGAAGAAAATAATGGATTTGACGTTTTGACTTAATAGTAAACCATAAAGTAAAATCGTTAATTTTCAAAGAGAGTGTTAAACAACCCCTAAATATATTATACCTATTGGTAAATGTCTAGCAAGCTAAGAGAAAAAATTAAGTTAAGCTACAAATGTGAAGTGAGAAAGAGAGATGACACTGTTCCATTCTTTTGGTACTAATGTTAACGGCAATGGCGTTTTGCTTTTTTACTTGTTCTGCCAAAACAAATTGTATGGGTGTAATAGGGTTATCTAACAGGGCCGGTTTCCTTTTAGTAGACTCCTATGGACTCGTTACCCCTCGTTATCAATAAAAATAAAAGTTAAGCTACAGCTTATCATGATGGCAGCGCTGAACCGCGACTACGATAAGCTGGGTCTGCCTTTTTTTCCTTCAGTTGGACCCTGGCCTGTTATCCAATATACTTCCAAGTTCCAAGTCTTATCGTGAGGACCACCAAACTCCCATGCTCCATTAGGATCACTTCACCTTTTAGTTTCTAGAAATTCCAAGCATGGAATGTCGTATCGGATATCGGTAAAATATCGATCGGCCAAAGAGACGAAATATCGGAGATATATCAGAGATATTGTGTAAAAAAATATCGGTAGTCAAAAACTAGTTTTTACCATATTTTTTCACAATCTAACTTCTAAAATGAGTTATACTAATTGAAACAAAGATTAAATTTCAAAATATGCATATTAGGATAGAAAACAAACATGAAAGGTTTTTTTTCAAAAAAAAAAAATTGAAATTTTTTTTTTTTAAAAATAATTTTTTAATTCAAAAAATACCACACCGATATATCGGCAATATATCGCCGATATTTGAATTTTTTTTTAAAATCGATATTAATTGGTATCGATGTATCGGTTTATGGCCGATACTGATATATCGGCAATATATCGGCGAGACAATTTTCCATGATTCCAAGTGTAGGGCAGATATGGAGGTGATGGCGTGGCAGAGTAGAATTAGGAAAGCAAATCAAAGGTACTTCCCACAGTCAAAGTAGCTCAGAGATATCTGCTTTATATGGGGAAGCGACATGCCTCAGCCACCTCCTTTGACCAAGGTCCCCACACCAAACTCAGAAAACAAACCAAACAAATGATAATTTACAGGTTGATTAATCTAAAGCTTACTTCTTTATAAATACTAATCAGAACTTCTTGACATAGAGGTGGAAATGTGTTTTAGATAACGAGTGTGACTATTCCCCAACACGAGTTTGGGCTTTACTATATAGAAAGCATTGCCCCTCTGCCTTCGTAGTTCCTACTCTTTCTTCGATGCTTTGGTTCTTGTTCTTAGCTTATGAACTTATGACAGGACTTGGACAAGATCCATCCAAAGTTTTACCGCCTTTTTGTATTGATAAAGAAAGTTAAAACCATATGGTAAAGCAATACTCTCTTTGGTTTGGAAAAATGGATCATGAGTTCATTGACTAGTCAAATTTTTACTCCTTCCGTACAAAGTTATGGGAAATGATATTTGTAAAGCAGATTTCTACACATTTTCCATACACATGTGTATTGGAATGTGTATTAGAAATGAGTAGGTTAGTTGATGTGACCCCACACCAGTTTACCCACTTATTTCTTTACACATCAGCTGTGTATGGAAATGTGTAGGAATCAGGGTTATGACTGCCCTAAAGTTATTCGCCATCAACCTCCGCTTACCCCTGCATGTAATCCGTATTTTTTCAAATACAGCCAGGTTCTGTTGGAAAGAGGGAGTAATAAATTACTAGAGGAGCAGAGGGAGAGAGAGTACAACTTACTTTGGACTTTTACCAATCCATAACGCAAAACTGCACCTATCACTTATTAGTGACAATTTTTAAGCGTCGTAAGACAACTAAGGCCTATTTGGATACCAGATTGGTGGGAAAATTTCTGACAGGATTGCTTTGAAATCCAACAATTTTACTTTGGTCACCGATAAAAAAAGAGGATGGTTTATATGAGATTCTTCTCGTATAAGGAGCATGAGGTCAATCTTTTAGGTCATTAGATTTCGATCCGAGGGTGGGTATCAAATCAGTGGATAGGTGAGTGTGTCAAATCAGTGGTTCGGTGAGTTCCCTCTAGCTGTTTGTAGTAGTCAAATTAAGATTCAACGGCTATAAATTGAATTGGTCTCATATAAGCTATATGAGAGCGATCTCATTTAAATTTTTCCCATAAAAAATGGGAGTTTTAGAGCAAAAACTGGATTGTTCAAACAGGTTGGTCTTTGCAGCACACAAACCACCTTTTTTGAATAATCTCCTCATGAGAAATTTTTAAATGAAGCTGAGGTTATTCACTATTAGGTGTGTCATGCCCCAAATTTTTCTGCCTTCATCGGAGTGCGGAAATAATTAAAATATGTTAGAAGCTTTGGGACGTGACCTGTTAAATTGTGTCGTCAATTACACAATTATTAAAAGACGTATAATTGAGTATTTTACTCATATGGGACTATTTAATAAATGAAATATAAAATATGTACTAACCATAATCCAAGATAATCAAATGTTGGCATAGATACTATTTATTACAAGTTTACGGAATAAACTACAGTAAAAGGTTTATCTAATCCAGACTTCATGATATTCAATTCCAGCTATTTTTTTTTGCTTAGTCCTTGACTATACGTGCATCGCAGGATGCATGAGTACTGCGAAGATATACTCAGTAAGATGCAAAAATCATAGTAGAACATCGACAAAACTTAAGGGAGATCATAATGAAACCGATTCAATATAATATAGAACTGAACATCATAATTTCTATTAATATGAATACAAAAAAATTCATAATGTGGGGAACATCAATATCTACCAAGACTCCAAAGCATTCGAAGTATAAGGAGATGTACAAGTTCTACTCTCAAACAATTGTAAGGATTCAAGTATTGCTATACCTGATTACCCTAGGGGTTTTCTCTTTGAAACCATGTCATGCTTCTAGGATACGGGCCTATTGTTGCTCACGGACACAATGAGTGGAGACTGTCATACCTTCCGTGATGTTTAACAAGTCTAATAACATACGTATATTGTCTCTCTTTAGGCAGGAGCCTTGCAAGGTTTCAAAATATTATAGAGATCTCGCAAGATCTAACATGGCAAAGACAGAGATGTCGCAACAACCTCTGTGAAATTGGTTTTCTTAATTCCAACCCACTCGCAAGTGGAAGAATAAACAGAAGTACTCAAACAACTCAAACATGTTACACGTGATTAAAACTTGGATAAGAAATCCTTAAAAAGAAATCATGGAAAAGTCATCCATCATGACTCTAAGAAGACAAGGCATAATTATGAGGAACAAGGTATTCAAGTTCCAACGGAAGATTAGATCAGAAAAGACCAAAAAGTAGAAAATGTTAGAAAAGATAGAAATAATCAATCAAGTTGTGTGGTTCTGATCCTATCGACTCAATCAATCCTTGGAGCCTCTTAACTTGAATATAATAATATTCAATAGGTAGGTATAGGTGTATTTGTATTTGCAAAAATTAATATTAACCAATTATTTGTTTTAATTGTTAGGTTATACCATCTTTTAATATTAACAGAGATCGGCCTGATCTTATCACCTGCCGCCTCCTACTAAGGTTCTCATATGGTCCATTTTTTATGGTCTGAGAACTTACTAGAATTTCAATCAACAAATCAGCATGGTGCATTTTATTTCATTTGTGGATTAGAAATTTCTCAAGCATAACCAATGCCTTAGCTAAATCTTTTGTAAGTACTACTGTTATATGACTTATGGTGCAACTAAAATGAATTGAATGCTTCTTATTACTCTAAACCACCTATTAACATGATCACCTTTTATTATTGGAGTTTTATAGTCTTCCTAAAGACAGACAGACTATTACTTTAACTAACGGTGATGTTGTAAATCAACAGAGAATTGTATGATAGTTGCACACTTTAACAATAGTACTTCTTTTTTATACACTTAGTGATTTTAAGCATATGCTGACATAGTACAATTTTACTTGTATTGGGCATCTCAGTTGTTAGCATGGCAATTTGGGGCAAACCCCATTCATTTTACTGCATACATAGGATTGTATTAGTACATCTAACAGAACAAACGAGACCGAACAATTTGATAATCATTACTGGACATCTATAGACTCATAAACAGTGAGGTAATGTCTGATATAATGCATATACCTACTAGCCAGCAATATGTAGAGACAAGTTGAAAAGTTTCGTTTTGAAAATTGAGCAATTTGACAAGATACAAACGATCGTTGACATGTATTAATGTCTTGATTACATAAACATAACACAATACTTCCATAAACGGGGACAACTTAAACGGGACAGCAATGTCATGAACCAAGATACAACAACAACAGAGAACACAAACTGAGCCGAGTTCTTATCAATTTCCAATACGTGTGTAACACCCGAAAAATTAGTAAGTATTTTAAAACCGAAATTTGACCCTCTTAATATTTGATTTAGTTGTGTTTTGCCTTATGGAAATTAAAGTTGGTGAGAAGAACTTTCCAACGCCACTAATTATGCACGATTTGGAGTTTGGAGTAAAAAGATATGAGAAATTGAATTTTGCTTGAGTGTGGCTGCGATCGATCGCCATTAAAACCGATCGATCGGCGAGCTGAACTGATCGACGCCTTATCAAAACGATCGATCGTAGTTGCTGTGATTTTTGAATGTTTTCTTTCGCGTAAAGAGATCGATCGGCAATAATGGCAATCGATCGGCTGTAACGCGGTAGTGTAAAACAACGCATAAGATGATCAATCGCCGTATAGCCGATCACTCGCCGGTTGCGGTTTTGCAATTTCTAGCGTATTTTTGGGGTGGATTTGCTTGGGAAAGATACCAAATCCCAATGGGACTTGATTTGCACGTCTCTTGTAGGATCTTGAAGCCTTCCCATTGGTTGGAAGTGTCCATGATTTGGAAAATTAGTTAAAGAAGGGATTCTCTCTCAACTCTATATAAACACTAGAGAATTGGCTTATACTAACCCTAGAACGTCCAGATACTTTTTCCTTTCTCCTTCCCATGTTCACCCACCTCCTTTAAAGCTTCTTCTTGTGGGAGTTTGCAAGAGCTTAGAGCGGGAGCTTTGGAGGAAGCAGAAGAGACGAGCATTGTGTAAAAAGGTAGAATCTTTGGTGAATTAAGTAAGATAGTTTTTCCCCTCTTCTCTGTTCTGTTTATATGCTTTTGACAAATGTTTTGATTTAGTACCTTAATGTACTGTGTGGATTCTTGTGAGATGAATGAATTGTGTCATTATTGCTATGCGTAGTGCATCATAATCATATGTGCATTCATGTTTCACTTCTAGATGGGAATTCGCACCTAAAGTCTAAGGCTTTATTAATTTTCCAGAGACTAGAAGTTCTGATATTGTTTGGTTGATCATGATCTGCGTTGAGTTTGTGCCTTTAAGGTGTGTCTTGCATTAATTGTCTTATTTGGGAGGTATTAATTGTTAAAATAGTGTTATATGTAAAAGAACACAAGAAAGGGGTGAACTTTAGTAATTCCAGATAATCCTAGGTTCTGTAATTAGTCTAGGAGGGGAGTATATAGTCTGTTAATGATATATTATCATCTATAATGTGATATTAAGTAATATAATCAAGTTTAATTAAGAGTCTTAATCTCAGCCAGAACTGTTTTTGTGTTGACAGTTAGTAGTAAATAATTCATAACTAATTCAAATAAAATTAGAAAACTATAAAATAAGTGGGGTTAGAAACTAGACTCAAGAGGGTATTATCAGTAAAAATTTCAGAGGTTAATCATTACTGTACATAGCACAATAGTCATCGGAAGGGGACTATTGTGCAGGAGGCAGTGAGCTGAATCTGAGAGAAAATACTAAGTATACAAATAACATTATGATATATGATATGATAATGTTTAACATGTCAATACCAATAATTGGACTATATACCTATGAAATATCATCGTAATAATTGGGTTAGAGGTAATCTAATTAGGAGGGATAGTTCTTTGAACATGTGATAACTATATACTTAAAAGCGTTGATGTCGGTTTGATATTTCACTTGGAATTCAAATCATCTAAGGATTCTTTGATTTCTTATCTCTGATATTTGTATTATAGAATTTCAATGTGTTTATGGAATTCTTATCTAGGGCTGAGTATGAAAGGTATGTATTGATTGTATATTACTCCTTGAGTGATTTGTTATTATTCGAAGTATTTGGGTTGTCTTGTTATTCTATGCTAGTCCAATGAGTGAGTTATGTGTTGATCAAATACTTTGATACTTCTATCCATACTCCATGAGAGAGTCTATTATGGTAAGAGATACCTTATGATCTTAAAGTGTTGTGACCTCTATTCCTTTGAAATATTATTCATATTGATTACATGATTGTTTCTTCCACTGGAGACCTTGCGAGACTCTCCCCATGGTAGTTTCATAGTATGCTCACTTAAGCCATTGCCAGATCTTGTGAGGTTACTTATATTTATGAAATTGAGATTCCATACTGCCCGAAGGGAGGCACTATACTTACGTTAGATTGTGGACATTACGGAAGGTCCTCAGTCTCCGCCCATCGTGTCTGTAAGCACTGGTGGGGCCAGCATCCTAGACGCATGGCATGGTTCTAAGGAGAGGACCCCTAGGGTGGTTCTGGTATATTATTTTAGTCACTTACAAGCGACCAGGTTAGAGAGTAGAAATTGTAACTCCTTTCACTTTATATGTATGGAGTCTTTGATATGATTATTATTCTCTTATTACACTATGTTTGTTCGGAGTCTTATTGATGTTTTTCTGTACTTGCGAGTTGGAATTGTGTTTGACTAACCTTGCAGGTGTATTGACCTCAGTTCAGTTCAAATGTTGTGGGATGTTTATAATCCTTTGTTATTCTTATTCTCTTCATACTGCTTATTTTAATTCAGTGGGTTTTTACATCCTACTGAGTGTTTACTCATGCATCCTCTGATGCAGGCGCAAATGAAAAGTGAGATCAGGAAATGCAATAGTGGAAAGGCGGATTGCAGGCGCCGAGAAGAGTTTAAAGATGATTTTGTTATTTGCTTTGCTTTTATTGATGCATATGACATTATTGGCAATTATGTGCCATAGACTTATAGGCTTATTTCATTTAATTTTCTTAAATAGATTATTATTAAGTAAATTCATTTCATATTATTTATTGATGTCTGTTATTGTATTACACTGATTGCGGGCATGATCGATTACACATCCTTTTGAGATGATTGTAATCGGTTTGGAAATCTACTGTTCGATCGCGTGCCCGGGATCTCTACCTCAAAATGTATCTCTTTGGTTGGCTTCCGCACTTCGATCGAGGTATGGGATTTCGGGGCTTGACAGCGTGTAGGTAAACAATCGCGCTATAGATTCCAACAATTTCAACAAAATCATAAAGATGAAATATTTCAACAACATATGAATCACGACTATGGACATACACTACAACAAACTTAGCAAGATAACAAATCAATTGACAACCAAACATCAAGAACTAAGCATCCAAGCAATAGAAAAATCATCCTACCTTGACCGTTTGTCGAATCCTTCGCTTCGCGTGTTATTCTGATCTTTCTACACTCCTCCTAGGTGCTTTCTTTTGGTCGGCCAACAAGATATGAGAGACAGAAGGTCGAGAGAGAGTGGGAGAGAGTAGAGAGAAGAGGGCACGAGAGAGAGAGAGAGATCGTGGGAAATAAGAGTGGCGTGGTTAGCGAGGACATGGGCCGACCACTCTCCTTTTAGACTAGGTTTCTTAGTTTCACTTGGAGTGTAAACTCCTCCATCGATCTGAGTCCAAAGCCATCTAGACCGTCCAATCATAAGCCTTTCCAACTTCCATCATGACACCCTTCCATCTAGGCACCCTTTCAAATTTGGAATCTCAAACTGAAACTCCTCCTTTTGTGTAACTTCCCAAAACAATTCACTCTTAATATGGAAACCACTTAATGCAATTCAAACTCCTAGGTGCATCCCAAATTTTAATAAAGTTTACCAAATTCAGACTTGAGTCAATTCAATCAATCATATCTTTCCAAATTCAGATTTGGCGCCCAAACCAATGACTCCATCATTACCATCCATCTAATCTCCTCCACTTTTTCCTAAATTAGGTGAGCAGTAACCATTCGATGACCACAATAACATCATAGACCACAATGACTCAACCCTGGCATCAGGCCTAACCCCGACTCCAGGCACAGCCTCAGCACCAGAGGGTCATGATAGAAATAAAAATTTGTATCAACCAAGGTTTTCAAAACCGGACCGACCATCGAACCGGATTGATGGCCGGTCCGGTCAGACCGGGGTTTGACCGCGGTCAAACCAGGGTCAAACCGGTGTGACCCGGTTTAGGTGAGAGGAGTAGTAAATATATGATAAATATATAATTTGTATAACACTAACATCAAAACAAGTGTAGCTCAAGTGGTTAAGTATCTTCAGAGAGGGGGGAGGGGGGGGGGAGGTTCGAATTGCCCCTCTTGCAACAATTTTTTCAAAAAAAAATTATTAAAATAATCCAGACCGGTCCGGTCCGGTTCGGTCAAAACCGGCCGGTTAACAGGCCGGTTTATAAAAAAACCGCCCGGTTCAACGAACCGGGCGGAACCGGATGAACCGGACCGGTTTCCCGACCGGTTCCGGTTAACCGCGGCCGGACCGGCCGGTCCGGTCCGGTTTTAAAAACTATGGTATCAACACAATCCTACTATAAATAGGAAAATATTATAACTCTCAAAATCAATACAATAAATCAAAAGCATTGAATTTAAATTCACAAGTTACTTTCTTGATTTAGATTCACTGAAATAAAAAAAATTATATAGAATTTTTTAGGTCGTCATAGTTTGTGGTCAGAATTTAATTGTTTGAACATTATTTAGCGCTAAGGGTGTTAGCAAGTTACCAAACCATGAGCTGAATTGGCTCAGCTTGAACTCGAATTTGGTCTAAAATAATGGAAATTAGAGGAAAAACTGGATTGTTCAAACAGGTTGGTCTTCGTGGCACACAAACCACCTTTTTTGAACAATCTCCTCATGAGAATTTTGAAAAGAAGCCGAGGTTATGCACTATTAGTCTGTATGTGTGTGGTCGGAATTTAATTGTTTGAACATTTTTTAGTGCTAAGGGGCGTTAGCAAGTTACCAAACCCGCTTGAACTCGAATATGGTCAAGACGAGTTGGAATTGGCCTCAGCTCAGTTTGATTCAGCTGAAAAAAACTCGAAGTCAGCACGATTTATTGTTGGTAACTACATCTAGACTTATGAATTAAAATGTTGGCTATACAGGAATTTGGCGTGCAAGTATACATATCCCAAAGTTTAAATTGTACTTGTCATCTTGTGAGCTCATCTTTGGCAAATTAACGACATACCTGGGGGCTATTTGTATAGAAATTCAATTATGTGTTAAATGTAAGCGACTATAGTACTCGGGAGGTTCATCTGATAGAATTTTGATTGGTAATATGAAAATGGAGAAAATGGAGAAGCAGGTAGGTGCGGTAATCAATTCCATTCTTCCCTCACTACAATGCCAAATTCAGGTTCATTGCTAAGGTTGTTTGTTTGCCAATTTAGAGGTCAGCTTCAATGGAAATTCAAGGTCGAATTGATATAAGCCTGTTTGTTTGACCATTTCTTCAAGAATCAAAATGTAAATGGAGAAGTGAATTCACCATCAAAACAATGCTCAATTCACTTCAAAAGCATATGTACTCTTGAGTGGATTTGGCAAGTGCTAAACTGCCAATGGAATTTGGCATTGCCTTGAGGAAAGAATATCAGTGATTGTCACGCCTACATACTTCTTTCCTTCGCCGAATTTCTATTATCAAACAAAATTCAGATTGATTGATGAACTATCGTGAGAGTTCACTTGACGTGAAATTCAATACAGCAGCTAATTTTCAAACAAACAGTTTTGAAGTTGAATTCATTGAGAGATGGTTAAGCAAATAGGATTTATCAATTCAACCCGAATTTATAGTGGATCAGTTATATGAATCAGCAAATGAAAGTTCCTTGGCCATTATCGTTGAAGGATTGAAAGTCCATGGTAGATGAGATTACTAATGAGCGGTATTTTACCACAGCAAATCTCTTCTCTCCTTTTCTTTTTTCTTCTAGGAAGAGCCTGAGAAAGGGGGTGGGGATGCTTGTTACCAATAAATTTAAGGCAATCGAAGATACACCAAAGAGCCTGCTACACACCTATACAAAGGGTTCAAGAAGCCGAACAATGACACAAACAGAACCCAAAGAACAAATAGAAGATATTCCATTGTTGAGGAATTTGTAATGTGTGTAATACTCCCTCTGTCCCATTGTAATTGTGTTATTTTAGTTGGAGAAACCAAATAAGACTGTCAAAGTGGGATGAGGGAGCATGTATTTTATTGATTTTCCCATATAAAAGAAAACATAGTAGACTCTAGTGTACAAATATTCCCTCCGTCCCTTATCAATAACTACATTGGGAAAAATAGTACTCCCACCTATCACTTTTAATAAGTTTTCTTCAAATGAATAGTTCATTTGAAGAAAACTGTATCTATTAAAAAAACTGTATTTATTTAAAGTGACCGGAGGGAGGGAGTAATTTTTATTGAACAATACACCCACAGCTAAGAAAATGGACTGCTTAAATTGGGTAATTTGTATCAAGTATTCCACTACTTAAATTGAGAACAAGAGACCCACAGTTAAGAGAATGGGATACTCAAATGGGTAATTTGTACTAAAAAACTGACATTGCATTGGTAATATCACGGATTCAGCATTAGGTGGCTGAATTTTGCATGAAAGTTAGAAGCATCGTCCAAAAAATGTATGACAGAAGGCTTGAAATGTTGTGTGCCTCTCATGCCAATAAAAGTTAACTCCTTTTCAAGTGCAACCAGATTTTCAATCACTCCAATAATAAAAAATGAAACAAAACATATCCAATCGAAGGTAAATTGAGCCAAATAGAACTATTAATATGGGACAATCATTCAGAACAGGCCCCACTGGCCCACAAAATCCCACCGTCGCCACTTCTCACACTCTGCCAACCACAACACATGCTCACAGGTCTCTCCTCCCCCGCCCCTTCGTCGCTCCACCGACCGGAGCTCCGCCCGTCGCCGCCATGTTCCGCCGCCTCTCCTTCTTTAGGGCGGTGGCAGCAGCCATCCCCTCTCTCTCCCGCCGTCCCTTCCTCCCGCCGCCCTCTATCTCCCGCCCCTTCTCCTCCGGCCCCGGCGCCGTCGCCCGGCAGATGATCGACTACGCCCTCCATCACGCCCGCTCCCACAGATCAGGTCCCCTCCTCGCCCTCTCTCTCGTTCTCCGTCCGAAATTCACGCTTCTGATTCCCATTTTTGTATCTGCAGAGGAATCGTATGCGCAGGCGCTGCTGGTTCTGGAGCAAGGCCTGGCGAGCTTGAAACAGCCGGAGGTTCCAGACGATGACGCTGTCGGGATGGTCTTGCTGGCCATGGCCACCGTCCTTACTGAAAGGTTTCTTGTCCTCATGTATTTTGAGCTGATTTTTCATTTCTTGGCTTTGTAAAAATAGTATCTTTGTTTGGTTATAGAGGTGATATGGTTGGCGCAATTGAAAAGCTTCAGAAAGTTCTCGATTCGCTAGTTCTCGACTCACCACGATTTTCGTCGGCGCTTAGAGGTGATGAATTGCAGTTTACAGTTCTTGAGCTTTAATTGGATCAGTAATACTCCCTCCGTTCGAGATTAGTTGTAGAATTTGGTTTTCCAAAACTCATCATCATACGCCTTATCCCATATATCTGGAGTCAGCAGCTTAGATTATATACCATATTTGACTCTTATGGGAATCAAAATGGTACAAAATCTATCCAAAGAAACATAGTGGAAAGTTTTTACGCCAGATGCCCTTCATGACGCAACCCTCTGAAGAAGAGGGGACAATGATAAGAGGATTCAACATCAACATATTCATCATACACCTTTCCAAATATGTGGATTGGCTTCATGACATGATGGTTGCACATGAAATATTAATATAGCCATCTTCCATCACAAAGCTGGTTTTCCAAAACTACCTTCGAAAAAACCAAATGTTACTAACTGGACGGAGGGAGTAGGTAGTATCATGAGTTCAACTTATAATAGTATGTGAAGTTAAGAATTTTGTGTAACCTAGCAAACAAAAAATTGTCAATTTTCTGTAGTTTCGTGACTGTTTTAGACAATCTTTGCTTCCGATTGTCTTAACGATTTTGAGTTGATAGTGGATGCAACGGATGAGCAGAAAAGACTTATCAATTAATCCTGTTTATTGAGCTTTGATTGTGCTGGCAATGGGGAGTATCGCAAAGATGATGCGTAGTATGCGAAGTCATCAATTTTGTGCAACCTAGTAAACAACAAACGTATCAATTTACTGTAGTTGTTTTGTATTTTAGGGCTTGTCTAATTCAATTTGACCTGAAATTAGGTAAAACAAAAAGTGCAGATGAAATTATTCTACATATGATGTTGAGATATTCTCCTGGGTTTTGTAGAAACAAATTCATTTTTATTTTGGGTTACTTGCAGTTGCTGCATTTGAGGCATTGATAGGATTGCACTTGGAGATGGGTCAGGTTTGTAATGGTAATGGGCGAGTCATATGTTCACCTGTGTGATATACATTCTAATATGAGAACATTTTCCTTAGGATTCTATGGCATCAATCCTCACGGATAAATATGTCCATACATTGAGTGAAGGACAAGATGTGGACAGGGATGTGCGGCTTCGGGCAACTGCAGCTAAGGGGCTTGTGAACCTTGTTATTGGTAATCTGGCATCAGGTTGGGCCTTCAAGCTTGTTTGTTTTGTTTTGTTTGCTTTTGCGCATTTTGTGTTACTTCCTTTATCCCTATATAATATTGTACAAAGGGAGTATTTTATATCTTTTCATTCTACTTTTTTGGATGTTGAGATCTGTTAGCAACATGATCTTATGTTTGGTTCTGTTTCTCTCACCTTGTGATTTCATTTTTATGCCATCTGGCATAAGAACTAAAAATTGGATGTACGCTTGTTTGTCATGCCATAATTGAATTGAACACTGTACGAGTAATTTTTATTAATATCCGGTTTAGTTTAACCCAGAGGAAAATGCTGACTTGTATTCTGTAATTTTGTATCAGCTGATTCATGCTTTGCAGTGCCGAGAGACAATGAGTGTCTCGATCATAAAATATTACCAGGTACATGGTTAGTAATTGCTTTCTGAAAATAATAGGCTTTCTGGGCGAGAAGCACATTATATTTTGTATATTTATCATAGGACCTGTTGCCCTCGCACATGGAGAATATCTTCATGTAAGTGGCAATCATGTGTTGGCAAAAGGCTTCTATCAGAAGGCACTTGAGGCTTCATCCACCCCAGATTTAGCTGGAGAATGTTCTTTGGCTGCTTCTAATATGATCCTGGAAGAAGTTTCATTGGGAGCCACGTGTACTTTAGGCCAACTTGCCATGCATTCACAGTATGAATCTCCTTTGTGGTGCTTTCCGGCTATTGGCTATTTGTTTACCTGATAAAAATTTATATTTTTAAAACTACACTCAAAATGGTGATATTCTATGCACTGACTGATTTGTGTTCGGGATGCATCTCTTCTTAAGGAACTTTCAGGAAGCAGAAGAGATACTGACAAGAGCTTTGACAAAAGCTGAAGAGTTTTTTGGTTAGTCATATTTGTTTTGGCTACATGATTATATTTGCAATGGTTAAGATTGGATGAGTATTCACTATTACATAAACATCTCTCTCCTTTATTGACGCATCACAGGTCTGAAGCATCCAAAGGTGGGGATTGTTTTAACATCATTAGCTCTCATGTTTGGACATAAAGCAAAAATGGAGCGCTCAAGTTCTCTTATGATTCAAGAGGTATGATAAAATATCTTTCACCTTGCATTAAACTTTATATGTAGATGCTTGGGGGCCAGATGAAGAACTGGCATGAATCTCTTAAGGGTGAGTTAATCTCTTTAGGTGACATTTATAAAATCCCAAATTCAAAAGGGCATGACTTGACTCGGAAGATCTATCATCAGGCTTTGAGCGTATTGACATTGTTTCAATGAATGCATAAGCTCAAACACCAAGTTCCAAGTTGATTGATAGATGAAAAGGACAATCTGGAGATATATTACTGGATTTTGTTTCCAACTCATGGGTTCAAAGAGGTGGAGTATGGCAGCTTGGAGGCTCGAATAGGGTTGAAGAAAGGGGAGGAAAGTGGGAAATTGGGTTTTGAGAGGGATGGAGATATGACTAAACTAAACTTGATCAGCTTACAAGGTCAAATTGCCTCATAAGATTAACATTAGTGACACTTTCAATATTAAACATCTTTTCCTTTATTACGGTGATCATGACATCGAGAACTCAAGGACGACATTTTTTAAGATGGGGAGCCTGATACAAGGTAGATTGGAGTGGAAGAAGAAGTTCATTTTCAATCTAAGTGGGACCACCCTAAACAACAAAACGCCCAAGCAAAGTGAAAGCACCAACTAGTTCACTATACCAATTCAATGAGTCATACTTAGGCAACAATTATTCTATTCTGCATGTAATGTTAAACACATCCATAGCAATCATCCACCAACCCTTCAGTCAATCCACCAACCCCATTAGCTTACTTTTCCAACTTGATCTGCAATGATTGATTTTTGTACGTCTTTTTTTTGCCTTCTATGCAGTCTTGCAAGCCTATAAAAAGCATATGTAAAGATGGCATGGAAGATTGAGTACTAATTCCCCTTCCCCTCTCCATCTTGTCTCATATCTCTCACACACTCTCTCTCCTTGTGTCATAGTTACATAATTATCCTACAAAGAGAGTCCAGTTACCGAACACTTGGACCCTCATTCCCACTTATAATTATGCCCACTAATTGTGGTTAGTTTTGATAGTATGCCACTCCAAATACTTGTGTTCGTTGAAGGTATACCCTTCAAAACATTTTATTCTTGGCTGAGTGCTCTCCATTGTAGAGATTCAGTTTCAGAAGCCTACTTGTAGCTGAATTTGTACCAATCCCAACTGACATATGTTGTTTGTTCGATTTCCTCTATAGTCTCTGTTCATCTCTTCCATCAACATTGTTTCATAGTTTCTTCCGTGCAAATGCAACAGCAAGTGGGAAGCATGAACCAAAACTCTTTTTTGCAAGGATTCCAGCTCACCAATAGGTAGAATCTTAAATGCAAGTGAATGCTAGAAGTACTCACAAGCAAATGGGCATCTAAAACTATCTCGCAAAAGCAGAGAGATTAGGTAGGATAAAGTACGTAGAAGGGCACACCATACGCATTTGGAGTGGCACACACTCAACAAACAAACAAGTTGATGTTCAAAGATAATTGGAAATCCATTTATAACAGATATCTGGGATAAGGCGTATGATGATGATGAGGTATGACATTAATGGAGTTCAACTATATTCTAGGACCAATAAAAGTGAAAACAACTGCTTCTAACCGTTCCTAAAGAAAGGTAGGGTAAATCTTTGATGTTGAGGCCACAATAATTAGTTGGTTGGCCGACATTATGACTGCACAAGTTCAGTATTGAGCATAACAACCCTATTGTTCTGATGGAGAGAAGAACCTATGATAAGCTTTTGGAAAATTTCCAACAAAACTGATAACGAATTCGACTTTTCATATAACCTCTTCAGCTCTCTCTTCACGGGCTGTGGGCCTTCATTTTCTCATGGATCACACATAGTATTTGGTTCCATAACTTAGTTTGGATTTGGGCCTTAATTTTAACATAACTTACAGAGAATAGAGCTTTCTAATTGTACTATTCTTGAAATTCCATTATGTTGGCCTTGGGGAATGAAATGAAGCTTTGGATTTGCATCTTATTTTCATCATTTATTTTATTGCCTCCTGATCGACATCATAAACCTTGTTGGGTCACTGGGAATAAGTACAAATAACATCCACAGGGCCCCATGAAGCCAGCAGCCTTACTTCATGACCACTAAATGATCATTCAACTCACAAAAAAATCATCTTCATCATCATCATCATCATATGCCTTATCCCAGCTATCTGGGGTTGGCGGCATGCATTATGTACCATGTTTGACTCTTATCGGAATCAAAATGGCATAAAATCCATACAAAGAAATATAGAGGCAAGTTTTTATGCCGGATGCCCTTCCTGACGCAACCCTCTGAAGAGGGGACGATGTTAAGAAGATTCAACCTCGTCATATTCATCATACACCTTTCCAATTATGTGGATTGGCTTCATGACATGATGGTTGCACATGAAATATTAATATAGCCATCTACCATCACAAAGCTGGTAACAATAAAAACCAGTCTGCTTTTACCTGGGAGCATGACACAAAAAGTGAATGCATGCTCATAAAAAACAATACGAGAATAATATCTTTGTGTGTCTAATGTCTTAATCTTATGAATATAAAATCTATATCCTGGCAAAGTAACAATGGTTGTGTTGCTGTAGTTGTGCGAGGCTCAGGAGTGGTCACTTCTAGGAGTATTTTCACCTATATCATAAAAAGTGAATGCCATTTCAAGGACTAAGTGATGCAGCAAGCAAAAGTGGATTGTTATAAAGCCACCTTTGTCCATTAGATTAGGCCCGTTAGCCCATTGTTAATTTGGGTAATTATCAATATTATTGGCCATCTATTTCGAATCTAATAATGCAGTATATAAATGGATGTCTATTCCTAATATGATTAGTTGGCTGATTACTGATTAGGATTGGGCTTCCTTTGTTGATCAAGAGTAGGGTTCTTATTTGGGGATTTGTAGATATGGAATCAGATGCTCTTTTTTCCATGTAGTGAAGATTAATGAAAATTAGAGTTTAAAAGCTGAAAGTAGCGAGTTTTCCCCAAACCCTGTTTTTTCTCTCCTCTTCATCTGATCGTCTGATTACCCTCTTTTCTTCATTCTGCCCTTTCGTTCAACCATCATTTTCGACCATTATTGCCCTCCATATTGTTATGCTGCCACACTACATCCTCATGAACCCTTAGTTCACATGGGTCACTATGCTTCAACATAATTTTGGCTGTGTGCTGCTTTGAAAGTGGTAAAGCCACCTGGAAAGAATGTGACCGTAGAGTGGACTATTGCGAACTTTGGTTGCTGTGAATAACATGTTATAATCACAAGGGCCCGTAGGTTTAGCATATTGGTACTTAAAACGAAATATTCCTAAAATAGTAAATATTTCTTTCTGTCTTGGTTCTTCATCCTTCACTAGCTCTGAATGGGGTAAATTTTTGTGCATATGCATATTTAGAAACTGGTGCCTTGTTTCACTCTGGGTTAGTATTGGCAATGAGCAGATAATTATTAGATAATTTCTATAGAACGAACTATGTTGCATTTTTCTTTCAGTTTTTTTAATGCGTGGGTTGGTGATTTTGACATCTACTTTACGTCCTTACAATTAGCTTTTCCTTTTTTGATATTCCATCTTGAATGATTGGGTATGTGTATTATGGTTCTTGGCAGGGACTCTATAGACGGGCTATAGAATTGCTCAAAGCTCCACCCCTGGAGACCGAAGGTAAGCCACTTTGTTTTTTCTGGAAGTAAAATCCATCGTCAGCATATATGTACCAATATTAGGTAACGGTCATGTCTTTTTTGTATTGTTGCAGTTAGAGAGGCACCTCTCAGAGACTTAGTAGCAATTGCAAGAGGTTTGGCTTCCTTAAAATGGATAAACATGTCTATGGTTTTATGATGGGTCCTTATGTCTCTATCTATGTTTGTAGAGAAATACGCTTAAATGTATATTACTCTACATTACAAAAGAAAGTGCGTTTGGAAATATAAAATTAGTAATGGGAAGTTTTTGGAATATGAAATTCAATTACATTTTGTTTGAATTGGCATTAACATTGGTTGTAAATATACTGGTACTGATTAGCTCTTTTTCAAACGCATGGATGTTTTGGATGCTGCTTGTTCTCTCAAAAGTGCATTGATTAATGTGTGGATGTCTGCTTGTGCCTATATGGATGTGGGAATATATTTCTCTTTCCCGTCTTACCTTTCTAATATCCCATTGTATCTGTTTTATCGTGTAAGGCATTGTCCATGTATGATTTTGCATATATTTCCTTCTCCATTTTGTCCTATAACTACTTAGTAGCTATGGAGTTGTAAATCCTCTTTCAAAAGTAGAACTGAAAACTTATAATTGTCATCTGGTGTTCCATGTTAAGGTGGGTATGCTGAAGCATTGTGTGTTCAACAAAATAGAAGAGAAGAAGGTGAGCGAATGAGGCAGTGGGCAGAGAAAGCATGGAGAAATTCTCGCTTGACATTGGCCGAAGCACTCGACATCACTGAAGCATCGAAGGTTATAGTTGTAGATACCCGAATTAGCAGAGTCATCTAGTTTTCAAAGCGAGAAAGGAATGTAAATTTTGTGAGAATCATTTGTATGTGTTCCATATGGTACTTGCCCACATAGAACATTCTAAAACCAGAGTTGAGAGTGTTCTTGACTTATATTTCGTGCTCTTTATTGGAAGCTTTGGGCTGAAACTTTGTTATAATCAAATCCAATCTGCATATTCGTGACCCATTGGAAATAATAACACTGAAAGAAGTAACTTGGGAGATCCCCGGAACTTCTTTGGATGTTTTGCAGTCAGAGCCTCTCCAGAGGCTCCACAATTATCTCTGGACACTTCTTTCAGTGTTACTTGGCCTTGTATCCTCGCAATTGGGGGTAAGTGATACTTGTTTCTTGGATCGGAGCTCTAATTGTATGTTTGAGTAACACATTAATTAAAGTGAAATAATTTTGGGTTTGTCAGTACAATGATGCAAGAGGCAGAGTGACTTTTGCTGTGTATGCATTGTAGGTGATCTACACTATTCTGAGAAAAAGGGAAGTTTGAGAAAATGGAGTTCACTAAAATGAAGAGAAAAATGAAGTGCTAGGGAGCTGTTCAATCTCAGAGTAGTTTTCAAGCAAAAAACTGGTAGCTGACAGAGGTCGATTTTACTGTACTTATTTACTGGTCTCCCTTTCATATGTGCTCTTACCTCTTCGGTTGCTTGATTATGCATATTTAACATTTTATGGTCGGATTGGTTGTAGGGGCAGAAAGGAGCCTTAAGGTTATTTCAGACAGCAGGGCCCACAGTAGGGCTCATCAAGGGTAGTGGCAGAAGAAAAGATGAGGAAAGCGGTCGGGGAGATGAGCGCATCAAATAGATGGAGACATTGCTGTTCTGGCTCCTCCCTTCCTGCTTCGAGTAGGAAATCCATCACAAACACCCAGCTTTGTACTCCAGCTGGATGTTGGATTAGCCTCGACATGTTTATTTTGCTGTTACCCCCTTTATTTGGCTTCTGTAACCTGGCAGGCTGGCACTGAGCACAGATGTGTCACATACCAAAATCCGCTATTTTACCACCTATGATGTTCCACATTTGTTCAACAACTGTAGTTGCCCCGTGATGGCAGCTCCTTTCCGCTTTCTCCAACTATGTAGGGATTAGATGTGGTGGAAGCTCCTTTGTTCCGTCGGTGGACATTCCACCATTTGGAAAGTTTGGTGGATTATACTGTCCGTCCAATGAAGTCTGCATTTGAAAATGAATTAATTGCACTCAAGTCCTATGAACCCCAGCCCCCCATGCTCTGCAATTTTGGTCGTGAGAGAGCACAGTCAGCCATGTAATGATGAGGCCGTATTTTTTCAAATGCAGACAGACTTCATTGGATGGCGGAAATATGTGGGATAATATTTTGGATTATGTTGCGGTGTGTAGGCAGCACCCTATCAACATGCTGTTTCTTGAGTTTATTTGCTCAGTGGGTCCCGATTCAACCTGTCCTCTTCAACATTGATACTAATAGAGCATCTCAATGCTAACTCATGGGAATGTATTGATGTTCAATTGATTCTCATGGCCAGAAAAACCGAAAGAGAACAAAAGTGAAGGCATAGTTTCAAGAAAGGGAAATCCAAAGAAACAGGACCTTTGTATAAATTGTACTTAGCTAATACATCCAAACGGAATGAAAAAAGAGTATGTACCAACTCAATACCCCTTTGCTAACTTAAACTTAGCCTCGACCCTTCCTGTTTTTGTATGGGTTCACCTTTGTGAAAGGACTAGCTCATCCTGCAAGGCACGAGGTGTTTCTTAAGACACTCTAGACAGCATGGCTAGCAAAAGGAACTTCCATCATCGCCTGTATCCAAAATTATCAAGTATATAGGCTAAAACAGTGACCAGTAAGCTTGTTTGGAATGAATGAAATTAATTTGAACCAGACTCAAACTGAAAAGGCAATTAAATTCCATTTTTTTTATTGTAAAAAGTTTTTAGAAGAGTATACTAACAGAATAAAAGTAGTCAGGGTTTCATACTGTAGATATTTTACAATCTACATAGGACAGATCAGAACAATTTTTTAACATAATTTTCTTGTTTTTCCTTATCAAGGATAGGAAGGTAGCAGAACCAAAAAAGAAAAAGAAACAGGAGAATAGCAGAGCTGAACAAGGGCAGTACATGAAAACACCATTCAAAACAAAATCTAGATTCATATTCAAACTGTCCCAACTACGAACATTTCATTAAATATAGTTCTTTGCACAACAAATATGACAATTCTAGTCATATACAAATACAATTGTATTCAAATTTTGTGCTATATTAGACTAGTTATTACGATGTTCCCTCATGGCCACCCAAAGTTAGTGTCAATTATTCACACATAGTTCAACCTCCATACCATGCCATCGCTTGTTACTAGAATTAGCATTCTCTCTTTTTTAGAAAAAAAAGCAGAAAAGTTCAAAACTCGAATAGCATTCTGAAAAGACTACTCAGGAAAATGCAAAATACAGAAGATACACATCTAAAGTAAAAAAAAGTAAAAAGCAAAGCCCATTAGGAACGAAGTAGGGTGGCAAACTATAGCATGGCGAATATCATACACTCTTAAACATAGTCTTCTTGGGGATCAACTATGTAAATTCCTTTATTTCATGATCTTCAACTAAGAAGTATACCTGCAATCAGTGCAGATGTAGGTGATATCCTGATACACAACCACAAGCGAAGTTAAGGGAGAATAACTAACACCAAGGCAGTGTCCTATGCAAACTGAGTTTAATCAATGGAAAAAAGTAAACTTTGCTCATCTTTTGTAAAGCAAATTGTCTAGAATGTAACAGAGAGACTGAATCTTTTCACTTTGACAATAGCCTTTTGCACAGAATGCTCTGATAACGGAGTCAAGGAGGAAATAGTTTGCAACCAGTCCCTCGGTAAGCATTTTATCCAACCAATATACAACTTCAGAAAGTGAACTGTGCTTGGCCAGTCCATTTATTAAAGCAGAGTACATGACCACGTCTGGTGCAAAACCCTTCTTTTTATATTTCAAGAAAACATCAATGGCCTCTATACATTTGTCACATTTACAAAGACCCCTAATTTCAATAGTGTACGTAAAAATATCTTTATATATCTTCTCCTTCTCCATCTTTTCAACCAGATCCTGCACTTGAGAATCATAATCCTGTTGAACTTGTGTGTCATCACTTTTCATGGAAAAAACATTAAGCAAAATGTTATATGTCACACTATTAGGCTCGCAACCATAGGTTTTCCAGCTTTGCAAAGACTTTGAATAACTATATTGTGTGTCCTGCAATTTGGAATAAGTCCCTTATCTTTCGCTTCATTGAAAAGTTTCTGAACAGTCTCCAATATTTCTTTATCCTTTAACCCTTTGGTTTTGCAAAATCCACTCATGACAATATTATAACTCAATATACCCACAATCCATCCTAATTTCGAACTATTTTCCAAGACACTCAAAGCCTTATAGACATGACCAGCATGACAAAGAGCATCAAGAAGAATATTTAAGGTCACATTTGTTGGAAAAGGCCCATTCTTCATCATAGCTTCCACTATGTCAAAGGCCTCAAGAACTCTACCCTCTCGACAAAGGCCTTTGAGGAAGGAATTATAAGTAATAGAATTTGGCTTACAACCCATCTTAGCACTATTTTCTAACAACATCTTCGCCTTGTTTAAGTATCTATTCTTGCAAAGTTCATCAATCAACACGTTGTATGTTACGGTGTTCAGAAAAATGCCAGCTTTCAGCATGCATCCATATATGTGATTAGCTTCTTTAACCCTTCCACTATCATAAAGGGCTTGGAGGATTGGTGTGAAAGTAAAAACGTTGACAATGCAGCGCCCATTCCACATATTTTTCCACCTTGAAATGAACACATTATATGCGTCCAAGATCCTTCCAGCTCTGCAAAGACCAGAAATCAGAGTCGAGTAAGTAATTACATCAGGGGTAGGCCCATTTTTCACCATAGAACTGATGACTTTGTTGGCCAGATGGAACTGATCAGATTGACATGAATAGGCCTTGACCAAGATGTTGTAAGTGGATATATTTGGAGCTATCCCCAAAGCTTTCATTTGATTGAGAAAGGAATCAATTGAAGTAAGGCGGTCAGCAGCCACAAGCGATTTAAGGGCAGTGTTACAAACAAATACATTGGGCTTACAGGTAGACTGCTTCATCTCACTCCAAAGCTTGAGGACATGATCAAAGTCACTATCACGGTAATGAGCATCCATCAAGCGGTTGTAACCAATGGCTGTCTTCGGTTTGGTTTCCAGATCAATCGGGATGGAAAAAGAAGCCAGTTTCTCCTGCCGCTGAGATGTTCCAGATATGATGGTGAGAAACCGACCATAAATGTCTTGATCAGGGTCTCCTCCTTGACTGCAAAACCTGGCTTCTAATAACTTTCCTGTGAACTACCCAGCTACTTTATATTCGACCTGCTTAATGCTCATCAAACTCCTCGAGAAAAAAGTACCATCTCTGGCAGGCAAATTTGTGCTAGGCACTTCAGAGTTCAAAATAAGGACATAGTTTTTGACAAATTTGGCCACTGTCCTATACATTTAAAAAACATCAAACAACGCTCCAAAAGCTCAAAGAAGATATAAACAAGGTAGAAGGAAGAAAGATACAAATAAAAATTTCTATGCACCTCATAGGAAGATCTCCCTCTTTTTAGACTGGTTTTCATCTTTTGTCCGTCCTATAAACACAGAAAAAGGAACTGAAATTTTACACTATATATAGACAATTAAAAAAACACAAATTTGATTAAGAACTGCTTACTACACTGATACAGCATATAAATTGCCAAAAATCAAGTTTGCCACTCACTTGAACACAGTCTCAACTAACTGCAAGCAATGCAACTTTATACACCAATCAGAACAGCCCATAAGAAAGTAGAGATGACTATATCCTCTTAGGCACCTTGGACACGCCTCAAAAATGGAAAGGCGCCACTATGAAAACGAGCAGCCACCATGTCCAGGTGATTGTGGCTAGTGAATTCCTTCCAATTCTGCGAAAAAATGGACGTTTCATCGAACAGTTTAAATGCGATATACAAATTTGTAGTACTAGGATGAACAATAAAACTAATCATGAAGAAGGACATGATACACTATAATCTCTATCCACAATGCAACTTATGATAGTTTCAAATGATCAAAACTTAAGCCAAGATGAAGAGAAGAGAGGGTGGTGAATGCACTGACCTTCATCTCCAGGCGACGTCAGGAGAGCTATTTCGTCTCCAAGGCGGAGAAAATGGGATGAATAGAAGCAGCCATTTCATCTCCAAAGCAGCACCGGCAACTGAGAAGGAGGTACGGAGGGGACTTGCAAAAGCAACAGACAACGGTCGAGACGAACGGCAAAGGGTTTAGGAGATCTTATTGGGCGTCCCTGCCGCAATATCACGCTAGGCGATCTTAGTTCCTGGATAGGATATATCTGGGACAAGGATGCTGCTTTAAATTGGATGATCAGATCTACAAGTTTTGCTGTGCATTTGTCAGCATTAATGCTAATAAGAGAACAATACAAGATGGGGCAATGGAGAAACACAAATTCATGGAAAATTTTTCATTGCTTTTTGTCTATATCAAATTTTTTATCAGGAGGCCAAAACCTACGCATAATGAATTTCTTTTTTTGATTTATTGTTTTAAATTGACAGCAATACCAATTGCTTAATGAATTGTCTTCACAAAGTTTTGACATGGCTTCTTGTGTCGTCACTTGTCAATTCTTTCCCAAATTGTTGGATAAAAAAATTCGTTCGACTTATCAGCTGATATCTGCTACTTTTTATATGTTTGTCCGATGGGCAGTGGAATATCACTAGTAAGGAAACACTAAGTCCCAATTTCATAGCCCTCAAAGTCCCACAAAATACTTGCTGAGCATTTATTGCATGATAATGTTTGTTTATGGTTTTGGTACTACAACTAACAATATAAGTCAATGTTTTTTTCTTTGGCGGGTAAGAAGCAAATTATTTTATCTAGAAATCAAACCTTTATATGCCGAAGTAGAGATTTGTTTTGACTGTTTTCTAATTCAACTAAAGTTTTAAAAATTTGATAAATAGAATGTATAAGTCCAATATTTTATGTTGTATCATTGATTGACTGCCATTTTTTTGTCTCTTATATCTTGCCCATTTCACTTTTTCGTATGTGTATGCTGATCTTGCTCTCTCAAGACCAAAAACACTCAAGAGGGGTGAAACCCTGTTATTTTGTATAGGCCTTGGAGTCCAATAAATTTAACTCAATTTTAAATTCAGACAGGCTTATCATACGGAGGGAGTATAATTGATTTTAGAGGGAAATGCATTTAATCAACATGAATTGAGAGATATGCTTTGTGTCATCTACTATTTCATGTCGCATTGTCTCCTTTCCCTGCAGGCTACAACAGACTTTTCTCCATTTCCTTTTCCTCATCGCCCGCCAAAGCCCTCAAGGATGAAAAGGTACACATTCTAGCCCCCACAGAAGCCGGCAGCAAGTACGCATCAACAGGCGAAGGGGAAGGAAATGGAGACAAATCTATTTCACAAGCTACCACTTCTCAAAATAATTCCTCGATTTAGACAAATCTATCAATTCTCAGAAATAATTGGTTCGTGCAAAACAAATGGGCCTTGTCAACCTACTACTTAGAATCCCTCATCATCCCTTGTCATTGATGGCGAAGCAATTCGGTGGCTTACATCCCAAAATCAAACTAAAAACAGATATCTACCTTTATTTTGGAACTAAGAAAGGTTTACCATTTGATGGCCATAGTTCCACTTTTATAATAGTTAAACAGCCTTTCGTCATCAAATTTTAATTTACACATGATCAGAACGGACATCTATTGGCGGATTCATCTCGTGAATCTCTTTTATCCAGATATCATGCACATAGTTCACAACTTCATACATTGAAAGGTATTGAAAATGACTTCATATAATGCTTAATAGTGATAAGGAAAGTTTCTGTACAACAGATAAAAACATTTGCATTTCCTTTCCAGTGAGTAATATTTGTAATTTTCGAGTCCTGTACCTCTGTACATGGAGTAATTCCGAAGGAGAAAGGGGAAAATGAAAACATCGTTTAGTCATATGGAAGACTAGCCTGAGCATTGGAAAAAATGCTGGTAGAGTTGCAATTACTATTATGCCTCATCAAAGATCATTACCTGATTAATGTAACAAGAACAAATAGTTCTTACAAGTGTAAACATCAGTAAGGAAAAATTATATAGGCAGTCAAAGAAATTTGTGCAAATGACGGACAGCAAAATACCTGACCACACATTGGGCATGTAGCTTTCCTTTCCATCCACTCAAGTATGCAAGGAAGATGGAAATGGTGCTTACATTCTGTTATAATTGGTGGGTTTTCATTGTCATAACCTGTCATAAGAAAGAAGAAAGCTTCATTCCATAATTTGCCTTCATAGACAACTCACTCATCATAAATTTACAATTAGTTTAAATCAGTGAACGTATCCTGTAAGCAGGCTGCTTTAGAATTAAAAAATCTTCAGTCACATCAAACTTTGCATAGCAACAAACAGAAAAATGGGCCCACTCTAGACATAAAAAAGTAACGAAAAGAAGATATATTCAACAGAAGCTCATTGCTATATATCATCATCATCATCATACGCCTTATCCCAGCTATCTGGGGTCGGCAGCGTAGATTATATACTGCGTTTGACTCTTATTGGAATCAAAAGAGTACAAAATCCATACAAAGAAACATACTCATTGCTACATATGTCATAGTAATTTGCTTTTCCTCCTCTGCTCCTTTCTCTCAACCTTGGTCATTAAACATGAATTCTCTCGCAGTGTTTATCTCTCTTGGAAGCTAAAAGCACCAGCAAATTGAGATTTTGCTTGATTGCTATTTAAGCCACACAAAGTTGCAGTTGCATTTTCAAAGTTTTTTAGGCCTGGAAAATCAAGTTATTAAAACTTACCAAGCTGACATGGATGTGATTGAGGAAAACTGGAAAAAGCCGAACCTTACCATATTAGGTAAACAACACATTCCTGTATTTTTTTCAAAAGCTTGTCTGCAATAGAACTAATTTCTAATTGGTCAGTGCTGTTATGTAAGGCTTTTTTTCTGGTCTAGAGGGAGCCATAATTAGCACTGTGCACGCGCATTTATAGATTTGATAAAAAATGTCCTTCAATCTCGTATTTAGATACAGATTAAAACCCTCCAAGGTAAACAATTTAGCGATAATTGTTAGCTGTACTAGATGGAAAGACACCACAATCGCTACAAATTACCAATGAATTGTTTCTGAAGTAAAAAATCAATCAGGCGACTGAAGCTCCCAACATTTTTCTGAAAATAGGCTCCATACCTTCAAGACAGATAGGGCAGGTCTCTTCATAATCACTATACCAGTTAACTGCTTTGTCCAAGGTCACTGGTTCTTGACTGTTGTTCTGAGGAACAGTATCGTGAGGCACGCTCGTGACCGTCTGAAGTCTTTGAATGCATTCTTCATCTACTTGATAAATACAGGATGAATATCTGTTAGTAATAAAGTGTAAGTCAAATTGGCTGCATAATCCATAAACCCCGTAAAAGTGGCCTTCCATTATGTAAACTAATTACCTCCTTCTGTCATCAGTTGTTGATTGTTGTTTTCTGGAAGAATGTTTTGAGATGAGCTTGTCATATTTTGTACTTCGGCGGCCATCACTACTTGTTCATTATTGTTCTCTGATACAATCCTAAGAGCTGAGCTTGTGGCATTCTGCAATTTCTCAATACCGTCTTCATCTGAATGACAGTAGTGTGGATTAGAATCTACACAACCAATAACTATGCTTATGCAGGCAAAGGCCTTCGAATATCATAATAAGTTTCCAATTAACCTATTCACTTGGGAAAATTAGTAGGCAAGTCACGGACTAATTACCGGATGAATATTCTCTTACTATTAACATTTAGGTCAACAGTGGCTGCATAACTTATCATAATCATAATCAAGTAGCGCCTTTTCCCAAGTATTTGGGGTGGATCTTACTCCTCCATTCAGGCCTGTTTTGGGCTACATAACCTATAAACCGGTAAAACTGATCCTTGAATTATGTAAACTAATTACCTCCCTTTCTTGTCATCGGTTCATTGCTGAGAATGGTGCGAGATGAGCTTGCAATATTTTGCACTTCTGCTGCCGACAGTAATTCTTCATTGTCGTTCTCTGATACACTTCTATGAGTTGGGCTTGTGGCATTCTCCAATTTCTGTATTCCGTCTTCATCTAAATGACAGCATGAAGAATGTTATGGACATGAGATCAGAAGCCAAAATCAGTGAGCTATGGATCTGAACCTTCTTAAATCTTAATCACTAACTAAGCTTCTGCAGGCAAAGGACTTCAAATATCAAAAGTTTCCAAAAAGCCTGTTCATTTGGGAAAAGTAGAAGGCAACTAAAATTTCACAATTAGGGCATTCACATCACAATAAGCAAATTTAGGAAAATTTCATAACAATAATGGCCCATTCTTTCAAGTACAAACTACAAACGGAATTGTAGAAATCAACATAATAGGAATCTAACTTGAAAGCAATAATCATGTAAGCATAGTGATCCACTATGCATCATCAAAGACACCTAGATCGTGTGAGAGGTTTCTCAGAAAAATCATCATGACCCCACTTTTTTTATAAATGACAAAAAACCAAAGTCGCAGACCTCAAATAGTTGGGAAACTGCACTTCTCGATTATGATGATTTTGATAAATGCTTCCAAGTTAGTCTTAAACAATAGCCACTCATTGTTAGATCAGAGTAGATGTTAATGTATCATAAGTAATATCCAAGAAGACAGCTGAAGTTTATGTAAGCAGTTACTTGTCAAAATAAATAATGTTGACAGTTTAGTGAGAGGAGTCCACTAGTATGCATAAGCCAGTGTCATTTCCTTGTCAATTAATTTAAGAAGACACTAAAAAACCATACCTTCAGCTGTAGAAGATACTCCGTGTTTTTTCACAGGCTTCATTGGATGGAAAGAACATGTTGGATTCTGAGAAGGGGCGGAGGGGTATTTCTATCTCTCTCATAAAAAAGTTCGAGTGGGAACTAGCTAAAATGATAGGACTATTTCTTAATGAACAAGGAAATGATGTTCATTTTACAAATTGGGCTTAGGTTTCCCTTGGGGACTCCTCTAAGGTATCTCCCGACCCCACAATACCACGATACACTTTCTCTTCTCAAATAAGATGCTTTATTTTTTCACCCTCCCCATAACGGTTTATCTCCAATTTTTTGGGTAGTTAGATTTTAATCCAAATTAGTAGATAAGTGAATGTGTCAAATAAGTGAGTAGATGAGTTCTTTATAGTCGTTTATAATCGTTAGATCAAGATCTATCGACTACGAATTGAATTATCCTCATATAATCTATACGAGAGTAATCTTATTTAAACTTTTTCTTTATATCTTTCTTTATATTCTATTATTATTATTATTCCTTTCATGATATATTATTGATCACTCTAAGAACTTACCACATGTGATTAATGGCGAAGCCGGCGACCATCGGAGTCCGGAGACCGTTGGCAACCATATCCACCTCTTCCCTTGTCTTTTTTTTGGTGTCTAAATCACGTATTATCATGCTCAAATTTAAACCAGTGTAAAAGACATGCACCAGGGAAAGAACGAAAGCAGGTTGGGGTAAAAATAAATTACCTCGTAATGGATATGGAATTATGGATAGGGTGGGGAGATAACTTAGCTGGGTTTAAAAATATGCGCACCCGTTTCCCTCTTCTACACTTCAGTTTAATCAAGTTTGACTAACCCGCTCTCGCCCGTCGAACATGCCCTGCCTACGACCTGCCGCATCCTCGCCGCCGGCTCACCCCACCACCACCTCCCCTTCGTCGCCCTTCTCGGCCGCAAATGGACGCGCCACCGACTCCGCCTCCGCCTCCGCCGCGACATCCTCAGCTGGGCCTTCCTCCCCGATGACCCTCAACCTCACCCGCGAGTACACCCTCGCCGTCCAGACCACCTCCTACAACGAGATTTGGGCCAAGATCCAGGCCCACTCCTCCGCCGCCGCCGACGACGGCCAGGCCCACTACACCCACTCCGCCCGCGTCCTCTCCGGCCTCCTCCGCCCCGACCGGGACTCCGTCCACCAGGCCCTCCGCGCCGCCCGCCCCTCCCGCCTCTCCCGCCTCGTCTCCGCCTACTTCGACAACAGCGAGCACGCTTCCCGCCTCTGCCTCCACCTCCACTCCTGCATCGGACGGGCGCGTAACCTCTACCGCCCCCTCGGCGACCTCGGCGACCTCTTCCCCGCCTCGCACGACGATAGCTTGACTGATCCCCAGCTCAATTGGGCATTCGAAGTTTTGACCGAATTCGACCAAAGTGAGAACCCGTTCCCCACGCCTGGGACCGCCGGCGCCGACTTCCGCGAGGCACGGAAGTGCTTCGCCGAGCTGAGGGTGCAGCTGAACGGCCGGATGCGTCGTGCTCGGCGGGAGGCTTGGCTGATTAAACAGTCTGCCAACTGTTCGACGATATGCCTCATTGGAGGTGTCATAGCGGTGGTGGCATCTGCGGTAGTGATTGCAGTCCATGCACTCCCCGCTCTTGTCGCCGCGCCGCTCTTGCCGCTTCTGAGAGGCCGTGGCAGCTTCGACAGGCGGCGGCTGGAGGACCACATTGCGCAGCTGGATCTCGCGTCAAGAGGTACATTTGCGCTCAACAGCGATCTCGACACGATCGATCGGCTGGTGGCGCGGTTGCATGCGGCAGTGGAGAGCGATAAGTCGTTGGTCAGGCTGGGGGTGGAGAGGGGGCGGGAAAGGTACCCAATTCAAGAGGTGGTAAAGCAGCTAAGGAAGAATCAGGCGAGTTTCCTCCATCAGCTGGAGGACTTGGAACAGCATGTATGCCTATGCTTTGCCACTGTCAACAGGGCTCGATCACTTCTGCTTCAGGAGATACATCTGGATCAAACACAACCACATTGTTGAAACTAACTACATTTTTGTTTAACTTGATACTTACCCAGTTGGGCATTTGATGTATAAACGTCAGTTGATTCAAACTCGTTCAAGGTTTGATCATCTACTTGAACAAGCATAAAACAGATGAATGTTGTAGCAAGGATAACGTTGTAGTAATGTTTATTTTACAGTAGCTTTCTTGCATTCTATGCTTGACAGTATCCGAATGAATATTACTCGGTGGTCCAAAAACTCCTCTCTGCATTTGAAAAAAATCGGTTCCATCATTAAATGGCTGACTTTGCTCCCGCTCCCGCAGGACTAAAAACACGGAAGAGGATCTATGAAACTTATGTACGGGCATTAGAGTCTAATAAATTTCACTCATTTTCAAATGAAGACAAATTCTTTTGGATGGATTGAGTAAATATGACTGCTCTCTCTCTCAGGCTGATCAGCTACAAAGAAATGAAGCATACGCAATATTGAAATGAGAAGATTTATATCGAAGCCATGAAAGGCTGGATTGTTCACTATTTTTGCTTATCATGCACCCTTTTTAGTAATCACATATAGTGTAGTGATTTGCTCGATACATAATTTGCCTAAGCACTCTTTCATTGTTTGGCTAATGTTTCCTAATGCCATTCACACGTTGGACCATATTTTGAGATGAGGCATATCCTTGGCGAAGAGTTAGATTTTCTAAAAATATGATTTTTGAGTTTAGTCCACACTTTTTATTTTATTTTGCGTTATGCAAAATGAATTCTTCTTTCCATGATGTATTGTAAACCCATGGGATTATAAGGAACTAATGTAGAGAATGTTGGATTTGAAGGGAGAAGTATAGAGCGAAAGAAGATTGGAACTAAAAACTGCTTTTATTCAACTAAATTTGATGTATTGATAGCCTTACAAACTTGTTTTTTTTTATAATTAAAAAATTATATTAAAAGGAAACGAAGGAGGGTACACAGGATAAAATGTTATAACAACTCCTTAACACAAGGAGAGCATGAACAATCTCCCAAGAAACACACAATATAAAAATAGCCCACCCACACTAGGAAGGGTAGAACAACTCAACGACAGAGGCCGATCGATCACTGCTACTACCTTATTCCTTCTACATTTGATGCCTGGCGATCGATCGCCCTAAAACAAAAGATGCCCAAAATGGGGATCCAAAGGAGGCCCGCCACACCTGCAACTAGGTCCCAATATTTTATTTGCTCATGGGTTCCTCACATCCCAGAAAGTATGTAGGAGAGGGCAGTGTGTAAGGCAGATGTCCTTGAGCTGGAAGGCATTGAGGATCTCCTTAGCTCTGTAGATGAGGTTTTGGCCCAAAACATATGTTTCAAGCTTTTTATCCTCGAATATTCGCCTATTCCTCTCCTCCTAAATCATTGTAACAAAACTTGTGAAACCGGCTTGGATTAAATACCATGTGTATTTGTTGTTTCTGACGAACTGAGTTAGCCAATTTAATTCCGTGGAGCCACTCCCAATGATATAGTAAATATTGTACTTACACAAGAATATACGCCAGATCACCTTAGCATATATGCATTCAAACATTAGGTGCCTGATTGATTATTCACTTTTCCTGCATAAAACACATTTGTTTACTAAATAGACCCCTCTTTTTTTTCAAATTATCAAGTGTGAGTAGCCTTTCATTGAGTGCCATCTATGCGTAAAATGAGTAATGATTCACTTGATGTTAGAACCAAATGAGGTCATACCATGAGACCTTACCATATTTCACTATGTATGCATGATATGCATAAAATATACACATTTATATGCCTTATTTACTTATTTGCTAGTGTATTTTTAATGATAAAACATGAATAAAACGGGTTATTTGTGATTAAGGTAATAATTAGGGGATTAGTAATTAATTTACTCTAATTAACTAATTTATATGCATTAATGAATTTAAGGCATTATATTTTTATTATGCGTCTAATTTTGGTTTGGTTTTATCATTGCAGGTACAAAAATGCGGATTGCAGATCGACAGCAGAAGAGCGCATTAGACAGGTTTTGAAGTGCAAAGTGACCCAAGAGCTGATATCACGCGCATCGAAGATCTGAACCATTGATGAGTCACTTAAGAGAAGACGGCCGCACAAAATTAAATGATGGGCGTTCAGATTCGATCTGACGAATGAGACCAGTTCAGCGGGTATTATAAAAGAAAACAAAAAGAATTCAATGGGCCGGTTCGGTTAGAAGAAAAAAATAAAAAAATAAAAGACAACTCGAGCCGACGGCGGCCTTGGCTTCCGGCGGCGATGCTTTCACGGCGGAGTGATGACGGCGACCCGACAACAGCCACAGATTCCGACGATGACGTGATGGCTCATGGTGAAAACAGAACGGCGGTTGTGGAGCTCGACTGCATTCGAGCAGCAGAAGGGCTGAGGAACGACGGCAGTGGAGCTCGAGCACGAAAGGCCATGGCGAGGAGGAAAATCTAACAAACAAGTTCTGATTTTGGAAAATAGCATGAATGGATTAGCTTGATTTGGAGATTTCGGCGGATTTGAGAAGGCGTCTGCAACTCGAAAACTGAAACGGAAAGTAGCGTGCTTGACTAGGATTTGGGCGGAGTTGGAGTCCAAAACAGCAACGGATTTGGGATAATCGTCAAGGTGATTTGGGAGGATGAAAAAGACTTATGCTGTCTATAAAAGCAGAGCAAAAACAAAACTTTAGGATGGGTTTTCGGAGAAAAAAAAATAGTGTCATTTTGTGATTTGGGTTGTGTTTTGGCTGGAAATCAAGAAGGAAGAAGAGGGGAATCGATTGGGGGAAGAGAAAGGAGGAAGAAAGAATCGATTTTTGGCTGATTTCGAAATTGCTACAGTAACTGGAGTTTTGCTACAGTACCACGGCCGGTTGAAGAAAACGATGAACAATGTTTCTGCTGTGAACAGTGTTTTGGTACAGTAATTCTGTGAATAGTAACTGTGAATAGTAAAACTACTACAATGTTTTCTCCAATGCGATTTTCTCCGAAATTCAATTTTTCTTTTCTCATGAATATGAATAGCTAAATCTCTTGTCAAAGCTAGAGGTGATATTATTTGATTAGTATTTTTTTATGTCTATGAAAGAGCTACTTATTGCTTATTTGATTGAATAGAGATGTTTTGATAAAGTCATAATCTATAAAATTATTTGATTTGTCATTAACGTAAGGTACGGCGAATGTTTAAGATTCCCTGTGATTAGTAGACTAAGCTTGTTAATGATGAAATTTCAATCAAAATCTTTATGTTAATTATTATGATGAGCGTGAATGAAATATCATCCGATTAGGTCAAATCATTATTTGAACCTAATGGAGAAATTAAATAGACATAGAAGTATTAATTAAATAATTGATCCTTGAAACTTTGATATCTCTCATCGATTATCTTTGCCTATCTTTAGTTAGTTTTAATTGAATTTTTAATCGTCATTTTAGTAGTTAATTAAATTACAATTTCTCTACATAATTTCCTGATAAGAATCTTAATTTGCTAAGCTAAGTAGTGTTTAAATTAGTTTAGAATAGATTAATTCTATATCCACTCCCTGTGGTTCGACCTTGGACTTTCCAAATATATATTACGATTGTCAACCTTCTCTTGGGTTCGATCAAATTTTGGCGCCGTTGCCGGGGAGTGAAGTTTAGGATTAATCTTCTAATTAGTTTCTCTCTTTCTAGCATAATTTAGTTAATTTTAATTATTCTTAGTTTAATTTAGCTTGCTTATTTTGTAGGACATTTAGAGTATTCTGAGGCTAATCTGGAACAAAAAGCTTTTCATTGGATTTTTCTTCAAATTTGGTAACTTCGTTCCATATCTCTCTTTAAAATTTTTGTTGCTTGTGCATGCACTCGTGGAATAGAGATACCAGTGGACGATTGGTTAGAAATAATTATGCTATTTTGATTGAGAATCCTTTGTTTGAATTTTCTGTTCCATCACACACACCTAATCAAATGGCTGATCAAGGTAGTAACCATGATATTAATGAAAATGAGATTGAACATGATGCACCAATGCGGTCCTTGCGTGATTATCTGCAACCTGCACGCACTAGCACACCCTCCTGTATTATATTACCTCTACAAGCACATCACTTCACTTTTAAGCCTAGAATGATAAACTTGCTTCCCAAATTCCATGGTATATATTCTGAAAATCCTTATTTGCATTTAAAGGAATTTGAGGAAGTATGCGCAACTTTTGAGCAGGCTTGTAGTGAGTACATTATGAGGCTAAAATTGTTTCCATTTTCCTTGAAGGATAAAGACAAGACTTGGCTGAATTCTTAAGCCTAGATCTGTGGGAACATGGAAAGAACTACAAATTGAATTCCTTAAAAAGTTTTTCCCAGTTCATAGGACAAATGCTTTGAAAAGACAAATAACAAATTTTGCTCAAAAGCAAAATGAATCATTTTATCAGTGTTGGGAGCGATATAAAGATTTGTTAAATTCTTGTCCACATCATGGGTATGAGAAGTGGCGCACCATCAGTTTCTTCTATGATGGGATGACGCTCTAAATGAAACAATTTGTGCAAACAATGTGTAATGGGGAATTCTTTGATAAAGACCCTAATGAAGCCCTTGATTTTCTAGATCAAATAGCTGAAGACTCAGATTCTTGGGATCCCACTGATCCCTCTGATGTTTCTAATAAGCTGAAGTCTTCAACTACTAGTGGGGGTCTGCATCATTTTAGGGAGGGGGATAATTTGAGTGCTCGGCTAGCCTCTTTGGCTAGGAAGGTAGAGGCCATGGAATTAGGAAAAATTAATGCTGTTAAGTCTGTTGCTATAGAAGAGGTATGTGAAATTTGTGAAGTCATGGGACATCCGACTAATGAGTGCCCTACCATTCCTGCTTTTAAGGAGGTGTTACATGACCAAAGAAATTCTATGACCCCTTTCAAGAAGCAATCTCCTTATGGAGACACCTACAATCCAGGATGGAGGAATCACCCCAACTTTAGTTGGAGGAATGAAAATGTTGCACAAATGTTCCAGTTATACTCCATATGTTCCACCTCACAGGAAGACACTTGAGGAGACACTACAAACTTTCAAGCAAGGGCAAGCTACTATTAATCAACAAACCTCACAAGCCATTGATGACATAAAGAGCTCTCTCACTAAATTGACAGCTTCTCTAGCTGTTCAAGAGAAAGGTAAGTTTCCTGCTCAACTCCAACCCAACCCGCAGGGGCAAGTTCAAATGATGGACACAAAACCTTCTAATTCACAACTTGAACATGTTAAGTCTATTACCACTCTTCGTAGTGGAAAAGAAATTGATAAAACAATTCCACTTAAGGCCAAAAAATCTTCTGAGAATGATGAATTACAACATGATAATGAGAAAGTTGATAAGTCTGGGTTAAGTGAAGATGTGAGATGTCTTATTCCAGCTCTATTTTCACAGAGGTTGAAACCACCTCAAAAGTTGAACTAAAATGCTGAAATTTTTGTACTTTTTAAGCAGGTAAAAATTAACATTCCCTTGTTAGATGCAATCAAACAGGTACCTTCTTATGCTAAGTTCTTGAAAGATTTGTGTACTATTAAGCGTAAGTTGAATGTGCAGAAAAAAGTCTTTTTAACTGAACAAGTAAGTTCTATAATTTAACACAAAGCCCACCCAAATATAAGGATCCCAGATGTCCAACTATTTCATGTGTGATCGGGAACTTTAGGGTAGACCAAGCCTTGCTTGATCTTGGGGCTAGTGTTAATCTTTTGCCTTATTCAGTGTACACTCAGCTAGGTCTTGGGGAACTTAAACCCACCACCATTACTCTTCAACTTGCTGATCGTTCTATTAAAATCCTTAGGGGAGTGGTGGAAGATGTGCTTGTTCAAGTAGACAAATTTTACTTTCCTGTCGATTTTATTGTTTTGGACACACATCCTGGTATGAATGCAAGTGTAAATATTCCTGTCATATTAGGTCGTCCATTTCTTGCTACTTAAAATGCTTTGATTAATTGTAGAAATGGTGTGATGAAACTTTCATTTGGCAATATGACTTTGGAATTGAATATATTTAATGTTTGCAAACAACTAGGCGATGATACTGATGTTCAAGAAATTAATTAGGTTGATACCTTTGTTAGAGATCAATTTCATGTTTCATCTTTTTCTGATCCTTTAGAATCTTGCTTAGTGAATTCTTTATATGATGCATCTAAAGTGGATTGTGAAAAGACTCAGATTTATTCTTTGTTGAATTCTCTGCAGGTATTGGAAGTGAATGGATGGAAACCCAAGTTTGAGAAGCTACCATTGAGTGAAAAATTGTTTACACCATCAAGCATTCAAGCACCTAAATTGGAGTTGAAAAAGCTACCAACTGAGCTCAAATATGCATTTTCGGGTGATGGTGAAACTCTTCCTGTGGTAATATCTTCTCATCTTAATCTTATCGAAGAGGGTAAGTTGCTTGATATTTTGAGAAAGCATAAAGGTGCAATAGGATGGACAATTGCTGATTTAAAAGGAATAAGCCCTTTGATTTGCACTCATCGTATTTATTTGGAGGACAAGGCCAAACCGTCTAGGGAGATGCAACGCAGGTTAAATACAAACATGAAAGAGGTGGTTAGAGCTGAAGTTCTTAAGCTATTGGATGCGGAGATCATCTACCCCATTTCGGATAGGAAGTGGGTTAGTCCTACACAAGTAGTGCCTAAGAAATCTGGTGTACCAGTTGTTAAAAATGATAATAATGAATTAATACCCACTAGAGTTACATCTGGCTGGAGAATGTGCATTGATTATAGGAAGCTGAATTTAGTCACTAGGAAAGACCATTTTCCATTGCCATTTCTAGATCAAGTTCTGGGGAAGGTAGATGGCCACACATATTACTGTTTCTTAGATGGCTACTCTGGTTACAACCAAATTGAAATTGCATTAGAAGACCAGGAGAAAACTACATTCACATGTCCCTTTGGCACATTTGCTTACAGGAGAATGCCTTTTGGTTTATGCAATGCACCTGCAACATTTCAAAGATGCATGTTTAGTATTTTCAGTGATATGGTTGAACACTATCTTGAAGTGTTCATGGATGACTTTTCTGTATTTAGTGATTCATTTGATGATTGTTTGTCTAATTTGTAGAAAGTTTTGAGCAGGTGTGAAGAGAAGAACCTTGTGCTTAATTGGGAAAAATGTCATTTCATAGTTTTTAAAGGAATTGTTCTGGGTCACATTGTTTCTTCGAAGGGAATTGAAGTTGATAAGTCAAAAATTGATTTAATTACCCATTTGCATACACCTAAGACTGTCAAAGATATTAGATCATTTTTGGGTCATGAAGGGTTTTACAGGAGATTCATCAAAGATTTTAGTTCTATTTCTAGACCATTGTGCAATCTCCTATCTAAAGATATTGTTTTTGAATGAAATGATGATTGTGAAAAAGCTTTTGCTAAACTGAAGGGAATGCTTACTTCAGCCCCTATTATACAACACCTAGATTGGACTTTACCATTTGAGATAATGTGTGATGCTAGTGACTTTGCTTGTGGGGGCTGTGTTGGGGCAAAGGAAAGACAAAAAGCCTTATGTTATTTACTATGCAAGTAAGACTTTAGATAATGCTCAGATGAATTATTCAACAACAGAAAAGAAATTACTTGCTATAGTATTTTCTTTGGATAAATTTAGGGCTTACTTGACCGGATATCCCATTGTTGTCTTTACTGACCATGCTGCTTTGAAATATCTTCTATCAAAGAAAGATGCAAAACCTAGGTTGATTCATTGGATACTCCTACCGCAAGAATTTGATATTACAATTAAATATAAGAAAAGAGTTGAAAATGTGGTGGCCGATCATTTATCTAGGTTGACTGTGGATGATTCCAATGAGGCCGCGCCAATTAGAGACACCTTCCCAGATGAGCAACTTTTTGTTCTTTCTGATTTACCATGGTTTGTTGATATTGTTAATTTTCTTGTCACAGGTCAAACTCCTTATTGGACAACACAAGATAAGAAGAAATTCATGGTGGAGGTAAGAAACTTCTTTTGGGATGATCCGTATCTTTTCAAATATTGTCCGGATCAAATTATTAGGAGATGTGTACCAAATGATGAAATTCATAGTGTCATTTCCTTCTGCCATTCAGAAGCTTATGGCGGTCATTTTTTTGCTAGAAAAACTGCTGCTAAAATTTTACAATGTGGATTTTATTGGCCTACCCTATTAAAAATACTCATCATTATTGTCGTACTTGTGGGCGTTGTCAACAGCTTGGTGGAATAACCCGTTGGAATATGATGCCTTTAAACCCCATTTTAGTGATTGAAGTATTTGATTGTTGGGGTCTTGATTTTATGGGTCCATTTCCACTTTCTTTTGGCTATTTGTACATCCTAGTGGCTGTTGACTATGTTTCCAAGTGGGTAGAGGCCATCCCTTGTAGAAACAGTGATCATAAAACTGTTATACATTTTTTGAAAGAGAATGTTCTATCAAGGTTTGGTATACCCCATGCAATCATAAGTGATGGGGGTTCTCACTTATGCAATAAACCTTTTGAGGCATTAATGAAAAAAATATGAAATTACTCATAAGGTGGCTACCCCTTATCACCCACAAATAAGTGGGCAAGCTAAACTTGCTAATAAAGAGATTAAATATATTTTAGAGAAAACAGTTAACCCAAATCGCAAAGATTGGTCTCTGCGGTTAACAGATGCACTTTGAGCATACCATACAACATTCAAATCTCCTATTGGAAAGTCCCCTTATAGACTTGTTTATGAAAAAGCTTGTCACTTGCTTGTTGATCGTTTAAATATAAAACCCTTGCAAGTGCACAAGGCAATTGTACTACGATGAGTATTAAAGGGTTGTTGAACCTCAGGGACGGTGAATACTTTACCAAACTCAAGAGAAGAAAAAGATGTAGTTTAATTAATTCTAAAGAAAGCAATGAACTTTATCTAATCTAACTGAGATTTAATCAATATGGAGAAATATCAAGGCAGAGATTCCACCACTAGACATGCAATTACTACTCTCAATTATTATTAAGCATACATTGACATGATATGGTAATTCGTGTTCTTGATCGGACACACGAATTACTAATGAATTCACTAACGTTCTTGATCGGACACGAAAGTTCATCCACTATTTTGTAATCAATCCTATCCTTGATCGGGCATAGAATCAATCACAACTCTATTATAATGCAATTAATGTTATCCTTGATCGGGCATAAAATCAATCACAATATCTAATTTCATTCATAATCAATCAAGTCTATGATCAAGCACTCAAAAGAAACTCATGAAATCGCATTAAGCATGAATCATAATCAACTTTATAGAATTAAATTATCAAGAGTAGCAATACACATCTAGGGCTTCATCAAGCCTTGACAAGGAATTTAGTCACACATAGATGAAGAGAAAAGAAAAGCCTGTTTATGTAGATCCATCGTCATGAATCTTTCTTCTTCTTTTTGCTCCAAAAGCTCCTTCTCTTGCTCCTCTCTAGCCTCCAAAGGGACTCAAAACTCTATTCTCTAATGCCCAATACGTTCTCCTTTAAGGCATATATATAGGGGTGAAGGAAAACCCTCAAATCCCCTTCCAAATCCAAGTCAAAATAGGCCTTATTTCAATTTTGCGTATACGGCGATCGATCACTTTTCTGGCCGATCGATCGCTTTGCGATCTATCACTTTTGTGCCGATCAATCGCTTTGCATCAATACGCAAATTCCAGTAGATACGATCGATCGCGTACACGTCCGATCGATTGGTTTACTATTCATTTTGCAGCACGATTTTCCAATGGTCATAACTTTTCGCTCCGAATTATGCGCGGTCGGTGGCATTGGAAATTTGACTTCTTGAACTTTAACATGAAGCTTGAATCAGTCCAATCTGATATGTATACACGAAGTTATGAAGATTTAACCATTGAAGTCCGTTTTCACCTCATTTTTGTATATTACTCTTGTTTCCTACAAAAACCAAAAACTATATTAAAGTAGTAGTAATTCTAATCAAACACTAGCATAAATATAAGTTTAGGAGATAATATAATGCATATTTCATGTGTAGATCACACCCCCAAACCTAGATTTTGCTAGTCCCTAGCAAAACAAAAACAAAATAAAAACTTTTGTTTATCAAAAAACATTCATCAAAAAACTTTTGAACCTTCACAAAAAGTTCTTTTGTATAACTCTAGATTGTAGTTATTTCCTGGTAAGCTCCGGTCTAGATGGATTGGCCCATTTATTGTTAAAACTGTTTATCCTCATGGAGCTGTAGAAATTGAAAATCTAATGAATGGCAATGTGTTTAAAGTCAATGGTCAAAGACTTAAGCCATTCCTAGAATTGATTCCCTCAGAAGTGGAGAGTATTCCTCTGTCTGATCCCATTTATCATGATTGAATACTTTTACACTCAGTCTGGCTGAAGACAGGAAATTTAGCGCTCTTGGGAGGCAGCCCAGCTTTTTCTTTATTTTAGGTTATTTATTTATTCGATGATGTTTTCTAGTTGGATATTGTGATTGCTCTCATCTTTTTCTTTGTTGATGTTTTTCACTTGCATGGGATTCTAGCAATTTGCAGTTCTCTAGATAACATCTATCCTTGTTTTTATTTATTTATTTATTTATTTTATCCTTCATTTCATTCTTAACATTGAGGACAATGTTTAGTTTAGGTTTGGGGGTATATAGGAATAACATTGTCTATTTTAAAAAAATCCATCAAAAATAATAAAATTAAAAATCAGAAAAAAATAAATAAAAATTTGATTAGTTTTTATGTTGTTTGCTAGTTATTTTCATAGGTTTTGATAGTTTATCCCGTGATGATGCATACTCCAACTTTTAAGAGATTAATTTACATTGGAAGTGTGAGTAAGTATACTGAAGGATAGAAACACTTAACTGAGCATATCTTTCTGTTACAGTCCTCTTGGATCAAGTGCTTGAGCTAATAAAACTCACTCACACACACTAGTACATAAAGTAATACCCTCTAGAAATTTGTTGAGTACTAATCTTCAGTGGGATAACTTTAGTCGAAGTCATTAGATGATACATGGTTATTGTTGAGCTTAAAAGATCATGATAGACCATTTACTTGGCTATGGCAAGGGCTTGGAATCAGAAATAGGTTGAGAGTATAATACAACCTGGACATGATAAGATTGCTGAAAAATATGAATGCTGATGAAAAAAATAAAAAGAAAGAAAGGGGCTGCTTGACTTTATAGGATTAACTTAGGCTGATGCTCGGGCCCGAAGCGGTCTCTTAAAACTTTATGCCTTAAGCCAACTGTGCTGGGAGTCATTGGCCTGAGTCATTGCTAAAGCTAGGCATCTTGAAGTCAGGCCTTACACAGTCCTATTGAAAAAACAAGTCTATGGTGTATTATCCTCTCAAATCTAGAATGTTGGACCCGAAGGAGGCGCGCAGATTTGTGCTATCATGAACCTAAAGATTACGATGACTATGTAGATTCTGATGTTCTTTGGTTAATGGGTAACACTGGATATATGTAAAACCGAAATTTAGGGTGTATTGTTATAATGTTCTACACTTTTACTATTAAATTATCATTTCATATCATATTAAGCAGAAATTTCCAAGATGAAAGTGTAGAATAAAACCACTTACTTGAAGGCTTCTATATTCTAGTTGATTATAAATGCAAGTACATGTAGCGACCGTAATTTTTATATATTATTAAAGTGAAATTTTCTTGCTAAATGGGAGTAAATTTGAATTCTAAAAATTTCATTAAATAATTGAAATTTGAGATTTTTTCGTCAGACCGATCGATCGCCTTCATAAGGTATCGATCGGGAGACGATCGATTGTTTTTGTAAGGCATCGATCGCAAGACGATCGATCGCGTATACGGACCGATCGATCGCCGGTGGTTTTGCGTTTCCCAAGGCAATTTCATTGGGAAACGTCTTGGGCTGATTTTGGGGGATTTCTTTGGGACGTGTCATGCCCGGCTTGCCTTGTTTAGGGGATCTAAACGTGGTAATTGAGTTGGTGTCAAAACCCTAATTGATACTCAATTAGGAATCAAGATAATGAGGGATTTAATTAGGCTAATTAAGGTACAATTGAGATATGTGTTGGACGCCCATTTGGGCTGATTGGAGTGGCCTTCCTTGCATTTAATTGGCGCCAAGAGATGCCCTTAAAGGCTTGCATTTACTTAGTAAGTTGCATGATATATGCAAAATATACACATTTTTATATGCCTTTCTACCTATTTGTTAGTTGTATTTTTAGTTAAAATAAGGATAATTAATGTGTATCTGTGTTAAGTGAGTAATTAGGAGTTTAATGAATAAATGCGCTTAATTGAGTTATTTAGATGCATTAATTGATTTAATAAGATTTATATTTTATTAAGCGTCTGATTACGATTTTAATTTTATTTATGCAGGTTTAGAGAGTCCAGATTCAGCGCGTAAAAGTGGAGCACGTCAAACGGGTTTCGAAGATCCGGCGGTTGAGATTAATACGGCGGGTTTTGAATAAAAAAAAAGAAAAAAAAGAAAAGAAAAAGAAAGGAATTGAATTGAACCGACCGGTTCTGGTCTGGTTCAGAAAAAAAATAAAAAAAAAGGGAATCGAAACCAACCCGAGCCCGATGGCTCGGGCGCCTGGAACCTCTGTGACCAGAAACGCGTTTAAAACGCGTATAAAACGCGTTTTACGCGTTTCAGCCACTCAGCCGTAAAACTCCCCGTTTAAAACGGGAAAACTTATTTTTCTCGAAATAAACGCGTTTTATCCCGATAAACGCATTTAAACACGTAAAACACGTTTTTTATTTAAAGTGCAACTCCTTTTTTAAATGTGCAACTTTGCAATATATTATTATTTAACATTTATACCTATTATATTAATTTTTTATTTTTATTATTTTTCCGTTTTTTTTACGTTATTTTCCCGTATATTCTGTTTTCTGCCGTTTTGTTCCGTACGCTTACCTCGCCGTTTTATTGCCGTACCCGTACTTTGTCACTTAGCCTGGAACAGAACAGAGCACCGTGAGGCTCTGTTCTGTCGGAGGGATCGAAGGAGGCTGAATCCGGCGGCCTGTGGCGGTGGGTCTCGCTTCCGGCGACGTGGCGGCAAAGCTACAGAGGCGGAGAAGCTATGCTGGCGGCGGATTGAGCCGGCGGAACAACGGTGACGGCTGGGTTTGAAATCGATTCATGAATATGAGAAATAGTCGCCGGAGATGGAGGAGATGACCGGAAAGCTGGTGAAGCGATGACGGCGACCCAACAGCTAGACAGAGGATGCTGGAATTGGAAGGGCAGATGGACGGCAAGCTCTGATTTGGCCGATGTCTGAAAAATGGAAAAAATTCCTGTTTTGAAAGCTTGAGGTTGCGCCCGGAAAGGAAGGTGCTGGGTAGCCGTCGACTCGATTTTTCGACTATAAATGGAGGAGCTTGTGGCAGGAGAAGTGGGCGGGAATTGGGAGAGAGAGGAGCCGTGCTGTTGGTGGGTGGTGGCAGCTCTGTCGAGAGGTCGGTAGGAGAGGAGACCGGAGGAGAAGGGCGGCTCTGTTCTGGCGGTGGATTTGAGAAGGACTGGTGCTGAAGGAGAAGGGCGGCTCTGTTCTGGCGGTGGATTTGAGAAGGACTGGTGCTGAAGTGGGAAGCGGCTCTGCCGGAGGGAGGAGCAGCTCTGTGCTGTGGTGACGATTGGGCTGTGCAAGTGGGAGGCGGCTCTGGTGGGTACTGGGGAATTGGCTGGGCAGAAGGAAGCCGGAGTTTTGCTGGTCTGTCCTGGAGGTTGGATCCGTGTTGTGCTGTGCAGACGGGGGACGGCTGGGTTGCTCGAGAGAGAGGCTGGCTGTGTAGGAAGAGAGTCTGGATCTGTCGAAGCAAATCAGAACTGCTGCTCGAGAGAGAGGATTGCTGGTTTGAGAAAATAAAGGACCTGGCTGAGAAGGACTGAATTGTTGAGGGATATAATTGGCGAGGATTAGGCTGGAATTGGGGACTATTCTGTTCTATTCGAGAGAAAGATCAGAACGGTTGAGGCGTGCAGTCGAGAGACTGTTGCTGAAGGTGGAGGAAAGAGGAAAGCAGGACAGAGAAGCAAGACAGACTGAAAACAGCAAACATGATTTTTCTTTATTATTTTATCTTTTGTTGGTTAATTTTTGTGCTTTTGGTTTAGTTGAACAATTGATTTATTAAAAAGAAAATAAAAATTAGAACTTTACATTACATTACTACTTGCTACATACTCTAGAATTAGGTTGAATATCTTACTAAGTCTCTGAGGGATCGACCTCGTAGCCACTATTCTGCTATAGATTCGTGCGCTTGCGAGTATCATATTAAAATTTACATCAAGTTTTTGGCGCCGTTGCCGGGGACTACGTAGGATAATTTACCAAATTCTTAGAGTAGTTTAGTTTTAGTTTAATTTTTGTTGCTTATTAGTGTTTTGTCTTTGTGTAGGAGTAAGAGAAGATGCGAAATTCTCGCCAACGTTGGAAGGGCCACCCCTTCCCCTCGTTTGCATTCTTTTACCTTCTCTTTTAATTTTTCTAGGTGTTTGGTATTTTTATATTGCTTTCTGTGATTGCATGCTTGTGTTAGTTGTGATTTTTAGGTTTGTTCTAGGTATTTAATTTTTAGTGCCGTTAATTAGTGTATGCTTGGTCGTCGGTCACTGGGTGAAAAGCTTGCACCTCTTGACCTAGAAATTGAAAGAACTTTTAAAGCAAGACTCAAACATACAATGGAAATTACAAATCAAGTGGGTAACATGGAAAATGAGAATGTGAGAAAGACTCTAAAAGATTATTCATCCCCTATTCAATTCAACTCACCGTCCTGCATAGTGTTGCCGCTCACCACGGCACACCACTTTGAGTTGAAACCAGGGGTGATGCAACTCTTGCCCACATTCTATGGTTCTAATAAAGAAGATCCCTATAATCATGTTAAAGAGTTCCTTGACATTTGTGCTACATTTAAATTCCAAAATTTCTCTGATGAATCTGTTAGGTTGCACCTCTTTCCCTTTTCTTTGAAAGAAAAAGCGAAAGCGTGGTTGAACTCTTTAGAAGTTGGAACAATTAGGAGTTGGGATCAATTGGCTGAAAAATTTTTGAACAAATTCTTCCCTGTTCATAAAACTCATGCCCTTCGTAGAGAAATTACAAATTTCATGCAGAAGGAGGGTGAACACTTTTATGAGTGTTGGGAAAGATGGAAGAATTTGCTCCTTAAGTGTCCACACCATGGATTTTTAAAGTGGCAACAAGTTCAATTTTTCTATGACGGTTTAACACCTCAGAACCGTCAAATGGTTGATGCCGCTAGTGGTGGGTCAGTGATGATGAAGAGTGCCGAAGAAGCATGGGATTTTATTGAGACTCTATGCGAGAATTCTCAGCAATGGGATTGCTCAAGTAGAGTTGACAGAACGTTTCCTTTTCAAAAGAAAGGAGGCGTATATGAGGTAGACAATAATGCACATTTGATTTCCAAGATAGACAGCCTGACACAACGTTTTGATGCGTTGATGTCTGCTGGTGGGCCCCAAATGCCATCACATGTCAATGTGTGTGCTATTTGCTCTAACCCCTCCCATGTCACACAAAACTGTCCTTCTAACACCTCAGGAGTGGAATACAATAGCGATCAGGCTAATGCTATAAATGCCTTTCCTCGACCTGGCAATAACCCATATTCGGAAACTTATAACCCAGGTTGGGCAAGGCATCCCAATTTTTCATGGTTCAAAGGACCGCATCAAGGAGGACCTCCAGGGTACCCTCCTAATCAATCTTACCCTCAACAAGTTCAAACATTCCCTGCACAACCCAAGAAACCATCTCTTGAGGATACTTTGAATTTGTTCATGCAAAGCTCTCTACAATTTCAAAAAGATACCCAACATTCGTTACATGCCAACTCGCAAGCAATTGCGAAGCTGGAACTTCAAATGGGTCAATTGGCTTCTGCATTAAATGAGAGGGAAAAAGGTAGGTTCCCTAGTCAACCTGTAGCTAATCCCAAAGGACAATTTGAAGTGGGATCTAATTCTTGTCAAGACCAACCTCCAGCGCAAATAAAAGCCATAACTACACTTAGGAGTGGAAAACAGATTGACAACAATGTTGAACCACCTAAGACTGCCATAGACACAACCGCTAGAAAGGGTGAGGACCAAGAGAGCACCACTAGACCAGACGTGAGTCCTGTTACATCGAAGAAGAGCCTAGAAGCTTCTTCGTGTCCTGAGTCTAGTCATATGCCACCCTACATACCCAAGGCACCTTTTCCCCAAAGACTTGCAAAAACATCTCAAGGGAACAAACTTGATGAGACAATGGAAATTTTTAAGAAAGTGCAAATCAATATTCCATTGCTCGATGCTATTAAGCAAGTTCCCGCTTATGCAAGATTCTTAAAAGACATGTGTACCCAGAAAAGAAAATTAAATATACACAAGAAAGTGTTTCTCACTGAACAAGTGAGCTCAATTCTTAAGCATAACACTCCTCCTAAGTTTAAAGATCCAGGTTGTCCCACAATTTCATGCATTATAGGAGACCATAAAGTGGAGAGGGCATTGTTGGACTTAGGAGCTAGTGTAAATTTGCTACCATTCTCTGTTTATGAGCAACTTAGATTAGGGGAGTTGAAACCGACTACCATAACACTGCAACTTGCAGACAGATCAGTTAAAGTCCCACGCGGTGTTATTGAGGATGTTCTGGTTCAGGTGGATAAATTTTACTTCCCAGTAGACTTTATTGTCTTAGATACCCAACCTGTGCAGAATCCTGGTAGTCAGATTCCTGTGATTTTGGGAAGGCCATTTTTAGCCACATCCAATGCCATAATAAATTGTAGAAATGGGGTTATGAAGTTGTCTTTTGGCAATTTAAAGGTCAAACTCAATGTCTTTAATGTTAGACAACAACCCCCGGAGACGGATGATTCCTTTGCAGTGAATATGATTGAAAGTTTAGTAGAAGAATCTCTGCAAACTGTTTTAAATGATGATCCCCTCTAGACATGTTTAACTCATTTTGGCTTAGACTTTGACATCGAAGGGTCCATTAGAGACGTCAATGCATTGCTTGACTCTACCCCTATATTGGACCCGACCAAATGGACAGCCAGGGTGGAACCTCTTCCAGTTCCCGAGTCTAAACTTGTCCCATCTATTGAAAAACCACCCCAACTTGACCTAAAACCATTACCTGATACACTTAAATATGCGTTTTTAGGTTCTACTGATACCTTGCCTGTTATCATCTCTTCAGACCTTAATTCAGAACAGGAAGGCAAGTTACTTGATGTTCTTCGCGAACATAAGACAGCTTTGGGATGGACAATAGCAGACATTAAGGGTATAAGTCCTGCTCTGTGTATGCATCACATTTACCTTGAGGAGCATGCAAAATCTTCCCGTGAAATGCAACGCAGACTTAACCCTAATATGAAGGAGGTCGTCAGAACCGAGGTGCTAAAATTGTTAGATGTTGGCATCATTTACCCCATGTCAGATAGTACTTGGGTCAGCCCCGTTCAGGTTGTTCCTAAGAAGTCAGGAATCACAGTAGTCAAAAATGATAATAATGAATTAGTCCCCACCCGAATGACCACTGGGTGGCGGGTTTGTATTGACTACAGAAAATTGAACTCGGTCACAAGGAAAGACCACTTTCCTTTGCCATTTATTGATCAAATGCTTGAGCGACTTGCTGGTCATAGCTACTATTGCTTTTTAGATGGCTATTCAAGTTACAATCAAATTCCCATTGCTCCAGAGGATCAAGAAAAGACCACATTCACTTGTCCGTTTAGAACATATGCCTATCGCCGCATGCCATTTGGGTTATGTAATGCACCCGCCACATTCCAGCGGTGCATGATGAGCATATTTTCAGATATGGTTGCGCGATTTCTTGAAATCTTCATGGATGACTTCTCGGTGTTTGGATCCTCTTTTGATGAATGTCTACACCACTTGTCTCTTGTCTTGGCAAGGTGTAAAGAAACAAATCTTGTGCTAAATTGGGAGAAATGTCACTTTATGGTTCGTCAAGGGATAGTTCTGGGGCATGTTATTTCTAATAAAGGAATTGCAGTTGATAAGGCCAAAGTTGACTTAATTTCAAGTCTGCCTCCACCAAAATCAGTAAAGGAGGTTCGATCTTTTCTTGGCCATGCTGGATTTTACAGAAGATTCATCAAAGACTTTAGCAAAATTTCAAGACCTTTGTGCAATCTGCTTGCTAAAGAAACTCCTTTTGTCTTTGATGATGATTGCTCTAAAGCGTTTGATCAACTCAAGCAATTTCTCACATCTGCACCCATCATCCAACCACCGGACTGGAATTTACCTTTTGAGCTCATGTGTGATGCATCCGATTATGCGGTTGGAGCTGTCTTGGGGCAGCGGGTGAATAAGATACCCCATGTCATCTATTATGCAAGTAGAACTCTCAATGATGCTCAACTCAATTATTCTACTACAGAAAAAGAGTTGTTGGCTGTCGTTTTTGCTTTAGACAAGTTCCGATCATATCTCTTAGGATCCAAGGTCATAGTGTTTTCAGATCATGCAGCTTTGAAATATCTTCTTTCAAAGAAAGACACTAAACCTCGTTTAATTCGTTGGGTCCTATTACTTCAAGAATTTGATATTGAGATAAGAGATAAGAAAGGTTCTGAAAATGTTGTTGCCGATCATTTGTCTAGACTTATTGACGAGTCTGCTGAGGAACACTTACCTTTGAATGAGTCATTCCCTGATGAACAACTTTTTGCTGTCTCTCAATTGCCTTGGTATGCTGATATTGTTAATTATCTTGTCACAACTCAACTTCCTGAACATTGGACAAAACAAGATAAATCCAAATTCTTCGCCGAGGTTAAGCATTTTTTCTGGGATGATCCATACCTGTTCAAGTATTGCCCAGATCAAATCATTAGGAGATGTGTGCCGGAGAATGAAGTTGATAGTATCATTTCTTTTTGCCATGCTCATGCATGTGGTGGCCATTTCGGTGCGAAAAAGTCTGCTGCAAAAATTTTGCAGAGTGGTTTTTATTGGCCTACTTTATTCAAAGATACTCATGAATTTTGCACGAAATGTGACAGATGCCAACGTATGGGTACATTATCACGAAGGTCCATGATGCCCCTTACTAACATCCTGATTGTTGAACTTTTTGATGTTTGGGGTATTGACTTCATGGGCCCATTTCCTCCATCGTTTGGTTATCTCTATATCCTCGTTGCTGTAGATTATGTTTCCAAATGGGTAGAGGCCATTCCCTGCAAAACAAATGATCACAAAGTAGTGGTTCGGTTCTTGAAAGAAAACATATTTTCTCGTTTTGGAACCCCTCGTGCAATTATAAGTGATGGTGGTACACATTTTTGCAATAGAGCTTTTGAATCACTTCTGAAAAAGTACTCCGTTACTCATAAAATTGCAACTCCATATCATCCGCAGACTTGTGGACAAGTAGAAGTTTCAAATAGGGAAATTAAACGCATTCTTGAGAAAACGGTTTGTCCCGACCGAAAAGATTGGTCTGACAGATTAAATGATGCATTGTGGGCTTACCGTACTGCTTTTAAGACACCAATTGGAATGTCTCCCTATAGACTTGTATTTGGAAAACCTTGTCATTTACCTGTGGAATTAGAACATCGTGCTTACTGGGCCATCAAAACTTTTAATTTTGATATGGACAAGGCTGGAACACTTCGCAAATTGCAACTCAATGAATTAGACGAAATTCGCAATGAGGCTTATGAGAATGCGAAGATTTACAAAGCGAGGACCAAAGTTTTTCATGATCAGTCAATCATGAGGAAGTCATTTGATCCCGGTCAAAAAGTTTTGCTCTATAACTCCAGGTTACATCTCTTCCCAGGAAAGCTCCGTTCCCGATGGTCTGGACCTTTCATTGTGCACAAAGTATTTTCCCATGGAGCGGTTGACATTCAAAACCCTAAAGATGGAACTATTTTCAAAGTTAATGGGCAAAGATTGAAACCATATTTAGAGGGTTTTACTGAGAGAGAGGAGACTGTTCTAGATTTGGATGAACCTAATGCTCCTACATGATTTTTGGTTACGTCTGGCTGAAGACGTAAAACTTAGCGCTCTTGGGAGGCAACCCAATTTTTTTTTTTGGTTTTTGATAGCTTTTTATTTGTTTAATATTTAGTTTGTTGATACATGTGTGGGGATGCTACAATCTAGGTTTGGGGGTGTATTTTCTTTTTCCATATTTTGTACTTACTCCTCATTCTTAGTTTGTGTGTTTCAATGCTCTACATCTACTCTGAGGCATCTCCATTCAGGTGACTTCTTTCCTTACACTCCTGTTCTTTTTACTCGTCATTGTGATAATTATTTTGGTAAACATTGAGGGCAATGTTTCATTTAGGTTTGGGGGTGTAGAAAAGAAAAGTAGTATTCCTTTGGCTTTTATTATTATTATTAAAAAAAAACATAAAAATTTACTTAGTTTTAGGTTGTTTGTTAGTAATTTTCTTAGGTTTTGATAGTTTATCCCTTTATGATGCATACTTCAATTTTTAAGAGATTAATTTGCATTGGAAGTGTGAGTAAGTATACTGGAGGATAGAGAACTTAACTGAGCAGTGTCTTTCTGTTACAGTCCTCTTGGAACATGTGCTTGAGCTAATAAAACTCACTCACACACACTAGTTACATAAAGTAATACAGTCTAGAGATTTGTTGAATGCTAATTTACAGTGGGATATCTTTAGTCAGAGTCATTGGATGATATGTGGTTGTCTGTTGAGCTTAAAAGATCATGATAGACCATTTACTTGGCTATGGCAAGGGATTGGAACCGGAAATAGGTTGAGAGTATAATACAGCCTGGACGGAATAAAGATTGCTGAAAATATGAATGCTGAAATGAAAAATGCAAAAAATAAAAACAAAATAAAAGAAAAGGGGCTGCTTGACTTTATAGGATTAACTTAGGCTGATGCTCGGGCCCGAAGCGGTCTACTTAAAACCTAATGCCCTAAGCCAACTGGCTGGGAGTCATTGGCCTGAGTCATGGCTAAACCTAAGCATCTTGAAGTCAGGCCTTACACAGTCCTAGCGGAAAGAAGAAAGAAAAAAAAATGTCTGTGGTGTATTATCCTCTCAAATCTAGAATGTTGGACCCGAAGGAGGCGCGCAGATCTGTGCTATCATGAACCTAAAGATTACGACGACTGTGTTGATTCTGATGTTCTTTGGTTAATGGGTAACACTGGATATGTGTAAGACAGAGATTTAGAATGTATTGCTACAATGTCCTACACTTTTACTATATAAAGTATAATGATATATCATATTGAGCAGAAACTTCCAAGATGAAGGTGTAGAATAAAACCACTTACTTGAGGGCTTCTATATTCCAGTTGATTATAAATCCAAGTACATGTGGTTGATTTTCTTAAACATTGCAGTTTGCATTTGAAGGGATATTAGGATTGTTTGTTTTGTAGTGATTTTCTATTTCTTTTTACACTTAGATTAAATAGGTTGATTTCATAAACACATGTTTGTGGGTAGCATGGCTGCAAACCCTCACGAGACTTCACTCGTCCAGCCAGGGACACCTGGGGGTTTAAAAGGCTTGTTGCATGCGCTAAATGCAATCGCGATTTCCTGCGAAAGTGGATTAGTTAGATTTCTTTGTTTTGTTTTGTTTTGTTTTGCTCGAGGACTAGCAAAATGTAGGTTTGGGGGTATTTGATATATGCAAAATATACACATTTTTATATGCCTTTCTACCTATTTGTTAGTTGTATTTTTAGTTAAAATAAGGATAATTAATGTGTATCTGTGTTAAGTGAGTAATTAGGAGTTTAATGAATAAATGCGCTTAATTGAGTTATTTAGATGCATTAATTGATTTAATAAGATTTATATTTTATTAAGCGTCTGATTACGATTTTAATTTTATTTATGCAGGTTTAGAGAGTCCAGATTCAGCGCGTAAAAGTGGAGCACGTCAAACGGGTTTCGAAGATCCGGCGGCTGAGATTAATACGGCGGGTTTTGAATAAGAAAAAAGAAAAAAAAGAAAAGAAAAAGAAAGGAATTGAATTGAACCGACCGGTTCTGGTCTGGTTCAGAAAAAAAATAAAAAAAAGGGAATCGAAACCAACCCGAGCCCGATGGCTCGGGCGCCTGGAACAGAACAGAGCACCGTGAGGCTCTGTTCTGTCGGAGGGATCGAAGGAGGCTGAATCCGGCGGCCTGTGGCAGTGGGTCTCGCTTCCGGCGACGTGGCGGCGAAGCTACAGAGGCGGAGAAGCTATGCTGGCGGCGGATTGAGCCGGCGGAACAACGGTGACGGCTGGGTTTGAAATCGATTCATGAATATGAGAAATAGTCGCCGGAGATGGAGGAGATGACCGGAAAGCTGGTGAAGCGATGACGGCGACCCAACAGCTAGACAGAGGATGCTGGAATTGGAAGGGCAGATGGACGGCAAGCTCTGATTTGGCCGATGTCTGAAAAATGGAAAAAATTCCTGTTTTGAAAGCTTGAGGTTGCGCCCGGAAAGGAAGGTGCTGGGTAGCCGTCGACTCGATTTTTCGACTATAAATGGAGGAGCTTGTGGCAGGAGAAGTGGGCGGGAATTGGGAGAGAGAGGAGCCGTGCTGTTGGTGGGTGGTGACAGCTCTGTCGAGAGGTCGGTAGGAGAGGAGACCGGAGGAGAAGGGCGGCTCTGTTCTGGCGGTGGATTTGAGAAGGACTGGTGCTGAAGGAGAAGGGCGGCTCTGTTCTGGCGGTGGATTTGAGAAGGACTGGTGCTGAAGTGGGAGGCGGCTCTGCCGGAGGGAGGAGCAGCTCTGTGCTGTGGTGACGATTGGGCTGTGCAAGTGGGAGGCGGCTCTGGTGGGTACTGGGGAATTGGCTGGGCAGAAGGAAGCCGGAGTTTTGCTGGTCTGTCCTGGAGGTTGGATCCGTGTTGTGCTGTGCAGACGGGGGACGGCTGGGTTGCTCGAGAGAGAGGCTGGCTGTGTAGGAAGAGAGTCTGGATCTGTCGAAGCAAATCAGAACTGCTGCTCGAGAGAGAGGATTGCTGGTTTGAGAAAATAAAGGACCTGGCTGAGAAGGACTGAATTGTTGAGGGATATAATTGGCGAGGATTAGGCTGGAATTGGGGACTATTCTGTTCTATTCGAGAGAAAGATCAGAATGGTTGAGGCGTGCAGTCGAGAGACTGTTGCTGAAGGTGGAGGAAAGAGGAAAGCAGGACAGAGAAGCAAGACAGACTGAAAACAGCAAACATGATTTTTCTTTATTATTTTATCTTTTGTTGGTTAATTTTTGTGCTTTTGGTTTAGTTGAACAATTGATTTCTTAAAAAGAAAATAAAAATTAGAACTTTACATTACATTACTACTTGCTACATACTCTAGAATTAGGTTGAATATCTTACTAAGTCTCTGAGGGATCGACCTCGTAGCCACTATTCTGCTATAGATTCGTGCGCTTGCGAGTATCATATTAAAATTTACATCATTGCATAAGTAAATTGGTAAGTTTTGAGAGAAGATAAAATCCTAACTTAATGCAATTTAAACAGAAAATCTTGGGGTTAGAGGAGATCGTGCTGGTGGTTTTGGGAAAGGCTGGGATGATCCTTGACCCTTGGATGAGGTGGTGATGGACGGTGGAGATCCTGAAGCTTGGATTATTTAAACCTACTGTGAGAGGGCCGGCCATCCCTTTTGGGAACCGGCAGCCCTCTCTCCCATTTCGTGGTGATTTTCCTCTCCATTTCCTCACCCTCCCCCTTCCCTCTCAACCACCAGTAGGCCTCTCCTCGTGGTGTGTGCAAGAGGTGTGCGTTGGTTCGTGTGGAGATCGCAAGGAAGCGAGTTTGAATTCGAACCGGTTGACGTGCAATTAGTACCGGTTCAAAGGTAAGATGTTCTTTTTCTCACAGCATGATTTCATTAAAGTTTCGATCTTTATATGGAGTACCACGTTCTGATGTTGTGTGTAACATGTATGACCTTATTGTCCTGGATTATTCGCTCTATTTGCTAAGATATATTCAATTGTTGAAATACCGATTGATTTCTTGATGTGAATCTCTCATGCACAATTCGATCAAGACGTCCCTGATGGAGTGTGTCTATTTCGATTCATGTGAGTCATGTATCTGATGTCTAATATTGAGTATTGTTCTCTGATTTGTGTAGATGAGGGTCTGTTTATGAAAAGTTGTCTCTTTTCTTGTTACTAGTCACCCGATCTCACTTTTTCCATGTATCGACCTAATTGATTTATTAATTGGTATAACTCTTGTGTTTCTCATCCAAAAGCAGCAAGCTTTCAGAGGTAATTCTACTGGTTTGGTGCGTCCTTATGTGTCACAAGTCGTGTTTCATGGTTTTGTTTTGTGTCCAGATAAAGTTGTCTACTTTATGTAGTGTTTACCCTAATTGATGTGGTATATAGGTAATAAGACGATCTAAAAGAGATTAATGGGTGTATTAACAAGATGAAAGTGATAATACTTATGGATCATTGTTCGGGGACCTTAAGACCTCTGTCAATAGGTCTGACCTGAAGCCTAAGTGTCCGGGAAAAGTTGTCTAGTTTGCCGGTTAATGAATCTTGAAGGCTATGTTATAAAACAGTTTCAAAAAGGGGTTACTAGGTGAGTTAATACATAATTAATGGTCTGACCAGAAGCTATTAAAGGCCTAAGGTAAGAGGGTTTTAAGTCTAAAAGACCTTAGTTGTGATTAGAATTAGTAACAACAAGTGAAAATCGGGTTATTTCTTAGTGTAGTGCTCGCGGCCAGGATGTATCCTGCGCTGACAGACTGCATTCAAAAATTCATAACTAATTGTAGAAAATTCGGAAAATTATTTCGTAAATTAAGTAATGATCTATAGACACAGGGCTGGCTGCTATAAAACTTTCAGGGACTGATAGATTCTGTGTAGACTGGAAGAACTCCGGGAATGGATCTGTTGTGTCCATAACAGTGTCCTTTCACGGTATTAAATAAAACGCTATGCTAAAACTACACGTATATATATATATATGTACTATATAACATAAGGAGGGTACTATGGTGTAAGAATTCCAGAGGGTACTTATGATACTAATATGTGTGGAGTATTGTCTCTATTCCAAATGTCGTGGTCATCTATATCTTTGATCGCGGTGCTTACCATCGCGCATCTCAACCTCGTGAAATCCTGATATTAGATTAGGGTTATTCATTTCAATTCGTCCATTAAAGTTTTTGGAGCATCGATTTCAGAAGTCTTGTGAATCAGGGATGATCTTGATTGTAATAGTGCATGGTGCATCGATTTCAGAAGTCTATACCGAAGAGTTCCGTTTCGTGTCAGCTCGTGCATAGGCACAGACCGGTTATTGGTTAATCTCTTGAAAGTTCGTCATTGTTAAATGCTGAGAATTTCATTGTACTCCTTGAGAGTCTAATTTCTGAAATTGTTAATTCACGAGAATACCCTTGTTTGTGGTTAGACAAACCCAGTTCCATGTAAACTATTTCTCCACTAAGAGCTTTGTTGAACACTCTTAGGGTGGATCATAGTATGCTCACGAGCCATAGCTAGACCCATGGTGGTCTCCGATGACTATGAACCTCTGTAGTTCAGCCGATTACGGCAACGCGTGCGCTTTAGATTGTTAGACATTATGGAAGGTCTGCAATCTCCGCCCATTGTGCCCATAAGCACCGATGGGGCTAGCATCCCTAGACGCATGGCCAGGTTCCTACGTAGAACCTCTAGGATGTTCTGGTATTGAAGTCCATAGAGGAAGTGGACTGATCAGAGAGCAGAAATTGACATCTTTGACACTTTGGTTGTCCAGATCAGACAGTTTGTTTATCTCCGTACTCGTTGGAAGTTTGGAGTCATATTATTTATTGTGAATTATTTCACCCTGATCAATGAGATATTTTGAGTGTTGTATCTTTTCCGGGTAAGTATCATCTGCGTCATGATTTCCTGAGTTATCGGACCTGCTTGTTATTGGTTTCCTTTTTGTCCGTTTTCACTGTGAGTTTTTCTAGCATCCTACTGAGTATTTCCGCTGGAATATTCACGCATCTTCTGATGCAGGGCATAAGGCTGAAGAGGTGTGATCATCATACTCGTGACGTGGAGGTTGGTGCTCGTGGAAGTCGTGAAGACTAGTTAGCGTAGAACTTATTTTATTGATGATAGTGGATATTTTTTATTCTTGGTTATTTTGTGGCCTGCGTGTCACTTGCTTTATTTATTTTCTTTCGTGGGATTATTTGAATTGGTTAAGTTGGTTAGTTTTATTTATTTTATTTTGAGTTAATGGAACAATTGTTTACGTCATGTTGATCCGGCTATTCCCGCATTTGTGTATGGGATTTATGGTGATGAATCGAGTATTCGGTCCGTCCCAGATTTGTGACCCTGTTACCTTCAATGGCTTATCGCTTCCGCGTATTTTGGGGTTGGAAATTTGTGGCGTGACAGTACATGTGGTTGATTTTCTTAAAAATTGTGGTTTGCATTTGAAGGGATAATAGGTTTGCTTGTTTTGAAGTATTTTGTTTTTGCACCTAGATTAATAAGGTTAATTTCATAAGTACATGTTTGTGGGTAGCATGGCTGTAAAGCCTCACGAGACAAAACTTGTCCTAATAGGGACACCTAGAGGTTTAACGGCTTGTTGCATATGCTCAATGCAATTGTGTTCCCTACGAAAGTGGCGTTTACTTTTCTAGTTTAATTTACTTTAATTTATTTTTTGTGATTTTTGTTTTGTTTGTTTTGCTTGGGGACTAGTAAAATATAGGTTTGGGGGTATTTGATATGCAGAAAATATACACATTTATATGCCTTATTTACCTATTTACTAGTGTAGTTTTAATGATAAAACATGAATAAAACGGGTTATTTGTGATTAAGGTAGTAATTAGGAGATTAGTAATTAATTTACTCTAATTAACTAATTTAGATGCATTAATGAATTTAAGGCATTATATTTTTATTATGCGTCTAATTTTGGTTTGGTTTTATCATTGCAGGTTCAAAAATGCGGATTGCAGATCGATAGCAGAAGAGTGCATTAGACGGGTTTTCACGTGCCAAAGTGACCCAAGAGCTGATATCACGCGCATCGAAGATCTGAACCGTTGATGAGTCACTTAAGAGAAGACGGGCGCACAGAATTAAATGATGGGCGTTCAAATTCGATCCGACGAATGAGACTAGTTCAGCGGGTATTATAAAAGAAAACAAAAAGAATTCAATGGGTTGGTTTGGTTAGAAGAAAAGAAGAAAAAAATAAAAGACAACCCGAGCCGATGGCTCGGGTGTCTAACAAAAGAATGAAGTTCGAGCTCTGCTCGAGCGACGATGGCTGCCCTGGTTTCCAGCAGTGATGCTTTCATGGCGGAGTGATGACGGCAACCCGACAACAGCCATAGATTCCGACGACGGCGTGATGGCTCATGGTGAAAACAGAACGGCGGCTGTGGAGCTCGACGGCATTCGAGCAGCAGAAGGGCTGAGGAATGACGGCGGCGGAGCTCGAGCATGGAAGGCCATGGCGAGGAGGAAAATCTGACTAACAAGTTCTGATTTTGGAAACTAGCGTGAAGGGATTAGCTCGATTTGGAGATTTCGGCGGATTTGAGAAGGCGTCTGTAACTCGGAAACTGAAACGGAAAGTAGCGTGCTTGACTAGGATTTGGACGGAGTTGGAGTCCAAAACAGCAACGGATTTGGGTTAATCGTCAAGGTGATTTGGGAGGATGAAAAGGACTCTTATGTCGTCTATAAAATACAGAGCAAAAACAAAACTTTAGGATGGGTTTTAGGAGAAAAAAATGGAGTGTCATTTTGTGATTTGGGTTGTGTTTTGGGTAGTATTTTGGCTGGAAATTAAGAAGGAAGAAGAGGGGATCGATTGGGGGAAGAGAAAGGAGGAAGAAAGAATCGACTTTTGGCCGATTTCGAAATTGCTACAGTAACTGGAGTTTTGCTACAGTACCACGGCCAGATGAGGAAAATGATGAATAGTGTTTCTGCTGTGAACAATGTTTTGCTACAGTAACTGTGAATAGTAAAACTACTACAATGTTGTCTCCAATGCGATTTTCTCCCAAATTCGATTTTTTTTTCTCATGAATATGAATAGCTAAATCTCTTGTCAAATCTAGAGGTGATATTATTTGATTAGTATTTTTTTATGTCTATGAAAGAGCTACTTATTGCTTATTTGATTGAATAGAGATGTTTTGATAAAGTCATAATCTATAAAATTATTTGATTTGTCGTTAACGTAAGGTACGGCGAATGCTTATGATTCCTTGTGATTAGTAGACTAAGCTTGTTAATGATGAAATTTCAATCGAAATCTTTATGTTAATTATTATGATGACCGTGAATGAAATATCATCCAATTAGGTCAAATCATTATTTGAACCTAATTGAGAAATTAAACAGACATAGAAATATTAATTAAATAATTGATCCTTGAAGCTTTGATATCTCTCATCGATTATCTTTGCCTGTTTTTAGTTAGTTTTAATTGAATCTTTAATCGTCATTTTAGTAGTTAATTAAATTACAATTTCTCTACATAATTTCCTGATAAGAATCTTAATTTGCTAAGCTAAGTAGTGTTTAAATTAGTTTAGAATAGATTAATTCTACATCCACTCCCTGTGGTTCGACCTTGGACTTTCCAAATATATATTACGATTGTCAACCTTCTCTTGGGTTCGATCAATGCATCTTAGACACTCTTGAATGTAAACTTTCCGGATTGATTGAGCCACTCATAGGAATCCTCTAATTCAGTTATGCCTTACAAATTTGTTACAGGGCAATCATTCAATAATCCTCTACCAATTAGAATATCTTAAAGAGTTAAACTAAGCATATAGCAATTACAATATGGAATTCAACTCTTACTAGTAATTTCTTTAATAAGATGCTAAAAACTTGGCTATTAAGGGGCCGTTTGGGGTGTGATTAAAAGCAAAACATCTACAGTGGATGTTTTGCTACACTGTAGCATCCATGTTTTTTTCCTATCCAGCTGAAACACCTCAGGTTATGTTTCAGCTGAATAGGGGAAAAAACATGGATGCTACAGTGGATCTGAAAAATCCATTGTGGATATTTGCTTATAGTCACGCCCCAAACGTCCTTTAAGTATAATACCTAATTACCCATAGTGCAACTCATCTAATATTGTGCATACTAACTTTTTGACAAAAATAACTCTCGGGATGGCTCCAAAGTTTAGAAAGCCCACACCTAAGAGAAACATCATAAAGCCCAACATGGTTTTTAAGGTACCAAAACGATAACGCTGAGTGAACACTACCACATTAGGAGACAGGATCTGCTGGTGAAGTTTCACCAGCCAGGCAGCTGGTGAAGCTTTACCAGTCGTCGATAGTACAGAATCGATGGTGCACATGGAAAACATGTGCGCTCGGTCAAACAACGTGGTTTTGACCAAGCGCTCGCATTTTTCGTGTGCATCGTCGATTTCGAGATGGGATCGTCATCAGCAGCCTCGCTTCACCAGCAGATCCGGACTCACCACATTAGCTTAGCTTTGGCTGTGACTAGTCAATGCCACATCATTTTCAGAATGTACATTGTCTCAACCATAATTGTAGCGGTGGCTTGCCAATGCCACATGAGCCCAACTTTGGCGGTGGTCTGCCAAAAAAATTTTAGATTGCACATTGTCACAGTCTCCGCCATGGTCGGGGGTGAAGTCCGATGGGGGAAGGTGCTTCAAGTAAGAGAAAAAGGTGGTAGGATATAGGGTGGTTGTTCTACTGTACGAGGTGGCTAGTCTAGGAGACAAGTAGGACTTTTCTATTCTTTTGGGTGGCAAACTCCCAGTGATGTTGTCAATTCACTCATCCGCATGGAATAAGAATGCCATGGAAGTCATCTTGGAATGTTCTTTCGTGCAGCCAATTCCCTCATTCTGATAGGAAGAAACTCGAGGACTTTTCTAATGTTGAGTAGCGTTAATGATCGTCTGCTTGGTTTGAAAATTAGATTCTGTCTTATGCTACGGGCTTTCTACCAATTTCTAGATGTTTACCAGCCTTATTCGTTTTCTAAAAGTAGTTGAAAAACGTAATATCCTTTTGAATACTTTTATCTACGCTAGGAAAATTTGCTTCTTTATCCCATTTGACAAAACATTTTAGCTCCATTTTGATAGTTTCATTTAGTTTTTTAAAATGAACAAATATTAACTCATTTTAAAAAATCAAATGGCTATTATTGTGGGACGGAGGGTGTAATTGCTACCTCACCACAAATCATCTTACCATTTCGGTCACTATCTCACCAACTTTTTATTGCCATCAAAATCGACGGCAAAGTTAGTCTCGCTAGAGAAGGTTGTAGGAGTGAGTCAGAAGAAAAATCTTCATAGAAGGTGACCAAAGTGGAGTTGGTGGTATTGAGAAGGTCCCAGGAGAAGGTGGGTAAGTAAGAAAAGTGAGAGAGCCAGAGAGGTTTGTGGCCTCGAAAATTACTCATCTATCCCATTTTAATTGTCTAATTTTAAAATATTGTTGGATTTTAATTGTCTAATTTTCCATTCTCCTTACGAACTAGAAACTAGAAATTTTCTTGTGTGGGAAATGAAAACTTAAATCGTAAAAGATGTAGGAATATTTTAGCATTTTGTGCCATGAATAAAGGTGTTTTAGTTAAAATTTTGTCTTCTTGTGGTCTACTGTCCTATCCATATTCCACAAAATTCATACTCCTCCGATTGATACAGTTTTTTTCAAATGAACTATGAAAAAAATGTGTCTATTATAAGTGACCGGTGGGGGTAATTTTAGACAAATTTCACTATATGGGACAGAAGGAGTATAAAAGAATGAGTTTAGTTCCCTCCGATCACTGAGTATAAAAGAATGAGTCTCGTTTAGGTTATTTATTTATTTATTTTTTGCTCACTGCCAGCTCTATTTCATGGCTTCAAATACGGACAACTATCGATATGCATCAGTGTTTAAAAACTCAAGACTCGGACTCGACTCAGAAGCTCATGGAGTGGAGTCAACTCGGAGTTTCAGTGGAGTCAAAATAGAGTCATGTAGCTAAATTTTTCAAATCATGTATAATTCAAAGCATTTAGTTTTGCTCGCATGCACTTTTATATGTAGATCAAGTTTTTATATTGTGGTCGGATTCTCTTTAATTCTTGATATGAACATTCTAGTAACTCCATGTAAGTCATTAGTTGATGAAAAGATTGCATAGCACCGCTTCTTTAAACCAATATTGGCCTCCATTATATTTTGAAAACTTTGGCGGTAGTATTTAAATTGGTGGCATGCTGATTTTATTTGGTCAAATAATCTCAGCATTCATACTACAATTATGTAGTAAATTATTTCTTTAATATTTATATTTGCTAAGGAATAGAATAGGATATGAATATTTGAAAATCCGTTGTTTCAGTGCAATTGGGGTGGGGTTATTATCGATGGATTTAGTGACGGAATTTGTCCATCGCAATAAGAATAATAACCACTGAAAGCGCTTCAGCGACGGAATTTTCCGTCGCTAAAGGCAAATTTTGATTCGAGTTAACGAGAATCGGCGAGTTGAATCGCCGAGTCAATTGAGTCTCATCCCGAGTCATGCTGATTGGAGTCCGAGTTTGACTCGGTTAGCTACCGAGCCGAGTTGACTCGGCGAGTTTTTGGAGTCAAATTCCGAGTTTTAAAATTATGGTATGCATTCTTCATATAGTGCGTACACTTCAATAATATAAGTGCTTCCATTAACACAGTGATGCTGAGGCATACGTATAAGTTTTATATTCCATTCGGTCACTTTTAATAGATGCAATTTTTTTCAAGTGAACTAAAAATTAGCTCATTTTAAAAAAATTGTATAATGAACTAAAAACTTCCTTATTTGAGTAGACTAAGTTTTTCTTTGATTTAGGACTCTAGATTTAGTTTTCCTAAGTTTAGAAGAGTTCTTCCAATAGTTTTATTACCAGTCAGGATACTTATGTAAAGCTTTAAAAAAAGACCAAGTCTTAATGAGAAATTAGCTTTTATGTTTTGATAAAAAAATCCATTATTTCCTACTGTTTGGTGAATTCCGATGATGCGGTCGATAAACTGCCAGTGGTATATGATAGGCCCTCCCCTCCATGGTTTTATCTACTACCCCTTCTTTCCCCTCAATTTGCTATTTCTCCCTTCTACAACGCGCTGTCCACTATCATCTAGTATTAGTCATTATATCAGTTCATATGCGGATCAAATGTACCCATTGAAGAGTCGTCCTCGGACTAAATTGAAGAGTCGTCCTCAGACTATATACAAGTAACATTTTTTATATGAAGATATTGGATATACTCCCTCCGCCCAATATATATAGTCCTACTTGGTTTTTGATGTGGATCATGATACTGACAAGTACCTGGACAAGCTAGATGCAGCAAAGCCATTGAAAGCCCAGCTAAAGGCCCATCATTCTTATTTAAGAAGAAGCCCAAGAATCCATGAGAAGACCAAAGGCCAAGGATTAATTGAGCCCGACTACAAAGATTAATTTCCTGACCTGCAACCTTTGGAGTCCCAAGACCTCATTAATTAAAGCAAGCTAATGCAGCCAAGGCACCCTTTCTTATGTACTCCGCTTAGGAACCTGTTTTAGGACTTTTATTGCTTTTTGGGACTAATTTTCACTTTATTTAATGCTATTTCAAATGCTTGTACGAAATTAAGCCTATATATATGGCTTCTATGTAATGAAATGGTAGTTTTTGGCTTGTTCATCTCAGAATTTATCTTCCCTGGCTATCTCTCCTCAGAGACAGTTTCAGCTGCCCTCAAGCTTGGATACCTCAAGCTTAAGGAAGTCGTCGTAGTCCTTGTGACCTTTTCCTCTCAGCGAGTTCCGTTCAAAGTTCATTTTTGCTCTAGCAAGCATCTTCTTTTTCTGTGCTATACATCATTTGGTATCAGAGTGCTAGGTTGCTTTCTTGTTTCCAGAAATGCCACCTAGAAGGAGACCCGTTGTTGCTGATGAAGTGAACAATGATAATATTCGCGAGGAGATTGCTGAACTGCTTCGAGCTGTGGAGTCCCTTTCACAGCAATTATCAAAACAATCCACTCATCAATCTGAAGGTGAAAATGAAGTTGAAGAAAATCCTTTTCACAACATGCCTCCAAGGAGAAGGATGCGTGGTGAAGAGGTGGAAATCCGCCATCAACCTAACTATCGTCGTTGGGAATCTGGCTTGAAGATTGATATTCCAGAGTTCAATGGTGGACTATCTGCTGAAGAGTTTATTGATTGGTTATATGCAGTGGAAGGGGCCCTTGATTTCAAAGAAGTTCCAGAAAATAAGAAGGTTCCACTTGTTGCCACTAGATTGAGAGGACGTGCTGCTGCATGGTGGCAGCAATTGAAGATTACTCGCCAAAGGCAAGGTAAAGTTAGCATCACCACATGGGAGAACATGAAGAGAAAGATGAGAGAAACCTTCCTGCCATTCAATTACAAGCGAGTCATGAATCAGAGACTCCAGAATTTAAAGCAAGGATCAAGAACTGTTGATGAATATACTGAAGAGTTCTACAATCTGGTTGCTCATTGTGAACTTGCTGATGCGCCGGATGAATTAGTAGATCGTTATGTTGGTGGTCTTCGTCAAAATTTTCAAGATACTCTTAATATGTTTGACTTATGGGAGGTTTCTGATGCACACCAAAGAGCTTTACAGATTAAGAAACAACAACATCGTTTTTAGGCTAATTTGGGTGCTAATTTAGTGCCTAAAGCCACCAAGCCCTTTATGCTAGTTCCTACCACTATTGAAACTGCCCAACAGAAACAGAAGTGTGGAACTAGCTCTGGAGTTCGTTGCTTTAATTGTCATGGATTGGGTCATATGTCTCGAGAATGTCCTCAAAACTCTAAACGTGCTGGCAAGCAGTTATTAATTGAAGACCATGAAGAGGGAGTGGACTTCAATGCCCCACCAGAGTTTGATGAAGAGATGGAGGAAGAACTGCATGGTGATGAGGGTGAGCTCCTTGTCATTCGGAAGACTCTTTTGTCTCCACGAGGAGAATCTAGTGAAGATTGGTTGCGCCACAACATTTTTAGAACTACTTGCACTATCGGAGGAAAAGTTTGCTCGTTACTTATTGAAGAAGTTGAGCATTCCAACCGAATCACATCCCCGGCCCTATAAACTCACTTGGTTCAGAAAAGAAAATGAGGTAACAATCTCAAAACGTTGCCTTGTTTCATTTTCGATTGGAAATAGATATAGTGATTCTGTGTGGTGTGATGTGGCCCCTATGGATGCTTGTCACCTATTGTTAGGTAGACCATGACAGTATGATAAATCTATTGTGCATGATGGTCGACGAAATACTTATAGTTTCATGTTGGAAAATGTGAAATTTACATTAGTGCCTTCAAGGGACATTGAAAAGAAACCTAAATCAGATAGTTCAAAGTTGTTATCTTTGACACAATTTGAAAGAGATGTGAAGGAAAAAGGAGTTGTTTATGTACTTCTTTCCAGGCAGGAGTCCAAGGAGCAAGTAATACCCCTTTGTGCTAAACCTCTTATTGATGAGTTTTCAGATGTCTTCCCTGATGAATTACCAATTGGCTTACCTCCACTAAGGGACATTCAGCACCAAATTGATTTGGTTCCTGGTGCTAGCCTTCCTAATAGGCCATACTATCGTATGAGTCCTAAAGAGCATGAAGAATTGAATAGACAAGTTGCTGAACTATTGGAGAAGGGGTATATCAAAGAAAGTTTGAGTCCGTGTGGTGTCCCAGCTCTCTTGGTGCCAAAAAAAGATGGTACTTGGAGAATGTGCATAGATAGTCGTGCTATTAATAAGATAACAGTGAAATATAGATTTCCAATTCCAAGATTGGATGATATGCTAGATAATTTGGCTGGAGCAACTATCTTCTCAAAGCTTGATCTTAAAAGCGGCTACCATCAAATCAGAATGAAACCCGGAGATGAATGGAAGACAGCGTTTAAGACGCGTGAAGGCTTATATGAATGGCTTGTCATGCCTTTTGGTTTGTCAAATGCACCAAGCACTTTTATGCGGGTGATGAACCATGTGCTGAAACCCTTCATTGGGCGATGCGTCGTAGTTTACTTTGATGATATCTTGATTTATAGTGTTAACAGTGTGTTACATTTGCAGCATCTTCGTGAAGTACTGAATACTTTACGCAGGGAAAGATTATTTGTGCAGCTGAAAAAGTGTGAGTTTATGACTCCTCAAGTCCTATTTTTGGGATTCATTGTTTCTGGAGATGGCATCAAGGCTGATGATGACAAGGTGCGAGCAATTGTTGAATGGCCCCGGCCCACTACAATTACTGAAGTAAGGTCTTTCCATGGACTTGCTTCTTTTTATAGACGATTTATTCATCATTTCAGCACAATTGTAGCACCAATCACAGAATGCATAAAGAGGCAAAAGCTAGAGTGGACTCATGAAGCGGAGAAGAGTTTCCTTGAGATAAAGGCAAGATTATCAGCTGCACCTCTACTTGCATTGCCAGACTTTGAAAAGCTGTTTGAAGTTGATTGTGATGCTTCTAAAGTTGGTATTGGCGCTGTGCTAAGTCAAGATGGCAAACCAGTTGCCTACTTTAGTGAAAAGTTTGGTGGAGCAAAGCAACGGTATTCTACCTATGATATGGAGTTCTATGCTGTATATCAAACATTAAGGCATTGGCGGCATTATCTAATCCAACGAGACTTCGTCTTGTACTCTGACCATGAAGCATTGAAGCACCTTCACAGCCAACAAAAGCTCAACCACAGACATGCAAAATGGGCCTCCTATCTCCAAGAGTTCACATTCACCCTGAAGCACAAATCTGGAGTGCAAAATCGAGTAGCTGATGCTTTAAGTCGCCGGACTTCTCTGCTCTCTAGAATGCAAGCTGAAGTCATTGGGTTTGGAACAATTCGAGAACTCTATCCCACTGATGATTACTTTTCTCATATAATTGCAGGTATCAAAGAAAGAACAAAGTCTGAGTATTTTTTCAGTGATGGTTTCCTTTTCAAAGGGAATCAGTTGTGTATTCCAGAGTGTTCCCTGCGGCTAAAGATTACTCAAGAGCTCCATAATGAAGGACACTTTGGAGAAAAGAAGACTTTTGATCTCATCTCTAAAGACTACTATTGGCCTTCAATCCGAAAGGAGGTTACTCGTTATGTGAAAAGATGTCATGTGTGCCAAGTCTCAAAGGGAACTTCCACAAATGCCGGACTTTATATTCCACTTCCCATCCCTGAAGGACCATGGACAGATGTAAGCATGGATTTTGTTTTGGGGCTGCCAAGAACACAAAGAGGCGTCGATTCTATCTTTGTTGTTGTAGACCGTTTTTCGAAGATGGCTCATTTCATATCTTGCAGAAAGACTATGAATGCCTCACATATTGCTTCAATCTATTTTCATGAAGTAGTTCGTCTCCATGGTGTTCCCAAGTCCATCACTTCAGATCGTGATCCAAAATTTATCAGCCACTTTTGGAGGAGTCTTTGGAGGTTACTTGGCACAAATCTTCAATTCAGTAGTGCATATCAACCCCAAATAGATGGGCAAACTGAGGTTATCAATAGAAGCCTTGGTAATTTATTGAGATGCTTAACTGGGGAAAATCTGAAGAAATGGGATCAAGCTCTAACACAAGCTGAATTTGCTTACAACAGGTTCACTAACCGCTCTACAGGTTTTATTACTTTTGAAGTTGTTTATGGTGTAAACCCGAGCGCTGCCTTAGATCTTGCTCCTCTCCCTAATTTGAAGCGGCCCAGCAAGAAGGTGGAAGATTTTGTTTCTGAGATGCTTCAAGTTCATGAAGAAGTTAAGACTAACTTGATAAAGACAACGGCACAATACAAGCTTGCAGCAGACAAACACCGCAGAAAGTTAGTTTTTGAAAATGGCGACTATGTGTGGGCTGTTCTTACAAAGGATCACTTTCCACAAGGAGAGTATAGCAAGCTAAGCCCACGAAAGATCGGTCCATATGAGATTGTTGAGAAGATCAATGACAATGCCTCCAGATTGAAGCTTCCTAGCCATATCCGCACTCATGATGTTTTCAATGTTAAGCATCTGATTCCATATCATGGAGACAATTCAGAAGATGCAATTGCAAACTCGAGGACGAGTTTTCTTCCACCTGGGGCGATCGCTTTCCACAAGGAGAGTATAGCAAGTTAAGCCCACGAAAGATCGGTTCATATGAGATTGTTGTGAAGATCAATGACAATGCCTACAGATTGAAGCTTCCTAGCCATATCCGCACTCATGATGTTTTCAATGTTAAGCATCTGATTCCATATCATGGAGACAATTCAGAAGATGCAATTGCAAACTCGAGGACGAGTTTTCTTCCACCTGGGGAGAATGATGTGGATCATGTTACTGACAAGTACCTGGACAAGTTAGATGCAGCAAAGCCATTGAAAGCCCAGCTAAAGGCCCATCATTCTTATTTAAGAAGAAGCCCAAGAATCCATGAGAAGACCAAAGGCCAAGGATTAATTGAGCCCAACTACAAAGATTAATTTCCTGACCTGCAACCTTTGGAGTTCCAAGACCTCATTAATTAAAGCAAGCTAATGCAGCCAAGGCACCCTTTCTTATGTACTCCGCTTAGGGACTTGTTTTAGGACTTTTATTGCTTTTTGGGACTAGTTTTCACTTTATTTAATACTATTTCAAATGCTTGTACGAAATTAAGCCTATATATATGGCTTCTATGTAATGAAATGGTAGTTTTTGGCTTGTTCATCTCAGAATTTATCTTCCCTAGCTATCTCTCCTCAGAGACAGTTTCAGCTGCCCTCAAGCTTGGATACCTCAAGCTTAAGGAAGTCGTCGTAGTCTTTGTGACCTTTTCCTCTCAACGAGTTCCGTTCAAAATTCATTTTTGCTCTAGCAAGCATCTTCTTTCTCTGTGCTATACATCAGTTTTCCACATTGAACTAAAAATAGTTCATTTTGACAAACTAAATAGGGTACTATTAAAGTTGATTCTAAATAACAAAAGTTTACATGAGACTTTGTCTCATGCAATATGAGTCAAGTCATCTCGAGCCCGTCGAATTTTTGATGACAGAAGATGTCTAATCATTGGTAGGTGATTGTGAATCATTTATAACTGTCAGATCAAGATCTAACGGTGGGGTAAGTGTGAGACAAGTCTCGTTTCAACTTTCCCATAATATATAAAGAAGTGACACAATATGTGAGGTGGGGTAAGTGTGAGACTTCTTATCTTGCTAAAAAAGTCTTGAGCTTCGGTAATATGCTAGGGACGCTCCGGCAATTTCTAAATGTTTGCATTCTTCTATTCGTGTTTGGAAAGTTGAAAGAAATTAAGACAAAAAGAGATTGTCCGCATAATTAAGAAAAGTAGAATATTGCCCTTACATGATCAATACATATACAGCCTCAGCTCTAATTGATGCACCACCCTTCTCAAGCTCATCAAACTTCTCCCCCATTTCATTTCCCTCCCTTGTCCACAACAAAAAATAACAACAATAAACAAAAGACCACGTAGACAAGGCAAAATGCAATGGAAGAAACAGAGTGGCACTAAAAAAGGTCCCAACAACTCAAAACACCCGGGGCTTGGCAACAATAGTGGAGTGCTTCAAGATGTGCAAGCTGAACTGGCCACCCTTCTCAGAGGTGTCAAGCTTATCCTGGCCGGGCGGTGGCAGCAGCTCGAAGTTCTGCACGAGGCGGCCGATGGTGATGCCGAGGATCGGCAATGCGAGGATGATACCGGGACAGCTCCTCCTGCCCACGCCGAATGGAAGATACCTGAAGTCATTGCCATTGGTATCAACATGCTTCTCCTCCTCCAAAAAGCGCTCAGGCCGGAACTCCTCCGGCTTCTTCCACTGCTCGGGGTTGTTGGCCAGCCACCAGGCATTGACAAGGATCTTGCTCTCGGCAGGGACATCGTAGCCACTGAGCTTTGCGTCATGGAGGTTCATGTGAGGGACGAGGAGGGGGATGGCCATGCGGAGGCGGAGAGTCTCCTTAACCACAGCCTGGAGGTAGGGCAGGCGGTGGATCTCGGGCTCTGTGACCTGCACGCCAGGGCCGAGGATAGTGTCGAGCTCATGACGGAGCTTGCGCTGGATCTCCGGGTGGTTCACCAGCTCGGCGATGCCCCATTCAATCGACCACAATGTTGTCTCAATGGCTGCCATGAAAGCATTGGATGGTAAGCTTGCTAGATTACACACCAAAATTAGAGCTAGGGAGAGCTAATGCATGTATATCGATCTGATAACGCGCATGGCTGACCGTCAGATATCAATCCGCTAATGCGCATTGATACAGGGGGAAGGCGAATTTGAATCACCCGCTTGCCCCTCATATTAATGAGCGCCATCTGATCGAAATCCGATGGCTCGCAGTTCCTCGAGGCATATGAGCTACGGCACATATTTATGTTATCCTCGTAAAGTATATGATATAATATCTGACTTTTTTACACTACCATTTTTTTATAGAAGTTTGATGCAGCTAACTTACAATAAGATGAATATGCAAAAAGGTTGTGACCACTAGTAGTTTTTATGGGGGAATTGGTCATCCACCCACTAGATGGGGACAGATGATGCTGCCCATCACTAAATGGTGGTAGGTGAGCTCCTCAAAACAATGAACTCTCGAGGAGTGGACTACCGAACACCACTATATTAGTTCTATGGGCCAGATGTATGACATGCTGCTAACATAAAGGCCACAAATCTAACCAGAAAAATAACATTTTTATCCATGTTGCAGTGGTTGAATGTTTCAAGTAACCGTTGATGGTTTCCTATGACTAACAAGATCAACAACTTGTGCAAGTAAGTGGTGGTCTCTTTCTAGAAAAACAAATGTTGATTGTACCATAATATATCCACCTGTCTCCCTCTTATCGAACCCTAGTTTCTTGACATAGAATTTTCTATTGAATTTGAAGTCTTAGAAGACTTGAACTTCCATAGAAAACAATTCAGTGGTTGGCAGACAATACAAGTTACGTGATCAAGACAACCACAATTGTTTTACTCTATATTTGGTGGTAAGTTCTTTGTCTCTTTGGCAATGTTTTTCTCCCTCATGGTTATTGCTAAAATTTTATGACCTCTCATTTTAGGAAGTCCAAAGACAACTTAGAAGTGATTTGTACTCTACAAAGACTACCCTTTTTTCTTCACAGGTCACTCCACAATGTGTCTTTTACAACTTCACAAAAGCGACATATTACAGCTGGGTTGTAACATAACCAATTATGAATAGCTGAAAGTTTAGGGAGTGCTGATTTCTATTCACATGCAAAAGATAGAGACTTTATATGTTTTGACTCTTGTGAAGGAAGACTTTGATTGAAATGAATTGCTGCCTACCGACTTCCTACTATTATAGGAAACACTAGATAACATGCAAATAAACCAAGTTGCAGCATTTTGTTGAAATCAGAATTAGATCCATTACCGGCAACGTTGATGTTCTCAACGATGTAGAGGACGTTGTCTTCGTTGATTTCTCCCTTCTGCTGAGCATCCAAGATGTGGTCAATGGCGCATTTCAAACTGTTGTTATCTACTGGCTTTGTGCTGCACAACTTCCTGTTTGCCCATAAAGACCAATCATCAAATAATGACACATGAAACGCCACTCATTTTACCAAGCGAAAACAGTCTCTTGGGAGAAATAAGATAGCAAAAACAATAAACACATACTGAAGACCCTGTTTATATGCGGACATCGCATGGGTTGTGCCGTGCGCCTCCTAAATTACGTGAGCGGTCGCCATGCATCTTGGCGCATATTCCAATTATGTGGGACACAAACTTTTCTAAAAGGAAATAAGTTAACATGTGCCCCAGATCACGTGCATCAGGGCTGCATATTACCTTTATTAAAAGGAAAAACTTTAGTATCTAAAAATATTTTCCTAACCAAATTTTATGACCAGCTCTAAAGGACAAATGGAGGGGGACCATGAATCTGAAGTAAAGTTGTAATTTCTCCTTTCAGCCCTTTCCTCCCTTCCATCTGTTGATGTGGCAAAATCTGGGTGTTGGTAACTTAATTTTGGTGAACAAATTGGTCAGGCTAGACAAGTCCCTTAGTATCGGCCCGTCTGTCTCACATGCATCGGGGATCCGCAAGATTGAGATCTTATGGCGCGTATTGAACCATGTCACCGGCGGGTGATTCCAACCATGTCACCTGCCACATGTATTATTGCATGTCTACAGATTTCCCCGTGTCTCAACGCAGTGTGAGCTATGGTGCATACTAACCATCCTCATTAAGTTAGTGAAAGAACTTACCCCTTAGTTGGTTATCTATCTTATCTTGAAAATACTACAAGAAGTCAAAAACATTATACTAGACCAATATGATGATTAGAGTAAATTAATGACAAAGAAAGCATATGACAAAGACACCTACTTCCTGGCATCAACGAAGTAGTCCTTGAAGAGCTGAAGCCGGCGCTCCTTCACCTCCTTGCAGAGCCGGAGGTAGCCGCGGAGGAAGGGGCGGAGGATGGGGATGAAGTCGCCGTAGTTGTAGTCGAAGCTCTGCGCGAGGCGGCTGCGCTCTCCGTTGAGTGCCCTGAGCTTGACGAAGAGCGGGTCGTCCTCGCTCTCGAACCTCCGGTCGAACATGATTCTGTACATGTTGTTGTACATCATCAGCTGCAGTCTCTTCCTCAGCACCATCCCCGTTGTCGCAGCCTCCGGGTGCTTCTTTACGTCTTCGACCACCCTCGCTGCCTCGTCCTCCCAGCCAAATCTGTATTGCTGCACAACCTGGTCGACCAAAATTCCCATTTAGAACAATTCACAGAGGAATTTATGCAAACAATTGCATACAGCTGAATTAAAAAGTACCTTGTTGGTGAAGAAGGGGACGGTCATGATGCGGCGCATCTTCCTCCAATGCTCACCGTAGACAGTGAACACCATATCCTGGCCCTTTCCGGTAAATATGTCGAAAACGACATTGCGAGTACGCGAGCCGAACTCAACCCCTTGCGTGTGGAGCACCTCCTTGGCCAGATCAGGCGATGAGACCACCACCAAGTTCCGCTGGCCCATGCGGAGGAGGAACACCTCTCCAAACTTCTTGGCCAGGTCGGTCAAGTTCCGGTGGTTAAGATCATCACCAACCTGCAGCCAGTTTCCGAACACAGGCACGGGTAGCGGCCCGGGCGGAAGACGGAACTTCTTGCCCCGGAGCTTGGATACGACCGCGGCGATAATCGAGGCCCCGAAAAGGGCCAAGAGGATCTTCTGGACCAGGAGAAGGTCCATGTTGGCAGTACGCTCGGTGAGATAGATGGAGGTGGTGGTGTTGGGTGGGGAGTTGGGGAGGGTTAGCTGTGAAGCTGAGGAAGGAAGTGGGTGGGAGGAGGGGGATTTATAGTGGGAGGGAAGGGAGGGGAGTTGGTGGGGGAAACGTTAGGTTAGACGGAGTTTGGTTGGGTTTGACGGCAGTAGGGTGGTAGGTGAGGTATGAAGGGCGATTAGTTGCTCTTTTTCACATTTTTCTCTCTTCCTCTACTGTTTTTGTTGCTACACGTATTTATATTTATATGGAGCCTTGTTAGTATGCACTCTTGCTCACGCGCATTGGTGTGCACTATGGCATTGCGGGGAGTCCGGATCCGCTCCAACGAGGCTACTGGTGAAGTTTCACCAGCTCAGCACGTAATGCAAATCACCGGCGGGTCATGTCATTCGCATAAGAAACGGACGTACTCCGCTGATAAATTGCATTACGTGGTAGGCAGGTGAAGCTTCACCAGAGGATCCGAACTCCTTTGTGGGTCAATGGATGTTGATATGTTACGGAAAATTTGTTGACTATAGCTTTTATTTTCACTGTTTTTTTTTCCATATGTTAGGAGCTGATTTTTTACTAGCTTTTAACGGCGTATAACTATTATATGAACTTAGTTCTTAGTTTAGTAAATGAATAATATAAGCAAGAAGTAAGGAATAAGTTTGTTGAAATAACAATACATTCTCAAGTTGGCTATCAATGTTTATTGAACCGTTGAACATGGACAATAGATGGCATCTTATATTGCTAAGTAAGTTTGTCAGACTTACCACTGTGTGGAGTTTTCTTTCCCTCTTTTTGGCACCATTCTTTGGTTTACATGCTCTAGCCCAATGGAATGAATTTGACAGCAGGGCAAATAACATGTATAGAGTAGTTCTGCGACTATTTGCACAATGCCACACTCACAACATAGCCTATCTTTGATGGCTTGTACTATGGTGCCTACCCCTAGCAATGCAAACCATTTTAGGACGGCGAGCTGCAAGCGGAATTAGCACTTTCATAAAGTACAAAAAATTGATAGGAATGTAATTCTCAAAAAGAATAATGTGAAGGCCCGTGTCCTGAAATACATGTTTAGTTCTACGTAGGGGTAGAAGCCCTCAGATATTGCAGGCCCCATATGATCATTGCTCCATCAAAACATGAAATTGGAGAAAAAAATGTGTGGAAAGATGATCATCCAAAGCCTTGGGTGGAGGAAAGTTCATGTCCGGGCCACTATCATTTCCTCCCAACCAGGGGCCAACCCAGCATTATGACTGGTCGAAATATGAACAAGTTTGCCAAAGTGATCCACATTTTTTCGTCATCAGTGTAGCTTCCAGGTCATACTATAAAAAAAGACATAATTTTCTTTTTTGTTTACTTGCCATTACATTTTTTTTTACAGCAGATCACATTGCCTTTTAGTGATAGAACCTCTTTAGCCATTAGGCATTAAGTGAAGGGGAGAAGAACAAAATGTGGCATCCGGTGAGCTATCAAAATAGATGGCCTTATTTTTCACAGTTATCTCCCGCCATTTATAGGTGATAGCATAAGTTCGATTACTGGGCCTAAAAATATAGTTTTAAGATCATATGTCGCCGTCATTGATAGTTGAGTTTTTTTGTTTATTATAGATACAATGCAAATTTGCACTAATTAGCCAAATAATGACAATGTTTGAATTGGTTGCACTCCAACAGGAGCTGTTGAATTGGCCGAAAGCAAAAAACTTACGTTTTTGATCTGGTCTCCACTTTGGAGCATCGCTTAGTTATTTATATAATTGATCACGACTTTCTTGTGCATATGAACAAGGACACATCATCTAATGTGGTGTGCTTACATCACCCCATGATGGTAGGTAGGTAGATATTAACGTTGATTCAGTACTAAATTGACGATATTAACTTTCTGATTACATGGGCTAGTTACGCAGAGATAAGATGCATGAAATGCTTTCAGATAAGAACTAGTAAAAGTATTTTTTTTATGTACAAGGTGGCAACAATACAAGCAATATTCTGACATTAAAAATAGTGGAAGATCTAAATTGAAAGACGTGCAAGACTATGGTTTGGTTAAATTGCAAAGACAACCAATTGGAAAGCAAACTCATGTTATCAAGACAATGAACTATTCCATTTGATTTGATCGTTGTCCAAATCAATTTAAATGCAGTACATCGTGGAGAGATCTCACCCTAAGTATATTGACCCTTTCAAACTCGTTCCTATTTGTTTGATCGAATTTGGTATTTTCTGTTTTAAGTCATACATGGAGTTGAGAGGGGGTTTGGATTTAGTTCACATGCCATACCTATGACATCTCTAAAACCTTAGGAATTTTCAAAACAACCAAAGTTTGATCCTCAAAAGCAAGTAATGGTCTTGAAGAGGAAACAATGTAAAAGAAAAAACATCTGATACTCCCTCCATCCAAGAAATAATGGTAGCATTTGAATTTGGGAAATGAGTTTTTATTGGCCTAGGGGGCACAACATTTCGAGCCTCCACTTACCCCTGCACATGCACATTCATGAGGATCTTTTGGCTTATAGGGCAAATCCAGTCATTTAATTCTGAATTTGTAATCTTTCAAATGCAATCAGGTTATTTCAGACTGAGGGGAGTACATTGTTCACAACTACGGGGCTGTTTGGGGCGTGAAAAAAAGTAAAACATCCACAGTGGATGTTTCACTTTCACTATTTATTTCCAGTTTTTTTCACTTTAAGCTGAAACACCTTTGCTTTTTTTCACGCCCCAAACAACCGCTAAGTAAACATGGTGGGGGTCTCTCACCCGGCCTCTTTGCAGGTTGTGGCCCCCATTGAATCTTCCAGCATGTGTCTCTTCCCGGAGCCTTCGTTGGCTGCCAGTAAGGCGGTTCTCTTCTCTACACATTCAACCACATTGTGCCGTTGTCGAGGTTTACAGAGGTGACCCGCGGCACTGCCTTGTCCATCAAAGACAGAGGCGACATCTCCGACAGTCACTGTCTCAACTCATGAGCTCCGCACAATTTGGATTTTGCCTCCTCACCAACAACGCCATCTCCGACGGCCAAAAAGTCTTAGCTCTGCCTCTAAGTCTGTGTATCTTCCTCCTCACCCTCCCTGGTAGGGTCCTTAGAAGTGGCAGTCAGTTTAAAAGAACATGGCTTCTCAAGCCAATGACAATCAGGTGTTGGAGAGTAATGCACCTGCAAACAATGCATCTCACACAAATGCACATAGCATGGATGAGACAACTGAAGAAGCTACAAGTAGTGGCAGTTTCCAAGCCGGTAAGAAGATGCATTATCCATTTGATGTTTGGAATCATTTTAGTAGGAAGGAGAAGGTTTCAAGACCTGAAATTAATGCAACATGTAACTATTGCAAGAGAATTTTAGGTTGTAGATTGGGTAATGGCACTAGCTCCATGAACAAGCATCTACAGAAGTACTGCCCCCTTTATCTTATCTTTGAAGAGGTAAACATGGTGGCTTAAATAAATATACATGGAGGACAAAATTCATTTGAACATGAACCGGGAAATGAGTGCACAAATGGCAAGACAAGTAATGCTTTGATCTCGATCTGACTGCTCACATACACCGGGCACATGATTCTACTTATGGATGTCACTATAAATCATGCAAGGATCGTAAGTAGAAAAACCTGATAATTTCAAACTTCTTGTGACTCAAGCTAACCTTATCCTCTATCAGTCATTTTCTTTTTTTTACCAATGGTCAATATTTTTTATTTCCATTTGTGTATATACACGCGCATACACACACAGTTTGGCCTGTGATTCTTAAAACCCTTCTCCACATCCAATATTTTCTACTGATACACACCTTGCTTATTAAAATCAAATATCTCATGCTCAAACTAATGCACACTTTTATGTGTTTGAATTCATCTCTCGTTATAGTTTCAAGAATTTATCCAGATGTACTCTTACAATCATCTAAAATTACACCCCCCCCCCCACCCCCCCCCCCCCCCCTATAGCCAACCAAATTTGAATTTTCAGCTTCATAATAGTGGAGACCATGATTGAATGCTTCTTTGACATACTTCAGCACTCTCTTTCCAGCTTCCTAATGAATATCCTTTGGTGAGTCCATGAAACGGCTAAGCATGCTAACTGAGAAAGTGAGATTAGGCCTTGTGGTTGTTAAATATAGGAGGCCACCAACCAAACTTCTATAATGTTGGATTCACCAACTTTTTGCAATCTTCTTTGCCTAGTTTCAAACCAAATTCAGTAGGAGTGCTAACAAGGTGGACATCTTCCATTCCAAACCTTACCAACAGTTCTTTAGCATGTTTTTTTTATGAAATGAAAATCCCATCTTCATTTTGTTTTACTTTAATTCCAAGAAAGAAATGAAGTAAACCCAAATCTGTCGTCTCAAATCTATTCGTCATGGCCCTTTTGAAATCTTCAAACGTACATTTCGATATTGCAATTTCCAGTAAAAAAAATTAAATCATCAACATATAGGCAAGCGATGAGGATTTTACCATGAGGATCACTTTTAGGTAGAGAGTACGTTCACTTGGGGATTTGGAAATGCCATTCTCTTGAAAATATGCATCAATTTGGCTTTACCAAGCCCATGGGGCTTGCTATATAAACTCCATATATAGAAAGAAATATTAGCTCTATATAACTCTTGTATCTCTCACTTTTGTATTAAGCATCAATGAAATATTAACTCCTTTGCTTAATACTATCACTTACCCTTGTTTCTTGAGTTTCTTGACCTTCTATATCATCAACAATCTTCTTCTCTTGAATATTCTTGTTCATCAATTGAGACCAGCTTGTGGATGCGGAGGCATTCTCTTCCCAATCTGCTTCACTTTTGGCGGATAGTTGATAGGAAGATCCGTCTCTGGATAGTCAAAGATTCAATGGACCCCGTCTCGGCAGGCACCAAGATGGACTTTGGCGAGAATGCCAATGCTGCTAAGTGTGGGAGGAGTGGGTGGGTATTTTTTCTAAAAAAGAAACGTTGTCAAAGTGTGGCGAACGTGAGATAAGGGGGCAATGAGAGATTTCCGGATCCCAAGAATAGTATTCCTTGTGTAAAATTGTCTCTCTCCAGTCAATTGTTTGTATGGGAAAAGTTTAAATGAGATCGCTCTCATATTGCTTATATGAGGCCACTTTGAATTGTAGCTGTTGGATCTTGATCTGACGGCTATAAATATCCATAATGATCTCACCCACTCTTTGATGTGACACACTCACCTACCCACTGATTTGATATCCACCCTCCGATCGGAATCTAACGGCTATAAAGATTGGCCTCATGCTCCTTATATGAGAACGATCTCATGTAAACTCATCCCTTGTTTGTATTTGGGAAAGAAATTGTCCTATATCAATTATCCTATTTCATTGTCCCATCTTGGGATTGTTTGACAACCCATTTGTGGCTCATTTGTCATGTTTTCTTGTCTGGACATCATTATATGTTGACCTATGAACATTTGTGTCAATTCACCGTTTATCAAAGAAGAACTTCCTGAGCTTTGTTGTTGGGAAAGGGGTATTAAATATTTTTTTAACACTATTGCACCTCATCAATGACGAGGACAATCATGCCCAAGTTCTTCATCAGCTCAACCATTTCTTTCATCAGGTACATTATTTTTCAATGAGACAACAATTGAATTTTTAATTAACTTATCATATACTCCGTCCAAAGAAACATGGCTGCATTTGAAACACTGGGGCCTGGATTTTGCATTTAATTAAGGGGCCGTTTGGGGCACGATTATAAGCAAATATCCACAGTGGATTTTTCAGATCCACTGTAGCATCCATGTTTTTTTCATATCCAGTGTGAAACACGACCTATATATATATATATATATATATATATATATATATATAGAATTAAGTTGAAACGCTTCCAACTTAGGGACCTGAGGTGTTTCAGCTAGATATGGAAAAAACATGAATGTTACAGTGTAGCAAAACATTCACTGTATATGTTTTGCCTTTAATCACGCCCCAAAAGCCCTAAGTTGGAAGCGTCGCTTGAAATGTTGTGGGCCCTACATGCCAATAAATTTTTATTTTCAAATGCACCCAAATTTATTTTGGAGGTAGGGATCGAGTACATCTCAGACATTTCAAATTTCTCGTTTCCAGCATCTCTAGATGTGTCACTCCCTATGCAATAGTTAGAACTATATCAACTCTTAATACTCTTAACTATGCTTACAATGAATAAACAAAGTTATGATGTTGATGCAGTTAGTGTTGTGCGGCACCTGCGCATAAAAATAGAGTTATAATCTTAAGTCTTACTGTTGAGAAAGATTTTAGTGATTCTTATGCTCACAAATTAATCCTTGCAAGATATAGAGAATTCACTTTTTTTTTTGGTAGGACGACCCTCCCTTTACAAAGCCTTTGATTAATTGGCAAAGATGGAGGAATTTTGAAGGTAGGATTACAAAAGAGATAGAAGAATTTAATGCCAAACAATGGCTATAAAAATTTACACCAATTACACAAAGAATAAAGAAAGAAACATAAAAAATTATAAATATCCCATGCCTTCTTCTTCACTTCAAGTTGTAAATTCTCCTTTGCTTTACTTTTCCACTCAACTTCAAGCCTTAATTAAAAGGATTTAAAAGTTGTGTGCTTGCTTTGGTGGAGAAATCCTTCCTTAAAAAATCTTCTTCTTTCTTCTTGGAATTTCCTTGGAAGATGCTTGGTCTCCTTCACTCTTTGCATTTCTAGAGTTTTAGGTGTGTAATGGCTAAAGAGAAGACAATTTTCAATGTTTGGAAATGAAGGGGTATATATAAGGGTGTGAATATGTAGTTGAATGGGGTAGTGGGTAGGTATTTTGAGTGGAAGTGGGTAGTTATTAAGGATTTGGAGAGTTTTCTGTAATTTCAGAAGGTGAAGTGGGTGGTTATTGGTAATTTGGGGGGCTTTCTGTAATTCTAGAAGGTGAAGTGGGTGGTTATTCGCAGTTTGGGGAGCTTTATGAAACTTTCAGAAGGTGGAGTGGGTGGTTGTTAGCAGTTCGGGGAGATTTCTGTAATTCCATAAGATGAAATTGTTTTATGGGTCATGCTAACTTTGGGCCTTTCCCAAGACCAAAACAAGCCCATTTCTTTTTGTTTTATGGGCCCCTTTGAGCAAGCCTTCCTTTATTTTGGACGTGGGCCCATAAGCCCAACCCATTATATGGTTTTTTTTCTTTTTTTTCTTTCATTTCTTCTTTTATATTTGTCTCTTTTTTTTATATCAACACTTAGTGTGGGGCTCATGATGAGCCTCATTTGATATTTAGTTGGGCTAATTTTAATGTGGAACATAATGTCTCACATACCCCTTGCAATTTCTTTAGCTAATTGGATGTGGGACCCGTAGTGTCTCACATAACTTTTTGCAATTTGTATGACTAATTTGATGTGAGACCAATTGAATCTCACTTAGCCTTTGTAATTTCATGGGCCAATTTAATGTGGGATATATAATGTCTCACTTAGCCCTTTGCAATTTTTATGGCTAATTTGATGTGGGACCGATGGGATCTCACTTAGCCTTTGGAATTTGTATGGCTAATTTGACGTGGAACTGATGGGATCTCACTTAGCCCTTGTAATTTGTATGGCTAATTTGATGTGGGACCGATGGGATCTCACTTAGCCCTTTTGTAATTTTGTTAGGCTAATGTAATGTGGGACCCTTTGAGGTTCACTTAGCCTTTGAATTCTTGTTTTCTTTATGCACTTTGAATTTGTATTTTATTTATCTTTTGACTCTTTTTATGGTTTGAAATAATCGATATAGTTACGATTTATTTTTAACTATTTTTTTTATGCAAACAAACAGCCCCTCCGAGGGGTGACAAAGAAGCTTTATAAGCGAACTGTTACACCTCGGAAAATATTGTGCAAGAAGCAATGGCCCTTTTTTTTTTTTACAAATATATATGCACGTGTGCAAAGTCATAGGGGGTAGTGAACCAAAGCGAGTTAGCGCTTGATGCAGAACTAACTACGCACATTCTTAGGTACTCACACTTGCATGTGTAGTTATGTCGTACACATGTGAGCCAAGATGAGGAATCATGTCCATGTGAGCCAATATGGTCTACTGCACAAATCACATTTTTTTTTAAAATAGCATGCACGATCATGTCTATATTTGAGGGGGTAAGCACAACAATGGTTTACGGATAATACTTGTTTAAGAATTTTCCATTAATAGGTAGCAAGCACCGGTCACCCTTGGAGGTCAATAATCGGTAAGCTCCATTGGAATAAACTGTTTCTACCACAAATGGCCCTTCCCATTTGGGTTCAAACTTACCTTTCGATTTATGTGTAAAAATCATTGGACGTTTTACAGTAAGCACTAGGTCACCTTTCTTGAAAGACCTTTGCTTAACCTTTTTATTAAAAGCACCAACCATACGTGCTTGATACAGTTCTGTGACTTGTTGAGCCTCTAGTCTTTTTTCATCCAAAGCCTCTAACTCTTGTAAGCGTAGTTTGATATTTTTCCTCGCTTGTAATATGATTGGCTAAAGCAACCCTTAATGAGGGAATTTGGACCTCTAAAGGTAACGCAGCTTCACAACCATACACAAGTGAGAAAGGAGTTGTTTGAGTTGCATTTCGGACCGTTGTTCGATAAGCCCATAATGCTTCTAACAATTTTTCGTGCCAACCTCGCTTACTTTTTAAAACTATCTTCTTCAAAAGCTTACATATGGTTTTATTGAAAGCTTCTGCAAGTCCATTAGCAGCAGGGTTATATGCAGTTGATGCCACACTTTGAATGCCATATTTCTCGCAAAACTGATAAAATTTATAGTTTGCAAATTGAGGCCCATTGTCATGTACAAATCTTCTTGGAACTCCAAATCTATAAATGACATGGGCTCTCAAGAATTTCAAAACATCTTTTGTTTTAATTTCACATAGTGGAGTAGCCTCCGCCCACTTGGAAAAATAGTCAGTGACTGTAATTATATATTTATGACCTTTAGATGAACTAGGAGTAATAGGACCTATAATGTCCATTCCCCAGGTCTCAAACGGCCATGAAGCAGCTATTGGGTGCAAGAACTCAGGTGCTTGATGTATAAAGTTTGCCTGGTATTGGCATGCAGAACATCTTCTAGCATATTCAATGCAATCTTTGACCATAGTAGGCCAATAATACTCTAATCTCTTGATCCTATCATGTAACTTGGGGCCAGGTTGGTGGGCACCACACACACCATCATGAGTTTCTTGTATGGCCTTTTGAGCTTCTTGTTCCGACAAACATATACGCAAGACTCCATCGTAAGACTTACGATACAATGCATTCATTTTTGAGTCATAGTAAAATTTTGGAGCTCGTCGCCTAATGCATGCAGCTTTTGATGGATCTTTAGGCACAATATTATACCTGACAAAATCTATTATAGGAGTGTGCCAATCATTGAATTCGAAGTCATAGGAGATTTGCTCTATTTTGTTGCATCCCTCTAGTACTTCAAATTCATCAGGTAGTAACCTTCTTTCGTATATAGAGACATCAATATTTTGACCTTCTGATATGGTCATGGAGGTTGCCAATGCTGCTAGAGCATCCGCCTTTGCATTTTTTGACCTTACTATATGTTGTATATCAAAATCCCCAAATGTCACTGATAACTTTTTAGCCATCGATTGGTAAGGTACAAGTTCAGGTTTTCTTACTTTGAAAATTCCTTTCATCTGATTGACAACCAATTGAGAGTCACCAAACACTAAAAGAGATTTTATTTGTAATTCTTGTGCTATCTGCAACCCAATAATTAAGGCCATATATTCAGCCATATTATTGGAGCATGGTTGTGATAATATAACCGCATGTGGTATTACATGCTCTTCAGGTGTGATAAAAATAATACCCACCCCTAATACATTTTGTCCTTTGCCAGTGATTCTTGATGCTCCATCAAAGTACATTTGCCATATGTCTTGTTGCAAATTGACAGTATTTGCACAAAAAATAGTTTCATCAAGCAAATCTTCTTGCAACTTTGAACCATCCTTCAAAGGGTGTTCAGCAAGGAAATCTGCCAATGCTTGTCCCTTGACTGCCTTTTGTGGAATGTACACCAAATCATATGGTGATAACAAAAGTGACCATTTAGCTAATCGAGAATTCAATGAACTTGCCTTGGTCATTAAGATATTGAGTGGTTTTACTCGAGACACTACAAAAGTAGTTTGACCAGATAAGTAATGTCGAAGCTTCTCAATTGCAAACATGAGAGCTAAACATTCTTTTTCCATTGGAGGATATCTATGTTCAGCTCCAATCATCATTCGACTTAGGTAATATAAAGCTTGTTCTTGATCTTCCTCATTCTTTTGTACTAACATTGCACCAAGTGAATGATCAAGAGCCTTCGTGTACAAGATAAAAGGTCGACCTTGAATGGGAGTTGTTAGAACAGGCGGTCGAGTGAGATAACGCTTGATCTCATTAAGGGCATTGTCACATGCTTTATCCCAAACGAAGTTTACTCCTTTTTTCATTAGTCGGGAGAATGGTTGACATCTCCCAGATAAGTTTGAAATGAATCTTCTTATATAAGCTAATCGTCCTTGAAGTCCCTTTAGTTCTCGTAAATTTCTTGGTGGCCTCATTTCAATTATTGCTTTTGTTTTTGCAGGATCTACCATAATTCCATCTTTGGTTACTATGAACCCAAGGAATTTCCCATAAGACACCCCAAATAGCATTTAAGTGGATTCATCCTCATTTGGTGTTTTCTTAGAATTTCAAAAATAGGGCGGAGATCAGTGAGGTGATCCCTTGCATTTCTACTTTTAACAGCAAGGTCATCAACATAACATTCCACTTTTTTATGTAAATGCTCCTTGAATATTTTTGTCATAGCTCTTTGATATGTTGCTCCAGCATTCTTTAAACCAAACGGAACTGTGTAACAATATATACCAAATGGTGTCCTAAATGCTGTGTGTTTTTCATCTTCAGGGTGCATTTTGATTTGATTGTATCCTGAATAGCCATCCATGAATGACATTCGACAATAACCAGTTGTGTTATCAACCAAGATCTCTGTAATTGGCAAAGGGAATTCATCTTTTGGGCATGCATCATTTAAGTCTCGAAAGTCAATGCACACGCAAATTTTTCCATTCTTTTTCATGACAGGTACAATTAGGGGTGTAAACGAGCCGAGCTGAGCCGAGCTTGGGCATGTCTCAGCTCGAACTCGAAATTTCAAATTCGAGCTCGAGCTCGGCTCGGCTCGTTTATAGCTCAATCCCTCCTAGCTCGAGCTCGGCTCGTTCAGGATTCTGGAGCTCGGCTCGAGCTCGAGTGCCTCATACTAGAAGGTTCCGCCCAGGCTCGAGCTCGGCTCGCCGGCGCATCACCGGCTTTCTCCCTCCCCCCTCTTTCTCTGTTCGTCGCCGCCCTCCTCCCCTCGCCGGCAACGCCGCCTCGCGCGAGCCCCCCCCCCCCCCTTCTTTCTCTGTTCGACTGCTCCCCCACCCAAAATCCCCTCCTCCTCCCCTCACCAGCGCTGTAGCCGACCCCCTCCCCTCCCCTCGCCAGCACCGTCGCCGCCCCCTCCCCCGCACCCCAAGCTCCCCCCTCCCCCACCTGCCGCTTGGTCGGACGCCCCCCCCTCCGGCGACCCTCGGGGCGGCAGAGCCCCCCTCCCCCAAATCCTTGTTTTGGGTTCTCCCCCTCCCCCAAATCCGACAAGAGAAAGGAACCGGGTGTGCATAAGAAATCGTGACGCGTGTCTTTGATCTGCATGCAGTGACGGGTTTTTGAGAAATCGACAGAACACACATTAGAAAGGTCATTGTTAGGGACACGCGTTAGGAAAATAGCGTATGTCCAGAGGATTTCCTCTGCACCTTTATGTGCAGCTGATCCGCTCTCAATAGAAAGGATACAAAACAAAGACACATTGTAAAATTGAAAAAGCCTACCAGAGCAGAGATTCGTCCATTGAAGAACAGAGAAATCATAAAAAAAATAAAGAAGAAAAATTTTAGAATTGAAAAATCCGAAAAGGCATGTGATGAGGAGGGAGGGGGCCAATGTCACTCTAATGTTTATGAGACGGTTTTTTTCTGATTGCGGCGTCCCTTTTTCTTTTCATTCTCTCTCTCTCTCTTTGTGTAGGCAATGTGAGCCTGAAAACTAGACTAAACAATAAGGCTCTATAATTCGGCGGTCTCTTGGAAATGGCATACGTACGGTTCAAACACCTAACAATCTTCGGCTCCAACCCCTTTACCTTCCTCGAGGCCTCCACTTAAGGGAGGCTGAGGAATTTCCTAATTTTCTTTTAAGCCTGTAGAATGGCTGGCTAAAATGAGTCAAGTGGATTGGAGATGGAACATTTTTAAAAAAAAATAGCTAATAATAGAGTAATGGTGATCATTTATTACTTACTTAATTCACGAATCTGCAACCATGAAAGCCAATTAAGCAAGTGTCAGCCTCAGAGAGAGCCCCTAAAACTAAATCGACCGGGGGAAAGCATGAATTCTTTCTCTTCTCTTTGCACCATTCCAAAATTAGATGGCAGAAGAGAGGCTGATGCAGCCTCGAACACTTTGCCCCCAAATAGTAGGTATTACATCTTTATGTAGGAACAAAAAATTAATTTTTTTCAACAATTAAGACTCATAATGATAAAAGTCTTATGTGGTGGAATTCGAAGTTGCAAATGCAGAGGCTCCAATCTTCTGAAAGAGGGAAGGGAAAAATAGCGGTATAAAAACTTTTGGCTTCATAAAGATATAATATTTTATTTTTCGAAAGTACAAATTTTATTTTTATTAATAATAAAACTTGAAAGAACGATTAATTTATAGTGTAGTCACAATATTATTGTATCACATTCGAAACATAACTTTGCAATTTAATAGCTTTACTTTTTTACATGTAGAAAATAACAAAAATAAATAGTTAGATTTGTTTATACATACTACTATATTTATTTTATTTTTATACATATATAACATAACGAGCCGAGCTCGAGCTGGCTCGCGAGCCAGCTCGCGAGCTTATTCGAGCCGAGCCGAGTCGAATATTGTTGGGCTCAGGCTCGGCTCGTATTGGGACGAGCCCGAGCCGAGCTGAGCCGAGCCCGGCACGAGCCGAGCCGAGCCGAGCCGGAAAAGCTCGCGAGCCGGCTCGGCCCATTTACACCCTTAGGTACAATATTCGCAAGCCAGTCAGGGTGTTGTTCTTCCCTAATAAATTCCGTTTCTTTGAGTTTTTGAACTTCTTTTTCGATCTCTTGCATTATCGAGGGTTTAAACCTTCTTTGTGCTTATTTTATAGGCTTTGCATCAGGTTTAATATTCAAATGGTGCATGGCAACTTTAGGACTTAGTCCTGACATTTCAGTATAATTCCATGCGAACACATCTTTAAATTCTTTTAGCAGATGAATCATGGACTCCGCCTCTTTACTAGTAAGACTAGCACTAAGGAATATAGGTAATGGGCTAAGAAGCACGGATACGGATACGGCGACACGATATAACACGATACGGACACAGGGACACGACATTTTTCCAAAAAGTAGGATACGACACGGCTAATAAAAAATTATTTATATAATTTTAAAATATATTTTTTGATATTGTAGTAACACAATTTATCCTTCAAACCTTTTAAATTTTACAGCTACAAACTTGTGATTGAAAAATTATTTTTTATTCATAATTTTTACGTAAAATTTGACAGAGTTTAACCTATATTTTTCATATGTAAAAGTGCTGTAATAATCTAAAACACTTGTACAAATTATAATAAGTAAACAACAAAATGTTAAAACACCAGAATACAAACTTTAAGTACTATGAAAATACCGCACAACATTCAAACAACATCAACCTTAATAACATCCATAACATCAGCTCCCCTTAATACCATATTTCCATATTCAATTTCCTTACATCAATGCATTAATTAATTAATGTACACAAATCATCTAAACATTTCAAAGAATCCATCATGCAGTAGATTTCAAAGAACACAACACTATGAAAATATTTAACACTAACAACAAAGAAGTACTAAACTGTGAAAAAAAAACCTTTTATTTTTAATAGTTAGCTTAAGTTATGAAATAAAATTCTCTACAAGAACAACATCAGGCTTCTTGGGAGAGCTAACATGAGGGAGACGTTTCAATGGTGAAGTGGCATGGGGCTCAGTTAAGCCACATTTTTCAATCAAATAATTAAATAGAAAAGGCTTGGACTCTGTAATTGATATCAAGCTCTCGGGAGCAGTAGAAAAACATGAAGAGTAACAATAGAACACACTTCTAACTAAGAGACGCACCACCAATTATAAACACATACATGATTCGTTTCATAACATATTTATAATAATCCTTCTATGACCTCATGGTTATAACATTTGATACAGATGACAAAAATTGAATGAACAATGTATATTTCTACCTCATAGACAAAACCAGCCTAATGCGGTTGTACCACTTTGGGCTTTCATCAAATTTGAAGCTAATTGAGAACACACTTTCTTTCCAGTATTTCATCGAACACATTCAATGAGAATAATTTTTTTTAGCAAATCAACAACAAAAACCCGGGAAAGGGTATCTAGAAATTTGTAATCAAAATATCAATGTCAGAGGCTCAAAATATATTTGATCAATGAGAAGCAACATCAATTTAATCACACAATAAATTAAGCCAGTAGACACTGAGAAAGGTTAGGAGACCAATGGACAAAGGGACTCACTCTGAGAGGGGAAAATATGGGGGGTGGGAATCTCAAAATCGAATTGGGCTTCTTCTCCTATCACTTTCAACGGAAGGGGATAGGGCTCACGGCGGCTCGTGCAAAGAGGATGGGGCTCACGGCGGCTCTGCAATGCTTGATGCTCCTTCTCCACTCGTGAAAGGGGGATAGCCAGTAAGGCGATGGGGCTCACTTCGCTACGGGGGAGAGCTAGGGCATGGGAGAACGGGAGAAGGGGGATGGGAATTGGGGAACGGGCTTTTCATTTCCCTTGTCCGAAGCGTGTCCCGACGTGTCCCATATTTTTAATTTTTTTTGAAAAAAAACGGCATGGACACGCAGGCTGCCGTGTCGCCAGCGTATCCGTGTCGGATACGTGTTGGATACGGACACGACTGCCGTGTCCGTGCTTCATAGGTAATGGGTGTTCATTTGTACCCAAGTTTATCTCCCTTACTTCATCTTCCATTGGAGGAGTTATTTTTACTTCTTCTTCTAATTCACATTCTTCAATTTCTTCAATATCATTTATCTCCTTGTTTTCATTATACTCTATTGAAACCATGTTAACACATTTTCTGTGGGGGTCAGATGCCTTTAGTAATTCAAAGAAATCACAAGTGTCTATGTCAGAATCCTAACTAGAAGTTTCAAATGACTCATCATCTATTTCTTCTAATTTAGAGGAGTCAGTAACCTCTTTGAATCCCAAGCCCTCTAAAGAATTATTTTTTCATTTTGATTTTATAGATGGTTGTAAATGACTTTTTCTACCTAAGCCCCCATTAAGGCCACCCGGAGAATCAAAATGGTAACCCATTTTTTCCATAATGTCTTTTGCAACGGGACTATATTTCTCAAAATTAATTTCAACTTCTTCTGAGTCTGATTTTTCAATAGAAATTTGATTAGAAGATGAAGTTCTATGAAAGATTATTTCTTTTGAACTACCTCTTTCAGGTACAACAAAAGTGAATCCTTCAGGATCTTCTATGTGTGTAAAGGTATGTAACTGAGTTAGAGGCAATTTCATGTGAGCTGCTAACTCCATTTCGTATTGATTTTTGGAGTTATTTTCCTTCACAATATTAAAAGATTGCTTTACAGGTTTTGTCAAAAAAGACATAATATACCTCAAAATAAATCATTTTCATTCATGCTTGCTTGAGATACATTATCTTTACATATCTTTTTCTTTACATCATTTACAACATATTTAGCTCGAGGCTTTTCAGTTATATGAATGATATATTTTCCTTTGACACTTGTTTGTTTTGCATTGTTTTCTTGAGGATCCACCACTTCATATGTTTTTTATTCTTCTAAATTGCCATCTTCATACATTGTTGAGTCAGCAAAATAAGCTTCAACCCCCTTGAATGGTTTCTTATCAGCAAAGACGTGATGTACTTTCCCATCTTCCCCGACATATTTAAAACATTGATGAAGTGTTGAAGGGATTACCATGTTGTCATGTATCCAAGTTCTTCCTAGTAGAAGACTGTACGAAGTTTGGTTGTTGATGACATAACATGTCACCTCAGATTTTAAGATTCCAACTCGACACTTAAGTCGAATTTTCCCCCTGGCTTTTTGTGAATTAGCATCGTACCCTTGAATACTAGTCATTGTCGAAGTGAGTTTTCTCATTGAGATGCCCAAATATTCAAGAGTGCAAACTGGAAGGATATTGATTCCAGATCCTTGGTCTATTTGAACATGTCGGAGTTCTACATGGCCAATGTATCCTGTATGATAGAGCAGTCTCGTGTGCTTCATATCTCCAAGCAACATGTCATCTTTTGTGAATGTGATTGTTGTTTGGTGGTTATCTAGACCGACTATATGGCTTTTCTCACACATCTTATCTTCTCCTTTGATTTCAACACGATTGACATAAGGTGCATACTTCTCAGCTTCCACTAGCACTTTGACAACTGCTTTCCTAATTTCTGGAGACAGTCAAAGTAAGTCGTACATTGTCAACCTTGCTGGTACATTGGACAGTTTGGCAATCAAATCATAATCCAATGGTTCATTTATATCGAGAAGATGTGAACTTCTTTTGACGGGCTCTTCAAACTGAACTACTTTTGGTTGTTTTGATTTTTCTCTTTCTTTCCAATAATCAGAGTAATCTTTATGACAATCACGCCTTGATCTTGTCCCATGATCTATTTTTTCTGTGATTTGGACTTCTTCCAAGCTCTCTTAGGTGTCAAATGCAGAATCGACATGAGTTTCACTTACTACTTCTATATCTGCCACTTTGGCCATATTGCAGAAGTTTTTAGCCAAATATTCTTTCTTAAGCATAGGATCATACTTGTTGTAAGAGAAAATTATATTACATACAACTATCTCCTTCTCTTCATTGTCTTTTTCTTTTAAGGGAGCTACCATTGTATCATCATCACTCCCCCATCCGGTGGGAATAATTTCTTCTTCTCTTGCCCAAGGGGATACTTTGGGAAGTCTTATCTTGTACCTTTTTCAACCCATGTGCTCCACTCAATGTTCTTCATAATCATCATGATCATAATTTTGAACCTTTGGGGGCTTAGAATGGATTTTTGGTATTTCGATTTGAGCTTTGGGGGCTATGTCTTGGGGTCTAGAGGATTTTGGTTGAGTCTTATGTCCTCAAGTCCTTAACCTAGACTTTCTTTTATGTAATGACTCACTCCCAGCAAAACCAACTCTTATTAGAAGTACTTGTGTAACAGCTTCAATTATTTTTTCTTTACATTGCGGATTTCTTGGTGTGCATGGAATGTTTCCATGAACTTGTGCACCAACTAGCATTTTAGAAGGTTGGTGAGTTGTTGAGGATAATGCCAACCAGGAAGGACGAAGACTTATGTTTATTCTCTCAAGGCTTTTTGTCATGAGCTCTATGGAATTAGGTGATTCAACCACACCCATTTTCAACTCATCATTTGAACCTGAGACTGAGACTATATGGCATTGATAAGTCTTTTGTTGTTGTTCTTCATCGTCTCCGTGAATTGGAACAAGCATTTCCTTTTCTAACATTTTTGTTTCCTTTTTTACCTTTTTCTCTAGGGTATCATGGTCCATTTCGTCTTCTTCCCATGCATCTTCTCCCCAATTATTGTCCTAATCTATCTCTTCTGGAACATTTTTCCATCTAGTTTCTTCCCACGCTCTCCATCCGTTAGGAAGAAGTCTTTCTAGTTTAGGTTCAGGGAGTGGCCAAGGCTTGTTTTTCACGTTTGACTCTTCAAGGACCCTTGTCAACTCATTTTGTTCCAAAGCCCTCCATCCATTCAAATAAATATTTTCCTAAAGTTGGGGGACTCGCCCAGACTCAGCACCATTGATTTCAATATTGAATTCTTGAACTGACATGTGTTGCTGAATGTCACTCGGGGTATCAACTGAATCAGAATCTAGCACAATGATTAAATTATCTTCATCTTCTGAATGATCTTTTTTCATTTTCTGAATAAAAGATTATAATGACATTGTTACATTCCCAAAATTCTTCATCTTCCTCCTCTCCTTCTGGGATTGGAACTATCATGTCGTTCAACTTCTTGTTTGTCTTTTTCCATGGCTCAGGTGGCATAAATTCTGCTAGAGTATACAAGACTCATGGCTTTTGCTCAAGCAACTCTATTGACAAAATTTCATTTTTCTTTTTGGACTTCTTTTTCTTTTTGTTCTTGTTCTTTGGCTTTGTCACACCACGCAACTTGGTAGGTGGTAGAAAAGCCCTTGTTATTGTAATATCGTACAACTTGGGTGAACGGGTTTTCTTCTGGACGATTTCCCATTTCTCATCCTCTAGAAGATCCAGACCCACATTATAGTGCCATTTGGTACTTGCAAAGGGACTAATGCTTCATTATTTTCTGAAGTTGTTTCTGCATATTTGAACTCAACATCCTCCTCAACATAAGGTACACTTAATGCAATTGGATCAAAAAACCAAATTGAATTGATACCAAATTTACAGAAACTTTCTTTTCCTCCCAAGTTAGCTTAATAACCCCATCATCAATTAAAGCTTGCACCTGATCCTTAAAGACATAACACTGCTTAATATTATGGCCTAGGATTTGGTGAAACAAGCAAAATGAAGGGTCATTCATTTGCTTTTCTTGATCAGGTCTCTTACAAATTGGGAGCTTGACCTTCCCCTTCTTCATCAACTCATGAAAGAGGTTTTCTGTTTCATTAATATCAAAGGAATATTCCTTGTTCATCCTTTCTTTCAATGTTTTCTTATCTTTCTTTTCTTGAGGAATAACCTCATAAGATTGAATAGAAAATGCCTTTTTCTTCTTAGCAGGATTAGGATATTCTTTCTTTTCGGTAGACTTTTCTGCCTCCCGTTCAAATACCAGACGCTCTGCTTCAACGGCACTTTTCATGAGATTATTAAGTGTTTCCGGTTTAATAGATCCCATCTTCGACTGAATCTTCACTCGTAGATTCAAACGGCATATCTCAGTGAGATTCTTTTGAGTTATTCCATCGGGGCATTTTAATGCTAGAGCCCTCCATCTCTTTATGAAGTCGCGCACTGATTCCTTTTGCCCTTGTTTAGTTGAATAAAGTTGGGCCATGGAAGTTGTAGCTTCTTCATCAAAGAAGTGACTCAAGAATTTTGTTTCTAAATCTGCCCATGTTTGAATCAATCCTTCTGGCAGTGTCATATATCAATCAAAAGCTGTGCCTTTCAAGGTGCTGATGAAAGCCTGATTAACATAACATCATTGCCAACAAGATTCCCTGTCAAAGCTTTGAAATGACAAAGATGTTTCGATGATGCCTGACCATTGTAAGTTTGTAGATTGGGATGCTTGAACTTTGGAGGGAAATGCACCTTGTCCATCCAAGCGGGGTATGGAGAGCTTACCCCAGCTTGTTTTAGTTTTGTCTCCTCTTGAATGTGTTGAAGAACCTCCTGCATCTCTTTTCTTGATACAGGCGCTTCGGGACTTTCATTATCTCTTTCCTCATTTGCATGAGAAGACACTTCCTGTTGATCACCTTGGGCATTGGAAGTAGCTTGTTGTTGACTTTGCACTCGCATGGCCAATGCTCCAATCATGGCTTTTAACTCTTCAATCTGTTTTTCTTGTTTTGCCATGAATTTGATAAAACGAGTAGGGACTTGCCCTATCTCTGTTTCATCTCTTTCTCCTGTTGTCATGTGTACAATCGCTTTAGATTCAAGAGAAGATAGAGTTATTGGGATAGTGTTGGAAGATGTAGAATCTTCCTCCGTTTGAGCTTCCTCCTCTTCTTCTTCTCTTTCTTCTTGAGGAACAATTGGAGGAAATTCACTTGTTACAAAAGTGAACTTAGGAGAACCTGTAGATGTTCCTGTATCTCCAGGCTTCATAGCAATTTTCTTCTTACTTCTTGTATAATATTGAGTTGCATTCATGATTTGCTCATCTTCATCTTTTGGGCTAACCATGTTTACAACAGCAATGCTTAACTCTTTTTCTTTTGGCACCCAACATTGAATTGATTTCAAGGCCTTGGGCGGACTTTTACTCGAACTTTCAATATCAAAAGCTGAAGGGTTTCTTTCATCTTCATTTAAAGATAACGTCTCCCCACTATTACTTGATATTGAACTTGATTTTCTAAAATTCTTCCTCCTCCTAGGGGCAACCTCCATCGAAGACTGAGATTCGTCAATGGAAAATAGACTTTTAGGATCTTCAGGTGAAGGATCATCCTTCAACATTGAATGTTCATTGTCTTTATATGGTGGAGAATTAATTATGTCATCATTCTTCACCTCTTCCCTCTTCCAAACAAACTTCGATCGAACAATGGTAGGTAATGGACCGAACCTTCCCCGCCTAATGGGTCGCCTCCTTTCAAAATTATTTCTTTGACAACCAAGTGTTTTCTTGAAAGAATGCATTATGTCCTCATGACCACAAAAAGGGCATCTTGATAAGACATTAGTTTCCAACGGGGAAATAACATTGTGAACTGAGTCTACCCTTTCTCTTTGATAAAAAAGGTTGCTCCAATTCTCATTTCTCCATCTTTCGCATCCCATTAGCTTCCATGACAAAGTTTCATAGTCATTTTGAGGAATAAAATATTTTTCACTCCTCATAATGCTTTCACCTTCTATCATAGGTGATTCACATTTAAGGGCATGTCTCCTTCTCATGTTCTTCCTTTTTTGCCAAACCTTCCTTTCATGTGTAGCCCCAATCATCATACAAGTGACCTCCTTTGGCTTTGCCTTAAATGCATTAGGCATTTTCTTTTTGCCGGGTTGAAAGGGTACATCTCCTCCCTTGAACATCATAACCATAGGCCCATTCTTTTTCTTTGGCCTTTGGGGTCTCAAAGACACATCGACCATTGTTTCTTCATGTAAATTCTCCAAGGGCTCCCCTTTTGTGGTATCTTTGAAGAAATGGGTGTATAGCATAATCGGTTCTACACCGAGGTGATGCCATCTTCCCTTCTTGCTTCCATTACATTATTTTTCATGTCTACCACATTTTTGTCACTTGGAACATTACGGCCTTGGGGCATTTCATAGCCTTGCTTCAAAGACATATTTTTGCTCCATAAGCCTCTCGTCTTAAAATTTATATGAGTCTTGTTCCCAAGCCTTGATATCACACTTTTCCCCTTCACATTTTTTTCATGGGTTAAGTGGGGAGCATTACTCCTATCATTCATAGGAGTCTTCCTTCCAAGTCTTGAAAATACACATTTACCACTTATATTTTTGACATGATTTTGGTGAGGGAAATGGATTTTTGACATTGAAGCTTCCTCAAAAACTTCATAATTAGTGTCACAAGGAGCACCAATTTTGGTGTCTCTAAGAACAACCATTTTTTCTTCAAATTTTTACTTAGCCAAAAACTTGAAATTTCGGTTCATCAAAAGTGATGACCAGCTTCATACTTCCCGTAGCCTCCATATTGCCAAAGAGATGGAAGGAATAGAGGGTCCCACCGGGCGTGTCAAAAATCTTGTTGAGAAAGATTTTAGTGATTCTTATGCTCACAAGTTAATCCTTGCAAGATATAGAGAATTTACTTTTTTTTATGGTAGGACGGCCATCCCTTTACAAAGCCTTTAATTAATTAGCAAAGATGGAGGAATTTTGAAGGTAAGATTACAAAAGAGATAGAAGAATTTAATGCCAAATAATGGCTACAAAAATTTACACCAATTACACAAAGAATAAAGAAAGAAACATAAAAAATTAAAAATATCTCATGCCTTCTTCTTCACTTCAAGTTGTAAATTCTCCTTTGCTTTACTTTTCCACTCAACTTCAAGCCTTAATTAAAAGGATTTGAAAGTTAAGTGCTTGCTTTGGTGGAGAAATCCTTCCTTGAAAATTTTCTTCTTTCTTCTTGGAAGATGCTTGGTCTCCTTCACTCTTTGCTTTTCTAAAAGCTTTTCTAGAGTTTTAGGTGTGTAATGGCTAAAGAGAAGACCCTTTTTCACTTATGGAAATGAAGGGGTCTATATAAGGGTGTGAATATGTAGTGGAATGGGGTAGTGGGTAGGTATTTTGAGTGGAAGTGGGTAGTTATTAAGGATATGCAGAGTTTTCTATAATTTCAGAAGGTGAAATGGGTGGTTATTGGCAGTTTGGGTGGCTTTCTGCAATTCTAGAAGGTGAAATGGGTGGTTATTAGTAGTTCGGGGAGCTTTATAAAATTTTCAGAAGGTGGAGTGGGTGGTTGTTAGCATTTAGGGGAGATTTCTGTAATTTTAGAAGATGGAAATTATTTTATGGGTCATGCCAACTTTGGGCCCTTCCCAAGACCAAAATAAGCCCATTTCTTTTTGTTTTATGGGCCATGCTAACTTTTGGCCTTTGAGCAAGCCTTCCTTTATTTTGGACGTGGCCCAACCCATTATAAGGTTTTTTTTTCTTTCTCCTTCATTTCTTCTTTTATATTTGTCTTTTTTTATATCAACACTTAGCGTGGGGCTCATGATGAGCCTCATTTGATATTTAGTTGGGCTAATTTTAATGTGAAACATAATGTCTCACATACCCCTTGCAATTTATTTAGCTAATTGGATGTGGGACCCGTAGTGTCTCACATAACTTTTTGCAATTTGTATGACTAATTTGATATGGGACCCGTAGTGTCTCACATAACTTTTTGCAATTTGTACGACTAATTTGATGTGGGACCAATTGAATCTCACTTAGCCTTTGTAATTTCATGGGCCAATTTAATGTGGGACATATAATGTCTCACTTAGCCCTTTGCAATTTTTATGGCTAATTTGATGTGGGACCGATGAGATCTCACTTAGCCCTTGTAATTTGTATGGCTAATTTGATGTGGAACCGATGGGATCTCACTTAGCCCTTGTAATTTGTATGACTAATTTGATGTGAGACCGATTGGATCTCACTTAGCCTTTGGAATTTTTATGGCTAATTTGATGTGGGACCGATTAGATCTCATTTAGCCCTTATAATTTGTATGGCTAATTTGATGTGGGACCGATTGGATCTCACTTAGCCCTTTTGTAATTTTATTAGGCTAATGTAATGTGGGACCCTTTGAGGTCTCACTTAGCCTTTGAATTCCTGTTTTCTTTATGCACTTTGAATTTGTATTTTATTTATCTTTTGACTCTTTTATGGTTTGAACTAATCGATATAGTTACAATTTATTTCTAACCATTTTTTTATGCAAACACTTACTACGTACTACTCCCTCTGTCATTTTTAATTAAGACCGTCAAAAGCCTAGGCTTTCCGAGGGAGTGAGTCACCGTTCATTGTGGAGGCATCTACCTTGTCCTAGCGTCACTGCCAGGAGGCCGTTGTCGCCGTCTCCAACCCCCCATGGAGAATAATTAGGGAGCAGTATCATCTAATTTTGGTTAGTATATTTTTACTAATGTCTCAATTAAAAGTGATATATCGGAGGGAGTTGCTACCAATTAAAGCAAGCAGTATTCTACCTTCTCTTTTGGTAATGACACACGATATTGTCATTGATCACAAATCGAGTTACATCAGGTTTTGCATTCAGAGATGCACAACAAATTAGTTCGATGCTTTTCATATTTAAAGTGATCAATTAGTGAAAAACTCTTTTGATCAGGCACTTTATTATAAAGTGGAATACTACTTTTAAAGTCCCAAAACTTAAAATAAATAATGATGCTAAACATAACTATCTAATATGTGGTAATCTCTTTCAAATCACTTGATTGAAGGCAGCTCATACTTGAATCTTTGAGACACCAAGGATGACTGGTGAACACTTGGATGAAAATTATACATCATTTATTACATTGTTCTGTCAAGAAATTAGCTAAAGACTACTCGCATACACGGTGTATGGTTAACGTTGCATGCTATTACTAGGATCGAGATGTTTACTAGGGGTTATTCTCACCAGCCATGTGAGTGGACACAGTGCCACCACACCCAGGTGATCATGACTCATGAGAGCTTCAATTGGAGTAACAGGGATCCAGATTAAAATAAGGGCAACATCTAATTGGTTGCTGTGATGGATTGGAGCTAGATTTAACTGAAGCTGGAAATAATCACTTGTGGTTGGCATTTTAGACCCTAGAATATGATTGAGAATCATTGTCGCCCCTCCCCCCCTTCAACTTCCTTCTACAGCTCCCTCCCCATGCCCCATGGCCTATGCCTTGATTGCCACTAGGAGTGGTAGTCAAGGCTCGGATGTTACTAGGTAATCTTTTATATATCCCGAGCCTAGAGATTTCAGAGTTTTTCTCCTCGCAATTAACATTCTTCAATTAACCAAAGCCATCCATTCTTTGAAGTTGTCCAAATCTACCATAACAGATTATACTAGAACGTGATGCAACTTCCGTTAAAAAAAAGTCGCCTTTTCTTTGTGATGCCCTAATCTTTCATGTTTAACATGAATATTCAATTTAGAATGGAACTTGTTCTAGGTTTTCTAACACATGCAAGTTAATTGATTGATTGGTTCATAAATGAATTAAATCCGATCTTAAGTTCTTCATCTATACAGGGGCCATTACATATAGGGTTTCCTTTACCAATAGTTATGTTTGAAGTTCATCGTATATGTATATTGACGAGGATTGATTATGATTGTAAATTACATTCATACTGCTTTTTGTTCTATGATCAGTGCTAGTCAAATGTCGTTTGGATATAAAATCTCTTTAGGTTAGAGATTACAAGAATGCAGCCTACACGCCCCACACTGTCATCGAAGCGAGCATGAGGGGAAGAGTACTATTTTAAGAGTGCCACTCTTCAACGAGGCCAAAGTGAGCCACCTATTGCAGAGTGGCGCATGGCATTCAAAAGTGTGACTATTACTAACCAATGGCACTCACCCCTCTACAGTAAGCGTATATATAGGAGCACTTTTTTTATACAGTATGGGAGCACATTTAACAATTATCCGAAGTCCTAAATTGAAAATAGACCATACGTCCAAAGCAATAGTGTTTCCTCCTGGAAATTCAGCACAATGATAATCACATATATACGGAAAGCTCAATAAACTTTAGCAATTCAACCGAATTTAAAGACTACTTATTTTTTCCCACAGCTAATTAATTCCTCTCTCTCTATATATTTTTTTTGCTTAATAGTTGGACTGTTTGCTATTGCTTAAAACAGTATGCTGGCCACAACATCTAAAACCCATCCTTCTTGCCAAACCACCGCACATAGACTTGAGGACGTTGACACCTCCATCTGTTTTGGCGAGCAGGGCTGGATTCACTGGAAGGTATCTTAGAAGACATCAATCATTGAAAGGCAATATTGGGTTAGTACCAAAAAAATTTAAAACAAGAGACGGTATTGTAGTCATCTCTGACTTTGTTGAGGGCAGGTTGATGGGGTAGGCTGGCGGGTTGGCTGCTGGTATTGCGTGGGGGCAGTAGGTAAGCGCGTGAGGCTCATCAGTCCTGGCTTTTGACTTGTATTCTCGTATTTTCGTGTCCACCTATTGTCTAGTCGGTAGATCAGCTTGCCACCCTCACAAAAAAGGCTGTGTGGAAGCACATTTGGTGGTCCTGAAAAGAAAAATGCTTCTCCTCCTGCTTTTTTTTAGGAGAACTTATTAGGTGTAGATACGACACCGCGCTGGCGTCCGAGCGTGGTGTCGATCACCAATGGGAGAACGACATCGAGGATTGCTGTGGGCCCCGGCTAAATACCAGAGACGACCGTCTGAAAAATTCGATTTCCCGCCCCGCCTCGGCCCCTTTCCCCTCCTCCTTCCCCCTCTCGATCTCCGCCCCGCCTCAGCTCCTTTCCCCTCCCCCTTCCCTCTCACAGTCTCCGGCCATGCTAGAACTCCGGCGTGCTCTATTTCTTGTTTTTGAATCGGCTGCGGAGAAGATGCGAGCGGCCATGTTTCAGCGGCAGCTCTCTTACCAAACTCCAGAACCCACCTCATCATCATCGTCATCTTCCACCTCTCTCAGCTACTTTCCCCCGCTGCCCCTCCAGGTCTCTTCTTCAATCGTTTCTTTTCATCTTTTTAATTTGGTGTTGCAGTTATTTGTTTTTTACCATGACGGTTATGCGATTTCTGTTTTGGGGTATTAAAGGTGTCGAATTTCCGGAGGTGGACGACGAACCATGTGGCGGTGAGAAGGAAGGGGTTGCGGATTCCCAGCTGCACTTATTTTCGTTCTGCGTCTAGGCGGCTTCGTGAGTTCATTTGATGGCCTTGTGTTTTTTTTTGGCTCTTTTATCTGATTGCTTGTTTTCATTTTGTTTGGTGTTGAATTTTGGTGTTGGGGTTAGAAATATATGAAGTTTGGATGTTGTGTGGATTTTGAGTATTGTTGAGGATGAATGCCTTTTCTATGGCACATAAGAGGATGAAAGACAAAGCTGTTATGTTTAAGCAGAGAAAAAAAGCTTGTAATTAACGTGGGCTTATTTGGAATTGTTGAAGATAAAAGCAACTCAGCTTTAGTTGGATAGCTTGTTTGTTCAATAAAGTCTCCCCCTGCTTAATTGCTTGTTGACCCTTTCAATGATGGAATTTTATTAAGAACAAAATCTGGGAGATGATATATTATTTGGATTGGACACTTTTAAATATATTAGATGCAGTGTTTTGAAGTTGAAGTCATTGGATCAGTATAGTGCGATACTACCCGCATTCTTTGCACACATCAATTTTTTTCATGACTTACTATAGGTATAGTATATTCTTCCTTCTTTCAAGCCCAGTTAGAGGGTTGTGTCAGGAGAATTCTTTGTTAATTCTAGTCAAACAGGTTTTGGGTTCTTGGTGCTAATGACTGAAGACTGAGTAAATTGGGATAAAAACTGTGTCATTTAGTACTTGAGAGTCGGGAGAGGGCTTATGATGATGAAGCTTTCTGGCGATTTTATTAGTTCTCTTCTTTTTTTTTGTTCTTTTTAGGCGGTATAGTTGTCAAGGCTGTTGTAACTCCGGATTCAGCATTAGAGTTGCCTCAAACTGCCGAAAATGCTGAAAGCATACTAAATGAAGTTCGTCCATATCTCATGGCTGATGGGGGAAACATCGCACTACATGAGATTGATGGCAACATTGTCATAGTAAAGCTACAAGGAGCATGTGGATCCTGCCCAAGTTCTGTTATGACGATGAAAATGGGCGTAGAACGCCGTCTGATGGAAAAAATTCCAGAAATTGTTGCTGTTGAGGCTGTTCCAGATAAAGAAACTGGCCTTGAATTAAATGAAGAAAATGTGGAAAAGGTAACCATCCTTTGGTGGATATTGACCACTTGTTTACTTTGCCATGCCCATTATAACATGCTTCATCTTTTGGTTTAGAATCCCAAGGTAATCGAAGAAGAACATGAACTTGAAATTGTTTCAGTAGGTAGAATTGTGGTATTGCAACCGACTTTGAGCTTGACTATCCTTTAATATTAGGGTGGAGAATGTAAAGAAGGCAAAGTCTGGATGTTTATAATGGAAACATCTAACCTGAGGCCTTATCATTTTGCTTAGATATATGGGATGGTTGAGTTATGAATATTTCTAAAATGGCCAACATAGAACCTTTACTCTTTCTCATTCTCTATTTTCCTTGTCTAAATTTGGTGACATTGATGATACAAGCATCTTGTTGGGAAATAATGCATTTTGAATTTCATCTTTTCAATAATATTCCGATTGATGCCAAGTATTTTCTCCTCCTCTCTGCTATGAAGTTAATTTTAAGTGCAAATTAGGGACACGCCATGAAAGGGCTTAATAATGTGATAATGTGATTTGCATTGTGACTCAATTTTCTCTTAGTAATTTGCCTGATTCTTTTGGACAAGGATAAATATTTAATCATGACTGTCACACCTGATGGTGTGTGTGTATAGGATGATTGTGTTTGACATTAGAAAGTACATTTCCAATTTGAGCCTATTTTTTTCTTTTTACTTAGAAAGAAATAATGAAAATGGTGTGGAAGTGAGAAGGCTTAAAAAGTCTCTACTTTTTTCTTTACTTTGAACTTTCCATTTCTAGGATCGATGAAAATAATCTTCGTTGTCCTGATACTGCATCACATGTTAGTTTATTCACTGCTATTATATTGACATTTTATGAGTATCTATACATTTTCTTTACGTTCAGAAGATTTACTTGGACATATGGACCTTTAGTTATGTGTAGAATTTTCATTTCAGGTGTTGGAAGAAATAAGACCATATCTAGTAGGGACTGGTGGAGGAGAGCTTGAACTTGTTAAGATTGAAGAACCTATTGCTAAGGTTAAAATCGGGGGGCCTGCCGCTGGAGTCATGACCGTTCGTGTCGCAGTAACACAGAAGTTGCGAGAGAAGATTCCAGCCATTGCTGCAGTTTAACTCTTGTAAATTATAACTGAATGGTGTTAGTATGGGAGATGTTAAATTTTCAAATAACACTGTATCTTATACCCATATCTTGTATAGCTTTTTTTGTTCATTGTAAAACAATAACTGTTTAAACAAAAACTAGATGCAGTGCCACCTGCTGTTACTTATTTAATTGTAGCTTACGAATTCGGACTGACTGCACGTATCTTATCTTCTGTTCAAGTGCAGTTTGTCATCCAAATATTGAAATAGTAAATTAGTCATTTGTAGCGTGCTGAATTTAGATTTTCCACGTTGAGTAGTTATGTCAAAAGTTCTGAGTTCAAAGCCTTTCTCTGTTGGCCAACCACAAGGATTATAATTTTGGAACTCTTTTTTCAAAATCGTCAGGGTCACTCATCAAATACTGTTGAAGGTGTACAGCCTAAGCTTATTCAACAAAAAACTGAACTGGCTCAATTAAGCTTACAGAGATGTTGTATTTTATGCTTCATTCAGCTTCAAAGGCAGTATTAGCTGGCAATGCGTGTTCAGGTTCTACCTCACAAGCAACTTTTCTATCATTGCAGCTCCATCTTTTGCATGGGATGCAATCAATAAAGTGACACCAGCGGCAATACTCATTTGCATCTACTTTGTGGGTAGCAGCCAGAATACCTCCTGCAATACTATACTCCATGAAAAAGAGAGATTCCCATATTCCAATACCTCCTGCAGTCTTTAGTTATCCATAAAAAATCGAGGTTAGGTAGCAAAGGAAATGAACTTGTAGAAAATGGATACAGAGAGAAACAGAGATAGAGAGAAACAGAGACAGAGACCTTGTTATAATATATTTGTGAATTCCTAATAAGGTCAACAAGCAGGCTGCCAAGTAATCCAAACAGAGCACCAGAACTGATGGAGTTTGTTGGACAAAGAGCAAAGACAGCAATCCACCGACTCAAGAAGAGAGGACAGAGATAGCTCCAACTCTGACTGTTGATTGAATGTGACAAGAACAATTAGTCTATCACAAAATACACATAAAAAGTGTCATTTCTAAACAAATATATTCTTGAATCTTTATAATTAGGTGAGGTAAAAATATACAAACCTGGTCCAAATGCTCATTACTTGTTTCAATAAAAGCACAGCTGACTGCAATTTCCCCAATAACTTAAAAGAACACATGATATAACATAAGAACTTCAGAAAAATAAGACTCAAGCACCAAAATAAAAGCAGGCAGTTGTCAACTTTTTGGGGAAATTGCTTGATATCATTTTTGAAAGTAAATGCCAATGAATCTAGTTTATAGCTATTAAAATTTTCATTGCTATATTTCCTAAAGTACAAAATAGAATATTCGAGAATATCATCAAGCACTTCTATTCATATAATGAGCGAATTAAATGTAACTCTACAGTGAGAAAGCATCCTGACTATTCAGAAACAGACCAATGTTAGGTAGCAACTAAAATTCAGCTATTGCAAACAGTAATAAAATAAATGATAAAATATAATTGTGGTTAGTTTTTGGTTGCATATATCAACCACTTAGATGAAAAAGCAGAACAAAACAGTTTCCAGCTATCTATCTAGAACTACTACACTACAAATTAGAAAAAAATTGTGAAACAGGACATTTTTACAATATCTCATCCAGCCAAAAAGCAAAGTGCTGCATGGAACCAAACAAATGATAAATGAAGGGCGTATAAACTAAAGATAAAGCTAAATGAACTTAAAGTGGATGTCTATAAGACAAAACTGGGACATCCACTGGGCAAAGTAGATGAAAGAAATTAGACTGAGAATTCTTCGACCTATATGCAAAACAGGTTCATAAGAAAAAATTGAAAAAAAAGTGACACCTGCTATACATACAACAACTTCAATATGTTAGATCTTAAACCAAAATGACGCGTGAAATTCAAAATGAAAGTTCATATGCTCGCTCAAATGTAATTACTCATTTTCTCAGCATGGCACAGTTCTCCCACTTATAGCAGCAGAGTGACATACTTCATATCTAATCTGCGTAGTCATTGTTCCACAACAAGCCAATCAAGAGTAATTACTAAAAAAAATAAGAAGAAAAGCTGCCTAAAAATACTCAAAAGTATCCAACAATCATATATTTTTTATGACCTCTGCTTTCTATCAAAACAAGCCTCATAAACTGCTTAGAGCTCTAATTTTTATAGCACTCACTTCCAGAAGAAAAAAAAAATGAAGAACGTATTGACTGCAAAGCTGAACCAAAAAATGGACCGTCAATTTCATTGTTTCATCAAAGTCGGATGTACATATTTTCAAACCATTTATACTTCAATATGACAAAAGATGTTAATTGTAGTTTCAAGTTTCTAACTTAAGCAGATGCAGTCCCTTTTCAATATTGTCATCAAAATTGCCCATGTACTCGTACACTAGATAGCCATGATCTGGGCATTCCCCCAAGCAGACGAAGCAAATGGGGGTGACGGAGGGTGCTTGTTTATTTAACATTAAAAATTACCGCAAACAATATAACTACAAGTTATTCATGATATTCTTGGCTGAAATGCAACATATTGGTGCAGTCCTGACCTCCAGTTGTGTAGTTGAAATACTCCTGTATTAGATACATTTATTTAGTGTATTTGCAAAAAAAATTATGTTTACATGTGAGCAAAGTGAAAAATGGGTACCTGGCTTAAATCAGGCATGGAAGAACTAGTTTGTAACAAACTTGTAAAAGGCATATTTGAGTATCCAGAAATCTGTCATAAAATTTGGTGTGATTAGATATTATGCTTCAACAATAAGAATCTAAAACAATAAAACAAAAATACCATGCTGATTGCCGATACACTTGTATGAACATCTGGTGGAGGCATGGCAAATGCGGTAGAAAACTGCAAACAAGTTTTTTGCATCAAGTACTTCAAAAGACACCCAAGAATAAAAAATTATACAATAAGCATAAACCCACCCACCCACCTGATTTGGGCAGTTTCCACTTAATTGCATTTCAGAAGGATTTGGAGGTACTGAAGACTCCACTGCAACACCTAATCAAAAGAGTAAATAAGGTATATATATATTATCTCCCAAGTAAAGTTAATAAACTCGCATAATGAGTTTACCTGTAGTAATACTACTAAGTTGTTGAGCTTTAGTTTTTTTCACAGCCCTTGGCCTTTTCTTTTCCCTAAATGCCTTCTTTCTACCATATGTTTGGCCATTCTTCTGCCCCTTCTTTCTAAGTCGTAGGGGATCATGCACGGGGTTGTTGGTTAATAAGGAAATGGTAGCATCATCCACATCTTTAGTTCCCTCGATTGATGTTGCATACATCTTTTTGGCTTGCCGTAAAATTTTGTCCATTTTATGATCTACAAACTCAGTTGTGGCATCCAAATTTGCACAAAAGTTCAACAGACTATTTGCTTTGCGCATCAACTTGTTCAGACGGATAGCCTTTGTTGAGTTGTCACTAGGATTCACTAGCATAACATTGTTTTCATCCACCCCAAGTCCATCCTTTACGGCTTTTGTCCACCTTCTCAATATATACTGCTCAGGAATTTTTTTGACACCATTTAAATTTAACACCCTCAAAGCATGGAGACATAACAATCCCTTCGATTCAAAATGTTTGCAATTGCAACATACAGAGAAATCAATGGAGTTAAATTGTACAATATTCTCTCGGTCACTATTTTCCTTTTTTAATCTGTACATGTGATGTGTCTCATTGTGAATGGATTCAACTTCCACAGAAAGAGATTCCAGAAACTCATGCTGAAACATGCCAAAAAGTTTGTGTGTGTATACCTTGCGTGCATGATAGAGAATACCAGTATTCGATAAAACCCGTGGTTTTCCTTGAGCATTTTGATAGTCACAAATCAACTCAGCCTCGCGCATCTTCTCAACTTTTTTTTCATAGTGATGCACAAATTCGGTTAGAGTCATTATCATGCAAGCCATATGTTGAAATACATTATTCATACTCTCGCTTCTCTGACTAGACCTAATATTTGCAGAAAAGGTATCACGACTAAAAGCAGGAGCCCATTTTTCTCGAATGTTATGCAATCTACACAGCCAAGGTTGCTTAGAGCAATTCCATTTTTCAGTCATTTCTGCCCACTTCTGATGAAACTCAATTTCGCTTTCACAAACATACAAAAGCTCAGCAAACATATCCTTAAACTCAGGATTAGAATAAAGGCTATTAATATTTTGATTAGCATTTTGACAAATATGCCACTGACACAAGCGATGTCGTGTATGAGGAGACACTTTATTAATTGCATTTGCCATTGCACCATCTTGATCTGTAAAAATTGTTTTTGGAGCCTTACCATCCATCGATTCAAGAAATGCTTCAAACAACCAAGTAAACGACGATTCTTTTTCATCACTCAAAAAAGCACAACCAAATAAAACATTTTGCCAATGATGATTGGCACCCACAAATGGAGCACAAATCATGTTATACTTGTTTGTGCGATATGTGGCATCAAAAATCACAACATCCCCAAAACATTCATAATCCAATTTTGACAACCCATCTCTCCAGAAAAAGCAAGACATTCGATTTTCCTCATCAACTTTCCCCGCATAGAAAAACATTTGTTCCACAGCACACTTTTGCTTAAAATAATTCATGAGATTTTGACAATCACCTGTTTCAATTTTTTTTGCTCGATAAACTTGGACAAAATTATGACAATCTCTTTCAGTGAATCCAACATTTTCATAACCACATGCTTCATTTACCAAGTATGCATACGTCTTACTAGTTCTTATGCCAGCATCAGTCATAGATTTGATGACACCTTAGTAGTATCATGAATTTTACGTGTAGACCTTAATAAGTGCCTCTGATTTGGCTCGACTAATGGGTGATTATGTTCAGCGATTAACCGACTAACTTGGTAAACACCATTTTCCACTTTATAAAATACACGAGCCTTACAACCACACCTAGTGTCTAATCTTTGAATCGTCCTTACTTCACTAGGATTTGTAAATTCTTTCAAGCCTTCTTTCCAACACACAAATTTATGCCCAATAATTTCACGCGTACCTCTTTTAAAAGTTCTGTCACTTTTTCGAAGGCTAAAACCTTTGTTATATGCATATTTATTATACATATCATATGCCTCTTCTTCATTGTCTGCCGTCATCCCAATTTTCAACTCCATTTCATCACTTAAGCTATTCAAATAAACATCAGATACTTTGGCCCCATTCCCAACATCGTAACTAAGTTCTACACATTTGTTTAAGTCTTTATGTGATGTCATTCTCAAGACTTATGGAAAACTGCAGTATTAACATTTGTAAATTAGTTACAAAGTAATTATATCTATAATATATTTATATAATCTACACATACATTATACAAATCATTAAAAGATGCATTAAATCAAAGAATAAACTTCAAAATAAATAAAAAAAGAAATCTTGAATCTGATAAACTTTATGATGCCATCTTAGATTCTACTAATGACTAAAAAAGAAATGAAAATCATCATGAGAATGTGTTTAACAATCATGGCTAATAGTAAGCTGCAACAGTCGTTAACATACAAGCTATAGCAAAAATTCATTGTTAAAAAAAAAAGGGAAACTAAGATTGATCAGCAGGAGATGAACAGAGCAGGGGAGAAAAAAATCCAAAAGCAGTCTGGGAAGAAGGAAGGAAGGAATCAGCTGGTGGTAGTGGTCGTACCTGTGAATTTCAGAATCTCGACCGTTTCCTCCTTCGTGACCCTGTCTCTGACCTGAAGAAATTTTCGGGTATAGATACGACACCGCGCCGGAGTTCTAGCGTGGCCGGAGACTGTGAGAGGAAAGGGGGAGGGGAAAGGAGCTGAGGCGAGGCGGAGATCGAGAGGGGGAAGGAGGAGGGGAAAGGGGCTGAGGCGGGGCGGGAGAAGGGTGAGCGGGAAATCGAATTTTTCAGACGGTGTGGGTTATGGTTAACGTCGTCTTTGGTATTTAGCCGGGGCCCACAGCAATCCTCGATGTCGTTCTCCCATTGGTGATCGACACCACGCTGGGACGCCAGTGCGGTGTCGTATCTACACCCAATAATTTCTCAGGGCTACCTCAGGTGCCCTTTATAGAAATGCTTTGCCCTAAGTTTTATTTCCTTTCATCACACTAGGGGCTATTTGGTTTATGAATTTGACAGCAAGATAACTAATTGAATCCTGTCTAGTTCATGAATTTGGTCTAAATTTAAAATTTAACTTAAAAAGATTATCCCTCAATTCATGTTTAATTTGTTAATCTTTTCATAAAATTTATAAGTTTTTTTATAAAGACATTCATCAAATCAAATTGAGACTAAATTGTGAATTTTCACTTCATCAATCAAATAACATTCCCATTTTATACCAATTCAACGTAAATAAATTCTCACTTAATTAAACTTTAAATTCATTAAAATTCACTAACCAAACAAACAGCCCTAAGACAGAAGGTTCCCCGATAAAAAAAAACAGGAGAAATAACGTCATTTTCAAAATATGAGCCCAAAGTGAGCCACTAATAATAATATATTAGAAATTTAGAGTGGCACTTTGGCAGATGGGTGGGAGGCTGTTAACGAGGGGAAACGGAGTCTCCCGTCAAGCGACGGTGACGGGAGACGTTAACGTCCCTCCTATTTCCACCCCTCTCCCTCACCTACTTTCACCCGGGCCAAATTCAAATTGCAGCAGCAGCTTCAAAACTTCCAATCCTTCTTCTTCTTCTTCTCTCTCTCACGCTACTCTGATCTGCCTCGCCCACCAGACCTCCGTTTCCTCCTCCTCCTCCTTCACACCCCCGAGTTCAAGCTAATGGCTCTCCCGATGGCTGGCGGCAGTTGCGTTGGAAGGGACGGTGGTGCTCATTCTCAACCCCCTTCGCCTACAGTGGCGTCACTCGTGTCTCCTCTGCCTTTCTATCACTATCATCCGCCACCAGACCTTCCCAGTCCCTGGTTGCTCAAGATCGGCGCCACCCGATAATAGGTACAAGCTTTGGCCTTCATCTCTCTTTCTATGTCGTTCAGCATCTACTGAGTTCATTTCATAATTAAAGATATATTACAAATGAAGATCCTTGAAAGGATTTTTTTGCACTTGTTCTGTCTGCAATGTGGATACGAAAGCTTGAAATTTGGTGCCCGAGTCAATGATGATGGGAAATGAAAAGGGTCTTAAGCTACTAATTTGCTATGCTGCTGGGTGGACAGAGTGCTCCTATTTTGGTTTCTTTTAGAATCAGTTCATATTGAATAACCAAATAGGACACTTAATATTGGAGGGAGTATGTAAATTATTAACATCATGCCACCACTTTACAAACAACTACTCCATCCGTCCAGAAATAGTTCATTTTGGAAAACCTTATGGTAATAATAATTCTGAATGGAGGGAGTAATTGTTTAGGTAAATTTGTTCCCTGCAGATACCCCATTATGGCTTGATCTTTACTGACTGCAGGCTGCTCCATATTTTTCTCTCTGTGACCAACCAGCTTATGATAGTCCACTTATAGTATTTTAACCAAAGCTATTTCCTATTGGCAGCATGGTTTCCAGAGTTGACATGAGTAAAGTTTATGCTGATCTTGCAAGACCTGGAAAGGTAAGGTTATTGTCTTAATATTTCTATTAATATCACTAGAAAAATTTCTGAACTTCTTTGCATTGTCTATGCTGTACTTATTTTGTCTATAGCATGCAATATGGATTTTCTTCCTACATTTGGTCAACCATACCAAACATGAGTGCATAGTTGCTAGCCAGTGTAGGAATATAAATGGTTTTCGTCATGCTTCAAAGCAAGCTTATTTTATTAACTTGTCGATCTGCTTGATGCAACCTTTACCTTGCAAAGTTGAACCAAGGTGCACATTCGAAAGGATAATGTGAAAGCTTCATTTATTTTCTAATGTTGGGCAATTCATCTGGAAGTCATTTGTCAACACTCATCAATACTCTATTCAACTATTTCAGTTCATTCTCTCTCATCCAATCTAGTTGTTTAAGACAAGCATACAACAATGACAATAGTGATGATTGTATTTGGGATTCTATTGTTCTGTTTTTACAGATCCCCTTCTCATTGGCTATGATGTACTGAATGCAACCAAGGAAACCATAAAAATTGTTGAGAACGAGGAGGTTATTGAAATAAGCCAAGGTAAATGATGAAGGTTGTGACTAGACATGCTTAATCTACTTACACAAACCAGTAACGACGTGGTAAATAGATTACAAATTTTCTTCATAATTTGTATTAGAAGTGACATCTTTTAACTAGCGTTATAGCTAGTGGTTGATTGCTGGGTAATATTTTTGAGGAGGTATGGACTCACAAATTCTGCGCTTAGCCTGCAAATGTTTGTTATTGACAATATATTACTTCTAGAAACATAATTGTTCCCTCTCCTAGACTGCTTAAACTGCTACACATGGGCTGAAATTATTCACTTCAAACCTATCTCTGTTGACCACTCATTATAGGTATTGCATGTACTAATTCAAATTTTAATATGCTGCCAAACATTTTCAGGCTAAATTACTGACTACTGCTATTTGCTTCTCTTAATTTATGATCTTTATGTATGCGCTCTATCTTCTATTATACTCCTACTTGATAAATTTTAATCCATGTTGGATAACACTGGAAAGTGGAAAACAAGTTAACATCTTTCTTTATCTTTACATTTCCGAAGCGCTAACTTGAAGCTTTGAACTTGTCATCTCCTTTACCGAATTTCCTTTTGTGTTATTTGATATTGACCAGTTTATTATAGTTGTTCTAGTTTGGTTTTTCGTCAAAAAAAAAACCATTGTCAAGAGAAAATAATGGACTGTTGTTAATTTGTCTTAATCACTTTTATGGCTAATGAATGTGCTTTACAATAGCAGCATGAGCGTAAGCAAAGTGCATTTTCCAAGATCATATTTATATGAAGCAGATTTTCTGTTAGTGGATCTTTAGCTCAACACGGAAGAGCGCTTGAGAAGTAGGCAATGCTCTTTTTCTTAAGAGGTGGTGGTTCAAATCCACCAAGGTCCCAGTAATAGGTTATATGAGAATTGCTTGGTAGAATGGTCATGGAGCTAATTGCAGATTTATAACTTGAACCCTTGAAAACTCCAAATGACTTTGTATAGGTGAGAAATGAGAGGTCAGAGTGTTATAATAGAGTGAATACTATTTCTTTAAACTAAATTAAGTGACTAGTTGTGCGTATCAAAACAAAAAGTGACTAGTTTGTTGGACAATGTATCTACGTGTAAATCCAAGATAATTTACAAAGGCAGGATCCTTAAAAATGCACAAACATACAAAGGTGGGTTTGCATTAAAAATGCACAAGGTAGTTTACATCTCCTGTTACACGTGAAGGAGACAGTTTTATTAGTCGCATCAATAAAAAAAAAACAAATGGCTAACAACAAGAAACTGAATGAAGAAGCAATTGCAAGTCTCTTCATTTGAAAAAAAAGTTTTCCTCGTTGATGACATTGCTGCTTTAATCTACAAGAAAAATCCTCCAATAGCAGCAAAGCCACGGGCACGTTTAGTTGTGTGTTCTTCTGCACTTGAAATTGTCATATGGCAAGCACCAAGCGTAGATGTAGCTAGGAAAATTAAAATACATAAACCTACATGTGATAAAGTTTGTGTCAAATGAAGGTTGTACGAAATGCCAAATTCATACCGTCTAAAATGAAGTTGTCAAATGAAGTCATAAAGTTTGTGTCAAATAAAGCGTATTTACAGCAGTCCACTAATGTACAAACTAAACATTCTATATCTAAAATTGAATGCCTTATTTGTGTAAGTGCTTTCATACCTTTATTTTTATGAGTTGAAAGAATTTTTACTGTGATTTCTGAAGTTTTCTGTGCAAAATGACCATCAGAGAGAGTCATTTTGAAAATCAATTACATCAATTAAAAGTGCTTGGATAGAGTACATGTTTTCAAGTGGGCAACTAATATTGAACTGAAGGATTTGAATTTTGGAGGCAAATTGTGGAAGTTCTGGACGTCAACTCGAGTTTTTAACATATTACTTGGTGCCACTTTTCATATTCCCATATTACCTAGTTTTTCCCGTGAAATCCCATGTGGCCTGGAATCGACACTTGAAGTACTAGAAATTCTCTTCTTTTATGTTTTTCGTGTCATTACTATACGAATAAGCATGTTGTAGAAGACACGAAAAACACAAGGTCTTCGACCGGCGATTTCCAGCAGCGACTCCACCAGCGAGTTCGAGCGACGATTCCACTGGCAATTTCGAGCTGCCCCCTACGGATTTTGATGATCATATTTACGTCCCCCTATGGATTTCGATGATACCTTTACCTATCTGCAACCGATAGAGTAACGGAGACCGCGCAAAGGCAGTGATTTGAATCGGCTACTACAGGGATTTAGGAGTGTTATCTTGTTAACTTTCCTCCACGGCTCCCTGCGCCTTCCTGCAACCGGCGGAGTGACCGATTGACGTATTTGGGGCATTTTCTGGCTACAGTTTGCGGCGAGGAACACTAGGAAAAACTCCTAACAAGAAATACACACAACTACACTCCAGTAACTTACAACAATCCAGAGTGATTTATGTTTCAGAAGCTCCGACTTTTGGATTTGTAATTTTGATGACGAAATATACAGTTGTGTCTTTGAAGACACGACTTTATATTTAGTCGTGTACTCGACGACACGACTTTTATATTTTAGTATTTTTCCAACACGACTTTTCTATTGACCACTCTACTTATCTCCTTACATATGGATACAAAAAGAGATGAGTCTACGGAGGAAATACCAATGGAAGAGGAGGAGGATCAGGAATTTCTGTTTGCACTTCAAGAGCGAAAACAGAGGGGCAAAAAGAGGAAGGCTCCAATGGACTCATCAGGCAAGCGAACATACTATGTGCGATCGGTTCTTCGGACATTTTGTCAACCGGGAGCGCTGAAAAAGTGTGCGGCCCTCCTACGGCGTCACCAAAGATGTGGTCAACTGATCAGAGAAGCTGGTTTCTCTGTCATTTTTTAAGGTGAGGAGGTCATAGTTTCTTGGAACCTCCTTGACCATTTGGTGAGGTATTGAGATGATTCGGCCAAGGTCTTCAATATCAAGGGGAGGTTGCTACATTTCACATTGCAAGAAGTTGCTCTTATCACTGGATTGCCTGCAAAGGGTGAAATAGTTGAGGTCGTTCCCTCCTTGCCATGCCGACCGTAAGGTGAATTCTTCAGAAAGTACTTCACCGTGAGGAGATCGGATATTCCGCACATTGAGGAAATTACTGAGAAGCTTAGCATTAGCGAAATGAAGATGGCAGAGGATGACATGGCGAGAATGATCATTTGCCTTGTCTTCTCCACGGTGCTGTTTCCACACAGCACTAGAGCATTGCTGCCTTGTTTGTACCGTTACATAAAAGAACTCCCAAGATTAAGCTCATACAATTGGGCGGGGGGCTATCCATAAGATGTTGGTTTTTGGTATAACCCACACCAGCAGACAAGTGGGTGTCAGATCTGAAGGAGGGTCACGAGGCGGTGGATACCTAAACGGCGCCTCATATGTCACTCAGGTATTTAGCATTTTTATGTTTTTAGTGTCTTCAAAAGACACGACTTCATATATAGTCATGTACTAAAATACACGACTAAATATATAGTCGTGTTGCAGAAGACACTACCAAATTTATAGTCGTGTACTATTATATTCGACTATAATAGTACACGACTTGCTTGTATTCGCATCTTTTACTAATGTTTTCATCTGCTTACTATACAGATTTGGTTTTTTTAGCACATGACAATCTTCCATTCTGTCATGGGCCCTACCAGTCCACGGGTGAAAAGGTGGCCAGGAAGTGGGGCCCTAATTACGGAGGTGAAGAAGGGTGCACAGAAGAAGCACCGTATGACGGACTACTGGAAGGTGGTGTTTGATAATCTCGACGTATGGGAAGAAGTCATCGATGTAATCTCCCCCCTGGCAGAAGAGGCATTCCTACTTTCGTCTCCCTCTGTGGCCCTCCTCTACAGCGATAGAAGATGGAGAGGCAGGAAATGAAGAGGACTCCCATTCACGGTTCCCCCTCTTCCTCAAGGACAGCCGCTCAGTCAACTGCAATGGGGTGATTGGAGGGTTCCCTTAGAGCATTAATTGAGATTGCTCTGTCTTCGTATGACAAGATGGGAAGCAGTGTCGGACCTCTACGAAAAGTTCTTCACTCTATCAAGGCTTCTACTACCATAGTGTCATTGTTGTTGGAGGGCCAGAACATTGAGGACCACAAGGAGGAGAAGATTGAGGAGACGAAGCAATCAGAGAAGAAGGAGAAGATGGAGAAGTCATCGGTGCATGAGAAGGAGGAGCCAAAGCAGAAAACCGATGACAGAGCAGATAAAGAAAACTCTGATGCATGTGCAGAGAAAGGAGCTGGCGCACAAGTCAGCCGACGACTCCTTCAAATGGGGCAAAGGTAAGTTCTACACGATTATTTAATATTTTGTGTCATGTTCTACACGATTATTTAATATTTCGTGTCACATTCTACACGACTATTTAATATTTCGTGCAGCTACTGACATGATGGCTGATTCATTTCAATTTAGCTCCCACCAAGCACGCTCATGAGGAAGAGAAGCTTCAACGGGCTACAAAGAGATCTTCTGTGAAGATGTTTCTGAAGAAGCTCCAACTAGACTTCGACGAACATATGGAGCATGCAGAAGTGGAAAACCGTCAAAAGTATAGAAGGGACCGCTTCCCCCCAGGTGTAGTGGTAAGGAAGAGAGAGGAGGGCTATCTCCGAGAGGGAGTTGCAGAGGATAAGGGAAGATGAGCATGTACGGAGAATGGCGGAGGAGCAGGCAAGGAGGAATTTGGCAGAAGAGCGGAAAGCCAACTCCGAGGAGACCGTATCCGATCGACAAATAACCTTTATCATCAATGAGGTGATCTCTTCATTGCAGCAGTCTGATATCGGGGCGGCCAAGGAGGAGGATTTGGCGAAGGAGGAGGGGAAGGAGGAGGAGGAGGAGGCGGAGGCAGAGGCGAAGAAGAAGGACGAGGAGGAGGCGAAGGTTGAGGAGGAGGGGAAGGAGGAGAAGGAGAAGGAGGCCACAAGCTTAACCTCATCCCAGCGTGTTGACGTTGATGTCCTCCAAACCCCTCGAAAGGCTACAATTGAACTCGATGAACACTATTCGAATTTGGAGTACTGCTTTGACATGGGAGTCTTGTTAGAGCGGGATAGAGTGGCAATAGATGGATGGATTGCCAATCCGAGGAATGTTCATCCAATCCCCACGCTATGCGATGACGACTACCTATCCCTCCTGCAAACAATAGAAATAAACACTAATGTAAGTATACATTATGTTTTCATTTTTTGTCGACTTTTCCTTCAATGTTTTCCTCTTTTCTCCTTTCGAAGACACTAGTTTACGTAAAGTCGTGTATTCGAAGACACGACTTTACGCGTAGAAGACACGACTATTATTGAAGTCATATATAAAAATATTTGACTATTCATTAAGTCAAGAATTTTTATAGACAACATAATTAATAGTCGTATGTTTCTGTAATTCGACTGTTCTGACTCTGTTGTTCTTTCCTACTGGTTATAGATGAGTTTCTGAGTCTCTTGCATCAGCGCAATGAGAGAGAACAGATAGAGTATCTATTCTATTTTCTTGGATGCCATGCATTCAAAGAGATATTCAATAACGTAAGTATTCCCTACATCAGTAGCGATAAGTTGATGTTCCCAGCATCAGTTTCTGACTCTCTTGCGGTTTTGTAGGAACACAAAGAAGGGGGCAATAATACAAAATTGATAAAAAAGCTTGGGAGGATGCTGAAGGGATTGAATAGGAACATGTTCTATGCCTTTTTCACAATCATCACTGGCTCCCATTTCTGCCTCGTCTATGTAAACTTCCCGAACTGTGTACGACGCTTCTACAACCCGCTCTCTGGCAAATCCTAGTTGTACACACATAACAGGGTTGCAGCTGATAAATTCACGAAGTTAATGAACGTTGTTATGGCACACACGCTGGAGTTGATGGATTGCATTGACTGGAAGATGACTCAAAAGATTGTGGCATATTCATCATGATGTACGTCGCGCACTTGGCGTCCAATGTCAACCCACCCAACTTCGATTAGGCCAAAATTACACGTTTGTGGCGCCCAATCATTGGTGCATCTATCATTCGCGGGAAGATTGATAGCGAGTTTGACGACGAGTCAATTAAAGACAAAAATTAGGAAGTCACAGTTGTCGGATTTTTTAGGTTGTCGGATGAAGCCTGAATTTCTTTTCTTACATATATGCTTTTGTACATATATTCTTTTGTACCCGAGTTAATTTTTTGAACAAAGATTATTTGATGTACATCAATTATTCGTTCAAAAAATTCAAATATATTATTTTCATCTACATGAAGAAACGATAGTAACTGCTGATTCATACTTTATGACACGACTATTTCATAGCATTATAGTCGTGTCGTCGATGACATGACTATAACGATGATTGGCTGCTTATAGCGTTATAGTCGTGTCGTTGACGACACGACTATAACGGAGACTTCTTTGTGTATTTTCATGTCTTCGACAACACAACTATAACGCTATAAGCACTAATGTGTTCATGTAGCCATGCCTTAGACGACACGACTATAGTGGAGATACACATTTGCTACATGAAATAGGTTTTTTCATTTCTAAAAGTTTTTCCTGTACAGGCATACATTTCGGTTGGAATATTGTTTGTTCTCAAAACATATCAGTACGATCTAAGTGAAGATCTCATTAATTGTAAGTTTGCCTTGTTGCGAGAGTCTTTGATTCCTACTCTTTCTTTGTTCTTTCGCAACGGTTGGGTTAGTGCACCTTTTACGGTTGTGACCAACTTGCCGACAATTGCCACATTTCGACCTCGACCTTTCTGGTGGCTCGGGCTATGGCTCAATTCTCTTTGTCTTTCTCCTGCCCTTCTTTGGAGCTTCAAGCATGGGCGATTTGCATTTAAATAAAACCTCGTAATTCTCCCACTGACTTCTATCTAAAGTAGGTAACACTACTTCTTCGTACGTGGTGTGATACATACTTGCGTAGTACCACTTTTCACAATATTCTACCGGGTCCAAACTCCCCTCATCAATACATGCCATGGCGTGCTTGCATGGAAGTCCCATGTTCTGGAAGAAGCCACATGTGCAAGTTCTCTTCGTAAGGTCAACAGCATCCTGATGCGAAAACATCAACAACATCAGTGTCTTCGAAGGATAGTTGTGTCTTAGAAGACACGACTCTATGAATAGTCGTGTCTTCGAAGACACGAATTTATAATATATGACTTCATGCTTACTACATGGTATAAAGATGTCACTTCAAACTATCGTAATGATATCAGTTGCACTCGAACTGTTCCAACACTTTGATTCCTTATCTGATTGATATGATTCTGTGCATACTTTGTTAACGGAGTCGTTAGCCCTTCTTCTTCCATTCGGCGTCTCTGAAAATGGGCAGTTGTGGTCGCACGCGTTTGCTCGATCAACCGAGTTATTGGCCAAAACCTAGCCTTCAGAAACATATTGTTTACACTTTCGGACATGCTTGATGTGAGAGTGTCGTACCTTTTACCTAGATATTCCAGATTAGCCCAATGTCTTTTATGAATCTTGTTAATATATTTCCTGGTAGCCTCATTGTGTTCCTTCATCTTCTTCATGGTTTCTTCAAATTTTGGTCTCCTGAGCATGCAGCAGCTCGGAATAGCAGATCCTTCAGATACTTATCATTCCACTGACTAAGCATATTAGCTGCATATGCCTCAGGCAAAACCCATGCTAGGCGTCGGGAAAGACATCAGCGTCCACTCTCAAAAGGCCCTTCTGTCTTCAGAAACAATTGTGTCCAGAGAGGCCTGAGGGTCTGTAAAGAGAAAAGATTTTAGTAAGGCGAGGAACCATGTCCTATACAAGTGAGAGGCGAAGCATATTAAACAAAGAAGGCTTCAGATTGTTAGAAGGTCGTGTATAAAAAACACGACTGTATGACTAGTCGTGTCTTCGAAGATACGAATTCATGCCTAGTTGTGTCTTGGAAGACAAGACTGTATGAATAGTCGTGTCTTCGAAGACACGACTTTATAATACCAACTACTCATGAAGTCGTGTTTCGTGTTTCTATACTTACCACGTTTGGATGGTCTATTTATCGACAACTGCATATGGAAGACACATTAATTGTTGATTCCTGTCGAGTGTTATAGCAACCAATAAAATTTCATGATACTTTCCTTTTAGGAATGTTCCATCAATAGTGAGCAGCGGTCTCAGTGATCTTCGAAATGCTCTTGCGACTGGGCTGAACATCCAAAACACACATCTGAAGTCGTATCCGGCTAACTCAATTTCAATTTCAGGTATATCACAAGATCTTTCTATCACCACATGTGTACCTGGATTAGACCGCTCTGATTCCTTTCCGTAATGTGGCAAAATGTGATATGCGTCTTCAGGGTTGTCATCGATCAATCAGATCAATTCCTCTTTCGCCCTCCATGCCCTTTTATAGTTGACTTTGACGCCCCAATGCTTCTCAATGTATTGTTGGATATTTGTGATTTTTATGGAGTTTGAATCCTTACGAAGACCATGACACTTCCTTGTAATCCAGAGGTGTTAAGCCAATGGATGATCTTTCAAACTTATCAAACTGTTACATGTATGCGTTACTTCCCTCCTTATCACGTTGACTCCGTCAAGTCTGTTCGAAGCCTGTATGTACCACTTGCACCCCGTAACCTTACAAGTTACAGTAAATGTGTCCTTGCTCTCATCCACCACTTTGAACATGAACTTCCTCTTGTTTGCCAGATCAGTCAGAACCATCTTAAACTGCTTGACGCTTTCGAACCTAGCCCCTAAGGCAAGTTGTGCCTCGTAGTCTTCTGCTTGGAAACCGCCGGTAAAAATCGTTTCCTCTTCACATTGTTTTGAAGGACCGGACTGTACAGAATATGTACCCCAATCCCAACCACCATCACCATCAATATTGTTGTACTCATCGTCCTCTAAATCTTGCAGCTCTGACGCGACAGATTTCCCTTTAGATGTGTCTCCTGCCATGGGCACAGAGTGGTCTCTTCCCGTGGAATCTAGATGGCAAAAATTTGGTAGTGTAAGAGGCTCATCCCACTCATCTGCAGACCACGGTAATTCTTCGTCATCGAAGAATTCTTCTTCATCGAAGAGTTCTTCTTCATCTTCATCTTCATCTTAGTCTTCATTTGCATCTTCACCTTCTCCCCATCTCCCAATCTGCGTGAAAAAAATTTTATGAATGGACTTGAGAACGCAACTAGAAGTACTCAAGTCGTGTCTTCGAGAACACGACTTGTGTACAATTAGCGAATTTAAAATCTTACCTCGCAACTTCAAATGAATAATCTTCATCTCTTCTTCCTTCAATTGCTGATGCGGGTGTCTTACTGGCCGGGCTGGATGGCCTCTCTAGCGGTGTCTTACTGGCCGGCCTTACTTCTGCCTCTTGTATTCTCTCCTCCTCCTTATTTGCACTGGAATTCATTTCCTTATTGCGAGTGGAAGTCCCCAGTAGTAGTCCATTTGTGTCTTGCTTGCTCTTGTGAAGAGAAATTTTGACTCCAGGTCTTTATCGTCTTCAAGGAGGTATGGGGATCCATAATCAACACGATATGGCAAAGATAATATACCAGATGCAAACTTCAGTGGTAATCTTTCTTCCATTTACTACAACAGTTCCAAGTACTTTACTTGTGTATCTAGAGGCATGAGCTTCTATTTCCTGCCCACGTACGCATCAAAATTTATAAGCACTTCATCGTAGTGTAAGCACACAGGTATCTTCTCCATCAGTATCTACTATTACAATACCCAAATAAGTCAAAAAACCATAAGACACGATATATTGAAAATCGTATATGAGTGAAAAGCATCGTCTATGAGTAGTGTCTTCAAAGACACGACCATTGTTACAGTCGTGTTATCGAAGACACAATATTATAGATAGTTGAAAGCTTGGCAAGTTTTCAACTTTTTTCTCTGGAACCAAATTTCATTATAAAAATCGTAGTATTTGAATTTTATGTACCATTTTTTTATGTATGATGTACGATGTCTATGTTGTAGTTGTTTTTGCGTACCCGGTCTTTCCCGCTCGTTTTTCCGCTTTTTGGCGTGAAGATGACCTTTCCCGATTTGGATGGCACTGGTGCTGGCGATGATATGGGCGGAGATGCTGGACGGAACTTCTTCAGAATGCCTTCTTCTCTGATTGAACGCTCCTCCGCTCCCACAATATGGAAAAACGCAGAGTGTGGGATGCTTATACCTCTTCCTGGGGGTATTTTGGGCAATTTTTTGGGTCATATGGAAGAAACAAAGAGATTCCGGGTAATATGAGAAAACAAAAGTTGGCGCTAGGTAATATAGAAAAGCTTGCTTTAGCCAAAGGCTACCGTTTCAAAATAGGCCAAGAATTCTCTTTTCTCACAAAGAGACGTAAATTGCAATTTTAACTTATCTAAAAAAGGCTCTGCATTCGAATCTTTACCCAAGGCATTTAGGGGGATTTTAGAAACTTAGGTTTTGTGTGCGTGAGTCATCCACTGCCATGAGCAGTTGTAGGGAGAAAAACAAATATCTTTATTGTTCTCCTTCAAAAAAAGAACCTCATTTCCTTAATTAGGAGTGTGCAAAAGCCTCCTTAGAGATCGTTGTTTTATCACCAACAAAGAATGACAAACGTCAGCCTACCATCAAATAATATTAGATGTCAAATAATAAGGATTATGAGTCACCTCACACCCCTTACACATAGACGGAGGATATCCACCATCTGAGAATACATGGACGGTATGTAGGGAATAGAATAGCTCCCGCAAGGCCAATCCCTCGCAGTGGAAGAATTATCATAGGAACGCCAACAAGAAAGCAAAGACCAGAAAAGAATTTAACGTGGTTCGGCTTTGCTGCCTACATCCACAGGATTATACAATTCCACTACATAGAGAATCAAATACAAGTGAGAATTACAATGATTTCTCTCAGCACCTCTCACACAACTTACAGACGAAATATAAGCCCTTCTTCTTCCCAAAGAAGGCTGAATTCTTCTTGGTGCATGGCGGCCTCAACTCTGATCGTGACGACTCTAGTGCGTAGCGGCTTGCTCTCCCAAGTCAGTAATCAACGTTTTGCCACTTCTAATCACTTATATATTAGGTTTCCAATAACAAAAGACCAAACAACTCCTAATGACTTAACCACGTAATTAGGGCTCACCGCCAACACAGTGGACATCCGCAGACTGTGTAAAGAGGTGGGGTGGCTATACTATGGGTGGCGAACCTACTCATCTTTTTCCTAGTAACAAGGGGTATTCAAGTTCGTAGGCCCTGACTATAAGCAGCAGTACGTTCGGCCTCTTAGAGAAGTGTATCCCACTGCCAATCCCCTAGACTTCGTTCAAGGCCTTAAATGCACCTGGTAAATTGGCTGTGTGGTCAACATAGAGGTTAAACTCAGGTTCTCCACTTTCTTGAGGCATGGTCCTGGCTATGCGGTCTATTTGGTTGTGAAAAAGAAAAATCATTGAAGGCTGGCATCATCTTCACCCTTCTACTGAGAGTAAATAGCATTTCATATTCCTTTATTATGCAACTAAGACAAAAAAGTTCTTCTCTAGTTTTATTACAATTTTGTTTTAGCTACAAAGTGCCTAGGCATCTCCTGCAATGGACAGGCTGGAGAATCAGATATCTTGATTAGCCATTGAATTTCATCCAATGGCAATAATTATACTTGACTACAAGAACTCCCCAAGTGCCCTTTCACCCACGAAGTCGATGAAACTAATTAAGATTTGTTAATAAACTTAAAATTGCACTACAGCTTCTTTGAGCTCATATGGTCACGATAAGGTTGATCAACATGGCAGACTCTGCACTTGTAAGGTTTTAATCGAGGAAAATCAATTTTACATCCATCCCTTAATTCTCTTCCTCTTCTTCTTTATCATGATTCTTGATTTTCCTCCTCCTGTAGCTTCTCCAATATTTAGACCTGGTGGTCTATTGCAAGGATCCATGGCAAATTAGGAAGGAAAGCTAATATTTTTGGAGGGATAAAAGCTAACTAAACTTGAGAGTTCATTACTTCAATGGTCAATTGCTTGAACTTTTGATTATACGTACTCCTTATATTAACCAACTAAAAGCAAACCTTAAACTAGAAAATAAACCAACCACGCACCTATATTAAATTAGGAATCTCTTAAACCAGCATAAGCAAACTAAGCCCATTGGGCTTCCTAATAGTGTCAAAATCTCCTCATGAGAGTTGTTTGTTTTTTTTCGTAAACTTGAGGAGATCTTGAGAAGAGCCCAGATTGCACACTACTATTCCACCTGATTTTACTACCAATCCAGCTTGTTTGTCTCCTTCCACCCTTTTTGGATAAAAAATTGATTGTTCTACTGACTGTCCATCAAATATGCCAAGATTATCCTTGTAACATTGCATCCAAACTGAAGAAACTTTTGGTAAAATGTATTGTCATTTCATACCATAGTTCAATACAATGTACATATTTATAGATGTTTTCATGTAAACCCTAGATGAGATCGATCCTTCTAGAGAGGATCCTTCTAGAGAGATGTGAAGATAAGATAAAATATCCTTTGACAGCTAATGTGATAACAAATATCTCATGTCTTATCATTATAACTAATTACTTATGATTAATCTAATGATGCAGATGAGTGAGTATTGTTATCATCCCCCCTCAAGCGAATAGGGGAAGGAAGAGACCATCAGCTTGGCACGAAGGTTGGGAAATCTGTTGGCAGAGAGAGATTTGGTAAAAATGTAGGTTGTTTGGTCTGGAGACAGGACATGTTGAAGGTGAATCTTGTTGGCGAGAGCCTGCTCTCTTATGTAGTGATAGTTGACTTCAATGTGCTTCGTTCGCACATGAAATACCGGATTGGATGCAAGAGCAATAGCTGAGATATCATCACACCAGATCAGGGGAGTGGATGGAACATTAATATAAAGATCTCGAAGCAACATTAAGAGCCAAGATATCTCAGCAGTAGTTTGTGCTAACGACCTGTATTCTGCTTCAGTAGAGCTTCTCACAACTGTGACCTACTTTTTAGTGCTCCAAACAATAGGATTGGGCCCTAAATAAACACAATATCCACTAATTGATTTCCTGTCAGTTGGGTCACCTGCCCAATCAGCGTCGGAGAATGCAGTAATGTTGAAGGAGCCAGGCTGAAATTGTAGACCATGAGATGTGGTACCCTTAATATACCTCAGTATTCATTTCACGGCGATGAAATGAGAGAGGCATGGCTGATGCATATGCTGACAAACAAAATTGACAGCATAGCTAATATCTGGTCTGGTAATAGTTAAGTACTGTAAAGATCCTACAATGTTGCAGTAGAGGGAAACATCTTGGAACAGTGGGTCATTATCTGATGGTCTGGCCAACTTTGATTGAGAAGGAGTAGGCATGGGCTTACAATTTTGCATGTTGGATCGTTGTAGTATCTCTGAAGCATATCTAGTTTGGTGCAGAAAATACCCAGCTGAAGTCTGATGCACTTCATACCCAAGAAGTAGTTCAGATGCCCAAGATCTTTTAAGGTGAATGTATGAGAGAGCTGAGAAATAAGTTGTTGAACAACTCGTGAATCACTGCATGTGACCAAATTGTCGTCAACATACACGAGGACAACAATAGTATGAAGTTTAGTGATTGAAATGAAAATTGAGGAATCTACAGTGCATCGTGTAAAACCAAGTTGTAAAAGAAAATCAGAAAATCTATCATATCAGGCCCTTGGGGCCTATTTTAAGCCATAGTGGGCCTTCCAAAGCTTGCAAACATGATGAGGCATAGAAGAATTAATAAAGTCTGGGGGTTGAATCATGTATATGTCCTCAGAGATTTGACCGTGTAGAAAGGCATTGTCAAGCTGCCGAATGGACCAATTGGATTGTAGAGCGAGAGATAGAACAACTCGGATAGATGCTTGTTTGGCAACCGGGCTGAATGTTTCTTGATAATCGATGCCTTCTTCCTGATTGAAACCCTTAGCTACAAGTCGAGCTTTGTAGCGTGCAAAAGAGCCGTTTGCATGTCTTTTTATTTTGTATACTCATTTACAGCCTACGATGTTGGAGTTTGGAGGGGGATCCACAAGATCCCATGTCCCCTATTTCTGAAGAGCAGTGTACTCAACATTCATAGCAGCCTGCCACACGGGGTTGGAAGAGGCCTGAGAAAATGTATTTTGCTCAGTTTCAAGAGAGGTGGTTGCTATAAAGTTGAGGGGAATTCTAGGTTTGTAGATGCCAGATTTGGAGCGAGTATTCATGTTATGCAGGGAGGTGTGTGGTTGGGGTGGTGTAATGGGTGTTAGGAGCAAACCTCGATCTAGTGGAGATGGAGGGGAGCTTGGGTTGGAAGAAGAGGAAGAAGAAAGGGTAGACAAAGAAGGCTGAGTGGTGTCAGGGATAGGCAGCTGGGGTTGTAATGGAAGAGATGGTCCTGGAGGCAATGATGGTCCTAGATGCAATGCAGGACTGGAATCAGTTTGTACAGCAGGTTGCATGTGAGCAAATGGAAAGATTTGTTCAAGAAATATAGCATGCCTAGATATAAAGACACGTTTAGTGCCTAGCTACAGACATCTGTACCCCTTGGAATGGCAGCAAAACACAGGGTTGTGACCTGGGTTCAAGTTTATTAGTGTTGTAGGGGCGCAAATAAGGGAAGCATTGGCAGCCGAACACACTAAGGGTAGTGTAATCGGGTTGGGTCTGAAAGAGAACATTAAATGGGGATTTGTTACTAAGAAGAGGAGTTGGCAGGCGATTAATCAAGTAGACAGAGTTGGAGACAGCATCTGCCCAAAATGTTTTTGGCATGGAGGTAGTGAGCAGAAGTGAAAGAGACATGTCTATGATGTGTCGATGTTTCCTTTCTGCGATGCCATTCTGTTGGGGAGTATTGGACATGAAATCTGATGTATTATCCCTGTTTTTGTAAATAGGTCTCGAAAGTTATTGTTGCAATACTCTCCTACCCCATCAGACCGAAAATATACAATTGTTGAAGAAAGCATGTTTTCAACCATTGTTTTAAACTGTAAAAAGATGGAATAGACTTCCATTTGTGAGACAATGGATACAACCATGTAAAATGACTGAAATCGTCAATAAAGATAACATAGAAGTTAAATCCAAGATGTGAAGTGGAAGGCAAGGGCCCCCAAACGTCAGAATGGATAAGTTATAAAGGCCTACTTGCTCTAGTGGATGCTAAAGGGAAAGACAATCTGTGTGCCTTGCTCATAGAGCAAGCAGTACATTGCAACTTTGTTCTAACTGAAAAATCTAAAACACGAGATAGAGTCTACAAAACAGGCGGGGCGGGATGGCCGAGCCGAAGATGCCAAAGAGAGTTTGTGGGTGCTTAGGAGGCTTGAAGAGCTATGGGGGTAAGTTGTGGTTGGTGTGGTAATGGATAGAATCTATTCTCAACTAGACCGGTCAAAATAGTCTTCTTTGTGTGTTTGTCCTGAATCACAAACCCATTAGAAGAGAAAGATATGATGCAATTATTATCACATGCCAAACGATACACTGAAAGCAAATTTTTAGTCATGGAAGGGGCATGTAAAATATGAGAGAGATATAATGGAGTAGTAGGTGTAGAAAGAGTGGAGGTACCCATATGTGCAACAGGCAATGATCTATACATGAAATATGCATATTGTTAGCTCTAAGCTTATGTTTATGTTAGTGTTTGATTAGAATTAGTACTATTTTAATATAGTTTTTGGTTTTTGTAGAAAATAAGAGCAAGATGCAGAATTGCGGTAAAAAGTGACTCTAATGGGTAACCTTAATTACTTCGATTGCAAATCTATGATGGGATTGATTTAAGCTTCATGTTAAATTTCATGAAGTCAGCTTTCCAACGCCACTGACCGTTCGCAATTCGGAGTTCTGAGCAAAAAGTTATGATCATTGGAAATATAGCACGCGCAAGAGACATGACTAAAAAGAAGAACCATCGAGATGAGATTGGATGGATGAGATCGATACAACGGGTTTTTGTTTAATAAAGAAAAAAAAGAAATATGAACTTAGTTCCGGTTCGGTTCAAGAAAAAGAAAAAAAAACAGAACGACCAGAGCCGAAGCTCGGGCCGTCCAGAACAGAGCAGCGCTCGAGCGCCGGTGTGGGGCAAGGCGGCGTGAGACTCCAGCGAGGCTGGGCTGAGCGCTGGCGGGGCCATTCAATGGCAGAACAGCGACTGACGGCTGACGGCGAGGTTTCATTCGACGGCGACGGATTCACGGCAGAGCAGCCCACGACGAGAGCCGTGTTCATTCTAAAAATAGAAAATAGTGTTCAAATTGGAAACTCGAGCTTCGATTTGGACTCCTACTTTGATTAGGAATCGAACAAGGATCGGGTTTGAAGTTTCAATCGTCTATAAAAACCGAGCTTTTGGTCGAGAAAAGGGGGAACTTCCAGAGAAAACAAAAAGAAAAAATGACTCCCGGCTGGAAAAACCAGAGCTTTTAGATAGAGAATTTCCAGCGGAAAAATAGTACCTTTGAGGGACTGTTTCTGCCGGATTCCGGTGGAACTTTGGCCGAAAGGGAGCTTTGGCCGGAGGAAGGAGAGAAGGCGGCCGGAAGAGAGGAGAAAGGCCGGGTTTTGGGCTGATTTGCAAAACTGCTACAGTAACCGAGGCTAAGTGGAGAAGACGATGAATAGTATCTGTACATGAATAGTGATTTTGCTACAGTGCTCGTGAACAGTGTTTTCTAGTGAATAGTAAATAATGACTCTGACAAATCAACAACGTTCTCCTTGTCCGATGGCCGGCTAAATTCGCGTCTAAGGCGTTGATGAAACCCGAGTAAATTGGTTGTATTATTTTCTTTCTCTCAATCTTAACTTTTACCTTAATTGGTGTATGGATCTTATTATAGAATCACTGTTAATTTATTGAGGTTTATTCTATGTGCTCAAGAGAGGCTAGAGTGAATTCTTGTGAGTTTCAATCTGAAGAATACTTGCGTGTCCGAGAGGAACATAAGTAGACTAAGGTGTTATAAAGGAATAAAGTTTCATTGATTTATACTCAAGAGAGATAGATCACAGCTCCATGATTTAATTGATTTATGTGTTACATCCGAAAGGAGAGCACGATATTTTGAATTGACGAGTATATGTCCGAGATGAATATGCTAGCCAATTAGGAATTTATTCAAAAGAGAGAGAGAGAGAGAGACAATAAGCTGGTTTATTGTGTGGTGGTTTCAAAGCCTTGGCACTTCTCCATATTCGTTTAATTAGTTAAAGTTTACTACTTTTTTAGATTAAATCAAACTACAACTTTTCTTTCTCTTGAATTTGATAAATTGTTTAACCATCCCTGAGGTTCGACAACCCTTTAATACTCGCCGTAGTACAATTACCCTGTGCACTTGCAAGAGTTTTATATTTAAACGATCGGGCAGTTCCTGACCATTGCCCACCGTAACATAAACAAAGCCATTGTAAAGCTGGTTCATGGAGAGGGAAGAGAAATTTGATGAAATATGATCAGATGCCCCTGAGTCCACATACCACGATGAATCGGGAGCAATATTTGGAGTAACCAGCAATGCCGAATTGGAACTTGCAGAAGTTGTGGCCTGATAGCTATGATTGAAGCGATGATGACAGTCAAGAGCCTCATGGTTGGTCTTCCCACAGATCTGACAGGGAGAGGAGGAAGGATTGGTGTAGCCCCGGCCACGACCATTGCCTCTATTGCGAGAGAAGCCGCGACCATTGCCCCGGTTGTTGTTGTTGTTGTTGCCTCGGCCACTGTTCTGGGACCGATTCGGGTGGTTGAACCGGTTGTTGGAGGCAAAGTTGGCCCTAGGACCATTCACAGGGGCTTGAGAAGAGACCATCATGGCTGATGTATCAAGCATAGATGCAGCAGAAGAAGTATTTTCCATTGCCAGATGGGCTTCTTCAGACATAAGGAAACTACAAAGCTCATCAAGAGACAGGTTGAGATACGGAGCGAGTACGAACAACAGATTTGAAGGGTAAATACACAGGTGAGAGCCCGTGGAGTGTGTAGAAGATAATGTCCTCAAGAGGGAGGTGCTCAAAGACAGAAGACAACTTATTAGTGATGTATTTGATTTTGTCAAGATAAACAACCATGGGATCACCACCAAGCTTAATCTGGAAAAGTTGTAGTTTCAACTGATGAATATGGGAACGGGATAGACTAGCAAAACGTTTTTCTAGAGCTGACCAGATATCTTGAGAGGAAGTAAGACAAAAAAAGGTAGGTAGGACAGAGGGTGTGACAGACGCTTGAAAACAAGTGGTGAGATGCAAGTCAATAACATGCCAATCCTCGTATTTGGGATCAACAGAAATAGAACCATCATTACCATGAAGGAACTGAGCAGGGCAGGGACAGCTGCCATCAAGGAAACCATAGAACTTGTGAGCAGAGAAGACAGATTGGATTAGGGACCGCCATACGATGTAGTTGTAAGAATCGAGCTTTAGGGTGACAAGAGAAGACAAGTTAGTGATAAGAAATTTCAGAGCGGGAGGAATATGATCTGGAGAAGAAGATGAGGAAGTCATTGGGCTAGGAGGAGGTAAAGTGAAGAGAAAACATAGGCCCCCTGGCTGCTGATACCATGAAGAAACTTTTGGTAAAATGTATTGTCATTTCATACCATAGTTCAATACAATGTACATATTTATAGATGTTTTCATGTAAACCCTAGATGAGATCGATCCTTCTAGAGTGGATCCTTCTAGAGAGATGTGAAGATAAGATAAAATATCCTTTGACAACTAATGTGATAACAAATATCTCATGTCTTATCATTATAACTAATTACTTATGATTAATCTAATGATGGAGATGAGTGAGTATTATTATGACAAACAATCGCAACAGTTAGTAGAACTTGTATGGATAGAGAATTATAAATAGTCTATTAAGGATGACGAATGCCGTCGTATGGACGTTATTCTCGAGAATATATGAGGCATGAGCTGTTATTGGGCACTCGAATGCTAATGCAATCACAGCGGATCTAAACTGAATGTTTACAGTCTCTCTTTAAAGTTGATATTGAATTCAGGAACTGTCTGTAGTTTCTGAATTCTCTCCTTCTAAGGCATTGGTTAATCGGCCGAGAGAGGTCGCGTGGTTTTTTCCACAATGGGGTTTTCGACGTAAAAAAATTACCTGTGTTCTTCTATTGTTTATTTGAATCTGGTTCTCTTTCTTAGGCTGATTTAATTCAAGGTGAATTCTTGAATTCGTAGTTCACGTACTATTGCGTTAAATCTCGCTAAATTGCCATAGAAGTCATCAAAAACACCTTAATCGGTGCTCAACTGATCCGTGTAACAACCATCATTGTTAAAATGCAACATTCGTATTAAGTTGTACTCTTGACACATGGCAATTGGCATAAGAGTACAGTTTAGAATTGTTATGTGAATCTTGAATTATCTAATATTGTTCTTCTATTGCATTGTATGAAAAAACAAATGAGTGAATTGGAGATTATGATAAATGATTGTGAGTCGTCGTGTTAATGTTGAATTAAATTCTAATTTTAAAAGCTAGTCAATGAACTATGAGATGCTAGATGATTTTTTTTATAGATAATATCCATGAGATTATTATTATGCAGAGATTGAAATTATATATATAGGGAAAGTTTAAATAAAATCGCTCTCATTTGGATTGAAATTTTATATATATATATATATATATATATATATATATGTATATATATATATTATGTTATCATTATTGAACTGCTTGTAAGAAAATCACATCTAATTTTTAGCTTCAGATCTTCTAAGTATGCATTATACTCATGCATCCCAGTGGATGTAGGATATCCAGTATTGGAGCAAACTATGTTTTCCACATAATGAATTCATGTGCCTTTTGTGTTTGCTTGTTTTTTCTTCCGTTGATGTGCATGTAGATTAAGGATTTTTGGATGTGTAAAAGGTATTTGCCTTGAATTTTGTTATGTTGTATCCACATCTCTTAGTTTGTTTTTTCCATCAATTACAAACTAGGTATATATATTGAAGTACTTTTGACAAAAATCTAATTTTCTAGGAGCTAAAGACTTACTCGTTTTGAATGGTTACTGAACTCTAGCAATTTTGTGGATAATCTTTTACTAGCCAGCTACAAGTAGGGAAGAGAGAAATGAGTCCAAATTTTCTCAACTGAGGCCATTGTGGATTAACTAAGGAAGTTAATAGTTAATACATGTTCCAACGAACATGTCCAACAAAACTCTCCAACTATGATGTGGTGGGTTTTAGTTGGAAAAGGAAGAAGTGATCTTCTACAACTTCAACATGCCAATTGAAGGGTTCAATTAAAAATTAAATCATATGACTCCAGCTCAGTAGTACTTGTTGGGAATGCCTTGAACTGCCATGACATTAAGAACAAGGAGAAAGAAGAAGTGCAGAGAGAATGTTGGACCTCACGTGCGAGTTCGAGGTTAGAGCTCACTGGCAAATCTCATGCGTGCCAGATTTGGTGTTCGCCCCCACGGATGTGACTCCGGGTTATTCCAAACTTCTTTGTTTTGGACGATCTTGTAGGGAATATTTCCCTAATTGGATTGGGGATGGGATTTGCAGTTCTAGCATCAAGGCTTTAAAGGAGTGTGATTATCTCTTCTCTTCCTCTAAGCTCAAGGGTTTGATTGTGATACACTTGAGGGGTAACGCTTGTTTATGCTCAAAGTTGAGAAAGGGTTTGGGTATATTTTGTGCTTATATCTCATCTATTTTTCGGAGGTTGCATGTTTAAGTACTCTAGTTTTCTATAAAATAGTGGAAAGGGAACCCTTTCTTGGCGGTGCTGTTTTCCGAACAACACCCAATTTTTGTACAATGCTTGTAGAAATATCTCATGTTCATCTTCAGTCACCTATCCAACAATGTTATTAACATTTGTCATTAATGGGATGGACGTTGCACTTACGGATATGGTGGTCTGATGACCACTTTAGCATGGAAAATGCTCTAATTCCACGTTACTATTACTGGGCCTGAAAAAAAAAACGTTTGGGGTCTATTTCATTGAACCCCGTCTCCAGTATGGGTTGCCTTACGCCTTGTCACATCAAAGTTCAAACCTACCCTTCAAAGTTTGAAAGTGGCCCATGGCCTAACATGGATCTATTGATCTAATAGAACAAACCCATGTCAATTCACTTTCAACCAAGGTTTCAAATGACTTCAAAGTTTGCACATCAAATATGTAAAAACGCTTCGCGTACCTTAACTTTTCTACAATTTTACCCACGAGGCTGATGTGGCAAGCCTAAAAGGACAATGTCACATTTAAGGGTGTAAACGAGCCGAGTTTGGGCATGGCTCAAAATCTAAAATTTTAACTCGAGCTCGGTTCTGCTCATAAGAAGCCCATACCCTCCCAGCTCAGGCTCGGCTCGTTAATATTTTTGTAGCTCAGCTCGAGCTCGAGTGCTTACTACAGGGAAGCTTAGCTCAGGCTCGACCCACTCGAATTTTGTTTTCTTTTGATTTTGTAAATATATTTATTGTAAATATATGTATAAAATAATGAGCCAACCCCAAGCTTTGTTCGAGCCGAGTCTAAATGAGCCGAGCCGATCCAAGTACTTATGTGCTCGAGCTCGGCTTGTAGTGGGATGAACTCAAGCCAAGCTAAAATTTGAGCTGATCCGAGCTGAGTAAGATCAACTCATGAGCCAGCTCAGTCCGTTGACACTACGGTAGCAATAGCTACCTGCATGTCTTTTTATCGCCGGTGTGGTCTTTGACAAAAAATCATTGGGTTGAAAAGTATGATAAATCGACTATTTATTTTGTGAACCAACCAGATTCTCTATCAGTTTATCTGAAGGCGGTTTCGATAGAGAAATAAAAAATTCACCTAAAATGCATTCACAACAAGGAGGTTTGGGTAAAGAAATTAAAAATTCATCTCAAAGACTTGAGTATCATCCAACTTTCACCAAATTCACCTGAATTTACCTTAAATTAGTGAGTAGGTCCAGAGGACTTTCACAAAATTCGCCACCTTCATAGTGACAGATTCATGGGGAGTGGCCACATCAAATTCAGCAGGTGAATTTGATTCTCCCGTTTTTCACTGTCCAAACAGACCCAACAGTCAATTAAGTGACTAGATTACTTCTTTGCACATTAACTTGTTAGTACCTCTTATTAGCAGTGCTCAAAATCACATGTTTTCTGCTACTTTTCTTATATGTTTCACTTCATTCACCCAAGTTGTAAGTGCATGCAATGGTGGGAAATATTATTCTAAACCTTGGTTATTTTGCACTTGACTAAAAATCCTGAGTCCGCCACTGCTAATAAGCAAGCCAACTATGAGTCCATGCATGCTGTATCAACATAATGGGGCATCAAGCATTATAGGGCTTTCATATTATGTTAAGCAAAACTCTAAGATTCACTAGTGTAAGGACTGTTAGGGTAAGCAGTTCACATATCCAGAGAAACAATAGTATAATACCACTTTTATTCTAAGTGACAATGTCGGTCAAATATATAGGCTTTCCATGTAGTTATATTGAAGTGCACAGAATCATTCACTAAAAAAAGGTTTATAAAAATTTAAAGCGAGTTCATTTCTTTCTTGAAAAGGGTAGACATGCATGCCTCTTGAGTTGTGATTTCAACACAAACATGACAACAAGAAGTAGTGGAGTACTGGGGCATGCTGTTCCCCCCAAGCCTTGAGCATTATAGACCAGCAGAGTGCACCAACGTGCTTAGCAAAGGTGAGCTTTTTAAAAAAAAATAGAATCATGGTGTTCCCTGAAAATACGTGAAAGCAGTAACCAATAAAATTCCTCACACGGGAGACCAGACATCCCCACATCTCAAGAAGCCCTTTTCCTTTTCCTGTGCATGATTCACTTTGCTATTCTTTTTGCCTCCTTGCAGTACCCTTCCACTCGAATGTCCAACTAGAGCCCTTTCTGAGTAGGTAATTAACTTTGATCCAGTTATTTGTCCCTAATAAAAGGTTACTTATCTGCTTTTTAGTGATTTTCCTTGTGTTTTAGCAACTGATAGCTTATTATGAGAATTCAATTCATCAAGTACACAATGAGGTTTATGTATTACAACATAGTCCAACAATGGGTTTATCTTGAAAATGAAAAGAGATTACCTAATTATATGGAACCTTTATTTGGAGTCCGAACAGTGAGTGAAACCCTTATTTGCAGTTTGGTGAATTTATTAGTAAGAAATTACAAATTAAATAAGTAATAAGAAGGTTAATATGTGCCCTTGCTCACTCGCATCGGCATGAGGCAAGCGTGCCTTAATTGGGGAAAGCAGATGATTAAAACCCGCCAACCCCCTGTTTTAACATGCGCTGCCGGATCGAAATCTGACCGGCCGTGGCACCAGGAGCGCATATTTAATGGAACTCAATTTTGAAGAGAAAGAGAATTTTCAATGATGTAAAGACCTGTGTTGTGTACATTATTTATAGGGAAGACCCATGGAGACAAATCCGGGGTGAATCCCTATAGATCATGGGAGAATATTACAGAGGATCCCAGATTGGGAGTAGATCATGGGAGAATATTACAGAGGATCCCAGATTGGGAGTAGATCATGAGAGAATATTACAGAGGATCCCAGATTGGGAGTAGATCATGGGAGAATATTACAGAGAATCTTAGATTGGGATATAGTTCCCTTAATACACCCCTGCAAACTCAGGGCGGGTGAGTAGCCATGAGTTTGGTAGTGAGAGACTGAAATTGAGCGATGGGCAGCGGCTTGGTAAGTATGTCTGCAAGTTGATCTTTAGATGAGACATGGCGAACCTCCATGTGGCCAGCGAGAACTTGTTCCCGAATATAGTGATGATCAATCTCAATGTGTTTGGTGCGAGCGTGGAAGACTGGGTTGGCGGTGAGGGCAATGGCGGACTGATTGTCACACAATAGTGTTGGCGTGCGAGGAGGCGAGATACCTAGAAAGTTGAGAACCATAGAGGCCCAGACAATTTCGGTGGCTGTGGAGGAGAGCGCACGATATTCTGCTTCAGTGGAGGAGCGGGAGACTGTGGCTTGCTTTTTAGATTTCCAAATGATAAGGTTGGGGCCCATGAAGACGCAGTATCCGGTGACGGACCTTCGATCAAGGGGGTCGCCGGCCCAGTCAGAGTCGGAGTAGGCAGTAAGAGTGGAGGCTCCGGGTTGGAAGAGAAGACCACGGGACAGAGTGCCTTGAAGATACCTGAGGATCCGCTTAACAGCCATGTAGTGTGTAATGGTGGGGTTATGCATATGTTGGCAGACATAGTTCACGGCATAGGCAATGTCGGGGCGGGTGTTTGTAAGGTATTGGAGGGCACCGACGATGCTTTTATAGTGGGATGGGTCAGGAAATAGGGGGTCAGTGGGGGAGGTGGGGGGTCGTTTGTGGCCAGTAGGGGTGGGTGTTGGTTTGCAGTGATCCATTTGGGCACGGTGGAGAATATCGCGAGCATAGTGTGCTTGAGAGAGGAAGAGGTCATTTGGGGTGGTGGTGAATTCAATACCGAGAAAGTGGTGAAGGGGACCCAGGTCTTTGACGGCAAAGGCACGACCAAGAAGGGAGATAATGTGGTCCAGGAAGGGAGCATGAGAGCCAGTTATTAGAATATCATCGACATAAACGACAAGGATAGTGACTTGGGAGCCTTGTTGGTGAAGGAAGAGGGATGTGTCGGCGTGGCATGACCGAAAGCCAAGATGGGTTAAGTAGGAGGAAAGTTTGGCGTACCATTGGCGAGGGGCTTGTTTGAGACCATAGAGGGCTTTGTGAAGGTGACAGACGTGGTGAGGGTGGGAGGGGTCAATGAAGCCGGGGGGTTGGGCCATGTAGAGTTCCTCAGAAATTGTGCCATGAAGAAAAGCATTAGAGACATCGAGTTGTTTGATGGCCCAAGCATGGGAAAGAGCAAGGCTGAGGACAATGCGGATGGTATAAGGTTTGACCACTGGGCAAAAAGTCTCATGATAGTCATGGCCTTCTTCCTGAGTAAAGCCTCTGGCAACCAGGCGAGCCTTGTATCTGGAAATGGTACCATCAGGGCCACGCTTGATCTTATAGGTCCATCGACATCCAATGATGTTGGAGTTGGGTGGGGGTGGGACGAGGCTCCAGGTGCCTTGATTGATGAGGGCATTATACTCAGAGCGCATGGCAACACGCCATTCTGGGAACTGAGCGGCAAGGCGGTAGGAGGTAGGTGCTGTTGCAGGGGGGGTTTGGGTGGTGAGAGAAAGAGGGATGCGAGGACAGAAGATGCCGGCTTTGCTGCGAGTAATCATTTGGTGAGTAGGGACAGGGGAAGGATTGATGGGGGTAGGAGAGACAGGGGGTAGAGGTGAGGAGTCAAGGGGAGGGTGAGGGGGAGGGGATGGGATGTGATGGGAGGATGAGGAAGGTGATGAGGGGTGAGAGGGAGGTACCGGTGGTAGAGGATGAGGGGAAAGAAGGGGGGAGGAGGGGGGTGGTGGTAGTGGGGAGTGAGAGCGGAAGGGGAAGTCATGTTCAATGAAGCGGACATGACGAGAGATGTAAACGTGGTGAGTAGACGGGTCGAGGCACCTATAGCCTTTGGTAGTGGGACAGTAGCCGATGAAGACACAAGGGACGGACCGGACTTCTAATTTGTGTTTGGAGTAGGGGCGAGTCCATGGGTAGCATCGACAGCCAAAGACACGGAGGTGAGAGTAGTCGGGAGGGGTATTATGAAGTAGTTGGTAGGGGGAGGCATGATGGAGGATGGGGGAGGGAAGCATATTAATGAGGTAGGTGGCGGTACAGACGGCATAGACCCAATAGGTGGGAGGCAAGTGGGCGGAAGTGAGTAGGGTAAGGGTGGTTTCAATAATGTGGCGATGTTTGCGTTCAGCGACCCCATTTTGTTCAGGTGTATGAGGGCAAGAGAATTGATGAGTAATCCCGTGGGTGTGGAAGTGAGAGGTGAAATGGGAATTGACAAATTCACGGCCGTTGTCAGAACGGAAGGTGGTGATACGATGGTGGAATGCATTTTCAGCCATGGATTGGAAGGTAAGGAAGGTGGCGAAGGCGTCAGACTTGAGTTTGAGGGGGTAAAGCCAGGTATAGCGTGTGAAGTCATCTATAAAGATGATGTAGTATCGATAGCCAAGAAAAGAGGTGACGGGAGATGGTCCCCAGAGATCGGAGTGGATGAGTTGGAGAGGGCGAGTGGTGGAGCGATGAGACTTTGAAAAGGGCAATTTATGTGATTTGCTAACATGACAACTATTACACTCTAAGTGTTTTATTTTAGAAACATGGAAGGGGAATGAGGAAACAATGGTCTGAAAAGTGGTGGAGGCTGGGTGTCCGAGTCGTTGATGCCAGATGGTGGAGGAGGAGGTAGTAGTAGTGAAGGCACTTGGGATTGTAATAGAGAGGGGGTAGATGCCATTCTGACTTGGACCGCGATAGAGGAGGTGACCAGTCTTGTTATCCTGGATAGACACATCAGAGGCAGAGAAGGTTAGAGAGCAATCATTGTCACGTGCAAGTTTGTGGACAGAGAGAAGGTTGTGGGCAATGGAGGGAGTGTGGAGGACGGTAGAAAGGTGGAGTTTAGAGTGGGGGAGAGTTAGGGAGGAGCTTCCGGTAGAGGAGACAGGGAGGGATTTACCGTTACCTATGTTGACATAAGGAGGGCCAGGGTAGGGAGAGGGGGAAGTGAGCTGGGTCGCATCCGGGGTAATGTGTTCGCTTGCACCGGAATCGAGTAGCCAGTTTGAGGGGCATTGAGCCCCACCATTTGTTTGCGCGGTCATGGCAACGGCACGGTTCCCGTTTGGACCCACGTAGGAAGCGTTGTAGCGGGCACCACATTTTGGGGCACTATGGTCAAAGGACCCACATATTTGGCAGGAGTGGCGAGGGGGACGGAATCCACCACGTCCACGACCGTGTCGCGGGTAACCCCCATCCCCGCGGCGAAGAGTGGGGCGGGGAGGGCGAGAGGGTGGTACAGGGGGAGTGGGGAGGAGTCCCTGAGCTGCATAGGCAGTAGCCGGTGAGGGGGGCCGTGGTGGCCAGAGGGGCACCCGAGTGAGGGCCAAGGAGGAGTTGACTTAGGGCCGCTGTGAGAGGACCCAGGAGGGCATGTGGGCTGGGGACGGAAGTGGAGTTGACAGTGGCGACGTGAAGTGCCGTAGGATGTGCGAGCGGCGGTCCGGCAGGGGCAGTTTGTTGGAGTTTGAGAGCGGCTTCCTCGGCGAGGAGGAGGTTCCATAGTTCGGCAACGGGGACGAGGGTGCCACGGGCACGAATTCCGGTGGCAAAGGCGGTGTAGTCTGGAGGAAGACCGGCGAGCGTCTGGTGGAGCAAGTCAGCATCGTTGAGCGAAACTCCAACGGCAGCCAGTTGGTCGACCAACTGCCGGAGCTGGTCAAGATAGGCCGCCATCCCGGTGGAGCCAAAGCGACACTGGCGGAGCTCACCCATGAGATGGATGACCGCTGCCGGAGAAGCTGACAGGTACCGAGTAGCGACGGCGTTCCACAGTTCAGCGGCGGTTTTGTGAGTGAGGAAGTGACGAACGAGCTGCTGCTCGATGGTGGCGCGGAGAAAGACCAGAAGGTGATGATCTATGGCGAGCCATTCTGAGTAAGAGGGGCGAGCAGATGAGTCGGCCGACGAGGGGCATGGCAGAGAGCCGTCGACATAGGGGAGGAGATGGTAGGCGGCCAAGACGGAGGCGGTGGTCGTGCGCCAGACCAGGAAGTTGGAGCCGTCAAGGCGGACGGTGATCAGACTGGACAGGTTGGAGACGATGAATTTTATCGAGGTGGGGACTGATTGGAGAAAATCGGCCGTGGTGGGAGGGTGATCCATGGAGAGGATGAGAACGAGCCGGCGAGGCGACTGGAGGAAGAAAGGTGGGTTTTTTTTTTGTTTTTTTGTTGTGTGTGAATGTGGCCGGAGGAAGTGACGGGTCGGGGAGGGTGATCGAAAAGAAGTGAGGCGGAGAGGGAGGAGGCGACTGGGCGACAGGGTGACGGAGCAGGGGGGGAAGAGACGAAGCAGGGCGAGGGGAGAAGGGGCTGTGGGCGACGGCGAGCGGACTGGGGAAGTAGCCGGCGACGAGGCTAGCAATAGCCGGAGGAGGGTAGCCGGCGGTGAGGAATAGTGGAAAAACAGTAGTGAGGGAGATGAGGGAGAGGAATGGGAAGGGGCGGTTGGTCTCGAGGAAGGTGATGGGCTCGAGGCTCGAGGCAAGGGGATGGGCTCGAGGACCGAGGGTGATGGGATAGAGAGTGAGGGGAAAAAGGGGAAAAAGAAAGACGAATGGCGCACGTTGTGTTAGGCGTTAGCCTGGTCTGGCTCCTGATACCATGAAGAGAAAGAGAATTTTCAATGATGTAAAGACCTGTGTTGTGTACAGTATTTATAGGGAAGACCCATGGAGACAAATCCGGGGTGAATCCCTGTAGATCATGGGAGAATATTACAGAGGATCCCAGATTGGGAGTAGATCATGGGAGAATATTACAGAGGATCCCAGATTGGGAGTAGATCATGAGAGAATATTACAGAGGATCCCAGATTGGGAGTAGATCATGGGAGAATATTACAGAGAATCTTAGATTGGGATATAGTTCCCTTAATAAATTTGATAAAGTTTTGTTTGCTTTAGAATGCAAGTTGATTTCGTCTAACAGGAGTGACTACATAATAGTGGCCTACTAGCTGCAAGAAGAAAAAAAAGTTGCTGCTAAATTGCCAGACTACTTTATACCTTCGTTATTTGTCCTCGTCCATAGCATTCGTATGTGTCTTTTTAACTTAATCTTTCCAATAAATGCCCACATCTTGGACATTACTTAAGTGGTCCAAAGAAATAACACAAATTAAGATTGCTCCATCCCACATTAATAGTCTGATTTGGTTTTCCAAATTAAAATGAACTGGTTTTGCTTTATTTTGGAAAACAAAATATGACTATTAATATGGGATGAAGGGAGTACTATGTAGGGTTCTCTTTAACAGGCAGTAATAAGAATTTTCATGGTATAATGGAGCATTTAAGCATGACATGTTTCATGACTAGATCCCAATACTAGATGGACCAAAGTCTCTTCAAATAACTTTTCCTCCACATAAACGAGTTTGCTATAGACTCATCGGCCAGTAAACTTGAAAAAAAATAAGTGTCTTTTTCAAGTCCAGTGGCTTTTTTCCGTTAAATTTGTGGCTGTCATTACCAGTCCATCGCCTTCAATAAACTAGTGAATTGCCATTTGTCAATGTACTAAAAGTCAATATCAAATAATGCGAGATGTGAAATAATTGGCCCTGTTACTCGGTGAGACAAGACCTTCAACTACTTAAACTGCAATATTTGGCTTTTACAGAGGATCCCTATGCCATGCATTGCACATCTTGTTGCTACCATAATCCAGCCAAATTATAAAGCTCTTCAACATAAAGTTCAGTGTCCTAAGCAGCAACTTAATCCAAAAAAAAAAGTTCTAAGCAATAACATTATCTCATTTAACCATTTTTGTGATAATTTTTTATCTTTTTGTGAAATTGCACATAACTAAAGTGTTAAAAAGGTGTCCTAGCACCTCACCAATGGTCATCACTCGCCACTCCAACTGCTGCTTTTTACTAGATAGAGTTCAGATCATAACTTCACATGATATATTTAAGTAAGATGCTGAAATGGCATTTATGGTAGTTCAGAGCACGTTAGCTTTGATTAAACATTAAGAAATGAATGATCACTTCATAAATAATAGGAGCTCAATAAGTTGTAAAGTTCCCATGTGCTTGTTGATGCATGAGTACATGATTAGGTGTGGATAATAACTCCTTGTGGTCAACTTCCTATTTATATAAGTTTGCATCAACAGGCCACTGACTAACTTGTATGTTCATCATTTGGAAACTAAGTGACTAACTAGCGTGCATTGCAATGTTCATACTAAAAAATAAGAAAGAAACAAATAGGTGCCTCTATCTACTTTTCTGATGCACCATCTTCAAACCTTCATTAAGAGCTGTGTTTCCCTTCTCCTCTATTGTACAAGGGCTGATTACTTTTTATTATAATTAATTGTGTCCGGTCGCATATTCGAAATATGCATCCCGTGCATGGCGAGCCATCGGATTTCAATCCAAGAGCTTACACTTAGGGTCAGGTGGGCAGGTGCAGCCAAACCCTCCTGCCTGATCGATATCAGGTGGCCCAAAAAGCTCTACGAATGCTGGTGCGCATTAGGGCTGTACCAAAAATCCGGACCCGACTCAACGCGGATGGAACCTATCCGACATTGACCCAGGTCGGGTCGGGTCGGGTCTCGGGTAGGGTCGGTTCCAAGGTTTTAAAACCCGGGTTCTATCTCGGGTCAGGTCGGGTTTTACTTTAAAATAACCAAGAACATACCCTATCCAAGATATACCATTTAAATTACTTATTTTATAATATATATAATTTTTTATTATTATTATAATTATATATATTATTTTATTAAAAAATTTTATAATTATATTAATTATTTTATTAAAATCTTGATTTTATCTTGTATTCTCGGGTAGGGTAAGGTATTATAGGTTTTATCTCGAGTAGGGTCGGGTATAGCAAAACCCAACCCGAGATGCAGCCCAGTGCGCATGAACGCTAATTAAAAGTAAACGTGTTGGAGGGCAAACTATACCTACATGAGTTTTACAAAAGCTTCACCAAAACACTTCAGCTTCCACCTGCTCGCCATACCATGATGGCATATCATTTGCATTCAACCTGGCCATGAATGGCCAAGCACATGTACTGAACTAGAAGTTATCCTCCTACTCAATGTCACTTGGGAAGCACGCAGAGGAGCCCTCTTGGTCTCCGACAGCATCAAAGTCTAGTGCTTTTTATATTCAAACTCTTCTGAAAAGCCTCATCTCCTCTGTTATTTAACATGGAGTGGGGAATCTTTCCAGTACATAATCAATCACTGACTGCTTTTGACTTGGATATGATCTAATTTTTCTGTCTAAGAATGAGTTGGGATGATGCTGAGCTACATTATAGTACTTACCTTTTCCTTTTTCTAATCTCTTTTCCTATGTTATGGTGCTATATAAAAGATTAAGCCTACAACTAAAACAAACAATGCAGCCCCTGGTGGGTGGCTATTACTGTTACGACTCACTCATGGCCTGCAAACCATATTTGATGCAGCATTTCCTCTCCAATTTTAGCCGACGATAATTTCAACCATTTTTTGTGCTTTTTTAGCAATGTTTGCTTTTATTATTTCTTTTGAGTCAAAAACAGTTATTTGCAAATAGTGCTTTCTAATCGTACATAAAAAATACTTGAGACATTTCTATAATAACATACATTGCATGAAAAGGGCTTAGAGAGAGAGAGAGGTAATACAACTTTCACTAAAAAAAAGTCATTTGCAAATTGTACTTTAATATGAATACATTAAAAAAAAATCAATATGCTGTGCGTTAGCACCACCTTCTTTCAACACATTCCATATATCTGCTCAGCAGAACTTTTTTCTTTGTAATACAATTTTGTTAGTCGATCCAGCAAAATGAAATCCTAAATCCATGCAGGAGCTAAACATTCAAGATTAATTATGAGAGAAACATCTGAATTTTTTTAAAGAAAATTTGATGACATAAATTTGCACCATACGTCGAATTAGATAGCACAAGTTCATCTGCAGAAAAGCATGGAGGTTTTATAAAGAAAGGAATATTAGATCTAAATCTACAGTTGCCACCATTCTTTCCCTGTGTCCACTTACATGAAACTTTTACAACTTGATGGAACTAAAGGAGAAACAAGAAGTGTGCTTCACAGCTGAAAAGTGGAAAAGAGAAAGTGAGTGGAGGTTATAGATGGGAAGGTACATTCAAAAGGATCATAAATCTGACCCCGGTGAAAAAGAATCCGGTCATGTAGCAAACAATGATCAAAAGAGAAGAGAAAAACTAAACACACAAAGAACATGACGAAAAATTAACACTACTAGCAACCATTTTCGTCTTCCTCTTCTCAGCATCACTAAACTCACCGGATTCTTCTTCGCCGGTCAAACCTGCATTTGATTCTTTCCAGCTTTCTGTCTCTATCTCTAAGTAAAACAAAAAAGATCATTCTATTAATTTTAAGTTTCATCCAACTGACTCTGGACTCGCTGAAGGGCACCTGATAAGCTCCAGTATGTTCACAACTTCACCCATGTCCGGCCTATTAGAAGGCACTTGTGATGTACAAATCAAACCAAGCTTCATCACAGGGACTGCTTCTTCGCCTGGAAACTCACCCCTTAGTCTGGGATCCACACATTCCTCAACTTTTCCTTCTTCCAAGGCGCCCCTCACCATATCACAGAGAACTACCACATCATCTTCCATATACTCCACAGGCCGCCTCCCGGTCACAGTCTCAAGCACTAGAACGCCAAATCCATACACATCACACTTGTCTGTTATCTTAACAGTACGGCAAGCAAACTCCGGTGCCATGTAGCCCAATGCACTTTGTATCTTGCTACTCAGGACATACCTGTCCAGCATAGGCAGTAGCTTGGCCAAACCATAATCGCCAACCTTTGGTTCACCAGATCCATCAATCAAGATATTGCTGGATTTCAGATTGTAATGGATCACATTCATCTTATGCAAGTGATCTAGGCCCTTTGCCATCCCAAGAATAATGTTAAACCGATCCCGCCAAGAAAGGTAGCTTGACAAGCCAGCAGAGGTCTCATGGAGGTGCTTGTAGAGACTACCTCCAGAGACAAATTCATAAATCAGAAGCTGCAATGACTGAGTCCAATAGTATCCTTCAAGGGCAACTATATTCCCATGGCGGACCTTTCCAAGCTTTTTAACTTCTCTTTCAAAGTCTTCTTGAGATTTGACAAGGCTTGAGACTGTGAGCTTCTTGATGGCAACAGGCCTTCCATCACGAAGGACAGTCCGGTAGACTGCACCAAATCCTCCACGCCCAAGCTCACAGTCCTTGTTCAGGAGGGCATGGGTTCCAGCACTGAACTCCGGTTCCCCAGAGAACATCACAAGCTTACCTGAGTTTGAATCAGTAGCTTGGGAATTCGAGTAGTTGTCATCATCTCCTGTGCGAGAAAGAGTCAGCGCAACTGCAGACCGAGAGGTGGAGGAACGGACGCGCAAGTTGAGAAGTGTTACAAGGACCACCCCAAGGGCAATTACAACTGCCGCTCCAATTGCAATAAGGGCAGAGATGCTAAGAATAATCTTCTTGTGGCGTAAGTTATTAGTTAAGGGGCCTCCACTGGAGTTGGGTTCAGAGGAGTTCGGATTGAGGACAATGGGCTTTGGTAGGACAGCCAGACAAGACCGATTAACGACTGATCCACAAAGAGACGGATTGCCAGAGAGAGAGGAGGGTGGAATGGTGTTAAAAAACGGACCTGCAGGCAGCTCACCCTGGATGTGATTATGGGAAATATTGAAAGAACTGAGATGGAGAAGGTTGGCGAGTTGCTTTGGTATAGTACCAGAGAGGTTGTTTTGAGAGAAATCTATGGTTTCAAGGTTGGTAAGATTGGCTATGGAAATGGGGATAGGACCTGTAAGTCTGTTGTTTGCCAACATCCTGATGAAAACAGAAAATAAACATAAGAAAACAAAAATAATAATCTAACTTTATGATCATGCTCATGTACACGAACATAACAAACTAAACATAAGAAAACGTTCTAGAAATTTAGATGATCATGAATAGTGAATCTATAATTTATGATTAAGAGTGCTATGTTAAAAGATGAACAGGTAAACAAACATATGAAACCGTTTTTGTCACAGGTGAAACACTCCACGCTATGTTTCATGATCCAGCCAAGCACTTGTAATCTTAAGTGGTCCAGTCTTTGCTTGAGAAGGCATCAGGATATTGGTTGACAGCTAAGGCAAACTATGTAAACCCAATCTTAACTTTGACAAAATGCAGCTGGTGGCAAGCAAAAGCTGATATGATACAATATCCTAAATTTGTCAAGGCCCTAGTTTGGCAGGAGAATTAGTGAAAACGAAACCTAAAAGTTGATTGTTAAACACTCGAAGAGCAGATAATGCAGATATCAATATAAAGACAGAAAGTTTTAGGAAAAACGGAAAAACTTACAATGAAGTGAGGGATGAACAGTTTGCAATCTGAGTTGGGATTTTGCCAGTAAGGAAGTTCTTCTCTAACCTCAGCTCCTTCAAAGAAACAGCTCCTCCAATGTCAGAGGGAATGCTGCCATTCAACTTATTCTCGCTCAGGTCCACAACCTTGATGGCCTTCAGATCCCCAATGCTCTTTGGTATATCACCCACAAAAGAATTTCCAGAAAAAACTAAGTACTGCAAGCTGCTTAAAACTCCAATGTTCCACGGAAGATCTCCCAAAAAACGAATTGTTTGAAAAATCAAGGGCCTGAATACTATGGAAACCCGAAGAAATTTCAATTTTTCCACTGAACCTATTACTCGAAATTGACAATTTCTGAATACCCAACTCAAGAATCCATTGTGGAAGATTACCAGACAATGAGTTTCGACTAAAATCCACGGACACAAGGCTCTTGCAGCCTGACATAGAATCCGGCACCACGCCAGTAAACCTATTTCCAGCAAGACTCAAATCCTTCAATGAAACCAAATTCCCCATCGACGCGGGGATCTCACCGGCAAATTCATTGTCGGACAAATCGAGATGTTCAAGACTTCCCATTTCCCCAATCCAATCCGGAAGGTCTCCGGTAAACGAATTTCCACGAAGGCTTACAGAAATACACACAGTGAGCTTCTGCATTGTCTCCGGAAGGCCCCCGGAGAGCAAATTCTCGCTGAAATCCATTGATTTCAGCAGCGGGCAGCCGCCAATGTCGTCTGGCAAGATCCCGGACAGCTTGTTGCCCCTCAGGCTAATCGTCCTCAGGTTGTAAAGCCCATCAATCTTCCTCGGGATCTCCCCATCCAGCAAATTTTCCGAGAGGTCAAGCGAACGGAGCCCATTGAGCCCCCACAGCCCCGCCGGCAGCCCTCCCGAAAGCCGGTTCCACGACAAATTCACTGCCGCGAGTGTCGAGCACTCACCCAAACTCTGCGGGATCTCGCCGGAGAACTGGTTCCCGGCAAGCGAAACGTAGCGGAGGGAGCGGCATTGTTGGAAGAGCTCGTCCGGGATGATGCCGGATAGAGCATTGCCGCTGAGGTCGACAATGCGCAGCGAGGGGAGAGCGCGGGCAAGGCCCGGCGGGAGGACCCCAGAGAAGTTGTTGCGCGAGAGGGAGAGTCGTCGGAGGGCCGAGAGCTGGAGGAGGCCGCGGCCAATGCGGCCGGAGAGCGCAAGCCCGTCGAGAGCAATCTCCGTCACGCGGTCGCTCCGTGGGTCGCAGCGCACGCCGGCCCAGCCGCAGGGGGAGTCATCGTCCTCCGACCATGTCGACAGCCGGGCTTGTGGGTCCCGGAGGTCGGCCTTGAAGACGATCAGGCCCAGCACGTCGTCGTTAAGCTTAGGATCCTCCGACCGGGCCCGGCCGAGGAGCACGACGACGAGCCAAACCGCCAAGAAGAAGGTCGCCGGATTCGCCATTCTCCGAAATCTCAGGCCAGCACCATTACTGGGCTCCAAAAATCGCAGAAGAAGGCGAGTTTGCAGGAGAATGCCGAAAAGATCTCAGATTTTCCCGAACTTGGCAATGTGGGAGCTGAGGGTTGTCATGGCCGCCATTGGAAGGTAAAATGAGCTGAAGATCAGAGCTTTCCTCAGCTGGGTTTCTTCAAAAAAGCTCAGAAATGTCAGAATCTGGCCGCAAAAAATAACCAATGTGACAAAATGAGAAGAGGTTTTAAGAAGAAAAACTTAGAAGCCTCCACCAAACCGCCCAAAATCGAACCTTTCGCCGCCCAAACAGCTCAGAACGGAGGATTTGAACGGAAATCCGGCGAAGAACAGTCGCATTCAGCTTCTTCAGGGAGATTTCTCGGCAGAGGATTTGAAGGAATGGAATGGGAAGCAGGAGTGAGAGGAGGTGAAACCAGTATAAATGGGTAGAAGAAGCTGGCCGGCTACTCGGTCGGAGCTCCGGCAAGGGTTACCGGAGGGGGGAGGGGGTGGAGGCGGAGCCAGCTGCGCAGGTCTGGTTGCTGTCGCCATTAAAAGGATGCGAGTGTCGGAGAGAGAGTGGGGGAGGAGGTGGGAGTGATTATTTTTGTTTGAGGGACTGGAATGTAAAATAAGGGAATGGGGAAAAGTAGAATTAGTTTGAAACGAGGGTGGAGTGAGAAAAAGGGATATTGTTGTGTGATCTTGACCGTACACGTGGGAAAAGAGGCTTTGGTGGACACGTGGAAAGGAAAGGTTGGGTTAGTAATGTCTTAGTTGGCAGGCAAAAGTAGCACCGTAGGAGAGCTGGAGGTGTAGGACCCTTGATTTTGATGTAAATAACGGTTGTGCCACTCATGGACCATTCGGAATGGTAATAACCCATCTAGTGAAGACGGTTCAACATTACATGACCTTTATATACATAAACATGGGGAGAGGGAAAGACACTCTAAAAGAACTTAGAGTCTAATAAATTTTACTCATTTTGTGTTTTGTAATATACACTAGCTTCATTGGATGTAGGGAGTAAATACACAGAGTGAGGAGGCATAATCTCTAATGAATGAGCTTTTTTTTCTGCCAAAATTCTATAATGAAAAATAGTGACTTGAATACAGCATTACATATAAAAAAACAGAATACAGCATTACGTACGGGCTTCCCTCGCTTTTCGTCCGAGTGATTTCTCTAACAAACTGACCCCCATATATTGACAGTTCCCACTAATAAAATTTTGTACAACTGACCAATACAATTACAAATTAATGTCAATCTAACTATGTTTTTAACGCAATAGGTCAATGATTTTATCCTTTTTTTCATTGGGAGGCCGCACAAATGCGTGCCTCAGTTCCGCAGGTAGTCTACGCTGTACTCGCTAGAACACTAACGTGCTAATGCACTACCAGCAGATCCAAACCCCATAAATGCGTAACCCCACTGCCACAAATTATGATGTTTACTCTCCCACTTGGGAAAATGATAGCCTTCAATATGTGCATTGCCCTAGGACATGGGCTTTCCTAAGATTTGATTGACCCACCTAGCTAAGTCTACTAAGTAATAGGTTGTAATGGTACGAGTCTTACATAACCCCTCGGTCACTTTTAATAGACTCTCTATTAAAAGTGATGGAGGAAGTATATTTATCAAACAACTAGCTACTAAGTGCATGAACATTAGTCAATTTACTCTTATGTTCGTACTATAAGAAATGTTATAGCTAAATTGCTAATTTGTGGTGGTATCATACAAAACCCTACCATTCATTAAAGAGATCAGTGGCCCACATCGTAAGAGGCCCCCTGACTAGAAAAATGTTTTGCTTATCGACATTATGTGAGCAGCAAGAAGGACAAAGGGTCTAGGAAGCACTGATACGAATATGGTGACACGATATGATACGAATATGGTGACACGATATGATACGATATGGACACGGGATACGATATTTTTCTAAAAAATAGGATACGACACAGCTAATAAAAAAATTATGTATATAAATTTTAAATATATTTTTGGTATTGTGGCACCACATTTTTTCTTTTAAACCTTGTAAAAATTACAACTTGTGATTGAAAAATTAATTTTTTTTCATAATTTCTAGCCAACAAGAATGTCAAAAAAAATAGTAATGCATTCACAAAAGGACTCAAACTTGGGTCTCTTGTTTAAAAAAAATTTGAAATAAAAATATAAGAATATATTTTATATTGGATACGGCAACCATGTGTCTGATATGTATCGAATACGAATACGACAACGTGCTTCCTAGCCGAGGGTTCATATGGAGGTGGGCCTCTGAAAATTTAGGTTCTATTCAGCCATTTCTTCCTCTCTCTCTCTCTCTCTCTCTCTCTCTCTCCTGACGATGTAGCAAACTCTCTTTGGTGGTGATGTGTGCTGGTAATGGAAATTGGTTAGGGTAGACGACCTGCTTGTATAAGCAAGTGCCAAGATTTCTTCTGAAGGAAGTAGAAGAGCCAAGTCCATGTCAAAGGAGAATGTTTTATGGTCCCCACTTTAATTAGATGGGGTCGGGCACATGGGTGGGTGGCAGGTGGGTCTGGCACCCTCCCAGCAATCTTTGGTCTAGGTATGCTCTTCGCCCCTATGACTCACATGATATAACTATCTCTACAACAAGAACAAGCCAACATTGTACTTATAAAATTCGACCCTTGATTTTTAAAAGTAGGAGGATGAGTTCACCGCCCCCCACACTCTCTAAACGCAGATGGTGGATATCCGTCGGTATCTCCCGTCTAAAAAAAGAAATGATATTTGTACATCATATTCCTACACATTTTTCATACACAGCTGATGTGTATAGAAATGAGTGGGACAGCTGATGTGACCCCACATCAGATCACCCACTCATTTCCATATGTAAGAATCTGGCCCATCTAAAAATAGGGATGGTGGACATCCATTGATGGTGTAATGGGGTGGGCTGGCTAAAATGTGGGGTAGCGAACTACTCTTCCCTTAAATATAATAAGTAATTGCAAAGTGCGTAGAAACTCAGAATTTCTAAGGTAGTTTCGACTTGTTTTGAATAACTATTATTTAGTCGGTTTTTAAGTAGTTTTTGAGCCATTTCGGATTTGCCCAAGACCTTACGCGATATGAAATTATTTCAATTTCTCATGCGCAACATGAAGTTTGCCCTTAAAAATATCACTTGTTGAAGTGCCTTGTCATCCTTTGATAATAATAATAACACTATGTTTTTAAATACTACTACAATTTAACATGTGTACGTTCTTCAACGTCAGCGTTGCTATGGTAAATTGAGTTCTTTTTGTCATGTGTGAAAACTGCACAGAACCGCATCGCCAATCCAAGATACTGCACGTGTCACCCCATCAATTAACTTCCATCAAATCACATATAATTCTACGAATATGATTAATAATATTGTTTTATATTTTTTAAAAGAAATCTACATTTATCGGTTAATAGCGTGAGTATAAATATTAATATGAAACTAAAAAACTATTACGACACTATGATGAAGTCAGATTTAGTATGGTCCACCTAAAAGAGGCAATGTCAAGTTACGAAATAGATATAAGAAGCGTGAGTATGACTTTGATCAAAGAGTTCCCAAATTAGGAGTTATATATGCTAATAACAAACAAGGGTAGATTTATCTTAGAATTATTTCAGTTTGATGGCAGTTTGATACTTCCTCCATCCGAAATTAGTTGTAACACTTAGTTTTGCAAACTTACCTGATTTTATTAATTTTTTAAAATCAAATATTACTACTAATTCGGGACGGCGGGAGTATATAACATAGAGGTATTAGGGGGTTATGCTTAGTTTTGAATTAATAGTGGGCTTATGTACAATTTTACATGGGCCATTGACCCTTTTTCTATTGTGCCAAAGAAACCATAAGAAATGGGCAGTGATAACCCTACAGCAGATTCTTACACATTTCCATACACAGCTGATGTGTATGGAAATGAGTGGGTGAACTGATGTGACCCCACATCAGTTCACCCACTCATTTCCATACACATCAGCTGTGTATGGAAAATGTGTAGGAATCTGCTGTACAAATATCATTTCCCTAAGAAATCAACCCTATAAATTTTGATGACAAAAAACCCATGCATTTAAAAAAGCCCGTCCATAATTTTTTTCGACAAACCCTGGGAAATGGCCAATTTTTTACTTTTTTGTGCTGAAAATGAAATGGCCATGTTATTACAAACAAGTCTTACAAATCAGGCAACTGATGGCACTATGTATTTTACTGCAAAGAAGGAGGCAAATGTTGAAAGAATCCCGAGAAAGAAAAAGCACGGTGTGGAAATGAGCAGAGCATCTGCTTTCGGGGGTGGTGGGCTTTAAATACGAAGTTGGTGGGCTTTAAATTCCCTGACCCATGACCCAGCTTGCCACCTCCTTTAAAACCCGCTTAGTTTTTTTAACCTTCCAACCCATTAAATGCCCCCCACCAACTGCCATTACTAACCCCTGCCTGGCCTTTTAACCGAGGTAAGATTCCAATACTTGTGGGGTCCACCTACAAGGGGCCCACCTTGGGTAACCGTACACTACTATGTTGCTTTCTCTACCCTGTCTTCTGGTCCAGCCACAAATTGCTCATGGTCTTGTCCGGTGTTTATTGTCTGACATTACAGCAATAGTTCCGTTCTCTTCAGGGTTTTTCTCTAGGCCAATAGATCAGGCCTGTTTAGCACGTTCTTTGAAAGGCCAACCCTCTTCAAGGGAGGGTAGAAGAGCACTTGCCTTACCCTTTAAGTTGTGACTTGCATCTGCAGAGTGAAAGAAGAGTTATTGTTCGTTTTCTACAGTGAGTCTCTGACGTCTCTCTAGAAAAGCTAACACAAAATAGTTAAGGTACAAGGGGTGAGAAAGGAGAATTGAGAGTTTAAGCAAATTTGTCTATCACAAATTTTTCCCTGCTCTCAACTCTGGAACCACTACTTTTATTCTTTACTATCATCTCTTCTCCACAAGCCGCTGCTCAGTTGTTCTTCCCCTGTTGAAGTGTAGCTGTGTGCTGAGGAGAGCAAATAGAGGCTAAATGGGTTTGGAGTAGTGATCCAGCATACAAATATCAGTTTCCTTGGTTTGTGCCATTTAAAATAAGTGGATAGGAAACAAAATTTTTAAAACAAATTTCTTTTCTTTTTATGTTTCCTTCTCATTCGTCACCTCCTGCAAGAATAATCGAACAATTCGATAGAATCATTCTAAATTAGCGTCCATGTTCTTAGGGGAGTGATCTACAGAATTTCTCACAACCGTAGATTTGTGGGTCCCACTTTTTCAATACAACGTGAGAAAAGAAAGCATTATTCAATTTCAATTTGATGTTGGATTAAGTTTAAAATCTTGCAGCTGATTCGAAGTGCAACTATGCAAGCCATGCATTTAATAAAAACACTGTTGCTATTTAAACAGCTGTCCCTAAAAAAAAAGAAAAGTCGCATGTTTGTGGCCCTATCGACTCAATCCAGAAGTGGAGTTCCACATTGCCTCTACTTCACGAAAAAATGTGTATCAAAGTTACATGCTTAATTACTTTGATCATGTCATTAGGCTCCCATTCGGCTAGTTAGTTGTTAGAAAATTTTATTAAATTTTTCATTTAAACCTTAAGAGAACTTGGATGGAGTTAATAAAAATGATTTAACTTTACTATCTCTTGCAAAAGAGGTAATCCAAAAGAGGCCTAAACGGAGGAGTAAGATTTATGTTGCCGACTCCAAATAGTTAAAAAAAGACGCTAATTAATTATGATTATAATGATTGCTCTATTTAAACCCTCATTCGGCTTAAAATATTAAGTCATTCTGGGAAGGATTACTTTTATCAGTTCCATGCCCAAACACTTGTATATTTTGCCCACATTCAATGGGATTAATTCAACACAATTTGTCATTCACATTCCGCCCATTTGGTATCCTAATAGCTAGTTGTGGACGCGGGATTTTCAAGGATGGGGGTTAGGCCATTTTGAGATGGGGGTCATGTAAGGAGATTTTCAGGTAAATTTTAAAAATAGATGAAATTATATATGTAATATTAATGAAATTGATGAAATCCCCATGCATTAAAAGTAGGTCCGCCCCTTAATGCTGAAGGCATTTGAGGGGCTGAAACCTAAGTATAACGAAGTCTAAAGGCTCTAAACCCCACCCCACTATCTAAAGATGCCTCAGTCCGGCTTCCAATCTAGAACTCCCCCTTCACGCGGGGTGAAAACGGGAGTTTTCACCACTCCGCTAGGTGGTAGGCCACAGTCCGCTAGGTGGTAGGCCATACTCCTTCCATCCAGAATTATTTTGACTATCAGAATGCACTAAAATTAGCTCATTTTAGAAAAAAAAAAAAACTTACGGTGATAATAATTTAGGACAAAGAGTATTTGAATGGGTAATATGAGTAATGTGGTGAAGAAAATGTTCGGACAAGAATAAACTTAGGCGGGATATTTGAAAGATCCGAATGGACTTCTAGTCCATGTGATACACCCCAAGTCTCCAAGAGAACCTTCTTGCTTTTCCCAACTTCAGACCAGAAACTGACAAGGCATTAATGTCTATCTAACAAACACTAATTTAAAGGGCGACTTCTCATGGAAACAAACAAAAAATGCATCGTTTCACCTGTCCTCGTTACTCATTTAAAAGCATCCCTTCTCCATTCTCAAGGTTGACCATTTTCAAGTGTTATCCGTAGCTTCTCTCTTTATGCTGACATGAATGTAACTTCTCAGTTGGCAGAGAAGTTTTTCTTTTTTTTTTTGCTGGGATTTGGCAGAGAAGTTGAAGTAAACTTTTAAGGCCATATGTCTGATCTATTTGATTTTTACAGCTAGCTTTCCCATGAACATGAAGATTCTTTTGTCCGTATGTTCAAGTGTTTGGTATTAGAAAAGGAATTCTGTTTATATGAGCCTGGGCTCGTGCACGTTGGTGTGGGTCGGGATGAACTGAGCTGTCGGATTTTGATCTGAAGGCTACCATTAATAAAGAGGGCAAAGCTGATTTGAATCACTGCGGCCTGTGTGTAGTCAGATCTCAATCTGACGGCTTAGATCGTCTCTGCCTGTAGGCCCAAGCTCATGTTAACTTTTTGGTTGGAAATTAAATATTGCATGCTCCCACCTCTTATGAACTCTTTTATTAAATTGTTTCGCGCAAAGACATAATGTTTCGTACCTCATGTTGAAATATGTACCTCAAGTTAAAGACCGTAACTATAACTAATTTAAAAAACAAGATGAAATTGCTAATGTAGAACTCGTTGCAACTGCTCTAATCAAACTTTTGCAAGTCATTTTTAAATTTAATTACAATTAAGAACCATGTATCCCCTAAACAAATATTCTCTCGGTCGTTTTCAATAGCTCCGTTGGGAAAGTTGTTGATTTTTGTTTAGTGGAAACTACTGCTAAGAGACTGTCAGGGGGAGAATTGTTGACTTTCATTGAATGGTGTAAACCACACCTAAAGAGACCTCTGCTCTGAGGAAGAAAAGGTTCAGAGTTCAGAACCTACTTAAATTGAGCCCAACGGACATTAATTTTATCTCGATGGAGCTATTAGAACAGGATGGTGGGAGTATAACGTAAAGGAGTATTCAACGCATAACACATCATGAACTTCATTGCAAGAGAACTGGTGGCGAATTTCTATCCATTGGACCATGATACTTCTAATATTTGAGCAGCCCAACTCTAAGCCACATATGTCGGTTAATAAAACGCCTTCGCCCTATAATGTGATTCAAACTAAACATGTAGAAAATTACTTTACCTTCATGTTAGGCCCTGATAATCAATGGTTACAGATTGCAAGAGGAGAAAAAGTGAAAAATTAGCTCAGTTGTTTGTAAAGGCTTGATTAACAGTTTACTCAGTCAAATCAGCTTGGAATTTTGACAGTTTGTTCTCTTCAAAATCTCTCTGAAGTGCTGTCAAAAAACCCAGCCTTAATTAGGTAAAGATACAATAGCTCCAGGAACCTGGGTAACATTTCTCACAAGGGCACAAAACTCAAATCCACTCAGAAATTGCCCGTGAAGCTTCACCAGCCACACATCAAAGGAATAGATGGCGCACATGCTAGTGCACCCTCCAAATACAAAATCCCTGCCGGTTTAGGCGGGTGCGCCATGGGGAAGCTTCACTAGCAGACTTGAACTAGGACAAAACCAGAGAGATATCATGGAAATTGGACAATTAGATGGGGGGTGACTAGATTAGATCCCGATCATTCTAGTCTATTGGAGCTCAAAATTCTCAATTTCCAGCTATGTTGTGCGCGATATCCGAATTTGCTCCTATGAGACAACTAAAAGTTCAATCAACATTTCAACCGATTGGTTGCAAGTCTTGTGACTATGAATGTCCCCACTAGAGGGCGTACAACCTATTTGTAGTTTGTTTCAGTCATAGCCAAAGGTCCACAACTAGGCAATGAACTGATTTTTCAACTTCACTTGTGCTCCCTGTCCCACAGTTACAAGGCAGGTTCAAAATGTCATAGTTCATATCCCCATCAGTATGAATCACAGACACCCCAGCGAAGTTTTGTTAGTAAAATTTGATTAGATCCAACCACGCAGGTCAACTTTTACTTTCTCCTCCGAGAAAGATAGGTACGGTGTGGACAATTTAATTTTTTAAGCCATAATAAACCCACAAGTGAGAAAAGACCTCTGCAAAGAAATACGCTTAAACTGCCTATTTTTTCTGCATGCATGCATAGGGAATTGCGCGTATCTATTTCGGACAGAGGGAATATATTTTCGACTTTGCTATCTAATTGCCATGGCTGGATAGTTGTTTACTTTTGTTTATAGAAAGAACTCCCTAGGGCAGAACAGAAGGGCTAAACATTTAGCGGCCATTTGGGGCTTAAAAAATCAGAAACATCTACCCCCCCGGTTGGTGGATTTTTGGGATTGGAATTTTTCGCGATCCAAACGGCCCTTTTTAATAGTCAAAATCCACTTAACCATATAGAACATCTAAAAAAAGGACTAATATCTAAAAAAAAAGACTATCCTCTTTTATGAATAGAGCATCTAAAAGAAGATCAGAGCGAGTACCTAAAAGAGATGCTAACAGCTAAACAGGCTTTTGTGAAGCTGATTGGTGTGTTGTTCTTCAGGGGCCGTTTGGGGGCGTGATTAAAAGCAAAACATCCAGATGGGATGTTTTGCTACACTGTAGCATCTGGATATTTTATATATCCAGCTGAAACACCTCCTGAGGTGTTTATGTAAAAATCCACATGGATACTACAGTAAATATCCAATATCCAGTCTGGATATTTTGCAATAATCACGCCCCAACCGGCCCCCTCAATCTCCCTTGTAGTGGATAAGACATGGTTGAGTTTGCTCCCTTAAGGCTTCTGTTTTAAAACCCGATTTGGCCCAGCCGGTTGAACTGGACCCGGGACCCGGTACATTTTCTAGGACGGAACAGTCAGGCTGAAGCGGCGGTTGAAGACCCGATCGGGTCATTCACGAGCTAGGTGGGTTGACCCCACGAACCAGTCGGCACAGACCAATCGGGTTTTAAAACAGAGAGGCCGGAGGAGGGAGGAGGGAGAGGGGGGGTCGTCGCCCGGGGCGCCAGAGGGTAGCGTCCCACGGGGAGAAAAACATAGAGGGGGGGGAGAGGGGTGGTCGCGAGGGCCAGGGGGAGGGAGGGTGATCGCAAGGGGGGGAGGGGTCGTCGTAGGGGGCTAGGGGAGGGAGAGGAGTCATTGCAAGGGGAGGGAGAGGGGATCACCAGGGGGCAGGGCCGAGGGGGAGAAAAATAGAGAGGGGAGAGAGGGGGGGAGGGAGAGGGATCGCAAGGGGGAGGAGGGGCCGTTGTCGGGGCCAAGGGGAGGGAGAGGGGTCGTCACTAGGTTGCCAGGGGGGGGCGCTAGGGGTAGAAAAACAGAGAGGGGAGAGGGGTCGTCGCCGAGGGGAGAGGGAGAAGGATCGTCGGGGGGAGGGGGGCAGCGCCGAGGGGGGAGAGAATGTCATCCGGGTCGACCCACCGGATCAAACTGGTTGGCCCCGACCCGGTCATCAAACCGGGTCAACGATAAAGGCTAAAAACACGGAAAATGAGAAAAAAAATAAGTTTTTTTTAATAAATTTCACTTATTTGATGCAGAGAAGCTTCATTGAACGGAGGGAGAATGGGTGGTTAACATGTTCCAGCAAGCAAAAGCACGGAGTGGGGGCTTTGAATTGAATGTTCCCTATCGCCTCGGTGAGTGTTGGAAGTCGAAAGTCTTGTAGCTATTGGAAGAGATTCTGGCACGCAGACGAGCTAAGAAGTCAAGTGCCAAAAGAAAAAGAAAACACCAATGGTAGGATACAAAAACAATGAAGAAGAGAGAAAGGGAAAGGAGATGGGCAGCTGAGAGGGAGACAGCAGAGCGGGCTCGTTTGTCTGGTAGCTCAGTGCCATTCGCCGCTACCTGATGTCCTCCATGCCGTTGGGGCTTCGAAAGATCACACTCTGCCTTGCAAACCCGAGGTGGGCAAAATTGTCTGTTTTGACCACTCCCACATGCTCTCTCTACCAACGTCTTTGTTTTCTTCTCCTTGTTTGTTCTAGCTTCCCTTGATAAGAGTAAGGGAGAACATAAGGTGTGATTTGGGCTAGAATAAGAGTGACGAAAACAATGGAAAAAAAGAAGAATAAGCAGTGTGCATGGAGCATGTTTAGATGTGAAAGATTATTGTCATTATTATTGTATACCCGCCTCCCGTATTATGTGTCCAATTTAGTTTTTCACAGTTTCATTTTGAAAAGAACAAATTGGTCACATAATATGGGACAGAGGAGATATATTGATATTTTGAAAGGATATTCGACATCTTATATCGTCCATCAGTGGAAGCCAGCGCTCATTGCGATCGATGGTGACACCCACCAAACAGGCTCTGTTTGGTGGAGCACAAGCGTGTGCGCCTGTTAATGGATGATAGTCTGGACGGCATCCTATAAAGTTTCCCAGTCTTTACATTGGTCCAGAGCTCGTGGTGGTAGGCCTAATCCATGGCCGGATTTAGACGTTACCACTCAGTGTAAATGGTAATAAAAGTTAACAAATTGTTGTAGAACATGACCATTTCTCTTGCAATGTTTAAGGATTAGAAGTCCGCCTGCCAATGAATTCGATGGCGTTGAGTTAGAGTCCAGACAAACTTACATTGTTGGGCTTTTGGGCTGGTGACATCTACACCCACACTCCAAAGCCTGCTGGTGGGTTACCTGCACATTTTTAACCCACCTAGTCCCAATTCCCATGTTATATGAACATGGTGGGTTGAAGGTACAATCTCAAGAGGAGAAGCAGGACGAGCTGCTGCAGGAATTCTGGGTCAGGAGAGGGAGGTGGAGGTGGAGGTGGGGCCTGGGAAGAGAGGCTAAGACCAGGGAAGTAGGTGTGCCAGGATGGAAAGGGGGTTAGGAGGCCAGTGCCGGGGAGGAAGTGGCGCGGAGGGGTCAGTTTCTACAACAACAAAAAAATTAAAGTTGTGCTAAACTTTTACTCCAAAAATATATGACCAGTAGTATGTCAGAGGACAACAAAATAATAACAGTTTCCCCTTTAATTTACAGTGTTTAGTATAGAGAGATGCATTGCCATAATCCCATTGTTTATACATCCTTCAAGAAGTAGAACTAGTAAGATGTAATGTTGAAGTACACATTATAAAATTCATCTCTAAGGCTCAATAAGGGTTCTAGCAAGAAATTTCTATTTCTTCCCTTTGCCACAAAGCTGATAGGATTGTACTCCTTAATTCCTTTATTGTAAGCAAAACTCGTTGCAATTTGAAAACCCGTCGTTAGAAGGATTTTTTCCAGGCTTGCAGATGAGCCGAACACTAGTTCCAGCTTTTACATTTTCACCAGTAGAAAAAAAGCACCCGCTTTTCGTTGTGGATTGAATGGATATTGTGTTATCTTTTCCATCTAAACCAGAGAGGACTTGGAACATTGCTGATGTCTCATTGGGTTTTCGAAAACAAGTCTCTACGTAGCATGAACAGAGGAGTTTGTTCCAGATTCCGGCGTACTTGCCATTGAAACCGAATCCTTCAATTGTGTGACGACGAGAGTTTGATCCTTGAAATTTTGACCCAGAGAAATGAGTTGAGAATTGTATGATGCGGAGATGGGTGAGATCCAGTCAGAAAGAGATTGAACAGGTTCTGTTATTATCTCCGAGTCACCATCGGAGTGTTCACCAAGGAGGTATGGACCATAAAGGACTGCCTGTAGAAAACTATATTCTTTACGGTCATCTGTACAATATATTGTGTTAAAATTCTGTTAAATTGCGTCTTCAGACTTGCAATGGAACTAGGCAATATCAAATTTGCTTCTCTAATTTAGCACATGAAAGCCATTCCAAAGCATGAGACATACTCGAATGTATAGTATGACTAATAAAACCTGAACAGTCTTCAATGTTATGGATCTCACCTTTAATTTTCTCTGTCCTGAGAGAAAGTGTCAGCTGGAGCATCAGTTTGTCTCCTGATTTCCATGTTCTTGTGATTAAAAGAAAGTTACCTAAGGTAGAAGTCATAGAAAACCATCAGAATGATAAATATTTGTGAAAACAATTCCGTACCAATAATTTTTTTTAGAAACATTTACGACTTCTGCAGAACCTGGTACACGCATCAGTCACCCAAGATGGAAAATTTACCAGGAGATGGCAAATCCTTGTTTTTGTCATTAATTACAGCGACGGCCCCATACGAATACAAAATTGACCAGGTATTCGCAAGTTTATGGTTGATTCTCTGGGGATAATGTAAATCAGTCATATCTCAGCCCTTCATATCAAGCAATCCTAGCCATTGAAGACTAACTTTCTATTATTATCCTCTCCTTTAGAACATGTAGTCAATGAATAACTTATTGTAACTTCTTCTGCATCTATCTATAAATAGACAGATTGCACTCTATAATCTAATTATGTGAGAATATATTCGATTCAATTCCAAGATTTCTTTATGGTATCAGAGTCGACAATCATGGGCACTCCATCTTCCTCAGCAACTTATTCTTCTCATTCCCCTCCTCGACCCATCCAACTTTCTTCTTCCCACCCAACTCTTTCCTCCCATGAAATACAGTCTTTAATCACTACTAAACTAGATAATGACAACTATCTACTCTGGAAAACCCAATTCATGCCTATCATTCATAGCCACGATGTTGCTTCCTTTCTTAACCCTAAATATCCATCTCCGCCTCCCACTATTGTCTCTGCAACCGGTGAAACCATTACAAATCCTGATTATACACAATAGTTCCGTACAAATAACCTGATCAAAACTTGGCTCTACGCCACCATAACCAACGATGTTATCCCATACATAATTCAGTGCACCACTTCATCTGAAAATTTGGGTAGTCCTTGACCAAATTTACTCAGCTCATTCCAATGCTCGTCTACAACTTCTACGACAACAAATTCAAACTACCAAAAAAAGGGGAAAGAAGCATCACTGATTTAGTTGCCTATCTTAAAGGTCTGGCACAATCTTTGGCAATCATAGGCCACCCTGTGACTGTCTCAGATTTGGTTTCCTATACACTTGCTGACCTTCCATCGGAATATGTCACGCCCCGAATTTCAAAAACTCGAAAAATGCGTGGAAGCACTAACTCAATTAAGGTCTTGAGGCTGAAACCCGGGCCATGACCGAATACTCAATCACAACATCCTCTCTGTCCAGAATGCTTAAACAATATCAGTTGTACAAAAATCTTAAATGATACAAACCTTAAGAGATCCACTACTCTGATACAATAACCAAGACAAATAACTACCAAACATCCAATTAAAAGACAGCACGCAGGCTGCTAAAAACTGATAAAGAAAATCCACTTCTAGGAACTTCCATCATCGAGCTTCCAACACGAACCTTGTCAATTCTTCTCCACTTTCAATCCTGCATCGAGAGATGCATGAGTATTTCGAAAGAAATACCCAGTAGATGCCAAGAAAAAAAAACCCACAACAGATAATAATAATAATAGGAATCTGACGAGATGGTATAAATATCAAGAAACATTTACCAATGACAGAATGAGTAAATACAGAGTTTACCTTCCTGAAACAATCATCATTATCAAGGATCATCAACGATAAAGAATAGACAATTGATAACTCAAACTCCAAGAACCATCAACGGTCAAGAATCGATAAACAATAACTCAACTCCACACGTACAGAGTGTCGGAGGAAAATAATCAAGAATTCTGACTCCAATCATACAGAGTGTCGGAGATAACAATTTCTGCTCTCTGTTCAGTCCATTTCTTCTATGGACATCAATTACCAGATCATCCTAGAGGTTCTACAGAGGAACCCGGCCATGCGTCTAGGGATGCTGGCCCCATCGGTGCTTACGGGCACAATGGGCAGAGATTGCAGACCTTCCGTAATGTCATACAATCTAAAGCGCACGCGTTGCCGTCATCGGCTGAACTACAGAGGTTCATATATCATTGGAGATCTCGCAAGATCTAGCAATGGCTCGTGAGCATACTATGATTCCACACAAAGAGCATTCGTCAAAACTCTTGGTGGAGAAGCAGTTTACATAGAACTGAATCATTCTGAAATAATAAGGGTTCTCCCATTCTAGGGACCCACTCAAACATCTTTCAACATCTGACTTATAAAGGAATATTCAACATCTGACTCACAAAGGAGTAATATTCAACATCAGACTCACATAAGAGTAATATTCAACATCTGACTCACATAAGAGTGATCAAGGAATTTCTGAATTCAATCATCGGAAGACTCATAAATGAGATTCAACAGAATGACACCTTCACCATGCATAGCTCCATTCAAGACATCTAGTTTTCTAACAATGTTGAGGGTTATATGTCATGAATACTGGATGGTAGGGTTTAAGAGAATAAACCCTAACCGAGAACTTAAGATTCCAAGTTTGGTTCCAAAGAATAGCAGATTTGTAGTGCGATGCACCACAAAAGAATGACTCGGTCTGACATAAACTCACTTTCTGAATTTGATCAATCTAGAAACACCACTGACTCCTTTCATCAGAGTTTTATGAGATTATTTCAATTTATTAATAGGTATATCATATAGTTTTAGAGATTAAATCTTCCCAAATTTATACTGTTATCAGCACATTAACACAATTCTCTGGTTCACCACAGTTTACCCAGAATATATTTTGATCCGAAATTTTTATGCCAGATAGTCTTTTGTCTCTAGTTTCTAAACCATTTTACGGCATAATTTTCTGAAATTTCTACATTTAGTTACAATTTTTCGAATACAGTCTGTTGGCGCAGGACTATGTCTGGCCGAGAGTATTACTTTTAAACTTACTTAATCAATACAGTATATTAATTAATTAATCACTTATTAATGCATTCTATACTTATTACATTACTCTCCTGGCTTTTGATAACTCCCAATAGTTCTGTAATTACTTAGTTTCTTACCCAAGTTGTTAATCTCAAAGCCGGTTGTACATATACATATGGTTTAAACTAATAACTACAAGTTGAACAATTAAATAGGGACACAACCCACTCTGACCCATGAGAGACTAAGTACAGTAATCTTCTAACTCCGGTAACTCATTTCCCTAATTATTACTTTATTAATCTTAAGATATGTGTTAGTATACAAAACAGTTTTGTACAACACATTCATTTTTAACTCGAAATCTGCAAGTGGAACAATTAATTAGGGACACAGTCAACACTGACGCATGAGACAACTAGGGTACATTAGCCTTTGAGTTCTAGTGACTCTTTTTCATTAAAGTTATTACTTTACACTTAGTGTCATAAGGTATATATCTCATTATATCAAAACAGTTTTGTACTCATAACTCCTTCTCGGCTAACATAACCCAAAATAGACGATTATCTTGAGACAGGAAAATCTGACGACCCAAAGCTAATCTGGAAGATTGAAACATCTGATCAACAGCAAGTATTAACATCAAAGATTCAAACTTTAGGGATTGAACACAACACATTTGGAATCCGGGATGACACCATATCATCATCGACTAGATTTAATATAGAAACAAGGAAAAAGGACAGCTTTAGATGGACAGCAAATTGTACCATACAGAACAAAGTGAGATCAACTCGATTCAATCAGTGAGAATACCATATGGTCTAGTTGGAGCCATGCATGATTATGGTTTACAACATTGAGGATCGATTCAAAAATTGGATATACCGAGTATCAAAAGTGATTCATAATCTAGAACATCACCCAAAATTCACAGATCAGCATAAACACATGCACATATATATCAATCGCAGCATGATCAAAGGACACCTTCGATCTGAGGTATCAAACATTGCATCAAGGATAAGTGGGAAAAAGAAAAGCACCTACCTTGTAGACGAAAAATCCGATCTCTTCCTACGCGGGTGACTCTTCTTGCACCACCTCTTTCACTCACCACTCTACCCGAACTGAGGCTCCACCACCACTCCAATTTCTACTGGTTGAACAAAGAAGGAGCACTCTTATTGCTGGCACGACCCCAATAGCTCCAAAAAGGGATGCCGGTCTCTTGTAGTTTAAATAGGAAAACCTAATTCTATGCCATAACATCTCCACCCTTGATTCTTAATTCATCTAAGGGTTACAATTTGACCCATAAAGAGATAGACCAAGAAGTTGAACGTGGTCAATCACCACTATCAATTAATTACATTCCCAATAAGGTTGGAAATTGGTTATTTTAAATCAATTCCCATAATTAACCTTGCAACCACCCAATACAATTCCCAATTGCCAAGTCACCTCCTTCATTCAAAATCTAAATCTTAGCACAATCTCACACTCCCCAAGCTAAGCCATTAACTATCCAATTCCACCTTAATTGGCGTCCAATCAACTTCTCATTAATTGCCAATCAAAATCTCCATGATTATTCTCAATTAGCCATATTTAAACCCAATTTAAATAGATTGCTAATTAGAATTTCAAATTTGAATTTACCTTCCAAGATTAATTCTCCTTGCCATAACTAACCAAATCTCATCACATCACACATGTTCCCATGCCAACCACGTGGCAAGTGCCCAGGGCACTGTGTCCACGTGGCTCTGGCCCTCAGGCGCTCCTACGTCTGGTGCGTGGCACACAGATGGGCGGCTCCGATGCCCCGCGAATGCAATGCGCAAAACTTACCAAATATAACATCTTGCATTACGATAATCCAATCTAATAGATCAAAATATTCAAAGGAGTCTCTACACACTGGTCTCATACCCTGGCGCCTGGCCCCCACTCTTGGCGTCAGGTGCACTCCGCCCCTAGTGCCAGGCCAGCCTCAGCGCCAGGTTGACCCCAGCGCCAAGGCTAGTCCTCGCGCCCTAGTAGCCTGCCTAATTTGGTTTATCAATTCCACTCTTCTATAAGCATCACAAAACCAAATCGACAGACGAGATTAAAAGATTTCAAAATAGGCAGCAAAACTTTCCTATTTTAGAACAGTTTCCTAAAATAGCAGTTTTTGTAAACTTGTAAAATTTTCGGGTGTTACATCCTCCCCTCCTAAAAAAAATATTTCGTCCTCAAAATGCCGTTAATCAATCATATTAAACAACACCAAATTTGCAATCATCACAACATTCACAATCACAACAGAAGAATCCTCCAGATACTCAGTTGCTAGTACTGAGTCTCCAACAAGGGTAAAGATAGAAAGATCACACACTCTAGTCTAGAAGGTTTCTTTTCTAGACCCACAGCAAACACCACATATTTGAAAGATCTCGATGATCCAGGGTCAATCAAAACTCTAACCAATCTATCAAAGGTGAGTAGAGTACCTTCAAACACGTCATCCGAAGCTTGAGCCTCCTCAGCTGAAGTCAAGGCAAAGACTCGTGCTTGAGCCTTCTTGCTCAGCTCCCCTCCTGTCTTCTTGTCACGGTTGGGACAGTATGGCGCTATATGCCTGACCTCGTTGCAACTATAGCATCTTCTGGTATCCCGAGGACACGGCTCTCCGGCATGCGACTGTTGTCCGCAAAACCTGCATCTGCCTCCAGCGTCTGTACTGTTGTTGTGCTGAGGTTGACGATAAGCAGCCATCGTTTGACTCCGGCCATTTCCACTGTTTATCCGTAGTTGATGCTTCTGCTGCTTATCCGTTCGGTCATTGGAATGACCATTGCTTCTTTTGAACCCAGTACGCTTGAAGTTACCATCATGGCCTTCACTTGAATTCCCTTTCTTCTCCTGTGTCCTCTTATAGTCGTCCTCAAGAATAGAGGATAACTCCACTGCTTTAGCTACCGTCGCTGGCTGTGAAACCAGAACCTTCGATCTAAGCCGATCATGCAGTCCATCAACAAACCTCCTAGCTTTCACGAGCTCATTAGGACACGCATCAGTTGCGAACCGCTGCAGCTGCTCGAACTTTGTTTCATACTGTAGTACCGACATGGAACCTTGAACCAGTTCCAGGAACTCCTTCTCCTTCCTGCGCTGAACATGAGGGGGAAAGTACTTTTTGTTAAATACTTCCTTGAACTCCTCCCACGAGATATCATGACCTGCTTCAAAGTTATTCCTCTCCGCAGATTCCCACCAGAAAACAGCTTCTCCAACGAAAAGGAATGTCGCAAAAATTACTCGCTCAACAGCTGGAACTTTCATTCCCTTAAACAGACGCTCAACCTCTGCCATCCAGTGCTCTGCCTTTTTAGGGTTGTCATCACCAGAGAAAGCTGGTCCCGCTCTTTTGAACCGCTCTAGGGTAGGCGCCTTCACTTTGGGCATATTGCCGCTGCTTTCGCCATTCCGCAATTCCCTTGCCAGCTCACGCACCATGTCTGTCAGGTTTTGGCTTGAGGCCTCCTCCTGCAAAGGATTCGGTGCAGTACCAGATCGCTTACTACGAGCTCCCGCCGTCGCCATCTCAGATTAACTACAGCCAAGGAAAGAGATGAATTAGAATTAAACACGCGGTTTCATTTTAATTCATCATCTGTTCCATTGACTCCTGATCGCAACAATACAACAGATCACAAGCAAAAACACCACAAGAAACTCAAATCAATAACTTTTATTCATTCCAAAAGAAAAGTACACCTAGTACCCTGGCCAATAGATCAGGGTTTTATTAAAATCTAGTCAAACTATGGTTTCCTAATAATCATTCTCTCGAACTAAGTCTTCAAAGATATTCACCCAAAATCTCCCAATCTGTCATATGCGGCCACCTATATCCCAAGGATTTAAATCTGAAGTACAGTGTGATAAAGAGATCTGCAACCTCCTTAGCCCGCATATAAACCGGATGATCTTTCACAACTTGCGCTTCCTGCTCTCGATGAACTGGAAAGAACTCATCCAGAAAGTACACTTGATGTTCAGGGGATCCTGGTCCCACACCATCTACCCACTCGACTGGAAAGTAAAACTCCTCAGCTAGGGGATGGATGTCTTCTACTGGGTTGGGCTCAGGTTCAGGCTCAATCAGGTAAGGCTCTTCCTTGGTTCCCGATCCTATATTACCTTGTATCCAGTTGGCTAGCCACTGCTGGGCTGCCTCCTATTGGTCCTTCTCGTAAATCCTACCACTTCGAGTTTTCACCATTAAACCTAATTCACAACACCAAAAGTTCCAAGGTCAGGTTACCACCCCTCTAAGTCTTCTAGCGTTCTACCCTCAAAACTAATACTATTATCTAAAATTCCTATACAACAGATAATTATCTAAGTTATTCTGGAAATGCTCTGATACCAAGCAGTCACGCCCCGAATTTCAAAACCTCGAAAAATGCGCGGAAGCACTAACTCAATTAAGGTCTTGAGGCTGAAACCCGGGTCATGACCGAATACTCAATCACAACATCCTCTCTGTCCAGAATGCTTAAACAATATCAGTTGTACAAAAATCTTAAATGATACAAACCTTAAGAGATCCACTACTCTGATACAATAACCAAGACAAATAACTACCAAACATCCAATTAAAAGACAGCACGCAGGCTGCTAAAAACTGATAAAGAAAATCCACTTCTAGGAACTTCCATCATCGAGCTTCCAACACGAACCTTGTCAATTCTTCTCCACTTTCAATCCTGCATCGAGAGATGCATGAGTATTTCGAAAGAAATACCCAGTAGATGCCAAGAAAAAAAAACCCACAACAGATAATAATAATAATAGGAATCTGACGAGATGGTATAAATATCAAGAAACATTTACCAATGACAGAATGAGTAAATACAGAGTTTACCTTCCTGAAACAATCATCATTATCAAGGATCATCAACGATAAAGAATAGACAATTGATAACTCAAACTCCAAGAACCATCAACGGTCAAGAATCGATAAACAATAACTCAACTCCACACGTACAGAGTGTCGGAGGAAAATAATCAAGAATTCTGACTCCAATCATACAGAGTGTCGGAGATAACAATTTCTGCTCTCTGTTCAGTCCATTTCTTCTATGGACATCAATTACCAGATCATCCTAGAGGTTCTACAGAGGAACCCGGCCATGCGTCTAGGGATGCTGGCCCCATCGGTGCTTACGGGCACAATGGGCAGAGATTGCAGACCTTCCGTAATGTCATACAATCTAAAGCGCACGCGTTGCCGTCATCGGCTGAACTACAGAGGTTCATATATCATTGGAGATCTCGCAAGATCTAGCAATGGCTCGTGAGCATACTATGATTCCACACAAAGAGCATTCGTCAAAACTCTTGGTGGAGAAGCAGTTTACATAGAACTGAATCATTCTGAAATAATAAGGGTTCTCCCATTCTAGGGACCCACTCAAACATCTTTCAACATCTGACTTATAAAGGAATATTCAACATCTGACTCACAAAGGAGTAATATTCAACATCAGACTCACATAAGAGTAATATTCAACATCTGACTCACATAAGAGTGATCAAGGAATTTCTGAATTCAATCATCGGAAGACTCATAAATGAGATTCAACAGAATGACACCTTCACCATGCATAGCTCCATTCAAGACATCTAGTTTTCTAACAATGTTGAGGGTTATATGTCATGAATACTGGATGGTAGGGTTTAAGAGAATAAACCCTAACCGAGAACTTAAGATTCCAAGTTTGGTTCCAAAGAATAGCAGATTTGTAGTGCGATGCACCACAAAAGAATGACTCGGTCTGACATAAACTCACTTTCTGAATTTGATCAATCTAGAAACACCACTGACTCCTTTCATCAGAGTTTTATGAGATTATTTCAATTTATTAATAGGTATATCATATAGTTTTAGAGATTAAATCTTCCCAAATTTATACTGTTATCAGCACATTAACACAATTCTCTGGTTCACCACAGTTTACCCAGAATATATTTTGATCCGAAATTTTTATGCCAGATAGTCTTTTGTCTCTAGTTTCTAAACCATTTTACGGCATAATTTTCTGAAATTTCTACATTTAGTTACAATTTTTCGAATACAGTCTGTTGGCGCAGGACTATGTCTGGCCGAGAGTATTACTTTTAAACTTACTTAATCAATACAGTATATTAATTAATTAATCACTTATTAATGCATTCTATACTTATTACATTACTCTCCTGGCTTTTGATAACTCCCAATAGTTCTGTAATTACTTAGTTTCTTACCCAAGTTGTTAATCTCAAAGCCGGTTGTACATATACATATGGTTTAAACTAATAACTACAAGTTGAACAATTAAATAGGGACACAACCCACTCTGACCCATGAGAGACTAAGTACAGTAATCTTCTAACTCCGGTAACTCATTTCCCTAATTATTACTTTATTAATCTTAAGATATGTGTTAGTATACAAAACAGTTTTGTACAACACATTCATTTTTAACTCGAAATCTGCAAGTGGAACAATTAATTAGGGACACAGTCAACACTGACGCATGAGACAACTAGGGTACATTAGCCTTTGAGTTCTAGTGACTCTTTTTCATTAAAGTTATTACTTTACACTTAGTGTCATAAGGTATATATCTCATTATATCAAAACAGTTTTGTACTCATAACTCCTTCTCGGCTAACATAACCCAAAATAGACGATTATCTTGAGACAGGAAAATCTGACGACCCAAAGCTAATCTGGAAGATTGAAACATCTGATCAACAGCAAGTATTAACATCAAAGATTCAAACTTTAGGGATTGAACACAACACATTTGGAATCCGGGATGACACCATATCATCATCGACTAGATTTAATATAGAAACAAGGAAAAAGGACAGCTTTAGATGGACAGCAAATTGTACCATACAGAACAAAGTGAGATCAACTCGATTCAATCAGTGAGAATACCATATGGTCTAGTTGGAGCCATGCATGATTATGGTTTACAACATTGAGGATCGATTCAAAAATTGGATATACCGAGTATCAAAAGTGATTCATAATCTAGAACATCACCCAAAATTCACAGATCAGCATAAACACATGCACATATATATCAATCGCAGCATGATCAAAGGACACCTTCGATCTGAGGTATCAAACATTGCATCAAGGATAAGTGGGAAAAAGAAAAGCACCTACCTTGTAGACGAAAAATCCGATCTCTTCCTACGCGGGTGACTCTTCTTGCACCACCTCTTTCACTCACCACTCTACCCGAACTGAGGCTCCACCACCACTCCAATTTCTACTGGTTGAACAAAGAAGGAGCACTCTTACTGCTGGCACGACCCCAATAGCTCCAAAAAGGGATGCCGATCTCTTGTAGTTTAAATAGGAAAACCTAATTCTATGCCATAGCATCTCCACCCTTGATTCTTAATTCATCTAAGGGTTACAATTTGACCCATAAAGAGATAGACCAAGAAGTTGAACGTGGTCAATCACCACTATCAATTAATTACATTCCCAATAAGGTTGGAAATTGGTTATTTTAAATCAATTCCCATAATTAACCTTGCAACCACCCAATACAATTCCCAATTGCCAAGTCACCTCCTTCATTCAAAATCTAAATCTTAGCACAATCTCACACTCCCCAAGCTAAGCCATTAACTATCCAATTCCACCTTAATTGGCGTCCAATCAACTTCTCATTAATTGCCAATCAAAATCTCCATGATTATTCTCAATTAGCCATATTTAAACCCAATTTAAATAGATTGCTAATTAGAATTTCAAATTTGAATTTACCTTCCAAGATTAATTCTCCTTGCCATAACTAACCAAATCTCATCACATCACACATGTTCCCATGCCAACCACGTGGCAAGTGCCCAGGGCACTGTGTCCACGTGGCTCTGGCCCTCAGGTGCTCCTACGTCTGGTGCGTGGCACACAGATGGGCGGCTCCGATGCCCCGCGAATGCAATGCGCAAAACTTACCAAATATAACATCTTGCATTACGATAATCCAATCTAATAGATCAAAATATTCAAAGGAGTCTCTACACACTGGTCTCATACCCTGGCGCCTGCCCCCACTCTTGGCGTCAGGTGCACTCCGCCCCTAGTGCCAGGCCAGCCTCAGCGCCAGGTTGACCCCAGCGCCAAGGCTAGTCCTCGCGCCCTAGTAGCCTGCCTAATTTGGTTTATCAATTCCACTCTTCTATAAGCATCACAAAACCAAATCGACAGACGAGATTAAAAGATTTCAAAATAGGCAGCAAAACTTTCATATTTTAGAACAGTTTCCTAAAATAGCAGTTTTTGTAAACTTGTAAAATTTTCGAGCCCGTCAACGACGAGGGGGTCGTGGTGGGCTGCCTCTGAGGACGTACACTGGCCAGAACCCTGTCTTAGCCCCAGCGCCTGGCCCAGGTCCCAGCCGACAGACTTTGCCAGGAACCCCGCTAGGCTCTCCAGCCACTCCTGTTCGCCGTCTGACGACCGCCCAGATGGAGGAGCGGCGGGTGAAAGGACTTTGCTATCGGTGTGATGAAAAGTTCGTCCCGGGCCATCGCTGTTCTGTCAAGGGAAGTCTACTCATTGAAGAAGTGGAAGACGAAGGAGTGGATGACCCAGAAGAGAGTGCCGGACTCTATGACCATGTTCAGCCGGAGATCTCTGTCCATGCTTTTTCGGGTACCTTTACCCCCAGGACCATGCGTGTTCAGGGTCAGCTGAAACGCCAACAGGTCGCAGTACTCATCGATAGTGGGTCAACACATAACTTCATCAATGACAAGGTGGCGCAACGCCTGGGGTGCTATGTCTCCGAGTCCAAACCCTTTGATGTCTTGATTGGGGACGGCAAGCACCTTCGCAGCATGGGGGTGTGTTCTCAGATCGAGCTAAGGATCCAAGGGCACTCGTTCATCACTGATTTGTTCCTTCTACCCACGAAAGGTGCAGATGTGGTGCTGGGTGTACAGTGGTTACAAGACCTGGGAGATGTGATATGGAATTTCAGGGATCTAACTATGGATTTTGAAGTGGATGGCCAGTGCATACGCCTTCACGGGGCACAGCCAGGCACTTTGCATACAGCGCAGGCGGTGAGTTCCCTTTTCAAGTTTGCACCTCAAGGTTATTTATTACAGCAGCACGCACTTATGGATGTGGATCAACCGCCCTTGGCCACAGCCATGCTTGACCTCCTTAATGAGCATGCCGACATTTTCACTGAGCCGTCGGGGCTGCCACCAGCCAGAAGCCATGACCATTCCATTCCTATCGCGCCTGGGGCCCCGCCGGCCAATGTGCGCCCCTATCGCTATCCCCATGTGCAGAAGGCTGAAATTGAGAAATTAGTTCAAGAAATGTTGCAGTCGGGTATCATACGCCCCAGTACTAGTTCTTTTTCGTCACCAGTCCTGTTGGTGCGTAAAAAAGACGGATCTTAGCACTTCTGTGTCGACTACCGGGCACTTAATGCTATCACAGTAAAAGATAAGTACCCCATTCCCGTAATAGAGGAGCTCCTTGATGAATTGGCAGGGACGGCGGTGTTTAGTAAACTCGATCTGCGCTTTGGTTATCATCAAATCTGTATGCAGCCATATGATGTCCATAAGACAGCCTTCCGGACTCATGACGGCCATTATGAGTTTCTAGTCATGCCTTTTGGCCTGACCAATGCACCATCCACATTCCAAAGCCTGATGAATGACTTGTTTCGCCCATACCTCCACCGGTTCGTGCTAGTATTCTTCAATGACATATTGATATATAGCTCGTCCTGGGAGGAACATCTTGACCATCTCAGGTCAGTTTTTGCTATTCTGAGGGCTAACACACTTTTCTTGAAACGTTCGAAGTGCTCTTTTGGCAGCGCGCAGGTCGACTATTTGGGCCACATTATCTCCTCTCAAGGGGTGGCCACGGATCCGTCCAAGGTGGAGACCATGCGGTCATGGCCCACGCCCACTTGTGTGAAGTCTCTCCGAGGGTTCTTGGGCCTAACCGGCTATTATCGTCGGTTCATTGAGCGCTATGGGCTAATTGCTAGGCCACTTACATCATTGCTCAAAAAGGGTGCATTTGTATGGTCGGATGAAGCCCAAACTGCATTTGATAGATTGAAACAAGCAATGGTACAGGCACCGGTATTGGTTCTCCCTGATTTCTCTCTACCTTTTGTGGTTGAGACGGATGCGTCGGATTTGGGCCTGGGTGCGGTCCTACTCCAACAAGAGTGCCCGATCGCCTTTTACAGCAAGGCACTGTCGGGCCGGTCCTTATCTTTATCGGCGTACGAAAAGGAGATGTTGGCCATTGTGCACGCCGTCTCTAAGTGGCGGCCTTATCTGTTGGGCCGACGATTTCTTATTCGGACCGACCACCAACCTCTTAAATATTTTTTGGAGCAGCGCGTTTCAACTCCGTCTCAACAACGCTGGGTGGGTAAGCTACTGGGTTACGATTATGAGGTGGTCTACAAGAAGGGCGTTGATAATACGGTGGCTGATGCTTTATCGCGCCGGCCCCAAGAAGGTGTCTGCCTCGCACTCTCCATCCCTTGTTGCCCGTTTATTCTAGACTTGCAAGCGGCATATGTGGCGGATCCTCCTACCTAGGAACTGATTGGTCGTATTCAGAGCGACCCCTCTGCGGCACCCCCCTTCGACTGGCGCGACCAGTTATTATTTTGGAAAGATCGACTTTGGGTGCCGGATGTGGGAGACTTGAGACAACGAGTTATTGCTCATTTCCATGATACTCCGATTGCTGGGCATGAAGGTACGTTTCGAACCTTCAAACGGGTCACCCAAATTTTTTTGTGGGCCGGTTTGAGGAAAGCAGTGCATGCCTATGTGGCCGTGTGTGACACGTGCCAGCGAGCCAAAGCATCGTCTACTTCTCCCACGGGCCTTCTACAGCCCCTTCCCATTCCGGACAAGGTGTGGGATGACGTCTCCATGGATTTCATTGAGGCTTTACCAGCAGTGGGGGGCAAGACGGTGATAATGGTGGTGGTTGACCGTCTCTCTAAATATGCCCATTTTTGTGCCCTAAGTCATCCGTACTCCGCCCGTACTGTTGCTGAACTCTATGTGCGTGAAGTGGCGAAGTTGCATGGTATGCCACGTACTATCGTATCTGATAGAGATCGGGTCTTCATCTCCCAGTTTTGGCGAGAATTCTTTAAGTTGCAGGGAACAGAACTTCACATGAGCACGGCCTACCACCCCCAGACAGATGGCCAAACGGAAGTGGTGAATCGGTGCCTTGAGCAGTACTTACGCTGTTTTGTGGGGGATCAACCCCGTCGTTGGCTCTCATTGCTACCTTGGGCAGAATAGTCGTACAACACGGCGTATCACACACGTGCAGGCTTTACACCGTTTGAGATTGTCTACGGCCGGCCTCCTCCATCTGTCCTATCTTATGTTCCTCATCGTTCTTCCATCGCCGAGGTGGATTATATGTTACAGACTCGTGACGAGGTGCTTCGTCAGTTGAAATTCAATTTAGCATCCGCCCAGAACCGGATGAAGCAACTGTACGACAAATGGCGTTCGGACAAAGAGTTCCAGGTGGGTGATATGGTTTATCTGTCAGTTCTTCCCCAGCGCCAAACTTCTTTGCATAGGGCTGACCAGAAGTTGGCACCTCGATTTCATGGGCCATATCCCATAGCAGCACGGGTGGGCCCAGTGGCGTATCATCTTTCTCTGCCTGCCAACTTTTTGGTGCACCCTGTATTCCACGTCTCTCGCCTCCGTCGCTTTGTGGGGGACCCTCACTTGATTCCTGGTTCTGCGCCTCCTCCTCTCATGGGTCCGGCTGAATCTGATGAGCCAGTACCAGCTTCGGTTATTGACACACGTCGCGTGCGTCGCACTGGGCGTATTGTGACGCAGGTGCTCGTGGTATAGCAGGGCAAACCGTTGGAGGATGCTGAGTGGCTGCTTGAGGATGAATTTATGCATCGGTTTCCATCTTGGTCGCATTGAGGACAATGTGTTAGCGGAAGCGTGGTGGAGTGTTGTGAATGTCATGCACACGTAGGATGAATATCGCTGGGTGTTGTGAATGTCATGCACACGTAGGATGAATATCGCTGGTTTCTATGATTAGGATTAGTTTCCCTTTTCGTATCAATTAGTGATTGTAATAAAGGCCATGATTGGATGTAATCATGGCCTATTATGTCGTCATAGTGACGTTTCTCTAATTAGATGTAATAATGTCCTAAGATGTCGTCATAATGATGTCATATCATGTCGTCATTATGTCATCTAGAGTCTTCTATATAAGGGGGTCTTCCTCCTCCTTTAGGACTTATGCAATAAGAAAACATTATTTCCTCTACCTCCTTTTCTTCTTCCTTTCCCCTGTCGTCAAGGCATTCCTTGTGACCCTATCGGGTTACAACACCTCCCAATGCTGCCATCCTCAGTCATCTCTCACCGCCCTCCCAATGCATCTCATTCAGGCAATACAACAACTTCTCCAGTCACTTGCCAAATATATCAGAATATGGAACATGCAGCAGACATTTGTTCATACCATCACTTGAGTGACTTCTCTGCAACAACTGCTGTTCCACCATTTGCAGGCCTATCCTTGGCTTCTCCTAGTCAATGGATAGCAGATACGAGGGCTATTCATCACATGGTGATGGATCAAACACTTATGAGTGGACATACACCTTACTCAGGTCCTGATCAAGTTTTAGTTGGTAATGGAACCACTTCCTCTATTCAGCATCTTGGTACTTCTTCCATCTCTTCTCCAACCCATTCCTACAACCTCAATAATGTTCTTTTAGTCCCTCATATCTCAGCCAATTTATTATCTGTGTCTCAGTTCACCAGAGAACATAATTGTTTCTTTGAGTTTCATTCGTGGGGTTTCCTTATAAAGGACAACCTCACGAAACAGGTTCTTCTTCAAGGGCAACTTAAGGATCAACTTTATCTTTTTCCCAAGTCACCCACGCAGCAGCCGCTCGTGTTCATCTCCACCAAAGCTTCCTTGGATCTGTGGCATCTCTGACTTGGACATGCTAATGTAGATGTCGTCCAGTCTCTTAGGCGTCAAGGGCATATTTCCACTACTTCTAATTCTAAGTTTATGTTCTGTAATAGTTGTGCTGTAATGAAGTCTTCAAGACAACCTTTTTCTAACTCTTTAAGTTTGTCGTGTCAACCATTAGAGTTAATCTTTTCTGATGTATGGGGCCCAGCTCCAACAACTTCTATGAATGGATTTAGATTTTATGTTATCTTTGTTGATAGCTTCTCAAGATATACCTGGATCTTCCCTCTCACACATGAATCTGATTGCTTCGCTGTTTTTAAAACTTTTCATCAAGCAGTTGAGCGCCAATTTGGTCTCAAAATTCAAACACTCCAAATTGATAATGGTGGAGAGTACACAAACATTCTTTTCTTCACTTATCTGGGCAATCATGGAATTAAACATCGTTTTTCTTGCCCATATACACCCAAACAAAATGGACTCCCTAAGCGAAAACACCGTCACATAATAGAACTTGGTTTATCGATGCTACATCAAGCTAGTGTTCCCCAAAAACTATGGCTAGATTGTTTTCTCACTGCTGTGTATATCATAAACAGGTTGCCCTCTCGAAGTCTTCAAAGTATTTTTCCTTATGAAAAGCTTTTTAATTAATGTCCAAATTATGCCCACTTAAGAGTTTTTGGTTCCGCTTGTTATCCTTATTTGCGACCCTACACTTCTAATAAATTCCAGCCCCGGTCAGTGAGATGTGTTTTCCTAGGATATTCTCAGTATCATAAGGGATATAGATGTTTGAATCCTCTAAGTGGCAAAGTTTACATTAGCAGACATGTTGTATTTAATGAGTTAGAATTTCCCTACAAAGTTGGGTCCCAGCTCCCTCATCCACCCACATCCAATCATCCACCTATTATTATCAGTTCAAATATTCCATCAATCCCATCTCTTTCAGCAGTAACTAATTCTCCACATACTCAGCCCCAAACCACTTCACCGTTGAACTCCTCTTTGCTTTCTTCCTCATCCACTGCCACGCCATCTCCCTACCCCACATCTTCCCCAACTCTTCTTCCTTCTCAACCAGAAAATTTTCCTCCCCGACGTGTGCATCCCATGATCACACGCGAACAAGATGACACTCGTCGCCCTCGAGTTTTCCTCACCACTTCTATTCCCAATGTCTCCTCTACTCCCTCATCTTACTCAAAGGCATCCAAAGACAGACACTAGCGAGATGCCATGCTTCAAGAATACAATGCTCTTCTTCACAACCAGACATGGACATTGGTGCCCCTTCCTCCCACCAAAAATATTATTGACAACAAATGGGTCTTCCGCATCAAGCACAACTCCGACGGCACAATTAACCGCTACAAAGCCCGCTTGGTTGCTAATCTATACATGAAATATGCATTTTATTATCTCCTAAGCTTATGATTATGCTAGTGTTTGATTAGAATAACTACTACTTTAATATAGTTTTTGGTTTTTGCAGGAAACAAGAGTAATACACAGAAATGAAGAGAAAAGTAACTCGAATGGTTAAATTATCATAACTTCGTCTACAAACATTGGATTGGACTGATTCAAGTCTCATGTTAAATCTCAAGAAATCAGCTTTCCAACGCCACCAACCACGCACAATTCGGAGTTTGGGACAGAAAGTTATAGTCATTTGAAGTTTATGAATAGTAACTACGATCGATCGAAAATCACTGCGATCGATCGCCAGAGCCGTAAAAGCACTGTATTGAAGGACACGATCGATCGGCATAAAAACGATCGATCGTATCTACTGGAATTTTTCAATCGCCGAAGACAGTAACTACGATCGATCGGTATCATACGGCGTCGATCGACAAAGCGATCGATCAGATAGCGAATGATCGTCAATACGTACGATCGATCGCCGTATGCGGCAAACCGAAATTAAGACCTATTTCGACTTGGATTTGGAAGGGGACTTCGTGGTTTCTCTTCACTATTATAAATAGGCCTTATGGGAGAACGTTTTGGGCACCACATATTCAACCTAGAGAGCAATTTGAGACCTTGGAGGCTAGAGCAAAGGAAGAAGAAGATGATGAAGATGAAGATGATGGATTCTCTTCCCATGCTTGGTTAAACTCCTATCCAAGGCGTAGATGAAGCCCAGTAATCTGGTTGTGTAGTTTCTTTTCTCTCATCTTATGTTTTTACTCTAGTTGGTGTATGAACCTTTGTTATGCAATTAAAGTTAATTCATTGAGTTTATTCTTTGTGCTTGAGAGAGACAAGAGTGGATTTTATGAATTTCAATCTGAATGATTACTTGCATGTCTGAGATGAATGTAAGTGTTCTGATTTGTCATATGTTAATAAAGTTTCATTGATTTATGCTTGAGAGAGAAAGATCACAATTCCATATGCTTAATTGATTTATGTGTTACGTCCGAGAGGAGAGCACTATAATTTGAATTGACAGGTGTATGTCTGAGAGGAATACACCAGCCAATTGGAAATCTTTATTCAAAAGAGAGAGAGAGATGATACACTAGTTATTGTGGTGGATTCGAAGCCTTAGTCTTCTCCACATTGATTAAAACTCAGTTTAGTTTAAAGTTCACTGCTTACTTAGTCTAAAATCAACACTGCTATTTTCTCTTGAAATTTGGTAAAGTATTCACCATCCCTGAGGTTCGACAACCCTTATCAATACTCACCGTAGTACAATTGCCTTGTGCACTTGCAAGGGTTTAATTTTAAACGATCAATAGTTTACTAAATTCTTTGCATAGTTAGTTTTAGAGTAGTTTAGTTTAATTTAGATTTATTTTTAGTCGCTTAATTTTGTTCTTCTTCTTTTGCAGGATTAAGAGAGGACGCTGATTTTCGTCATCGTTGGAAGGGCCATCCCTTCCCACTGTTTGCACTCTCTTAACCCTCTTTTAGAGTAAATTTGGGTGCTTGGTGTTTTTTTCTTCTTTTCTTTGAGGGATTGCATGACGTGCTAGTTGTCGCTATTAGGTTGCTAGTTGTCGCTATCTAGGGTTGATGCTTGCTAGTTGTCGCTATTAGGATTGCACAGGTTTTGTTTGATTTTTATTGTGCATGCATGGTCATCGATCCCTGAACCCCGACCTTGCCTTTGATCCTGATCCTGAGCGCCTATATAGAATCTGTAGAACTCCTGTTGTTGTTTTAATTAGTCTCCTAATTTTACTCGCAAGTGTACGAATCGTGTTTGGAGTATAGTCGCACAATTCTTACGAGGTCGAACCCACAGGGACTTGTGTAGCGGAATTCTAATTTGAAGATCAGATTATTACCCTTGTTGAAGAATTAAATTGATTTGATTCACTACAACTACGACTAATCTAAGACTCAATGCAATTAAACAGCTTTAACTAAGAAATTAATCTAAAGGCAATTAAATAATCTATGAAAAAGAAACTAATTGACAAATAAAAATTGAAACTTTAATCAAGAATTTAAAACTCTAGGGCATAAGAATCAGCACATGACAATCATAGGAATATTTCTTTTAAAATTAGCAATTGTTTTCACGATTATCTCGTAGAGAATTGGAATTCAATCTATTCTCCTACGGAAAATTTCAGCATTAAAGCATATAGATTTTTAAATAGGATTTTGCATTCTCTTGCATATCAACAGATGAGATTCAAATCATTAGCTGTATCCATTATACGATGAATCACAGGTAATACCCAAATATCATATTCAACATATAATCCAATGCAATTAATTTGAGAATAGCAATCGTTAAAACGCATTAATTTAGACAAAACAATTGCATCGTATAAATACTATTCCTACAACTAATCATGGCTTCATCTCAGCCCTAGACAGGGATTTAGCTACTCATGCTATAGAAATTAACTGTAAAGATAATGAAATTCATTTGTATTAAAGGTAAAATCAACTTACAAGACTTTTTGAATAATGGAAAATAAACCAGAAAAGCACTGTTCCTCTTCCCGGAGTTACTGTTCACAGCAACAGTTCAATGCAAACTCGATCTTCAAATCACACCAACACAGCAGATGAAATTCAAAGCAGAAAGAAGAAAAAAAATGAAACTGAGTTTGAAACTGAAAAACAACTGTTCTGTTCGTCTTCCTCGCTCGGATTGCTGGTCTCCTCTTCGAATGAGGCTCTGATTCCCTTTTTATAGACATCCAAAGTTAGCTTTCTTCCACCTTGAGGATGAACCCGAATAGAGTAGGATTCCATCTTCGGCACGCCTCTCCACTGGACAATCCCCAAATCCGTCCCAAAATAAAGGTCTGAACTTTCCAAATCGAACCTTTCCAAAACAGAGGATGCTCTGTTCGCTCCAGAACCGCCGTGACTCCTCCTCTGCCGGTTGCCGAGCTCTACTGGTCGCCGTCGCCGGAACCCAGCCTTCTCGGACTGCCTCCGTCTTCTGATTTCGCCGGAATGCAGGGCCGCCGCCGCTCTACTCAGAATCTTCGCTTTGACCGCCACCATCGGCCCAGTCCTGCCGTCCTTCAGCCTTGCCGCCGTGACTCCGCCGTCGAGCCCAGCTGCCTCAGGCCGCCGGAATCCTTCGTCGGCCTCTGCTCTGGTTATCGGCCTCTCGAGCAGAGCTCGAGAGAGCTCTGTTTCTTACCCCGACAGAACACCCGAGCCTTTGGCTCGGGTTTTGTTTTTTTTTTCTTTATTTTTTTTTTCAATGAACCGGGCCATTGAACCGGTCCGGATTTCTTTCTCTTCTTTTTTTTTTTTTTTCTTTTCTTCCAATTAAACCCGTCGAAGCAATCTCGTCCGCTGGATAGAATCTGAATGACTCTTTATTTCATTATGCGCCCGTCTTCTTCATCAGTGAACATCAACGGTCCAGATCTTCTCTGCGCGTGATCTCAGATCTTGGGTCGCTTTGACATTTCAAAACCCGTTTATTGGCTCCACCTTTGGCTGTTCAGCAGTACGAGCACGCGAACCTGTACAAAATAAAACATGTCCCAAATTAGATGTACCAAATAGTTATAAAATTACGGAACAGTGTTAAATTGAGCAATTTCGAGAGCCTTATTTAATTAAATCCTAATTACTTAGAAAATTACCAAAATTCACTTTATTCCTCGTTTTAATCAGAAAACACAACTAACAAATAGGTAAAAAGGCATATAAAAATGTGTATTTTTCATGCTTAACAAATACCCCCAAACCTAGATTTTGCTAGTCCTCAAGCAAAACACAAAAGAAAAAAAAATAATAAAACTATTCAAAAAAATAAATGCCACTGTCGTAGGGAATCACGATTGCATTTAGCATATGCAACAAGCCTTTTAAACCCCCAGGTGTCCCTGGCTGGACGAGTGAAGTCTCGTGAGGGTTTGCAGCCATGCTACCCACAAACATGTATTTATAAAATTAACCTTATTCTTTATCTAAATGAGAAATAAGTCAACTAAACACTTCAAAACACAAAACCTATTATCCCTTCAAATACACACTGCAATACTTAAGAAAACTAACCACACGTACTTGCATTTATAATCAACTGGAATATAGAAGCGCTCAAGTAAGTGGTTTTTATTCTACACCTTCATCTTGGAAATTTCTGCTCAATATGATATAGCATGATACTTTAAAATAATAGAAAGTGTAGAACATTGTAGCAATACACTCTAAATCTCTGTTTCACACAGATTCAGTGTTACCCATTAACCAAAGAACATCAGAATCTACATAGTCATCGTAATCTTTAGGTTCATGATAGCACAGATGCTTGCGCACCTCCTTCGGGTCCAACATTCTAGATTTGAGAGGATAATACACCACAGATTTTTTTTTTTTTTTTTTTTTCATAAGGACTGTGTAAGGCCTGACTTCAAGATGCTTAGGTTTAGCAATGACTCAGGCCAATGACTCCCAGCCAGTTGGCTTAGGGCATTAGGTTTTAAGATGGACCACTTCGGACCTGAGCATCAGCCTAAGTTAATCCTATAATAGTCAAGCAGCCCCTTTTCTTTATTTTCGTTTCCATTTTTTCATTCATTTTTTTTTTAGCATATATATTTTCAAGCACATCTTTATTTTGTCCAGGCTGTATTATACTCTCAACCTATTTCCGGTTCCAAGCCCTTGCCATAGCCAAGTAAATGGTCTATCATGATCGTTTAAGCTCAACAGACAACCACATATCATCCAATGACTGACTAAAGACATCCCACTGAAGATTAGTATTCAACAAATCTCTAGAAGGTATTACTTTATGTAACTGGTGTGTGTGAGTGAGTTTTATTAGCTCAAGCACTTGATCCAAGAGGACTGTAACAGAATGCTATTTCTCAGTTAAGTGACTCTATCCTCCAGTATACTTACTCACACTTCCAATGTAAATTAATCTCTTAAAAATTGAAGTATGCATCACGAAGGGATAAACTACCAAAACCTATAAAAATACTAACAAACAACCTAAAAACTATTTTTTTTTTTTTAATAATTTTTTGTAATTGATAATTTTTTAAATTTTTTTTTTTTTAATGAATAATTCAAAACAAGCAAGAAAATAACTAAGATATCCTAAATAAATATCTTCCTATACCCCCAAACCTGCATGAAACATTGTCCTCAATGTAAAAAGATATGAAATAAATACTGAGGAAAATAATAGACGAGGGAAGGAAAGATAGTACCTGCACTCCACTGAAACGCTATAGTATCTATCAACACGAAAAGAACAAGTGAAGCACAAGAATAACATAAGAAAATAAGCACAAAAATAAAAATTCTAAAAACTTGGGTTGCCTCCCAGTAGCGCTAAGTTTTACGTCTTCTGCCAGACACAGCTATTAACCTTTACTCATCAATGGATGATGCAGATTCTACCAAGGATTTAGCGTGAAACCACAGAGAATAAAAATATGACCAAGTGACATCTCTCAAATTGCATAAGAATGTTCCCAAACTTCTCTTCAATCTCTCCCACCTAGACTCTCGGGGAAACAAAAACGAATATGAAATTGGAACAACATTGACAGCAGCTATGGGCCCCTGAAGATCAAGCTCATCTATGGGCGAGTCATCCATACTCTCCGCTAACTGATGTGGAAATAATGGTGCCCAAGGATAGACGACTGGAATATCTAAGTCTGAACTCAGTGGATGTTCATTCACTACTTCTTCTAATTGTGCAGGCACCACCCATAGGTGTAAGAATATGGCAGCCATCTAGAGATCCTGTGAGAATCATGAACCTAACAATGTGAGTGATAAATAATGAAAAATAAAGCAACAAAGAAAACTAAATTCACTATGCACAAGACAAATTACTGCAACTTTAGTCATTATAAGTCGGGTCTGCCAGACTCAATTCATCAATTTGAGGTTGCTGCAATTCCAAGAATGGTTTAAGACGATGCCCGTTAACTTTGAATATATCACCATTCTTTGGATTTTCTATTTCAACTGCTCCATGTGGATAAACAACACGAACTAGAAAAGGTCCTGTCCATCGAGACTTCAGTTTACCCGGAAACAGATGTAAACGAGAATTGTATAAAAGAACTTTCTGCCCCGATGTAAAAGATTTTCGCAGAATATTTTGATCATGAACCTTTTTCATGCGATCCTTGTATGATTTTGCACACTCATAAGCATCATTACGAAGCTCATCCAACTCATTCAATTGTAGTTTCCTTTGAATTCCTGCTCTATGTAAATCAAAATTCAGGTGCTTAATTGCCCAATAAGCTTTATGCTCAATTTCAACAGGAAGATGACAAGCTTTCCCGTAGACAATACGGTATGGAGACATTCCAATGGGAGTTTTGAATGCAGTATGGTAAGCCCACAAAGCATCGGTAAGTCTCAGCGACCAATCTTTGCGATTCGGATTGACTGTCTTTTCCAAAATATGCTTAATCTCCCTATTAGAAATCTCAACTTGACCACTTGTCTGGGGATGGTATGGGGTAGCAATTTTGTGGGTTATGCCATATTTCTTCATTAACTGTTCAAAAACCATATTGCAGAAATGTTTTCCCCCATCACTTATGATAGCACGAGGAGAACCAAAACGTGCAAAAATATTATCCTTTAAGAATTGGACCACCACTTTGTGGTCATTGGTTTTACATGCTACGGCCTCTACCCATTTAGAGACATAGTCTACCCCCACAAGGATATAAAGATTGCCAAAAGAGTTAGGAAAAGGTCCCATGAAGTCAATACCCCAGACATCAAAAAGGTCTATAATAAGGATTGGGGTTAAAGGCATCATGTTACGACGTGAAAGTGCTCCTAACTTCTGACATCTTTCACATGCTGAACAATAAGCATGACAGTCTTTGAAAATAGTAGGCCAATAAAATCCACACTGCAAAATCTTTGCAGCAGTCTTTTTAGAACTGAAATGGCCCCCACATGCTTGATCATGACAAAAAGAAATGATGCTTTGTTGATCATGTTCAGGAATACATCTCCTAATAATCTGATCGGGACAATACTTGAATAAGTATGGATCATCCCAAAAGAAGTACTTAACTCTGGACAAAAATTTGGACCTATCTTGGGAAGACCAATGAGATGGAATTTGTTCAGTTACCAGATAATTAACTATGTCTGCAAACCAAGGCAACTGGGACACTGCAAGTAATTGCTCATCAGGAAAAGATTCAGTTATGGGCAATGATTCATCAGTAAAATCAACTATCAACCTAGATAAGTGGTCGGCTACAACATTTTCGGAACCTTTCTTATCCCGAATTTCAATATCAAATTCCTGTAGCAATAATATCCATCGGAGAAGACGAGGTTTAGCATCTTTTTTAGATAAAAGATACTTCAATGCAGCATGATCCGAATAGATATATACCTTCGATCCCAATAAGTAAGACCGAAACTTATCTAGAGCAAAGACTACTGCCAACAATTCTTTTTCAGTTGTAGAATAATTAAGTTGAGCATCATTCAATGTTTTACTGGCATAGTAAATCACATGGGGAAGTTTATTAATTCGCTGCCCCAACACAGCACCAATAGCATAATCAGAGGCATCACACATTATCTCAAAAGGTAGGCTCCAATCAGGTGGCCGAATAATAGGTGCAGATGTTAACTCTGATTTGAGTTTCTGAAAGGCATTATTACAAGCATCATCAAAGACAAATGGTGTATCTTTTGCAAGAAGATTACACAGAGGTCTTGAAATTTTACTAAAGTCTTTAATGAATCTTCTGTAAAATCCAGCATGGCCTAAAAATGATCTGATTTCTTTCACAGTTCGTGGTGGTGGAAGATGTGAAATCAAATCAACTTTAGCTTTATCAACTTCAATGCCTTTATTAGATATAATATGCCCAAGAACAATTCCTTTTTGAACCATAAAATGACATTTCTCCCAGTTAAGTACCAGATTCTTCTCTTTACACCTCACTAACACTAAAGATAGATGGTGCAGACATTCATCAAAATTGGACCCAAAGACAGAAAAATCGTCCATGAATACCTCTAAAAATCGCTCTACCATGTCAGAGAAAATGCTCAACATGCACCTTTGAAAGGTAGCAGGTGCATTGCATAGGCCAAAGGGCATGCGACGGTAGGCAAAGGTACCAAAAGGACACGTGAAAGTGGTCTTTTCTTGGTCTTCAGGGGCTATGGGAATTTGGTTATAACCAGAATAACCATCAAGGAAGCAATAATATTCATGTCCCGCTAACCTTTCCAGCATTTGGTCAATGAAAGGAAGGGGAAAATGATCTTTTCTTGTCAAAGCATTCAACTTCCTATAATCAATACAGACACACCAACCCGTTTGAACTCGAGTTGGCACTAACTCATCAGCATCATTTTTCACTACAGTTATGCCAGATTTTTTCGGCACAACTTGAACAGGACTTACCCATTTACTATCAGAGATTGGGTAGATAACTCCTACATCTAAAAGTTTAAGGATTTCAGCTCGAACAACTTCTTGCATTACAGGGTTAAGACGCCTTTGAGATTCACGAGAGGGCTTGGCATCATCCTCCAGATGAATTCTATGCATAACAATAGAGGGACTGATGCCTTTAATATCTGCAATGGTCCACCCTATGGCTTCTTTGTGCTTTACAAGAACATCAAGTAGTTTATGCTCTTGAGCCACATCTAGGTCAGCTGCAATAATGACAGGTAAGGACTCAGCAGGACCTAAATAAGCATATTTCAGAGTATCAGGCAGTGGTTTCAGGTCTAATTTAGGTGGCTCAACACTAGATGGAACTACTGGTGATGATGATAAGGCAAGAGGTTCCACTTTTGGTTGCCACCGTTCAGTACTCATCAGAGGTACAGACTCAAGCAATGAGTTTACTTGTTCAATTGACTGATCGATATCAAATGCACAACCAAAATGTGTTAAGCATGCCTCTAAAGGATCTTGGGAATGTGTTTGAAGAAATGTTTCATGGACAAGTGTTTCAATCAGGTTTATTTCATTCACATCATCCATGTCAGGTGGTTGTTTACTGATGTCAAAAATGTTCAATTCCACCTTCATATTCCCAAAAGAAATTTGCATCACTCCATTTCTGCAGTTAATGATAGCATTAGATGTAGCTAGAAATGGACGACCCAAAATGACAGGTATTTGCCCACTTATGTTCGGAACAGGTTGAGTATCAAGGACAACAAAGTCCACAGGGAAATAAAATGTATCAACCTTTATCAAAACATCCTCAACAACACCTCGAGGAATTTTAACCGAACGGTCAGCTAATTGAAGTGTCATTGTCGTGGGTTTTAACTCTCCCAGACCTAATTGCACATACACAGAGTAGGGCAATAAATTCACACTTGCCCCCAGATCTAACAAGGCTCGCTCAATCTTATGTTTCCCTATCATGCATGAAATTGTGGGACAACCAGGGTCCTTATATTTGATAGGAAATTTACATTGAATGACAGAGCTGACTTGTTCTGCTAGAAAAGCCGTTTTAGGAACATTATTTTTCTTTTTGACAGAGACTAGATCTTTCAAGAATTTTGCATATGAAGGCACTTGTTGGATTGCATCTAGAAAAGGAATGTTTATTTGCACTTGTTTAAACACTTCTAGAATGTCTCCATATTGTGCACATTTTTTAGGGTTGACTAGTCTTTGCGGATAAGGTGCCTTAGGTACAAAATTCCTTGGTGGAGAATCACTGTCGACAGTTGGAGAAGAATCTTTAGTCTCTATTTCAGTCTTAGTGTTCTCACCTTCTTCTTTTTCAGGAGTTTCAATTTTATTATCAATTTGCTTCCCAGACCTAAGGGTAATGACTGATTGAACATGTTCCTCATTCTGTGAAGAATTAGAGCTACTGCCAATGGAGAATTGGCCCTTCTGGTTAGGCACAGGTTGACTAGGAAATCTCCCTCTCTCTCTTTCTGCTAATTGAGTAGCCAATTGACCAACTTGAGTCTCTAACTTAGCAATTGCTTGAGTATTCATGTGTGTAGAGTTCTTCATCTCAAGCATAGCTTGATTAGTTGACTGAATGACTTGGCTTGTAGATTGGATGAAAGATTTGAGAGTGTCCTCTAAAGAGGACTGTTTTTGTGTAAGGGATGGAGATTGATTGACAGGTTGTTGATATTGGGTAGGAGGTTGAGACAAGGCTGGATAAGGTGGGTTATTCTGCCTAAACTGATTATGCATAGGTTGCATAGGCTGCCCACCTACATTCGTAGGTGGTTGACTTTGTCTCCAGGAGAAATTTGGATGATTTCTCCAACTTGAATTGTAAGTTTCAGAGAAGGGGTTGCCTGTCGGCTTCCCATAATTGTTTAGAACATTTACTTGTTCTGCATAACACTCTGGATAAGTATTCATGGAAGGACAGTTCAGAGATGTATGCATCGGGCTAGCACACACAGAGCATGCTTCATTCATGTTGAGGGTATTGATGCTTCGGTTCAAACTCAGGGCATCTATTTTCTTGGTTAACGCATCGAGTTTGACCTTAATATCTACATCATCTTTGATTTCGTAGAGACCTCCTTTCTTAGGAGCTTGATGTTGTCTCTCCCTATGACCTGCAAAATCCCACTGTTGGGACCTTTCAGCTAATCGCTCTAAGAAGTTATACGCTGCTTCACCTCCCAAGTCTAAGAAAGCACCGCCATTCATTGATTCAATCATGTTGCGGTGTGTTTGAGTTAAGCCATTGTAAAAATGTTGTATTAACCTCCATGTTTCAAACCCATGATGTGGACATTTTAGTAAAAGGTCTTTAAATCTTTCCCAACTCTCATAAAATTTTTCATTTTCATCTTCCATAAAGTCAGTGATTTCTCTCTTTAATTCATTGGTTTTGGCCATTGGGAAGAATTTGGACAAGAATTTGCTCACCAACATGTCCCATGTTGTGACAGAGTCAGCGGGAAGAGAATTTAACCATGCCTTGGCCTTGTCCTTCAAAGAGAAGGGGAAAAGGCGCAGACGAACAGACTCATCAGAGAAGTCTGTGAACCTAAATGTTGCACAAATTTCTAGAAAATCCTTTACATGCATGTAAGGATCCTCTCTGTTAAGACCATGATAATTGGGCAACAATTGAATTATCTGGGGTTTTAGTTCAAAATGCTTTGCAGAGGTTGCAGGCAACACTATGCAAGATGGAGGGTTGATTGTGATCGGAGAAAATAGCTCCCTCAGAGATTTCTCAGGTTGATCTTCCATTTTGAATGAAAGATCAATTTTTGTTTCACTATTCTCTAAAGGATTAGAATTATTGCTAACCAGACGCAGTGTGTGATCACGTGTCCACGTGGTCATCCACTGTCAATCAACTCTCACGTGTTGAAATTTTTAATTTTTTAATTTTTTAATTTTTAATTTTTGACCTAAAATTAACTGCAAGGGTAAAATTAGTCTTAGAATTTGATTTCCTACAAGTCCCCGGCAACGGCGCCAAAAACTTGTTGTTGTTTTAATTAGTCTCCTAATTTTACTCGCAAGTGTACGAATCGTGTTTGGAGTATAGTCGCACAATTCTTACGAGGTCGAACCCACAGGGACTTGTGTAGCGGAATTCTAATTTGAAGATCAGATTATTACCCTTGTTGAAGAATTAAATTGATTTGATTCACTACAACTACGACTAATCTAAGACTCAATGCAATTAAACAGCTTTAACTAAGAAATTAATCTAAAGGCAATTAAATAATCTATGAAAAAGAAACTAATTGACAAATAAAAATTGAAACTTTAATCAAGAATTTAAAACTCTAGGGCATAAGAATCAGCACATGACAATCATAGGAATATTTCTTTTAAAATTAGCAATTGTTTTCACGATTATCTCGTAGAGAATTGGAATTCAATCTATTCTCCTACGGAAAATTTCAGCATTAAAGCATATAGATTTTTAAATAGGATTTTGCATTCTCTTGCATATCAACAGATGAGATTCAAATCATTAGCTGTATCCATTATACGATGAATCACAGGTAATACCCAAATATCATATTCAACATATAATCCAATGCAATTAATTTGAGAATAGCAATCGTTAAAACGCATTAATTTAGACAAAACAATTGCATCGTATAAATACTATTCCTACAACTAATCATGGCTTCATCTCAGCCCTAGACAGGGATTTAGCTACTCATGCTATAGAAATTAACTGTAAAGATAATGAAATTCATTTGTATTAAAGGTAAAATCAACTTACAAGACTTTTTGAATAATGGAAAATAAACCAGAAAAGCACTGTTCCTCTTCCCGGAGTTACTGTTCACAGCAACAGTTCAATGCAAACTCGATCTTCAAATCACACCAACACAGCAGATGAAATTCAAAGCAGAAAGAAGAAAAAAAATGAAACTGAGTTTGAAACTGAAAAACAACTGTTCTGTTCGTCTTCCTCGCTCGGATTGCTGGTCTCCTCTTCGAATGAGGCTCTGATTCCCTTTTTATAGACATCCAAAGTTAGCTTTCTTCCACCTTGAGGATGAACCCGAATAGAGTAGGATTCCATCTTCGGCACGCCTCTCCACTGGACAATCCCCAAATCCGTCCCAAAATAAAGGTCTGAACTTTCCAAATCGAACCTTTCCAAAACAGAGGATGCTCTGTTCGCTCCAGAACCGCCGTGACTCCTCCTCTGCCGGTTGCCGAGCTCTACTGGTCGCCGTCGCCGGAACCCAGCCTTCTCGGACCGCCTCCGTCTTCTGATTTCGCCGGAATGCAGGGCCGCCGCCGCTCTACTCAGAATCTTCGCTTTGACCGCCACCATCGGCCCAGTCCTGCCGTCCTTCAGCCTTGCCGCCGTGACTCCGCCATCGAGCCCAGCTGCCTCAGGCCGCCGGAATCCTTCGTCGGCCTCTGCTCTGGTTATCGGCCTCTCGAGCAGAGCTCGAGAGAGCTCTGTTTCTTACCCCGACAGAACACCCGAGCCTTTGGCTCGGGTTTTGTTTTTTTTTTCTTTATTTTTTTTTTCAATGAACCGGGCCATTGAACCGGTCCGGATTTCTTTCTCTTCTTTTTTTTTTTTCTTTTCTTCCAATTAAACCCGTCGAAGCAATCTCGTCCGCTGGATAGAATCTGAATGACTCTTTATTTCATTATGCGCCTGTCTTCTTCATCAGTGAACATCAACGGTCCAGATCTTCTCTGCGCGTGATCTCAGATCTTGGGTCGCTTTGACATTTCAAAACCCGTTTATTGGCTCCACCTTTGGCTGTTCAGCAGTACGAGCACGCGAACCTGTACAAAATAAAACATGTCCCAAATTAGATGTACCAAATAGTTATAAAATTACGGAACAGTGTTAAATTGAGCAATTTCGAGAGCCTTATTTAATTAAATCCTAATTACTTAGAAAATTACCAAAATTCACTTTATTCCTCGTTTTAATCAGAAAACACAACTAACAAATAGGTAAAAAGGCATATAAAAATGTGTATTTTTCATGCTTAACAACTCCTAGCAAACAGATCCCTGAAATTCATCCAATGGCGGACAACATGAACCTTGGGGGTGGGAATGGTCTAAACCAGAATCTGCTAATGCCCCATGCCCGTACCCTGCAAGACTACTACCGTCCCACTGCCTACACCTCCCCTTCCTGTATCCTACTTCCTGCAACCGTGGCTAATTTTGAGATTAAGCCAAACATCATCCAGATGCTGCCCACATACCATGGCCAATTAAATGAGAACCCCTATAGGCACCTACAAAATTTCCTAGAGGTTAACACAACCTTTAAACTTACACTATCTGATGACCAGGTGCGCCTTTGGTTGTTCCCCTTCACCTTAAAAGATAGGGCCAAGGAATGGCTATACTCCCTTGAGCATAACTCTATTTCCACCTGGGAGGAACTTCAGGCTGAATTCCTCAAGAAATACTTTCCTGTGGGGCGGACCAATAAGATCCGCCATGAAATCATCACCTTTACCCAGACACCTAATGAACAATTCCATGAAAGCTGGGAGAGGATGAAATCCTTACTCCGGTCCTGTCCCCACCATGATGTGCCAAAGTGGCAATTAGTACAGAGATTTCATGAGGGTGTGTGTGATCAGCATAAGACCTTAATAGACACCTCCTGTGGAGGCACATTTATGAAAAAGACTCCGGATGATGCTTGGGATCTACTAGAGGACCTGAGCGAAAACTCTTTACACAGTGCCACCCTCTATAGATCTGAAGGCCATATGCCTGGCAGGAGTGCCTCAAGGGGAGGCATGTATGATGTTAAAGCTACCACAAATCTAGAACACCAAGTGGCATCCCTAACTGAGAGATTTGACAGGTTGTTCTCACAGACTCCACCTTATACCCCAACCTCTCATGATGCCTGCACCATCTGTGCTAGCCCTATGCACACACTTATTGACTGCACCATTGTTGACTGCCCTTCAGCCTTCCAATATCCAGACCTAGTACAAGAGCATGTCAACAGTGCACAAACTTTTCCCAGAGCCAGCAATCCATACTCCAACACTTATAACCCCGGGTGGCATGATCACCCTAATTTTTCTTGGAGGCAACCTAATCCAGGGCCTACTTTTAATCAGGCCCGAAGACAGGAATTTCAAAACCAACCTCCACCTTATCAACCATCCTCAGCCCCGCACTTTTGCCAATCTAATAAGAAACCAACAATTGAAGACCAGCTGAGCCAAATAATGGCCACCCAATCCACCATGCTTACGGTTTTGACTGAACTAACAAATGAACAAAAGTCCCAGTCCCAGCTAGTCCATTCTCATACACAATCTATTGCCAAGATCGAGACCCAATTGGGACAGCTAGCTCAAGCCATGAACCGTAGAGAAGCAGGAACCTTGCCTAGCCAACCCCAACAAAACCCTCGAGGCCAGTTTGTAGCTGAGGCCTCCCATTACCCTCCTGAGCAAGTGCAAGCCATAACTACCTTGAGGAGCGGTAAACAAATTGACAACAGGGTTCGGGATCCATCTGTTAGCCTTTCGAGTGAGACACCTTCCCATGAGGAAGACAAAGAACCCAATTCCATCAAAGCTATACCCATTAGTTCTAAAACCCAGCCGGATACCCAACCCGAGGCCCAGAAAGAGAGATCTTATATTCCCAGGGTACCATTCCCACAATGCCTGGACAAACCCTCCCCGTTTAATAAATTTCATCACAAGACGGAGGAGATGTTCGAGGTGTTTAAACAGGTTAAGGTCAATCTCCCTTTGCTAGATGCAATAAAACAGGTCCCTACCTATGCCAAATTCCTGAAAGACCTTTGTACCCAAAAGCGAAAAGCTAAATCTAATTTGACTAAAAAGGTCTTCCTTACCGAGCAGGTGAGTTCCCTATTAACACATAACCTTCCACCGAAATATAAGGACCCAGGATGTCCAACAATTTCATGTGTTATAGGTGACCATACTATTGACAAGGCATTATTAGATTTGGAAGCCAGTGTGAATTTATTGCCTTACTCTGTGTATGAGCAACTTGGGTTGGGGGAATTGAAACCGACTACAATAACACTACAACTTGCAGACCGATCTATTAAAACTCCACGTGGTGTTATTGAAGATGTTTTGGTACAGGTTGACAAATTTTTCTTTCCTGTGGACTTCATTGTCTTAGATACACAACCTGTACCGAACATTGGTAGTCAAATTCCAGTAATTTTGGGACGTCCATTCCTGGCGACATCCAATGCTATTATAAACTGTTGGGATGGGGTGCTGAAATTGTCTTTTGGAAATTTAAATGTCAAACTGAATGTTTTTAATGCCCAACAACAACATCCACCACCAGATGATTATTACGCAGTTCATATGATTGATACTCTGGTGGATGGTGCACCCCCATGGTTTTGTCCCACTGATTCATTTGCTCCTTCTTTCATTAATTTTAATGTGTGTAGTAGGACCACAGAGGGACTGAATGTTGGCTTGAAAGACCCTGGATAAGTTGAACTAAAGGAGTTTCGTCTGGCTGAAGACGTTAAACTTAGCGCTTGGTGGGAGGCAACCCACGTATTCAGGTGTATTCTCTCCTTTTTCTTATTTTCTTTGTTATATGATCATTGTAATTTTTTCTATTGTATTCACATTGAGGACAATGTTCATAATAGGTTTGGGGGAGGGAATATTACTTTCATATAAAAAAAAATTTGAAAAATCATAAAAATTTGATAGTTTATCCCGTAATAATGCATGTTACAATTCTTAGGAGATTAATTTGCATTGGAAGTGTGAGTAAGTATACTGGAGGATAGATACACTTAACTGAGCATATCTTTCTGTTACAGTCCTCTTGGAACAAGTGCTTAAACTAAGAAAATTCACTCACACACACTAGTTACATAAAGTAATACCATCTAGAAATTTGTTGATTACTAATTTACAGTGGGATGTCTTTAGTCATAGTCATTGGATGATGTGTAGTTGTCTGTTGAGCTTAAAAGATCATGATAGACCATTTACTTGGCTATGGCAAGGGATTGGAACCGGAAATAGGTTGAGAGTATAATACAGCCTGGACAAAATAAAGATGTGCTGAAAATATGAATGTTGAAAATGAAAATGCGAAAAAAATGAAAACAAAATGAAAGAAAAGGGGGCTGCTTGATTTTATAGGATTAACTTAGGCTGATGCTCGGGCCCGAAGCGGTCTCTTAAAACCTAATGCCCTAAGCCAACTGGCTGGGAGTCATTGGCCTGAGTCATTGCTAAACCTAAGCATCTTGAAGTCAGGCCTTACACAGTCCTAGCGAAAAAAAGAAAAAGAAAAAAAAGTCTATGGTGTATTATCCTCTCAAATCTAGAATGTTGGACCCAAAGGAGGCGCGCAGATCTGTGCTATCATGAACCTAAAGATTACGATGACTATGTGGATTCTGATGTTCTTTGGTTAATGGGTAACACTGGATCTGTATAAAACAGAAATTTAGAATGTATTGCTACAATGTTTTACACTTTTACTATTTATATTATCATGCTATATTGTATTGAGCAGAAATTTCCAAGATGAAAGTGTGGAATAAAACCACTTACTTGAAGGCTTCTATATTCTTGTTGATTATTAACCAAGTACGTGTGGTTAATTCTCTTAAGCATTGTAGTTTGCATTTGTCGGGATAATAGGTTGTGTGTTTTGCAATGTTTTTATTTTTGCTTTGTTTTTGCACTTAGGATTAATTAGATTAATAAATACATGTTTGTGGGTAGCATGGCTGCAAACCCTCACGAGACAACACTCGTCCTACTAGGGCCACCTAGAGGTTTAACGGCTTGTTGCATACGCTCAATGCAATCGTGTTCCCTACGAAAGTAGTGTTTACTTTTATGCATTAGTTCCTTAGTTTGCTTGATTTTATTTTTGTTTTGTTTTGCTAGGGACTAGCAAAATCTAGGTTTGGGGTTGTGATCTATACATGAAATATGCATTTTATTATCTCCTAAGCTTATGATTATGCTAGTGTTTGATTAGAATAACTACTACTTTAATATAGTTTTTGGTTTTTGTAGGAAACAAGAGTAATACAAAGAAATGAAGAGAAAAATAACTCGAATGGTTAAATTATCATAACTTCGTCTACAAATATCGGATTTGACTGATTCAAGTCTCATATTAAAGTTCAAGAAATCAGCTTTCCAACGCCACCAACCACGCGCAATTCGGAGTTCGGGACAGAAAGTTATAGCCATTTGAAGTTTATAAATAGTAACTACGATCGATCGGAAATCACTGCGATCGATCGCCAGAGTCGTAAAAGCACTGTATTGAAGGACACGATCGATTGGCATAAAAACGATCGATCGTATCTACTGGAATTTTTCAATCGCCGAAGACAGTAACTACGATCGATCGGTATCATACGGCATCGATCGGCAAAGCGATCGATCGGAGGAAAATAACGAAGGAATTGCGATCGATCGGATAGCGAACGATCGTCAATACGTACGATCAATCGCCGTATGCGGCAAACCGAAATTAAGACCTATTTCGACTTGGATTTGGAAGGGGACTTCGTGGTTTCTCTTCACTATTATAAATAGGCCTTATGGGAGAACGTTTTGGGCACCACATATTCAACCTAGAGAGCAATTTGAGACCTTGGAGGCTAGAGCAAAGGAAGAAGAAGATGATGAAGATGAAGATGATGAATTCTCTTCCCATGCTTGGCTAAACTCCTATCCAAGGCGTAGATGAAGCCCAGTAATCTGGTTGTGTAGTTTCTTTTCTCTCATCTTATGTTTTTACTCTAGTTGGTGTATAAACCTTTGTTATGCAATTAAAGTTAATTCATTGAGTTTATTCTTTGTGCTTGAGAGAGACAAGAGTGGATTTTATGAATTTCAATCTGAAAGATTACTTGCATGTCTGAGAGGAATGTAAGTGTTCTGATTTGTCATATGTTAATAAAGTTTCATTGATTTATGCTTGAGAGAGATAGATCACAATTCCATATGCTTAATTGATTTATGTGTTACGTCCGAGAGGAGAGCACTATAATTTGAATTGACAGGTGTATGTCTGAGAGGAATACACCAGCCAATTGGAAATCTTTATTCAAAAGAGAGAGAGAGAGACGATACACTAGTTATTGTGGTGGATTTGAAGCCTTGGTCTTCTCCACATTGATTAAAACTCAGTTTAGTTTAAAGTTCACTGCTTACTTAGTCTAAAATCAACACTGCTATTTTCTCTTGAAATTTGGTAAAGTATTCACCGTCCCTGAGGTTCGACAACCCTTATCAATACTCACCGTAGTACAATTGCCTTGTGCACTTGCAAGGGTTTAATTTTAAACGATCAGTTGCCAAGGGATTCCATCAAGAATACGGCATGGACTATGAAGAAACATTCAGCCCAGTAATCAAGCCTCCAACTTTATGGCTCATTCTCACTGTTGCTGTTACATACAAATGGCCTATTCAACAACTCGATGTCCAAAATGCATTCCTCCATGGAGACCTTCATGAAGAAATTTATATGCAACAACCTACTGGATTTCGTCATCCACACTATCCACATCATGTCTGTAAACTTCAAAAGGCTTTATATGGGCTAAAACAAGCCCCTCGCGAGTGGTTTCACAAATTCAGCAGCTTCCTCCTTCAATTGGGATTCAAAAGCAGCAAAGCAGACTCTTTCACTATTCATACACTCAACCTCAGCAGGTGTTGTGCTTCTGCTTCTATATGTTGATGACATCCTGCTCACAGGAAACAACAACAGTCTACTGCAACAACTGCTTACCCAACTCAACAACAAGTTCGCCATGCGCAATCTTGGCGACTTCACATTCTTCCTCGGCATTGAAGTCACACGATCCACCAATGGTCTTCATCTCAATCAGGCTAAGTATGCAAAATCCCTTCTTGAACTAGCTCATCTTCAAGACGCCAAACCATGTTCTACTCCTTCCAGTTTAAAACCACCAAAAATGGAGCTTGCATATTTATCTAATCCCACTGAATATAGAAAACTTGTTGGTAGCCTTCAATACCTTACTTTTACTCACCCAGACATTTCTTTCAGTGTTAATAAAGTTTGCCAACATATATAACATCCAACAAACCATGACCTCGTTGCAGCCAAAAGAATTCTACGATATATAAAAGGTACTATCAATCATGGAATTTGTCTAAAACCTTCACCCTCTCTTCTCCTCATTGCATACTCAGACTCTGATTGGGCCGGTGACCAAGAGGATCGAAAGTCAACAACAGGTTCATGCATATTTGTTGGCGGTAATCTCATTCCATGGCAAGCTAAAAAGCAACCTACAATCTCCAGGTCAAGTACGGAAGCTGAATACCGTGCCATTGCAACAACAGCCGCTGAACTTATATGGTTGGAATATCTACTTCGAGAACTTCACATGTTCCCGTCTCAGCCGCCAATTCTCTATTGTGATAATCTCAGCGCTACATATCTTGCACACGTTCTACAGGAGAGTGACCTGAAGTTTGGAGATAAGAACTGAGTGTCTGGAAGCTGGTAAACTCTTGGTGAAGATGTCTGCAACCTGAGCAGCAGTATTAACATAATACAGTTTAAGAAACTTTTGTTGAAGTCGTTTTCGAACAAAGTGGTGATCTAACTCAATGTGTTTAGACCTGGAGTGAAAAACTGGATTATTATCCTTCATATCAAGCAATCCTAGCCATTGAAGGCTAACTTTATATTATTATCCTCTCCTGTAGAACGTGTACTCAATGAATAACTTATTGTAACTTCTTCTGCATCTATCTATAAATAGATAGATTGCACTCTATAATCTAATTATGTGAGAATATATTAGATTCAATTCCAAGATTTCTTTAGATAACACCCTGCATAATGGAGATGATATAATTGAGAAGTTAGCTTTTTAACCAAGAGTGCAATACCCATATACTGCTTAAAAATAATACTTCATCTAGAGAAATTATCGAGAAGTTATTAGGTACGCACCAAGGTTGTGCTCATCGCCAATCAGTGATTGACATGATTTCTAATTTGTGGGTCCCCCATGGGCTTCATGACAGGCAAAGGAGTCTGTCAATCACCCGTTGGTGGTGAGCATGACTTCCCCGACGCATACCTAATAATTTCTCGAAATTATCAGTGTGAGCGGGAGGAATGGGTCCCATGAAACAACGGGATCTATAGTCTGATTAATCAAAACTTGTCCAGACTTCCAATTTATAGAACTGGAGACGAACTGGATAATATAAAATTTTGGGCTTCTTTCCTCTTCCTCAAAATATATGGAATCACCTAATTTTGAGAATGATTTAATTGCTGCAAAAGAATGATATCAAAGTGCGCCATGGAATGCAGGCTCGCCGATATATTGGTATCGGGCCCCACTCGATACAACGATATGGACTAATATCATTTTTTTGAATTTTTTCAAATATCGATTTTGAATTTTTTTAAATGTTTTTAAAAAATTAAAAAAATTGTTAAAAAAAGAAAGAAAAATAACTTTCCTGTTTGTTTCCCATCCTAATATACATTTTTATGCATATTTTGAAATCTATATTTGTCTAAATTATTGTGAAATTTAGAAAGGCTATCAGCCTGCATTATTAAAAAGAATTATGAGGGAGAACTCTGCCATTATGTTTTAGAGTGCCAACCCCAAACCCATGAAAAGAAGGTGGGTTGAATCTGGTTCACTGCCCGGCATAAAACTTTGTCAACTCTATTGATCATAAACCATATATGCTAGCTAGTGCTAGAGCGTTACTGACAAGTAACGCATTGCAACAACATTTAATTGTCATAAAAAGTGAGCAAGGGTTCTTGCATCAATGGATGGACATCATAACCTTGAAGGGTAAGGCCATAAGGTTATGGTATTAGTGGAAACATGTAGGAGAAAGGGGACTTGAAGTCGCTTGCAGGAGAAGAAACTAATACATGAAAAGGCTAACAAGTTATGCAAAGGCCTCAAATTTGTCCCAAAAGAATAAGCAAGCATGGGATGGCCCAGTAGTGAGGGGCAGACTTGGGGCTTCGGGAGGTCCCAGGTTTGAATCCCCCCCCCCCGGTCCATCCTGTGATTTAAGCGGGAGATCATGACGGTGGGTTGTTGTGCTAGTCACCCCCCTGGGTTTAATCGAGGTGCGCGCAAGCTGGCCCGGACACCCGGGCATAGGTATATTGATAGGACAAGACATGGAGGAAAACCTTGTAGAGGTAGAGGTCTAGTGTAATATTGTGACGATGAAACTACTAGTGAGGAACATGTAGTTAATGTCTTTAGTGCTTATGTAATATTAAAAATACCTAATATAAAAAAATAATCATAAGAGAAGATTTAGATGGACACGTAGGGGAGCAGAGCATAGGGTTTGAATGGAGTAATGGATGATACAAATTTAGAGAGAGAAGAATAAAATGGGAGAAAAATTTAAATCTTATTTTGGTACTTATAAATACTCAGCTATTATGGTTATTTTGAGAAGAGGGAGGAACATTTAATGAAGATCCCTTAAGCACGATAACATAGGTTAGTAGACTTGGCCGCCGACGCCGCTTCATTAGTCTTATTTGTCCATGCCCACACAGATACGGACCCACGCATGTTAGTTAGGGGTATTTACGCGCCTTAGAGTTTTTGTTTTGTGGATTAGTTTATTATCTATAAGTGTCCATTATAATCACGGATGGATATGGACAAATTTTCTAACGGACAACTACAAATACGGATGGACTGGACAACACCCTTTATTATCCGTCTTTGTCCGTGAACATCCATAATGTCATTACCCGTGTCTGTGTCCGTGTCCGTATCTGTCGGTTTATAGCCTCAGCTGCCACTGCCAAGAGGACGTCCAACGATCGTGAGAGGAAGGCAAGGCGGCCATGGAGTCGACCATTAGCAAGAGGAACGAGGCCATGCTTAGAGCTCTCGCCAAACGAGCATCCCATGAAGCCGTAAGCGTCCTTAATCCACCCAAAACCTCTTCTTGCTTTCATTTTCCCTGTAGTTACTTCTTTCCATCATATTGGTTGTTCGCCCACTAGGTGTTTGATGTAATGGTTTTCACAAGTGGGCACCGTCTAAGGTTCTCCATAGGACCATAACCTGGTGGTTCTGCAAGATTTGTTATTGTCACAAAGCTTAGTCAGTTTGCATGCTGTTTGTATCACAAAATGTGTAGAAATGGATTCTAATTATACCTCCTATTTGAGTTTTTCATTTTTCTTCTGTAGTTAATGGTGTGTGTTATGTGATTAGGCATAAGTTAGCTCTGTTTTGATGTTCTCCCTTAGTCTTGTTTTTGTCAACCTTTTTTTATGCACTTTTTTTTTGGTCATTTTGAGCATGGAGCTCTTCATGAGTTATGAGTTGGTTTGCTTTGAATGTGAAAATGTATCATTTGGATTGCTAAATTTTGTCTCTGTTGAATTATGCAATCGAACTATCTCGTGAGGATGACTTGAAGGGGGCGTCCTTAAACGTCTTGCATGTTGCTGGCAGGGGGGACAAATTCTTTCCATCATATTGGTTGTTCGCCCACTAGGTGTTTTATGTAAAGCTTTCGACAAATGTGAACCACCCAATAGTCTCCCTAACTTGGCTGTTCTGCAAATTTTCCTACTTGTCACAAAGTTTTGCCAGTATACATTTTTGTTTCTCTCAAAAAGTGTTGAGTAGTGGATTCTAATTTTCCATCCTCTTTAACTTGTTTATTCTATCTACTGAATTTAATGGTGTATTTTATGTGATTTGGTGAAAGTCAATTCTGTTTTGATATATCGGTGTTGTTTTTGTCATTTTGAGCTTGGAGCTCTTTATGAGTTTTGAGTTGGTTTTTATCAGATGTGAAAATGTGGTATCATTTGGATTGCTAAAGTTGGTCTCTGCAGAATTATCCAATTGAATTATCTCGTGAGGATGACTTGAAGGGCTTGTTCCTAAACGTTTTGCAAGTTACTGGAAGGGAGGACAAACTTAAAAACAAGGATGAGGTAACTTGTGATTGTTTATTTGGTTTCTAGCCATTTAACTATAATGGTTGAGTTTAACTCTTGTATTTTTGGATGTTTTCCTCCATCAGGTGATGAAATGGGTCGAATTTGCAAGCACCTTCTCTCCAGAATCTGGATCTTCTTATCCAATGCTTGAAGTTCTTAATGAGGAGTTGACTCAAAAATCTGTTCTTTTGGGTGACGGGCTTAGAACGTCGGAAGCAGATATTATTGTATATTCAGCAATGCATTCCTTTATGGTAATTCATATACAAACCTATTTCTGTTTTATTTGCTAGACATTGGATTGTGATCCTGAATGGTAAAGCTTCTATGCGTAAAGCATCATGTTTCAATAACATCATTTTCTATAGCTTTCCATGTAACTCTTAGTGGCGCAACCAAATTGCTATAGTACCCAAAATGCATCATTACCATTAGTGAATTTTTCATTGGGTTCTTATCTATCTCACTTTGGCTGATGAATTGATAAAGGTTCTAGAACAGACAAAGTGATATAGCAGCCTTCACGCTGATAACCATAAATGCTTTAGGGCCAGGTTTACTATGACATTGATTGTTAATATGGAGAAAAAGCTGATGGCCTTAGAATTATGTTCAATTAAATAACTTAATTACCCAAAAAGAAATTAAATAACTTGCAATAGTTGATGTCGTATTTCCCTGTTTTCTGAAAGAAAGAAATTTGTTTCCTAGAAATGGAACTGATATCTTTCCTTGAATGTTATGTTTTTTGCAAGAACCATATTTCAAATTCTGAAAGGCAGAAGTTTCCAAATCTGATGAGGTGGTTGGACTATGTTCAGGTGTGTATATCTCATTTCTGTCATAGGTTCCATAGATTTACTTCCAGTAGTATGATCATTTCAAAATGATGGAATTTGTGATTGTGAAACGAGATATCTGTGGTACGTAGTTTAGTTTGATTGGGTTGACTGCTTAGGACTAAGACATAGTTTATGGAATCTAATTTCAAGGAAGGTAGAAGTATCAGTAGAACCTTAGTTGAAATAGATAGGCATGAAGTGCCAAGGTATGAGGAATTCCACTATTTAGGACTATATTCCACAAAGAGGGAGATATTGGTAGCGACTTGGTGCATAGCATAGATGTAGTGGGTAAAGTGAAGGGAAGCCTCGGGAGCTCTATGTGATAAGCACGTTCCAAATGGGCTTAAAGGCAAGTTCCATAGGACAACTATTAGGCCTGTGATACTCTATTGACCAGAGTGTTGGGCTCCAAAAAAAGTCATATCTGTAAATTGAAGGAGTGTAGTTTGCGTTGATATAGGCATATGCAAAACAGACCAATAAATGCCTTGTTAAGAAGATTGGAAGGGATGCCTGTAAATGATGCCAAAAGAGGGAGAGGGAGACCTAGGAGAACTTGGATAGAGTTGATAAAAACGGATATGACTTTACTATCTCTTACAAAAGAGTTGGCACAAATTAGGTTAGAATGGAGGCGTAAGATCCATGTCGACAACCTCAAATTGCTGGAAAAGGCACTACTTGATTATGATTAGGGTTATGAACTGAATCAGATCCCTGTCATGGGCAATCCCCTGTGTCATGCCTGACTTTCCATCTTCATCACAACACTTTTTTTGCTCTATCTTCTCCTACAAAACAGTGCCTGCCTCCATCTTCATCACGATCCTACCTTCATTCTATTCCCGCCAGCAGACTCAAGCTCCATGGGATCGCACAGGAGGGCCCTATTTCCCATGACATGGATCTGATCCATATATTGTCGAAACTGGATGAACACCTAGGTGGCTGGTTGGAAATTTGATTTGAGGGTCAATGAAAAGTGAACCTAGGCATTATTCACAAACCTTCTCTCTCCACATCACCCTCACCATGGAGTTCTCTCTTATTTTTACATTTTTATGTTTTTTTTAATTCTATTTTTTGTAGTGCTTTCTCTTTATTTTTACTTGTTTCAATAACTTGCCAAAGCCCTTTAGCTAAGGCTAGAGTGGCTTGTAACATTATAATGTTGTTAATTTCATGTTACTTGCTTTGGTTTTGATTGAGATTTTTTAGTTGAAGTGATGTTTATATAATACTCCCTCCGTTTGGAAATAGTGTGGAGATTTCAAAAAAAGGTTGTTTTTATTGGACCATGGGGCCCACAAGAAACTCACGTGACCTTCACCTCTCTCTCTCGCTCTCCCACTCCCTCTCGCTCTGGGTAGTTTTGTGGAAGAAGGTTGACGATGGGCTCAGTGGTGCTGTTCCCATTCACGGCCCACAGCCACCTCATCCCCTTGCTCCACTTTGCCCGCCTCCTCCACTCCCGCCAAGGCCGCCATCCCATCATCGCCTCCGCCCGCTCCAACATCCTCCTGCTCCTCCTCCTCACCGACCTCCCCTTCCACCACCCCCGACACCCTCTCCCTCTCCCGCCCCCAGATCTCCCTCCTCTACCATTCCTCCGAGTCCCTCCTTCGACTCCCTCCATGCACAACTCCATCCACCTGCCTCCTGCGACGTTGCCCACGCCTACGGCGCCCTTCATGCCATCCTTTACACCTCATGCCCTATGCATGTCCATCTGCAACTCCATATGGACCCATCTCTCCCACCGCACTCATAGTCTCGCAAATGCCGGAGATGGCGACGAAGATGAGATCCTCCTCCTAGTGGACCACCCGGGAGTCTCCATCTGAATATATCAGCTCTCCAACAAAATGAAGACGCCACTGACGACAGCTCATCCTCCAAGTATGGTGGCGGGAAGCTGGCTTTCACAGGGAAGACTTTGGTCATCGAAGGACTTGAGGCAGTGAAAACAGTAAAGGAGAAGAAGCGGGAAAGGAAAGAGAAGAAGATGGGGAGACAAAGGATAGAGAGAGTCACGTGACCACCATCAAATAGGAAGGGTATTTTGGAACAAAGATTTTTACCAAATCTACACGCTATTTCCGAAGTGAGGGAGTATTATTTTTCTTGTTTCTTTGTCTTATTAACACATAGGATGCTTGAGGGTTTTCCTTCTTGATCTTTTGTGGTTTTGATACATAGAACTCTTGAAGTCAATTTCATAATCGGTTAATTTACCAGAGCATTGTGTATTTTTTTTTCTTTTATCGTTCAAATCATCCGGTCAGTTAGAATCCCCATGCCAATATCTTAGTGTTTCGTCTGATCGATTTTCATCGTAGCATTTTCATTGCCTCTCTCTCTCTCTCATTTCCTTCCATGTGGAAGTGCGTTGTTGTTTGCTGAAATACAGGAACCATGCGAGAATCTCCACTTCTGTATGAAAGGAAGTGAGGAGGATCTTGTGATCTGGTGTGTCTGCTGAAAAGAGAAAGAACTGTCTTGCGAGTACAACCAATCAGGGGATCATTCCATTTAAATTGGAAGAAATCTACCCATGATCTAGGTGTTTGAGGGGCTGTAGTAGGGGCTGCTTAGCCACAGTTAACCTCATCATTGAGCTCATTTTTGTGTGCTGGTGTTGTTGATTAATTTCTCACCCATAGTCCCCCATTGACGGTTCTATTCTTGAGGATAACATTCATCGTGAAGAGTCTAGTCTGCTTTCTTCTTTAAACATCAGTAAATGTGGGTGGCCATGCCTCTCACTTTCTAAGATTGCTTTTGGAATCATGTTAATGTACCTCTTTAATTCTGTGCTCTTTCCATTCAAGCTGTTGATGTACAAGTATTTACATGTTTCGCTGTCTTGCACGTTTAGAGGGGAAAACGTGGTTGGCCATGCCTCAATTTCAAGCTTTCTGGTGAGGTTTTGCGATTTGGGCTGATGCTTTTGGGAAGCATGTTATATTCGAGTGCTCACATGTTTCGTGACCTCCTTTTTTCTTCTCTTCTGTTTTCTTGTCGCTTTGCAAAATAAATTTATCATTGTTATACCTAATAACAAGAGAATTTTCCGTATATAAATTAGTTTCTCTTCCTACTGTCACTATTATTGTTGCTATTTTAAGTGTTCATATTTTGCGAAAACAGAAAATCTTAGAGCTTGGAGGATAATCTCAATTTTGGGTGGTACTGTTTTCGTGTTAACAGAATAAAGAAGACTTTGGTGAATCACTGGACAGGCTTTCTGTGGAGAAGACTGAGTTTGAGCCTTGCGTGAGTACTCACTGCCCATGTACTATTTAACTAGCTACTTCAGGATTGCAAGAACTAAAACATGCGTTGCTATTCCTTGCAACCTTGTGGTGATGCTGCACTAGTTCCACATAAAGTAACTTTGACATGCCTCTTCAATTTATCTGGTAGGTCAAGATGGCTTCTGAAAAAGCAGACATAAACCCGCCTTCCAAGAATACCCTGGATTTGGGGAAAAATGAAAAGTTCGAAGTTAAAACAAATCAAACAAAAAAATTCTCTGGGGTATTCTTTACTAAATGATGATGTATTGCGATCTTTATATTATCAAAATACGCATTAGGGTTATTTTTATCATTCTCCACCTGAGTATATTATTGTTGTTCTTAAGCACACAAATGGGTTTGTGAAGATAAGAAAGTCACCAACACAAAGAAATTGGTAACCCAGAAAGAATCAGCTGACAAAGACACTGACGTGAGCATTAGTTTATTAACGGTGCGTTTGGAAGCTGAAAAAACACATATTTCAGCCCTAAAAGGTGAAAATTTTCACCTTTCAGGGTGAAAAGTGTTTGGAAGCTGAAAGGGTGAAAAATGGTTGGTAACTATGTCTTACATTTTTGTAGCCGTCTTACATTTTGTTTTAATAATTATTCGTGTTCTTGTGTGTAGGAGCCTCCGAATACCGACTCTTCTGCTTCTCAAACTCCCCTACAGATGCCTCCACATGCCCACATTGATCCCCTCAGGCCTACCCCTCCTACCCCTGTTGACAAGCGTAAGACTTTGAAGAGGAAGATTTACTCCTCTTCCGAAATATCAGCTGGCTTTCAGTCGCTGTCTGACGCTATGCTGGCAAGAAATGCGCTTGTCGAGAAGCATGATCAGAAGCACGCACAGAGTGATGAAATCGACAGATGCTTTCGTCTACTACGCCGCCTCCCTAGATATGATGTCACTAACCCAATGTATAGTTATGCGATATCATTATTCTCATCTGAGACTAATAGACAGCTGTGGCTGTGCCTAGAAGATGATGCCAAACTTGCTGAGCAGTGGTTGAAGAACCTGTGGGATGGGAAGACACCCCCCATCTAGATGCTTGTGACAATAAATTCATTTGAAGACACTTATGATTTTACGGCTGTTGTATAAGCTTTTATCAATTTTATGCATTTGACTCTTGTGATAATGGTGAACTATTTTTTATTGTCTTGACTACTATTCTCCATGTGAGTATCATCATTTCTCCTACTGTATGCACGTGACTCCTCTGACCTATATATGTAGGCCATGAGTGTGTGGTGAACATTTTTCTTATCCTTACTATTCGACATGTGACGATCGTGATTAGTGTATATGCATGTGACTCTGGGAGTGCTTATATATACATATATGAGCATATCAGAATTGGAGAACCTTGTTGCTTACTTATATATATTCTATCTTTTCTCTTACGACCATGGTATTGGAGGCTATCGTGTAATCGCAGTGATGATAGCCACTCCCATCGTACAATTGATTACACGACAACATCTTATGCTCCTTCCACCGTCGGGCCTACAATGGACCCTCTGGTAAACAAATCAGCTTCCTCCCATTAACATTAATATTAGTTATTCAGTAGTATAGTTCATTACGTTATTTTTAATTTGTAGATGTGGATGTACTTTGGCGACGACGATGAAGATGCTGCAATAATTAATCAGTGTGCCATTGCTATGGAACATTTATCAAATCATCCCCCTCATAATGTTGTTCACCCAGATCGCCACAGGGGAGAGGAGTTAGTAGGTGATATATTCTATAATGTTACGAATGATCGAATGTGCAGGGACGTATGTCGTATGAACAAACATACGTTCGTTGAATTATATAGACAGGCTAGAGCATCCGATCTGGAAGATAGTCGAGGCGCATCTGTTGTGTAACAACTCATGATTTTTTGTCAGCTCATGTGTCACGGTACATTGGTTCGTAAGTTGGGGCATGAATTTTCCCACTCATAAGAGACCATACATCGGTATGTGTATAAAGTGTACACCATATTAGAGCAATGGTTCCATGCTCGAATATGCCCCATGTTTCCACTCAAGCACATACCATCTTACATTCGGAATAATAGAAAATTTTATCTATTTTTCAAGGATTGCGTTGGGGCAATAGATGGCACACATATCATGGCGAAGGTGAAGTCTGATGTGTCAAATGTATATAGGGGTAAACAAAAGGTGACTACAAAAAATGTCATGTGTGTGTGTGTGTGATTTTAACATGCGTTTTACTTATATCGTCACCGGGTGGGAGGGGTATATCCTGCGTCAACTGCGTAATACTTGCCCGACGGTGGTCGTGGGAAACCAGTTTGTCCGTACAAGGGTCAAGGTCACAGGTATCATGTTGCTTCTTTCCAACAACGACGGCCGACTGGAAGGCATGAGATGTACAATTACATACATGCATATCTCCGGAATATAATTGAGAGGGCATTTAGGGCATTCAAAAATGTTGGCACATTATAGAAAATATGCCCCCTTATCCAATTGAGATGCAAGCAAAGTTTGTGTATGCATGTGCCGCCTTGCACAACTTTATTCACGAGCAACACAATAGTGCCAATGATTCCGACATGAGAGATTGGTTACTGCCCACGTACGAAACGGATGAAGCGTTCCGAGTGATGGGACAACCATCTAATGACAATCATCCGTCTAGTAGTCATGCTGGGGAATGGTCGGGGCCAGATGATGGATTAATGGTACAGCTGCGAGATCAAATCGGGGATAAGATTGGTAACTCCCTTAATATCTCCCCTGATCCACCTGTGAGTCAGCCACGTCGTCGATGGTAAATGTGGTTCATTTACTCTTACTTGATGTGAACCAAACTGTATGACATTTTATCTGATTAAGTGTGGACGCATGTTAAGAAGCCATCTTCCATGAGTACTATTAATACATGAATATCTGCATATTTCACGAAAATACATGGCAATGTCTATATGTAAATAATTTACATATCCTTGCGTTTAACATACAATACATCATTTTGCCTTTTGCAACCTTTTGCATCCAATGAAATGTCCTGTAAACCAGTGGATGCTACCTTGTCAAATTCCCTCTCTATCATTCCACTTAACAGAACTGTTGCGATCATAGCCCGATAGAGCATTGTTATCTACTGCACGATAAAGGGAGCTACTATTCATATAGCCTAAGTTGGGTCAGATAGAGCACGTCTATCGAGTAATCTATTGCACGATAAAGGGACAGGCCATTCTTATCGCCTAATTTGGGTCGCGATAGATCACGTCTATCGAGTAATCTACTGCACGATAAAGGGACAGGCCATACATATCGCCTACTTTGGGTCACGATAGAGCACATCTATTGAGTAATCTACTGCACGATAAAGGGACAGGCCATTCATATCGCCTAATTTGGGTCACGATAGAGGACGTCTATCGAGTAATCTACTACACGATAAAGGAATAGGCCATTCATATCGCCTAATTTGGGTCGCGATAGAGCACGTCTATCGATTAATCTATTGCACGTTAAAAGGACAGGCCATTCATATCTGTATATTGCTTACAAACATACTAGGTAAACTACACTCATTTGGCATAAACCAATTACACTAAGATCGTTTTGCAGCCAATGTAAGAGTGTATCTGATGGATACTTCTGCTTTGGGTGCCTCATCCAGTGCATAATTGTCTTTCGATCTGTAGGCGACAACATAGCCATTTCGAAGCATATCTTGAGGTGGCGATAGTCGGTGGGTGCGTCCGTATGACGAACTTGAGGTGTTTCAGCCTCGACTACATGCGCCTTGCCCTTTCTATCGTGCGTATCGGCAATTCTCCTCAGACGGATCGGTATCAGCAGGTGGCACAGATGCTCGGGGGGTCGGTCGAACCTAGAAGGCCTTCACTAATCGCTTTCTTTTTCCTGTCGGAACGGGAGGACTGGGTGGGAAGGCAGAAATGGGTGCAGGTTCTTCTTCAACTTCCTCGTGTAACTTTGCCAGAAAGGTTTGGACAGTCTTAGCCTTGCTGCACGTAAACTTTGGCATAATTGTAACAGGCTCACCCTCGGCGCGAGTCATCTGTGGCCGATTTGAAATAATATAAAGGCAATGAGGGAAATGAGGAATCTCCTTGACAGTGATGTACAACGGTCAAATACGATAGAGTAGCTATCGTGTAATCGATTACACGACAGACAACTCTATCGTGTAATCGATTACACGACAGACCCCTATATCGTGTAATCGATTACACGACAGGCACCTCTTTCGGATAATCGAATACACAACAGACACCTCTATCGTGTAATTGATTATACGACAGACATATATATCGTGTAATCGATTATACGATATACATATCTATCGTGTAATTGATTACACGATAGGCATATATATGGTTAATAGATGGGGCAAGTGATAGTGAAATTACTTGATTTTGTTGTCTTGTGGGCGCAAAACTTGTGCCGTGTAGGAAGAGGCGGAACTATAATAATTGAATCAGTTGGAGGCCGATCTACCTCAGCCCGGGGTGACAGATCCGTGGGTGGCACATCAACCTGCTGGTCCCTTTGGGGCCTCTCTGCCTCAGCCCGTTGTGATAGAACCGTGGGTGACACATCAACATGCTGGTGTCTTTGGGGCCTCTCTGCCTCAGCCTGTTGTGATAGATCCGTCAGTGACACTTCAACATGCTGGTCCATTGGGGGCCTCTCACCCGGCATCGCCCGGGGTGAGTGAGCAGTGGGTTCTAGCTGGTCAGTTGTAGTGGACTTCATCCAACTTGACGCACCTCGTTGGGGGGGTGGCCTCTTTCGGGTGACAGTCATAGGGGGATGTATCTTCTGGGGTGGTTGCTGATCTATACATGAAATATGCATTTTATTATCTCCTAAGCTTATGATTATGCTAGTGTTTGATTAGAATAACTACTACTTTAATATAGTTTTTGGTTTTTGTAGGAAACAAGAGTAATACACAAAAATGAAGAGAAAAGTGACTCGAATGGTTAAATTATCATAACTTCGTCTACAAATATCGGATTGGACTGATTCAAGCTTCATGTTAAAGTTCAAGAAGTTAGCTTTCCAACCCACCAACCACGCACAATTCGGAGTTCGGGACAGAAAGTTATAGCTATTTGAAGTTTATAAACAGTAACTACGATCGATCGGGAATCACTGCGATCGATCGCTAGAGCCGCAAAAGCACTATATTGAAGGACACGATCGATCGGCATCAAAACGATCGATCGTATCTACTGGAATTTTTCAATCGTGCAAGACAGTAACTACGATCGATCGGTATCATACGGCGTTGATCGGCATGCGATCGATCGGAGGAAAATAACGAAGGAATAGCGATCGATCGGATAGCGAACGATCGTCAATAGTAGCGATCGATCGCTGTATACGGAAAACCGAAATAAGACCTATTTTGACTTGGATTTGGAAGGGGACTTCGTGGTTTCTCTTCACTATTATAAATAGGCCTTATGGGAGAACGTATTGGGCACTCAACCTTGGAGAACCAGAGCTTTATTGGAGGCTAGAGAGGGGCAAGAGAAGGAGTCTTGAGCAAAGAAGAAGAAGAAGGATTCATGACGATGGATCTACTTAAACAGGCTTTTCTTTTCTCCCTTTCTATGTGTAACTAAACTTTTATTCAAGGCTTGATGAAGCCCTAGATGTGTATTGCTACTCTTGATAGTTTAATTCTATAAAGTTGATTATGATTCATGCTTAATGCGATTTCATGAGTTCTTTTGAGTGCTTGACCATAGACTTGATTGATATGAATGAAATTAGATCTTTTTAATTCCTGCGCTTAGCTAAAAGTAGGCTGGTGTTAATTCTATGCCCGACCAAGGATAGGATCATTAGCCCAAATGATAATTCTATGCCCGACCAAGGATAGAATTATCTACATTAATTTTTAGTGGATGAACTCTCGTGTCCGACCAAGAACGTGAGTGAATTCATTGTGATTTGTGTGTCTGACCATGAACACAAATTACCATATCATGTCAATGTATGCTTAATAATAATTGAGAGTAGTAATTGCATGTCTAGTGGTGGATTCTCTGCCTTGATACTTCTCCATATTGATTAAATCTCAGTTAGATTAGATAAAGTCCATTGCTTTCTTTAGAATTAATTAAACTACATCTTTTTCTTCTCTTGAATTTGGTAAAAGATTAATCCGTCCCTGAGGTTCGACAACCCTTTAATATTCGCCGTAGTACAATTGCCTTGTGCACTTGCAAGGGTTTATATTTAAACCATCAAGTTTTTGGCGCCGTTGCCGGGGACGGCACAATAGTTTACTAAATTCTTAGCATAGTTAGTTTTAGAGTAGCTTAGTTTAATTTAGATTTATCTTCATTAGCTTAATTTCGTTCTTCTTCTTTTGCAGGATTAAGAGAGGACGCTGATTTTCGTCATTGTTGGAAGGGCCATCCCTTCCCACTGTTTGCACTCTCTTAACCTTCTTTTAGAGTAACTTTGGGTGCTTGGTATTTTTCTTTTCTTTGTGGGATTGCATGGCGTGCTAGTTGTCGCTATTAGGTTGCTAGTTGTCGCTATCTAGGGTTGATGCTTGCTAGTTGTCGCTCTTAGGATTGCACAGGTTTTGTTTGATTTTTATTGTGCATGCATGGTCGTCGCTCCCTGAACCCCGACCTCGCCTTTGATCCTGATCCTGAGCGCCTATATAGAATCTGTAGAACTCCTAGCAAACCAATCCCTGAAAATCACCCGATGGCGGACAACATGAACCTTGGGGGTGGGAATGGCCTAAACCAAAATCCACTAATGCCTCATGCCCGTACCCTGCAAGACTACTACCGTCCCACTGCCTACACCTCCCCTTCCTGTATCCTACTTCCTGCAACCGTGGTTAATTTTGAAATTAAGCTAAACATCATCCAGATGTTGCCCACATACCATGGCCAATTAAATGAGAACCCCTATAGGCACCTACAAAATTTCCTAGAGGTTAACACAACCTTTAAACTTACACTATCTGATGACCAGGTGCGCCTTAGGCTGTTCCCCTTCACCTTAAAAGATAGGGCCAAGGTATGGCTGTACTCGCTTGAGCATAACTCTATTTCCACTTGGGAGGAACTTCAAGCCGAATTCCTCAAGAAATACTTTCCTGTGGGGCGGACCAATAAGATCCGCCATGAAATCATCACCTTTACCCAGACACCTAATGAACAATTCCATGAAAGCTGGGAGAGGATGAAATCCTTACTCCGGTCCTGTCCCCACCATGATGTGCCCAAGTGGCAATTAGTACAGAGATTCCATGAGGGTGTGTGCGATCAGCATAAGACCTTAATAGACGCCTCCTGTGGAGGCACATTCATGAAAAAGACACCGGATGATGCTTGAGATCTATTAGAGGACCTGAGCGAAAACTCTCTACACAGTGCCACCCTCTATAGATCGGAAGGCCATATGCCTGGCAGGAGTGCCTCAAGGGGAGGCATGTATGATGTTAAAGCTACCACGAACCTAGAACACCAAGTTGCATCCCTTACTGAGAGGTTTGACCGGTTTTTCTCACAGACTCCACCTTATACCCCAACCTCTCAAGATGCCTGTGCCATCTGTGCCAGCCCTATGCACACTATTGTTGACTGCCCCTCAGCCTCCCAGTATCCAGACCTTGTACAGGAGCATGTCAACTTTGCACAAGGATACCTTAGAGCCAATAACAGGAATTCCAAAACCATGCTCAGCCTTACCAGCCAGCCACAGTTCCCCAATTTGGCCAAGCCAACAAGAAACCATCCCTAGAAGACCAAATGAGCCAAATGCTAGTCGCCTTAACTGATATAAAAACTGAGATAGGATCCAAACACAAGGAGCTGACAGGTGAGCTACGAACCCAGGCCCAGCTTGTCCATTCTCATACACAATCCATTGCCAAAATAGAAACCCAGTTAGGACAGCTGGCCCAATCTATGAACCGTCGGGAAGTAGGAACCTTGCCCAGCCAACCACAGCAGAACCCTAGAGGCCAGTTCGCAGTTGAAGGTTCCCATTATCCAAATGAGCCGGTGCAAGCTGTTACTACCCTAAGAAATGGCAAACAAGTTGACAATCAGGTTAGAGACCCAACAATTGCGAGTGAGGACACTCCCCTTGAGAAACAGAACCAACCCACTCCTACTATGCCTGATCCTGTTAGTCTTCTACCACAGAAGGATATCCCAGCTGAGCCCACCAATGAAAAATCCTATATCCCTAGGGCTCCTTTCCCTCAATGCCTCAACCAACCCTCCCCGTTTAGTAAGTCCCACCAACGAATGGAGGAAATGTTAGAGGTGTTGAAGCAGGTTAAGGTCAATCTTCCCCTCTTAGACGCCATCAAACAAGTACCTGCCTATGCCAAGTTCCTGAAAGACCTGTGTACCCAAAAGAGGAAAACCAAATCCCATGTCACCCAAAAGGTCTTCTTAACCAACCAAGTAAGCTCTTTACTTACCAGTGATATGCCACCTAAATTTAAGGACCTAGGAGTCCCTGTTATATCCATTGTCATAGGTGACCATACCATTAGCCGAGCTCTCTTGGATTTAGGGGCCAGTGTCAACCTCCTCCCTTACTCAGTGTATGAACAACTTGGCCTAGGAGAGTTGCAGCCCACCACAGTCACCCTTCAGTTAGCAGACCGATCAATTCGTAGACCTAGAGGTGTTATTGAAGACGTTCTCGTTGGAGTTGACCGGTTCTACTTTCCTGTTGATTTTGTCGTCTTAGACATGGAACCAGTTGCCAACTCCAAATCCCAAATTCCTGTTATCCTTGGCCGCCCTTTCCTAGCCACAGTCGATGCCACCATTAACTGTAGGTCAGGGCTCATGAACGTCTCCTTTGGGAACATGAAAGTTAAATTAAACATCTTTAGTGCTTCCCAACAACCCTCGAGTGAAGCTGAGTGCCTTGTGGTTGACGACTTAGATGACCTCGTCCAGGAATACCTTCCCTTTACTGTGCTTAAGGACGCCCTCGAGCACACCCTTTTCTATGACTGGATCGATCAATATGAGGGCATACCTGACCTTGAGGAGGTCCATCACCAGTTAGTGGCTGCCCTATACCCTGGACCTATTCCATGGCGACCCCATCCTGACCCTCTCCCTGTGTCTACCGCCCCACCGCTAAAACCTTCCATCGAAGCCCCACCCAACCTTGAACTAAAAACCCTTCCTAGCTCCCTTAAATACGTCTTCCTCGGCCCCAACAACACCCTTTCTGTAATTATCTCATCTAGCCTATCTATTGACCAGGAAGCCCAGTTGTTGGAGATCCTTACCACACACCGGCGAGCTATAGGATGAACAGTAGCCGACCTCCGGGGTATAGACCCCTCTGTGTGCATGCATCGCATAAACCTGGAGGACCAGGCTAAACCTTCTAGGGAGGGGCAGAGACGGTTGAACCCTCACATGAGAGAGGTGGTGATGAAAGAGATAGTGAAACTCCTAGACGCAGGTATCATATACCCTATCCCTGACAGCGAGTGGGTGAGCCCCATCCAGGTCGTCCCTAAGAAATCAGGCATCACGGTGAAACCAAACTCAGAGGGTGAACTTGTGCCAATAAGAGAGACCACGGGCTGGCGGGTATGCATTGATTATAGGAAGCTGAACTCCAATACCCGTAAGGACCATTTCCCTCTCCCATTCATTGACCAAATCCTAGAGAAACTAGCGGGCCAAGAGTTTTATTGCTTTTTAGATGGGTACTCAGGATATAATCAAGTGCCAGTTTTTCCAGGGGATCAGGAAAAGACGACTTTTACATGTCCCTTCGGTACATTTGCGTATCGAAGAATGTCTTTTGGTCTTTGTAATGCCCCTGCTACATTTCAACGATGCATGATGTCCATCTTTTCCGACATGATTGATAAATTTTTGGAAGTTTTCATGGACGATTTTTCAGTGTTCGGCACTTGTTTTGATGATTGCTTACACAATCTTACTTTGGTTTTAAAACGTTGTGAGGAAACAAATTTAGTGTTAAGTTGGGAAAAGAGCCACTTCATGGTTCAACAGGGGATTGTGCTTGGACATGTTATATCAAAAAGGGGTATAGAGGTTGATAAGGCCAAGGTTGACCTGATTGCTAATTTACCACCACCTACATCAGTTAAGCAAATACGGTCTTTCCTTGGCCATGCAGGGTTTTATCGCCGATTTATCAAAGATTTTAGCAAGATATCACGTCCATTATGTCACCTTCTAGGTCAGGATGTGCAATTTGAATTTGATGAATCGTGTAAAGAAGCTTTTACCACATTAAAAACCCTCCTCTCTAGCTCCCGTATCATTAAGCCCCCTGACTATACACTGCCCTTCGAGATAATGTGTGATGCATCAAATTTTGCTGTAGGGGCAGTGTTAGGCCAACGCATCAATAAATTCCTCATGTTATATACTATGCCAGCAAGACACTCACTGATGCTCAATTGAATTATACTACCACAGAAAAAGAGTTGCTTGCTGTTGTGTTTGCATTAGATAAGTTCAGGTCATATCTCTTGGGTAGTAAGATCATCATTTTCTCTGATCATGCAGCCTTGCGGTACCTTCTTTCCAAGAAGGATGCTAAGCCAAGGCTGATCCGTTGGATTTTACTTCTCCAGGAATTTGACTTTGAAATTAAAGATAAAAAGGGTTCTGAGAATGTCGTGGCTGATCATCTATCCAGAATTCCTATTCCTGATCTGCATAGCCATGACCCTCTAAGAGATACATTCCCTGATGAACAGCTCTTTGCTGTCTCCACTACATCTCCACCTTGGTTTGCACATATTGTGAATTATCTTGCTGTGGGACAAATTCCAACCTTTTGGTCTAAACATGACAAAGACTTATTTTTCTCTCGAGTCAAACATTACTATTGGGATGACCCTGACCTGTTTAAGATATGTGCTGACCAAGTCATAAGACGATGTGTCCCCGAGAGTGAGTTTCATAGCATCTTATCTTTTTGTCACTCTCAGGCCTGTGGTGGACATTTCGGTGGTAAGAAAACTGCGGCCAAAGTACTTCAAAGCGGTTTTTATTGGCCAACTCTATTTAAAGACGCTCATGCTTATTGTCAATCTTGCGATCGGTGTCAAAAACTGGGAGCTTTGTCTAAAAGGAATATGATGCCCCTACAACCAATTTTGATTGTTGATTTATTTGATGTTTGGGGTATTGATTTTATGGGACCTTTTCCACCATCTTTTGGTCATACATATATTCTTGTTGCTGTTGATTATGTGTCTAAGTGGATTGAAGCTATTGCCACTAGGACCAATGACCAAAAAGTTGTGCTGGACTTTCTTAAATCTAACATTTTTAGCAGGTTTGGAACTCCTCGAGCTATTATTAGTGATGGAGGCTCTCATTTTTGTAACAGGTCTTTTGAAGCTCTTCTCAAGAAATACGCTGTCACCCACAAGTTGCCACACCTTATCATCCTCAGACGAGTGGCCAAGTGGAGGTCTCTAATCGCCAAATCAAGCAGATTCTGGAGAAGACGGTTCGCCCCGATAGGAAGGATTGGTCCTTGAGACTGAATGATGCATTATGGGCCTACCGGACAGCTTTCAAGACCCCGATTGGTATGTCTCCCTACCGATTGGTATATGGAAAAGCTTGTCACTTACCTGTTGAGTTGGAACAACGGGCGTATTGGGCTATTAAGGCGTACAACTTTGATATGGATAAAGCCAGTGAGCAGCGAAAACTCCAACTGAGTGAGTTAGAAGAGATGCGCTTTGATGCATATGAGAATGCCAAACTCTACAAGATGAGGACCAAGGCTATACATGACAAGATGATTTCCAAGAAATCTTTTTATCCTGATCAGAAGGTGTTACTCTATAATTCGTGGCTACACTTATTTCCTAGGAAACTTCGTTCTCGATGGTATGGCCCTTACATTGTGAAACAAGTCTACTCTCATGGAGCGGTTGGGATTTATAATCCAAAGGATGGGACTACATTCAAAGTCAATGGTCATCGATTGAAACCATATCTCGAGGCTGTGCCAGATATTGATGTGATGATTGTTTACTTGGATGATCCGGCAATTACAGCTTGATTGTGTCTACGTCTGGCTGAAGACGTTAAACTTAGCGCTTGGTGGGAGGCAACCCACGTATTCAGGTGTATTCTCTCCTTTATCTGATTTTCTTTATTATATGCTCATTGTCATGCTATATTTTATTCACATTGAGGGCAATGTTCATGATAGGTTAAGGGGAGGGAATATTACTTGTATATAAAAAAAAAATCGAAGAACAGTAGATACGATCGATCGGGATTTACGATCGATCGGTCTCCGATCGACGCCTTATATTTGCGATCGATCGCGATACGGTACATCAACACCGTTCATCTTCATTCTAACGGGCGCTGTTTCTTATTTACATAACGATCGATCGGATAAAATAGCGATCGATCGCGGGTCGTCTTCCTCGCGCATAAAGCCCGAACGGCCGCGGCGAGGAAAATCTATTTCCGCTCGCCGCCGCCGTTTCCGACCCTTGTTTGAGTTGAAACTCCGGCCGCCGAAGGATTTTTGCACGTAGAATCCAGATCCGGTGTCTGTTTCCGTGATTTCGCACTCATTTCATCGCAATCACTCATTTTTCTTCCGGTAAGCCGAAACTTAAAAACTCAATTTTTCTTAGTTTCCGGTGGATATTGTTGTGATTAATCTTATGCATTCTCTTCTAATGACTATTGCGATGCTTATGCGTGACTTTCAGCTTTTGATTCTTCGATTTTAGGTGTTTTTAGGAATTTTCTTCTTGCGGTGAACAGTGTTTTCTATAAAAAAAAAAAAAATTTTTTCGAAATCTGATTTTCGAATCCCTTTCATGCATAGTTTTATATTGATGATTAAGATTTTGTTATGCATGATGGTTCCTTTTGATTTCCTAAGTTTTCATAAAATTTTTCTTTTTATTTTATTTTTATTTATTTATTATTATTTTCAAAAAAAAAAACCGAAAATTGAGAAGTGGATCTGTTATTACATGCTTGCTGTGATATTTAAGTGTTGCAATTACCTGCTTCATATTCTTGTATCTTGATTGAATTTTCACTATTATCTTTGGTTTTTAGGTACAATGCCTCAGAAATCCGTCGCGCACAAACGCCATAGGGGTGAGGCTTCTTCCTCACGTCCTGTTCCTTCCACCCCTCCATCTGAGCCTACTGCACCGCCACGGCCAATCCAGTATGAGAGGCAGGTGGTCCTCAACCCGATTATTCCCGACCTTCCAACTCAGTGATGGATTGAGGACAGGGCGGATTGGGTGCATTATTTCACCCATATCGCGGCAAAAAGGCAGAATGCGTTCGCCATGGTCCACGAGGACCCAGTTCGTGAAATTTATGCAAATGGCACCATAGAAGACAGCGATGATCCGGAGCAGGTAACTATTCAGAGTATAGTATGTGGTGTTCCGATCAGAGTTCGAGTTGCAGATATTGCTAGTGCTATGGGTTGTGACCGAGGTACGATTCATCACCCTGACTTTAATGGATATCAGTTTCCTCCGTACCGGAATATCACGGGGCGATTGACGGGGTCGGCAGTAGGCCCTGGGACCTCTACTTGGCTGGCCGCCATTAGCATGCGATCGGAGTTTCGTTTTGCATTTTTAATTCTACAGCATGATGTCTGGTCAGCCAGGAAGGAAAAAGTCGACCGACCTATGACAGATTTACTTTATGTATTCGGTGATGATACACGGCGCCGTGATCTTGACTTGCCTTCATTCGTCTTTGGCCGGATGAAGCAAATGATGGTGGGCCGTAAAGATGAGAGGATACCCTACCCCTACATTTTAGAGCGAATATTTCTGACTCAAGGGGTGCATTTTCCTGAGCATTCTCGTATATCTCATGGACTGGGGCCTATTGGAGTTGATGCGTATAACCGTATGATGGGCCATACACGGCGCGGGTGGCCACGAGCTCCCCGTCTTGAGGATCATGCTGAGATACCTGAGGATGAGCCTGCTCAACCACCATGGGCGACGATGCAGCAGCAGATCAGCGATCTCACTGGCCATGTGCAAGAGATTCGCCAGTCACAGCAGGAGATTCGCCAGTCCCAGCATGCTATTACGGAACGCCTCGACTCCATAGTCGATTTTCTTCATGCATGGCGTTTTTCTCCAGGCGATGGTGCAGACGGCGATGACCAGGACTCTTAGTCCGCTCTTTCTCTGGTGTTTTCCTTCCTCCTTCTCTTTTCCCTTTTTATGATCATTGTATCTTGTCTTTCATTGTGCATTGAGGACAATGCTTATATTAGGTTTGGGGGAGAGGATGTGCTTCATTGTAAAATCAAGAAAAGGAAAAAGGAAAATAAAAAAAAAAGTTGTTAAATTTGTTTAATTAATTTTAAGTTGTTTGCTTGTTAGTATTTCTGTAAAGTTTTGATAGTTTATCCCGTAATAATGCATGTTATAATTCTTAGGAGATTAATTTACATTGGAAGTGTGAGTAAGTATACTGGAGGATAGATACACTTAACTGAGCATATCTTTCTGTTACAGTCCTCTTGGAACAGGTGCTTGAACTAAGAAAATTCACTCACACACACTAGTACATAAAGTAATACCATCTAGAGATTTGTTGAATGCTAATCTACAGTGGGATGTCTTTAGTCATAGTCATTGGATGATGTGTAGTTATCTGTTGAGCTTAAAAAATCATGATAGACCATTTACTTGGCTATGGCAAGGGATTGGAACCGGAAATAGGTTGAGAGTATAATACAGCCTGGACGAAATAAAGATGTGCTGAAAATATGAATGCTGAAAATGAAAATGCGAAAAAATAAAAACAAAATGAAAGAAAAGGGGCTGCTTGACTTTATAGGATTAACTTAGGCTGATGCTCGGGCCCGAAGCGGTCTCTTAAACCTAATGCCCTAAGCCAACTGGCTGGGAGTCATTGGCCTGAGTCATTGCTAAACCTAAGCACTTGAAGTCAGGCCTTACACAGTCCTAGCGAAAAAAAAAAAGTCTGTGGTGTATTATCCTCTCAAATCTAGAATGTTGGACCCAAAGGAGGCGCGCAGATTTGTGCTATCATGAACCTAAAGATTACGATGACTATGTAGATTCTGATGTTCTTTCGTTAATGGGTAACACTGGATCTGTATAAACAGAAATTTAGAATGTATTGCTACAATGTTCTACACTTTCTAATATTTATGTTATCATGCTATATAATATTTGAGCAGAAATTTCCAAGATGAAAGTGTGGAATAAAACCACTTACTTGAGGGCTTCTATATTCCTGTTGATTATGAACCAAGTACATGTGGTTGATTTTCTTAAGCATTGTAGTGTGTATTTGTCGGGATAATAGGTTGTTTGTTTTGCAATGTTTTAATTTTTGCTTTGTTTTTGCACTTAGGTTAATTAGATTAATAAATACATGTTTGTGGGTAGCATGGCTGCAAACCCTCACGAGACAACACTCGTCCTACTAGGGCCACCTAGAGGTTTAAAGGCTTGTTGCATACGCTCAATGCAATCGTGTTCCCTACGAAAGTGGTGTTTACTTTTCTGCATTAGTTCCTTTAGTTCGATTGTTTGATTTTGTTTTGTTTTGTTTTGCTAGGGACTAGCAAAATCTAGGTTTGGGGGTGTGATCTATACATGAAATATGCATTTTATTATCTCCTAAGCTTATGATTATGCTAGTGTTTGATTAGAATAACTACTACTTTAATATAGTTTTTGGTTTTTGTAGGAAACAAGAGTAATACACAAAAATAAAGAGAAAAGTGACTCGAATGGTTAAATTATCATAACTTCGTCTACAAATGTCGGATTGGACTGATTCAAGCTTCATGTTAAAGTTCAAGAAGTCAGCTTTACAACGCCACCAACCACGCACAATTCGGAGTTCGGGACAGAAAGTTATAGCCATTTGAAGTTTATAAACAGTAACTACGATCGATCGGGAATCACTGTGATCGATCACTAGAGCCGCAAAAGCACTATATTGAAGGACACGATCGATCGTATCTACTGGAATTTTTCAATCGCGCAAGACAATAACTACGATCGATCGGTATCATACGGCGTCGATCGGCACGCAATCGATCGGAGGAAAATAACGAAGGAATAGCGATCGATCGGATAGCGAACGATCGTCAATAGTAGCGATCGATTGCCGTATACGGAAAACCGAAATAAGACCTATTTTGACTTGGATTTGGAAGGGGACTTTGTGGTTTCTCTTCACTATTATAAATAGGCCTTATGGGAGAACGTATTGGGCACTCAACCTTGGAGAACCAGAGCTTTATTGGAGGCTAGAGAGGGGCAAGAGAAGGAGTCTTGAGCAAAGAAGAAGAAGAAGGATTCATGACGATGGATCTACTTAAACAGGCTTTTCTTTTCTCCCTTTCTATGTGTAACTAAACTTTTATTCAAGGCTTGATGAAGCCCTAGATGTGTATTGCTACTCTTGATAGTTTAATTCTATAAAGTTGATTATGATTCATGCTTAATGAGATTTCATGAGTTCTTTTGAGTGCTTGACCATAGACTTGATTGATATGAATGAAATTAGATCTTTTTAATTCCTGCGCTTAGCTAAAAGTAGGCTGGTGTTAATTCTATGCCCGACCAAGGATAGGATCATTAGCCCAAATGATAATTCTATGCCCGACCAAGGATAGAATTATCTACATTAATTTTTAGTGGATGAACTCTCGTGTCCGACCAAGAACGTGAGTGAATTCATTGTGATTTGTGTGTCTGACCATGAACACAAATTACCATATCATGTCAATGTATGCTTAATAATAATTGAGAGTAGTAATTGCATGTCTAGTGGTGGATTCTCTGCCTTGATACTTCTCCATATTGATTAAATCTCAGTTAGATTAGATAAAGTCCATTGCTTTCTTTAGAATTAATTAAACTACATCTTTTTCTTCTCTTGAATTTGGTAAAAGATTAATCCGTCCCTGAGGTTCGACAACCCTTTAATATTCGCCGTAGTACAATTGCCTTGTGCACTTGCAAGGGTTTATATTTAAACGATCAGTTGCCGGGAAGCATGTGGGACGTCAGCTCCCAAGTTGTCAACTAGCACCCTAACTGAGTGGTTCAACTCCTTCATTTTTTGAATACCCTCAATTATCTGAGGGACGCTGAATCCTTGAGTGTCCATCATATTGCTCTGTTCGATGGCGGCATTAAGGAGGGAATTAATCCCCTCAAGAACACCCTGCAAGGAAGTGACATGATGGTGGATAGTTGATGGCGTCCTCGTTCTCGGTGATGACGGAGTATGAGGTTGCTGGTGGGGGATGAGATATGACTCTTATGATAATGGGGATATGACATCAGCAACGTCGGTGTGGACATCCAACGTCTCCAATAGGTGAACGTAATAGGGTCGAAATCGGTGGTGGAATTTGATGCCCTTATTTGCTTCAACCACTAGCACCCCAGATCTGGGCCACCTTCTCACTCTTGAACTACATGGACCCATGGTGGAGTGAAACAGATTGGTGTGCTCGAAGAATCATATCTGCGTAATGAGATAAAAATTCATTAGGCACTATATATATATATATATATATATATATATATATATACACACACACACTGGTTGATAGCAATGAAAAACATACGATATTAACTGCGACCGAGTAATCGATACCACAATACAGGTGCATACTTTGTTTTCGATTACATGATAGTGGTTCCTATCCCCTAATTGACTACACGATATCCATAACCATCGAGTAATCGATTACACCATAGAGTTGCCTATCGTGATCCATTGGCATCGAGTAATCGATTACACGGTAGCGATGCTTATTGTGTAATCAAGGGGATGATATCCACTGCAATCGAGTAATCGATGTGACGATATCTACATGCATCGAGCAATCAATTACACTATAGGCTGAATATGTGGATCTACGAATTACCTATAATACATACATGGCTCCTGCCAGAGTCCCGCCGCTAGTCGTCTCTCCAGCAGATCTAAAGTGCAAACATCTAGATGACTGGGACAATTTCGACACAAGCATTTTATGGATGGCGCTCGGCCAATTATACGTGGACAGTTGGGAGAGGTCGTCCAGGTAATCGCATAGCTTTGTAGGGACTGATCTGGACGATTGTGGGAAGAGCGTGGTTGAGAACATGTGTAGGATGATCAACCGAACCATATCATCCTCTGAAACTGCTGCTACCCCCCGCAGACATTTATCAAGTAGGTTTTCAATATATTGCCTCTCCGGTCTCCGCGTGGAAAAAAGCTTACGGTAGAATGCACCATCCGGGGCCAGTAGTTTACCATCAGGTGATTTCCACGTCACAATCTCACCAGATGCCTGCAACCCAGTGATGAGGGCAACATCCTGCTCAGTGAAGGATAACCTTCTCCCCTTGATGTTGAACACCATAAGGTGCTCATCCCAACAGTCCACCAAGGCATCAAGCAAATTTCTAGCCACAACTACATCTCGGCCTTCAAATATGATGTGAAAAGTCGTCTCTTGCAATCGGTCCATGCAGTGTGGGTAATGCTCTGCAACTTGTAGAGACTTGGTGAGAGCGCCTGGTGTACACTGGGTGCGAAGGCATGGCCGAGCGTTATATCGCCGGGGGGTCTGGGAAGAGCTCCTCTCTTGGGTGGAAGAAGGCGGTGAATCCATCTGTTCTAAAACGCATCCAGTAGGATTTTATATCAGGTTACGATATTAACAGCATCGTGTTTCCGTGACATGATATGAGAGCACAATCGTGAAATTGAACACACGAAATCAAATGATATAACAAAAATGTAGCAGCTTCCAAACAAAAAAGGTCTGATTTTAAAAATCTTACCAGTGGGGTGGCGGTGTCTTTGGAGGAATGGTCAGCTCGGCGATCACCCGAAACCCTTCAGTCTTGCTATCCGGCAGATCTACCTGGCTTTAAATCGTCGAGATGCCTGATTCCGCCGCTGGCAATAGCAAACCCCGCTGCCCCCGGATCGTGCAATCGCCAAACCCTAACAGTGTAATCGCATATGCACAATGGTGTTCAAGCTCCAAAAATGGGTATTAATACTGTTTTGATGGGCGAGAGCATTTTGGGTAATTTGCCATCGGGGGTGACAGGTTCGGCATGCATACTGACACGTGTGCTGAATTACGCGGCACGCATGCATAATGACACGATGAAGGTTACACGGCATGCATGCATAATGATACGATTGACGTGGCGGTCGAGTAATGGATTAATAAAAAGCTCCGCTAACGAGTAATCGATTACACGATGAGCACTGCTATCAAGTAATCGTACCCACGATAGATGCCCACGCGATGAGGTGGATAACGAGTAATCGAATGCATGATGAGCAAGGCCTTCGACATCCCGATTACACGATAGAGAAGGGTTTTCTAGAGCGGAATGATTAGACGATGAGCAATTATATCGAGCGTCCAATTCTACGATAGCAAAACACATCAATATTATGCAATCGAGGCTACCGCGTACTCTAATAGGCCTATCGGGTAATCGATTACATTATGGCCAACGCGATCGAGTAATCGATGTGAGAGGCATAGGGAATGGTGTTGTCGTTGCGCCGCAAAATACAGGAATCATCCGACCAGCCACCGGGGGGATCGCAGGAGAAATGGACGGCAGAGGAGAGAATGACGGGAGAGGCGGGGCCAATGTTTTCAGACCCGGTTCGGTCATTGACCCGGTTTGGTGACCGGGTCGGGTCAACCGGTTTGGCCCGGTGGGTCGACCCGGGTCGACCCGGATGACATCATAAATTTTATTTTTTTAATAACAAAATAAATACAAAAAAAAGTTTCTATTCTTAAAAGTTAAAACATGAACTAGTGGATGCTTCATGAAGTAATATTAGACTTCTGTACAGCAAACTGATTCCAGAATTAGTAAAGTGCCTAACAGCCTGAGACATTTTTTCTTCAATTGATAAATAATGGCAGTACATTCTCGAATGCAATGGACTAACATCAAAAGTTCCAATTGTACTAGCATCATATTTCGTGTTCAGCGAGCATACTGCTACAGATTAAAAGTATTCCACATATTTACAAATGAGGGTCAATAGGATATTCAGTTCAGTGAAAATCAAAAAGGAAGTTGAATTACAAACTGCAATTACCTTTTCCTCTTTGCCCCTTTATTAGGTTTTGTAAAGGACATACACCTTCAATCAGAGCACTTTCAAAGAAGCAATGGACTATGATATCAAATTGAGTACCCAAGGCATTGCATATCGAATGATCCTCTTTTATGTAGCCAAGCTAAAAAAGAGACAATTGCAGGTTTGTAGCTACCATTTCATATCTGACCCCTTGTTTATTGGCTAGATGAACACAAGGCGAACCAAGAACACCCATAACAAAAGTTTGAACTTTCAAACAATGCTCGCCTAACCCATAAGTTCAGCCTTAATAGAATAAACCATACTTTTGAATACATAAAAGTCCATAATCCTTTTCAATATTTTCTATTTCAAACACATGATGTAGAGACATTAGAATTTCCGGAGACAAATGTTTCATCAAATTAGTGCAGCCGGAAGATACAGATCAAGCAAAAGCAAACGTAAATTTGCACAACTGCTTTAATCCTGGCTATAGAGTTGACTATCATGGCAGCACAACCGATACTTGAAAGCAGTCAAATTGCCAGGCCTGACTGGTGTCTGCAACAGTTGTTCAGAATGCTTAAAACATCAATGCTAAAGATTTGGCCACTCAAGTATTACATATATGAATGTTGACAAGTAGTTAATTAACTGAAATTAAAATAAAGAACAATGATTAACAGTATAAGCAGGTTTGAAACCCAATGTGAATAGAATGCGGACGAGAAAAGGATGTAATCGAATTCCATATAAAATACACACTTAAAGAACATGATTACATTTATAGCTATTCACTAGGAGGATATATATCTGCATCATTTTCTTAAATAGTAAACTGAGATTTTAGCTATAAAAGAAAAAAATGAGTGATAAGCAAACAAATACGAAACTACATATATGAGGACATATAATTACAATTTACACTAGGAGGATATATATCTGCCTGTAAAAGCCATAACAGAGCCCACAGCAATTATAAACACCCATAACACCCATAACACCCATATCTGCGCTTCCAATTATAAACACCCATAACAGAGCCCACAGCAACACTATCAATGAAATAAAAAAGAAACCACCATTTCCATCTGACCTCCTCCTTCCAACAACAGGGGAAGTGATCTCAGAAGCAGCAGCAGTAGCATCCCTGTTATCAGGAGCACCTATCCGAATGGCACCAAAGCTAGACATTCTTACTATAATTCTTCGTTTCTTTCTCATTACTATACTATGAAAATAAATTTCAGTGTGCAACTGCATGCTTTGCAACCAGATGTGTAGCAGCAAACTGAAGCAGTAGCTAGATAAATTTCATACCTCCGACATAGATACTTGTTTCAGTTGAAAAGCTGATTAATTAAATACAATGCAGCTTATCAACAAAGTTTGATACAATATGATAGTCATTAATGCACCATAAACAAGAAATCTCAGTATCACTCTGGAGAAATTCAACTGGAATTGTCTGAAATATATGCATGTAAAAGATAAGTTAAGAGAGCCAAATTAAATACGAAATTCTTAGGAGGCCATGTAATAATAAATGAATATCTAACAACAAGGTTTCAATATTCTTAAAAGATAGTTAATGGAACTTCATGGACCAGAGGGACCCAAGTTCCATCTATGGCGGAAGGACAACTTGAGAGTTCTTTAAAAACTAGAATTGTTGAAGAAAGTTAGATATATATATATAAGTAAATGTGAAGCTGTACACTATAACAATTTGTAATTGGTCCTTCAGGAGTAAAAAACCATATGTAACAACTAAAATGTGTTGGCATTTAAACAGTAAAACAAAAAGAAATACCTGGGATTAAAAATCTTCGTCGTCGATCATATTACCAAAAACTGGATCTTGATGACCTTGTGACGATTCTTCCACATTTCCTACAACCAAAAAGATATTGTATTAGCATTAGCATAGTCAAAATTACTTAATAATCATGAAAAAATTAAAATAATTTAAAACTTTAAGAAAAATGACATTACCTTTTCCAAGACTCCGACCTATCTCAGCAATGTCATCAAGAAGTTGTACGTCATCTACATCGTCCACATTGACATTCTCCTCCACTACCCATTCTTCAACTAAATGAAATGCCTCCATTGAAATGGGGTCAAACATATTATCAATTTCTTCCTTCCTCTTCTTGTTATACATACGTTTATGCCTTCATTAAAAAAAACACTTAATACTAGTAATATCATAAAGTAAATTAAAAAGAAACATAATTAAACATTCTTACTTCATATGTAAATTGTGTTGAACGTAGACAAGATCATTTAACCTCTTGTGTTCCAACCTATTTCGCTTCTTAGTATGCACCCTTTCAAACACACTCCAATTACGTTCACAACCCGAAGAAGCACATGTTTGACTTAATATTCTAACAGCCATTCTTTGCAAATGTTCAACACATCCACCATACGTGCTCCACCAATCAGCTGGAAAAATAAATATTAATTAGTACTTGTTAAATACTATATACAATCAAACATTTTATGTGACAAGATAATTTACCTGGTTGCATCAATTCTCTTGAAGTTATTGCCATGGGCATTGCAAAATCTAAACTTTCATGCTTATAAGCCTTCATCTCTTTCGCAACCGTAGCTTGTAGATTTGCATCTCCATGGTGTAGCTTTTGAATCACCTTTAGAACATCCATTTTTACACTAGGAGTTTGGGCCTCTTTTGGATTTGAATAAAAAAATTTGGGGTTCAAGACATAAGCTGCAGTATGAATAGGTTGTCGTAGTTGGGAAGTCCAACGTGCTTCAATGATATCCATATAAGGTTTATAGTCTGTCTCCTTTCCATGACATGCAATTTTAACTGCAGCCATTGCACTTCTCATTCCCTCGTATAAACAACCCATCGATGGCTTCGTATCACTATCAACAATTCTTAATAGTACAACAAGAGGCTCACTAATATGAATCATCTTACTACAAGCAACCCAAAATGATCCACTTAGAACTGTGTTCTCAAATACTACCCCTTTGTCAGTCTTTGATAACTTGTGAGAAGACCATTCTTTAGAAACTACCATTCCTCGTAAAGCATCCTTACTACCATGAATACTTTGCAATGTCAAGAAATTTGTAGCAAAGCGAGTTGCACCCGGGCGAATAATCTCCCTTCCATTGTTGAGTTTTTTTAACAATTGTAACACATAAAGATGATTGTAAATAAACCTTGTAATAATCCGTGCTTCATTAACAACATCTTGAACCTCACATATGTGCTTAAAAAAATCCTCAAAAATTAGATCTATGCAGTGGGCTGCGCATGGGGTCCAATACATCTTCGGATATTTTACCATTAATTCCCTGCCAGCAGCCACATAGTTGGCTGCATTATCGGTAACCACTTGGACCACATTATCCGGTCCAACATACTCAACAATCTTAGATATTTCACGACACAACATATCAGCAGTTTTTGATTCATCGGAAGCATCAATGGACTTTATAAAAAAAGTTCCCAATGGGCAATAAACAAGAAAATTGATCAACGTCCTATTTCTATTGTCAGTCCACCCATCTGTCATAATCGTGCAACCATATTCATCCCAATATCGTCTATACTTTTCAATATCTTTCGTTACCTCTAAGACACTACTTTCCAAAAGGTTTCCCCTCAATGCATGATAAGTAGGTGCTTTAAATCCACGACCAATAGACCCAACAGCATCGAGCATTTCTTGAAAGTATGGAGACTTAATGGCATTAAAAGGAATGCAAGCATGATAAAAAAATTTAGCAACTGCCATTTGTGCCATATGAATAGCCCTTTTTCCTGCCATAGCACTTCCAATCCCAGGTTGGGCTCCTGGGGTAGTGGATGGAGGGAAGTAATTAGCTATAGGTTTGTTTCTTTTTGAACTACCTAGCTCACCTGGTTGACTTGGTAATGTTTCATCTCCCTCATCTACTTCATCTTTATCTTTTGAAGACTCAGGCATGCTCCTTTTTCTTGTTTTTTCTAAGTTAAATGCATCTAATAAAACTTCCATTTGATGTTGCACTTCAATAGGAACCTTTTTACAAGGAGCAATCTGCCCTTTACGCTTAGCTAAATGAGCTTTCATTCTATTTATCCCTCCTCCTTTAAAAAGGGTACCACAATATAAGCACTTAATAGTCTTTTTACCATTGTCAGATGAAACCAATAGACAATGATCCCATCCCGCGTCCTCTTTTTTCCGAAACAACTGGGTTGATGGATTTACACTTGTATCCACCCCTACGGATTCACTAATAGTAGTAGGTGCACTAGCAGCTGACCCTACATATGCACTAGCAGAAGAAGACCCCGTCTCCATGACGTCTACAACCAAAATAGACAAAAAGAAAATAAACAAATAGCATAAGAATTTTAGAAAAGGAAGATTCAATTAGTAAGATATAAGCAGGCAGTTGTCAACTTTTTTAGGAAATTACATGATATCACTTTCTGAAGTAAATATTACAACATCCAAGAATATCATTCAGCATTTTTATTCGTACACTCAGCCAATTTAGGAGAGAAGAATCACCCAAAAGACCTGGACATAAAAGCCAGGATTTTCAAAATTGACTGTTGTCTAAGTAGTCAGTCGCAAATAGCGAATCAAACACAAGTAGCTGCTAGCCAAGTCATCACAGATAAAACAGTCCATGAACAAAATTCATATCATCCAATTTACCCAAAAATATAAATCATACTCCATACATTCCACATTAATAGTCCTATTTGGATTTCCCAAATGAAGTTTTCCCACATAGCACTCATGTTCGTAACGTATATAACAGTAAAAATTGGCTCTCACGCATAAAGAACTCCAACTGTAGTCAACAATTTCCACAACGGCTCTGGCCTCACCCCCATCAACACCTCAAAAAATCTCCTTACCATCAAATTTCCCAAAAAAAAATCAGAAAAGGAAAAAAGGAAAAAGAAACTAGCAGACCAGCTTCTAAACCAGTGTTCCTCATAAACACTCCAATTTTCACTCCAGTAAGCATAAACAAGCACAATCCAACAAAAATTCACTTCCAAGGATATATAAAAAACCAAAACCAATATTTTACAACTTATTTTCCTTCAAAATCAAGTTAATCAACCAATTCCACTTATACAGCCAAGGTTTAAAAGAAAACACACTAATGAAAAAAGGATGGAGAAATACCTGAGGAGGGACGAGGGGGTTAGTGCAAGAGAGACCTGAGGAGGGATGAAGGGGAGAGGGTGGTCGCGAGTCTCACCCGAGAGCGGCGGCGGCGGCGGCGACCCGAAAGCGGCGGTGCGAGAGCCTAGAGCAAAGCGGTGCGAGAGCGGCGGCGGTGCGAGAGCGGCGGCAGTGCGAGAGCGGCGGCAGTGCGAGAGCGGCGGCAGTGCGAGAGCGGCGGGCCGGCGGCGGTGCGAGAGCGGCGGTGCGAGAGCGGTCGGTGCGAGAGCGGCAGTGACAGCCGAATAGCCGATGCCCGATAGAGTAGGGTTTTTTTTATATATATATACTGGCCCGGTCGGCCCGACCCGGCCGGTTCCTGGGTCAACCCGGCCGGGTCGCTAATGACCCGGCCGGGTCTTCAAACCCGTTCAGCCCGGGTGTTCCGTCCCGGTTTGGTGACCGGGTCCGGTCCAACCGGGTCCAACCGGCCGGGCCGAACCGGGTTTAAAAACAGTGGGCGGGGCGAAGCTCATTCTGGGTGGCGGGAATTAGGATCATCAAAGGTACGGCATCCAGTTTATGTGACCCGCCGACTAGCCACCATCCGACTTCTCCTGCAGCAAAACCCTAGCTCATATGTTGGGGATATGTGTTGGAAATCGAAATATAAGACATGACTATTTTCGTAACATTTTTACCCTGAAAGGCTGTTTTTCACTTTGCTTCCCAAATATAAATCAAGCTGAAAAATTTTCGTGTTCCCAAACAGAAATCAATTGAGTCAAAACGTTGAAAATTGTCACTTGTCAGCCATGAGTTGTTTCAACTTCCAAACATATGCCACCTATCAGCCTTGATAATTTTCACCATGTTTTTTTTTTAACTTCCAAATGCACCCTAAATATACAGGTTGGTCTTATTCGCAAGGCATGAAAGCATCCATCCGCTGACAGGTTTGCTAGGTTTTTTTATATAATTTCTTTGTATTCACTTCACCTCTTCTTGCATATTTGCATAAATTTCTGTTTTTAACCTTATTATATTTTGATGTATGCCCTGTGTAGTTTACTTGTTGAGGAGATTGATTTAGGGGATGGAAACTTGCGACAAGTTGTCAGTGGTCTTGCAAAACATTGCACGCCAGAACAATTGACAGTAATAGCACTTTTTTTTAGTATGCATATGTCCCTTGTCGAATACGTGGATGACTATATGTCCGCTTCTGCATCAGCTAATGAAGCACTCTAAAATCAAAGGCCGCTTTTGTGTGAATGCAGGCTGTTTCAGCTTAATGGGCATGGACATGAACACCATTCACTTAGCAGACAATTGGCAATTACTTACAGTCCTAGCTTTTGCTGGAATGTCATGTGTTACTTCTAGATTCAGTAACTAGCATAGGGCTCATATTTAGATCAATGTATCCAATCTATGCACTCCTGTGATTGTAGAGGCTGAAAATGGTGTTAGTAAGGCTTATATGTAAATGTCTCCAATCACTACCATTAAGAATGTGGTTGACAGTGGTAATTTGATACTTTTAGTTCAACTCACGTGTGAGAATGGTTTTTGATGCATTTGTTCTAAAACATTTGCCAATTTAGCTGTGATTCTTTTTGGTCATTTTTCCTATGTAATGAATTTATTTTTCAGAATACAAATATGATAAAGAATTTCTATCCTCCTATGAATTTCCATCAGTTTTTTTTATAGGATACGCTTGTGGTTGCTGACAATCTGATATATGCATGCAGAATCGGCTTGTGGTGCTTGTGACAAATGTGAAGCCTGGCAAGCTGCGAGATGTGATGTCAGCAGGATTGGTAAAGCTGCTTTTCTTGTTGCTCTATCCTACAAACTTCCCTTATTTGATGCTATTCTGTATGCGGCTAAATTTGAGCCACTTTACTTGGAAACTATGGAACACAACTCACATTGGGTGAAATTTAATGGTCTTTATAATCTTGAAGAAGACACAGCATTACTAATAGTTAGACCTTAGGTTTCTATGTGGACTTCAATTATCTGGAAACATTATCTTATCCAAAGAATGGTATCATCAGGACTTAATCAACCTGTACCGTACAAATGTGTATATCTGTAGTGTCTAACCAAAATGGAAGCAACTGGCCAGAGATTCCATCCATGGTTTTGCTTCTGGGAGCTCAGTTCCTTGTTGGTCGGCCAGAAAAAATAGATATCTATGATGTCTCGAAGAATTGAGGAGTCTGGGTTAAGATCTAGGAAAATGTTTCTTTTAAATTATTCTTGTGAACAAGACTATCTTTTATTTGTTTATTGCTAGTTCTTAAGAGTAGTAGTTGTTTGGAAGTTCTTATGGCAGTAGTTTTAGACTAAGGCTTCTGGCTCCAACTCTATGTTGAGGGCTGAGACCTCCCAATTCTGAGTGTTAGTGTTAAGAGTAGGCAAAGGTAAGTTTTGTAAGAAACATGATGGTTCATGGGCCTATGGGTCACAAGCCCAATGTTTAGAAGATGCTACAACTCATCTAGCTTGGAGTGGAAATTTTTAGGTTGTGAATTCGTGTTGTAGTGGTATAGGAAGTTCTAGATTGTGGTCGTGTACAAGTGGAGTGGAAAGGTATAGGTTATGGTCAAGTGGAGTAGAATATTCTGGGGCATGGACAATTTTAGAAATGTACTGGTCTTCCTTGCGATATGTATAGGCATGTAAGCAATTTGGGTAAAGGCATCCTCATTTAAATCAAATTGCTAGTTCCTCTTTGGCAGTTTCCTCTTCGGGGAAATTATATAAAAAATTATGAAAAAAAAATTACCAAAATGATGCACTGTAGAACTTATTTCCCGAAATGGTGCTCGGACAAGCCACGCAGGCGCCAGCGTGCATGGTTATTTTTTTTAAACTAGCCCGAAAGGCGTCGGTTTAACTGACGCCTTTCTACTTCGCATAAAAGCATCGGCTGAACCGACGCCTTTCCCTTTAACTAGAAAGGCGCCTTTCAACTTTTTTTGAAGGCGTCGGTTGAACTGACGCTTTTCTATTGAAATTGAAGGCGTCAGTTGACCGATGCCTTTAAAGCACTTCGTGTTTTTTTTTTCTTAAGGCGTCGGTTGAACCGAGGAGGGGGACGGGGAGGCGGAGACGGGGAGGCGGTGGCGAGGACGGGGACGGGGGAGGAGGAGACGGGGAGGCAGTGGCGGGGACGGGGACGGGGACGGGGGAGGCGGAGGCGGGGTGGCGGTGGCGGGGATGGGGATGGGGGAGGGGGGAGGGGGAGGCGGAGGCGGAGACGGGGAGGCGCTGGAGAGCCGAGGCGTCCGGAAGGAGAGGCGTTAGGGCTCGGTGCGGCGGAGCTCGAGCGCTGATAAATACGAAATGAAAGACGTCGGTTCAGGCAGTTGGAAAAAAAATCATTTACAAGAGAGGCGTCGGTTAAAAAAAAAAAGCCATGCAGGCGCTAGCAGCCACGCTACGCTGGCGTCTGCGTGGCTTGTTAGAGCACCATTTCGGGAAATAATTTCTACAGTGCGTCATTTTGGTAAAAAAAATTTTCATGATTTTTTATATAATTTTCCCTTATCCAAAACCTTTTTAAATAAGAGTGTGAACGGTAAAAGTGTAGATTTTTTTTAAAGAACAAAGCAAAACAAATAATTGAATGTCCAAGCCATGATGTTTTTAACTAGTGCTTCTGTCTCACTCTGGGATGGCGGTTTTGTATTATATAGTGATGTTTCTGGGATGGGATTGGGTTGTGTACTAATGCAGAATGGGCCACATGAGCAAAATGACCCGACACATGACTTAGAGCTGACTACAATGGTGTTTGCATTGAGCATGTGGAGGCACTATTGTATGGGGAAAAGTTCGAAGTCTTCGTAGATAATAAGAGCTTGAAGTATGTGTTCTCTCATAGGGATTCCAATATGAGACAGAGGCCTTGACTTATGTCTCTCAAGGATATGTTCTTCTCTATCAACTATCATCTTGGAAAAGCTAATTGAGTGGCAGATGCTCTCAGCAGGAATTCAGAAACTCTTTCAGCCTTTATGACAGTCAAGTATTAGGAATTGCTAAAATCTTATGGGAAGGGTAATTGTGTCTTTTATCTTTTGTGGCGACCATAAGCCTATTTAGAGGCTGATCAACCTTTATTATGTCCTCTGGGTTCATCAGTTAATATAGAAAAGGGCAATTGTGTCTTTTGTCTTTTGTAGCGACCATAAGCCTATTTAGAGGCTGATCGACCTTTATTATGTCCTCTGGGTTCATCAGTTAATATAGAAAATGCCTATTCTTATCCAAAACTCTAGTTCTATCAGTTGGATTTTATTATAAATCAAGGACCTATCGAATATCAGTGATATATCGGTTGGCCCACCAGAGATATAAGATATTGGAGATATATCAAAGATTTATGGAGTATGATATATAAAAAACGATATTGGTGGTCCAGAACAAAGTTATACCATGTAATTAAACAATCTAACATCTAGAACCACTAATCTCAAACAAGCATGGGTTCACAAGAATACACTTGTGCTAGTAAGTTCTATTGTTTAGTGACCTAATGAAGGGTTTTTAACAAGTGCTTTCACAATCTAAATCATCTGCTTTCACAATCCAAAATTACATTATCTCCAGAATCATCGCTGACAGGTTATCTTAGCCCTTCCACACGTAGATTCCACCTTCTGTCATTACTTTCCTCCATTTCTGACAACTTTATTGGTGAGGGAGTATTGTGGGGGGAAGCCTGCCTCTCTCTATGGGGGGCTTCTTCTTCCTCTTTGTCTTCTTGAAGGAAAGGGGAGACACAAACGACAAAAAAATATAAAACAAAGTTTAAAAAAGGAAAATAAGCCGACATATTTTCGATATTGGCAATATGTTACCCAATAGATTGACTCCAGACGAAAATTACATTTCATTATTTGAATAACATATCAGATATCCAAGCGAATTTAGTGACATTTTGTGGCTTTTGAGCCAATACACGGAGGAAGGGTTTTAAAATGAATGATTTTTGTGTATGAAAAAATGAGTAAATTTGATTATGAAAGCATAGTCATATGTAATAACTCAACTTTTTTGTTAAAAAGAATAAACAAAATTGTTAGTTGTTCCAGATGTAACTTTTTTGTTAAAAAGAATAAACAAAATTGTTAGTTGTTCCAGATGTGATGTACTCTCTTAGTGTCTGGGAGGTGTTGTTGATCAGTCACTGGCGGACAGCCTCTGACTGAAGAGGAAGAGATCAAGCAATCTAGCATTGCCATCCGTGTGGCTTTGAAATGGTTTTGTATGCCTCAGATGACCTGCCCCATACACAAGATGGATGTGGAGTGGGAGAGTGGGGGTGTATGATAAAAGGTTTTGGAGTCAATCAATGGTGAATGGCATGTTTTTGAACTCACCAGTTTCTCACGTGTTGGAAAGTAACTCACCAGTTTTTATTTGACTGATGTATTGGTAGACCAGTAAGATTTCAATGAGATTCTGCCACATCTCGCCAAAATTTAGAATTTCCCTCTCGGCCAGTTTGATCATGACACCACCTAACCTATAATGAGATCTTGCTTAGACAAAGGCTTGATCCCGTTTAATTGTGGTCAGCTTATTGTTGGAAAAAGAAAATTTAAGTTTAAACCTTGGATTGCTCAAATATGAAGAACTTGTAATTTTTCATTGAATTCTACTTGCTGTGAGGGCATAAAAGCTCTCTTGATAATAGCACAGAACGCTATAGAGTAAGTGCAACTGTTGATCATGCCACAAAACTCTGGGGATAAATGGCTCTGTTGATAATAGCACAGGATTCTGGGGCAAGTGGCTCTGCTGGTAATAGAGCAAATCTCCAAGGACGTACGTAGAAGTGCCTAAAAAAGTCAAATTGTGTGTAATGATTCAGTTGGTGAGGTAACTCCTTCAGAGTATGCTGTTTTTTTTTTCAGGTATTATGTGTCAAGTTCATACAGTTGTGGAGCCTTTGCTTCCTCCAGAAGGGGCCAAGCCTGGGGAACGTGTTATATTTTCAGGGTTTGCGCTTATGTTGCTCTGTTCATCCTTAGGAATGACTTAGCAAGTAACCTTTCTCTATCAGAGTCATGTGAAGGTCATTAATCTGGCAGTGTAAAATGTTTAGTTGTTCTTCATTCTTTTTTGTTCAGGTTTGAGGGCAAGCCAGATGATGTCTTGAATCCAAAGAAGAAACAGTTAGAAAAGATTACACCAGGACACAACTTTCCTTTCAAATTATCTCATCTATTTGTATGCATGCACTGTTTGTATAGTACTCAATATTTTGTGTTAGCCACATCCAGATACATCAGCAGTGTTTTAGCAATAAGGACAAGAATCAGTTTAGATAGTATTAATTAAATTATGTACATGTTTCTTTCCTATAATATTTGAAGCCCATGATATCAGAGTGAGGGACCATCTTTTGATTGTCAGCACTGTCAGGTTTTTGTCAGTGTAGTATGTAACACGACCATGATAAAAATTTTATGGATGCAGCATCTATACGGATGACAAGGGTGTAGCTACATTCAAGGGAACACCATTCATGACATCTTGTGGGCCATGCACATCTTCAATTTTAAATGCAGGAATCAAGTGAGGATGTTGGACATTTTTAGAGCATGGTAGAATATATATGCATTCCACGTATGCTTATTTATGCACGAACTCCTGCAAGAGTGAATTTATAGCCATATATATACTATGATATCCTAGATACCTTATCTAAATTCCAACTCAGGGCTTGAGGAATTTTTCCTTGCCCATTGGTGTTCACCAGCAACCCTGGGGCTCTGATAACAATCAAGAGTGGTGGCACAACGGAAGCAAGTTGTGGAGACCCCTTGGCGGTGCCAATTTCAAATTTTCTTCTTGAGACAATTCATCCCAACAGATCAAGGAACAATATACATGAGCAATAATATGTTCAATTCAAAGCCTCAACAATCATAAACAATTAATATAGAATAATACAAGCTTTGGAGGTAGACCACCCCCCCCCCCCCCCCCCCCAAGGATGCGGCCTCGTCAAGCATGCCCTTGTTCAAGAACAGTATTACATTTAGTCCCCACTTCTATTTTTAGTCGTAAAACTGTAAGATTGTGGCGATGGATCCACAAACTTCTACATCATATGTTGTTTCTATGCAGGGGCGAGTGACACTTGCATTTTTTTTTTTTGGGGGGGAATTAGAGTCGCACTTCCATTCACACACATATAAATGGCTCACTGTGTGTATGCCTTTGGTGAGATCCATGAAAATTGATGAAGGGGTGGGCACATGCGAAGCTGTATCTTGCCGTCTCAAACAGTCTCCGAAGAGCATGGTTTGAGTTTAAACTGGCCTTGTCTAGCCGCAAACCCAAGAAAGGAGCCTGTGGAGCATGGCCATGAGGGATGAGCTAGGTCCATATGAGCTCAAAGGAGTTTGATCCCTTGATGATTGCTAAGGCAAGGACAGGACAAAACACAAGGCTTGGTAGCTCCACTCTGCAGCTACTAAACATGTATGATCAGGGATGCTGATATGATTGGTTTTACTCGTGGACAGCACAAGATCTTCATGGAGAGCAACTCATGTTGTGAGGTTGTTGCTGCAGGGGCTTATAGGATTCCCCTCCCCATTTCCTCTAATCTGAGTGAATCCTTTGGGGGTCTTTTGGTTTGAGTTTAAGATACGAAACACGAGCATCTGTCATTGGTTTGAGTATAATAATTCCGATTTCAGACTATTTGGGGGACCCAAATGACCTGTATCCTTTTTTTAGGGCAACACCAGCCTCCGAAGAAGCTAGGATTATTTATTATATAGAACTATTACACAAATATTGCCCGCTTTACATAGAAAAAGGCCGTATTTATGATACGGAACTATTATACAAATATTGGCGGTTTTACATAGAAAAAGGTCGCGAGGAGTCAAACTGACAGTGATGTTGCAATTCAACAGAAAATAACTTGTGTGATGGTTTTATAATGCAACTACAGTACTTCATTCTAGACACTTAGTACTTTAAGTGCATGTTTACATGGTACATATATATGCTGATTATGAACATTTAGATCATCAGTATTGCAATTTGGAAGATATTTCATTAGTTGGACTGTATATATACACTTATAGTACTACATCTAGTAGAACAAAGAAGACTAAACAAATGGAATACTTATGATCGGACACTTAGAGATCAACAAGCAGTTGAGACAATGTCTAACATGTTACATATACCTAGTGGCCAGCATGATTCATGGATGAGCTGAGAGGTATTGGTTTGAAAATTATTCAAATTGATAAAACAACCCTAGACATATATTAAAGACTTATTTCCATATATAGCTTAGCACTTTTATGAATTAGGATGATTTAAACCAGACAGCAAGGTTGTGAACAAAGATGGTAGCAACAGAGAAGCACAAGCAACGCCAAGTTCTTATTAAAATTTAATACGAGTAATGAAGAATCAACACAGGTGAACGATCGTCATTGATTTCAACAAGACATCAAGGCATAATATTTTGACACTTTATGAATCACAATCATGGATGTACACATCGTATTGAGCAAGAAAATAATATCATTGACATTTAAAATATAAGGAGCTAGGTATTCAAGAATTAAAAAAACCTAAAAAAAATGTAAAATCATCCTACTTCAAATCGTTCATCAAAATCCTTCTCTTCTTGTGTTGTTCTGGTTGTCCTACGCTCCTCTTCGTTGCTTCCTTCCCGTCAGCCAGCAAGAGAGAGAGAGAGGAAAGGTAGAGAGAGATGAGAGAAGATGAGAGAGAGAGAAAGAGAGAGAGAGAGAGAAAAGAGTTTGGTCAGCCAAAGCAATGATCGGCCAGCTCTCCTTTTATGATTCTAGGGTTTCCTAGTTCTCTATAGACTAAATCTCTTCTTTTGATCTAATTCTAACCCCATCAGCAAATTTTGGATTTTAGATTTCAACTGCACTTCCCTCTTAAGTGCTATCTCCCAAAACCAATCCATCCTTATTTAAGAAACTACATTTTTATTGATTAAATCCTTGGGCACCCAATCCCTTTTGGCATCAAAAATAAAAAGGTAACTTCACACTTTCACTATTTTAAAACTTACTATGATATGGTAACTCCATAACAGATCCAATCTCTAGATCACATTACTACCATTCATCTCTTACATCTTATTTCTTTTTAGATTAGGAATGTGCTAACCAGAAAATTCTACACTAATGTCTCACTACCTCAGCCCTGACGCCAGACACTATCCCAAGCTCAGCCCCAGTGCCAGAGTGTTCTGGCTAAACAGAGAACTCGTCGAATTAAATTTCTACTACAAATAGGAAATATTACATAGCACCAAAAATTAATTTATTCAAGAAAAGTCCAAATCGAATTTTACTCTTGATTTAGGTTGACCAATAAAATTTCTTTTATAAATTTCCAGTTCATTACAGAAGGAGTAGGAAAATGGAATAGAGAATTGGAGTAGTAATATCATTACCCTTGTTCTTATTTCTCTTTTCTTTCGGTGTGTTTTGTCCTTGGGGTTTCAATACAGCCTAAAAACCGAATGTTCCAATCGCTTAGTCTGCCAACTTCTTGTTGAACTCTATCGTGTTTGCCGCCTTCTTTTCTACTATGTCTGGAATTACTATTACCATAATGATTTTTCAGATTCCAGACGGAGGGAGTGTAAGGGATCCTTCAAAATCTTAAGTTTTTTTTTGCTGTTTTTTTTAGTATTTTCTTTGCTGGTTAATATAGAGTAGCTTTAGTTAGAGCAGATACGAATTTTAGACCTCCGGTTTTTCATTAAAAATGGAGGTAAATTCACTGTAATTGTATTTTACCCAGCCGACAAAAATATCTATTCTAAAAAGCATAGCTTCATGCATTCTGAATCACGAAGTATAGTTTTTAGTTGATCTTTGTTGAAAAATTAGAGTGCCGATTTGATAATGATGCGATGTCATGTATCTTCATTGAAGAGAAACATCAACTAACGCATTCATCATAAAGATTGGGAGAGGCATATTCATATTGCTGCAATTTCCTGTCTCAGGTATCACCCTTAGGGGCTGTTTGGGAGGCCATACTATGATCGTAGGAAAGAAAAAAATTTTCATTTTCATTTAATGATTGAAGTATTGGTTTTAGGGATTCAAAAAGGAAAAAAAATGATAGAAAGGTAAGTATGGTCATTCATCACAAGATTCCCATTTAAAAACTATTTGACAAGCACATCAAGAATGAAAATGACTATTATGATCATTCACCTACTAAAGGTAAATGAAAATGAAATATATCTCCCAAACGCTTTTTAATGGGAAGTGGTGAGAAATGATGGAAAATGAAGTGGGAAATGGCCTCCCAAACCGCCCCTTAGACCGCAAACCAACTCATGGATGGACGTTTGAGGAAATGGCAACATTCAATAGGCAGCTCAGCTGCTCTTACATTTCAAAGCAAAAGGACACTGAAGCAGTGAAAATTCAATGCTGAATTAGAGGGAATAAAAGATTGGCTAAATGCCTAAATCGCAAGTGCAAGATCAACAGATTTATAACAAGTGAAATTACAGAATATGCAGAAAAAAACACTCGTTACACCCATATAAAGAAGAAAGAGGTAAACGTTCTAAGCCTCTTGCTGATTAGGGGGCATCCATGATGCTATCATATCATAAGCATAATCATAATCAAGTATCATCTTTTCCAAACAAGTTCATGACGGTGACATGGGTCTTAGCCTCTTTTCCAGCCTACTTTATCTCTTTAAAAGAAATAGCACAGTGATACCCTTTCTTTTAACTCCACATCCACCTTAGCATCCTCATTTCCACTACATGACCTCTTTTGGGACCCAACATTCTGCTCCATCATGCTGACCTAATAGCTATCATATAGAACTTGGCTTCAAGCCTATTTTGAACTGCTTTCTGTATATTTTTCCCACTTTACCACCCCACATTATTGTATTTATTACACATAACTATCAATACTACGATGATGTCATATAGAGCTGAAAATAGCTGTTATAAGAACAAAATAAAAAAATACAGAATAGCTGAAATGTGGAGTGACAAATATCAGAAACTCTTTCAGTATGCTTTTGGTTTTTCAAACAAGGCTGCCCCTGGCCAGTTCTGAACAAGCAATGAGCACAGGAGGTGAAGATTTGGATTAAGTTCCTAATAGTGATAAATGACAGGTCTGCAGTCTGCTAGCCCCAACAAACCGAGCAACAGACTATTCTTGCTTACTCTTTGTAGCAGACAGTTAAAGGAATCTGCTACCTCAGATACGAATGGTTTGAATGTTGGCTCCGGCTGTTTCACCAGAAAGCTCACTAATGATATGAGCATCATTTTTATACAATCAGGAACAAGCTAAAGGAGTTTTTGTTTTATATTTTCCCCAAACAAGGAAAGGTAAAACTTGCCTGTATGCAGATTACAATAATCTCAGCCAACTGAGACAAAGTGTGATATGTGCACCTGTCTTTGATGATGAGTCAGCAAATTCATACAATACACCTCAGATATGGTGGATAGCTATTTCGTGCTAGACCTCCAGGCTTTTACTATTGAGCTGTTCATATGCAAGAAAAACAAATTCATACATCACAACAAATTTGTCATATTTTCAAAAGGATTTCTCTTGGCAGAAAATTTTAAACCTGTCTAAACGCTTTCATCCCTCTCTAGAAGATCTAGCAAGAAGACACCAAATTCGTAGACATTGATGCTGGTCTTATGGATCTGCTGTCCCATACCGTGTATGTAATACAGTACATTAAACTGAAATGCAGAAGGCAATGGAAGGCTCTCAATGGCTATAGTGATAGAGTTCAGCGCCTATCTGACACTGTTAAATCACCTGAAATTCAATCTTCGTCAATGGCACAATAACAGAAACTCCAGTCATGTAGATGTGGCACGGTTTTAACAAGATTATTAGCAGCCTTTGTGATTTCACCGGAAATACCAGGGGTAAATAGCTAATGCAAATACCTAAAGGTTGTTGACGTCATGCATGTAAATGCTCAGCAGCAAGAGAAAGAAAAAAAAAACTGAGGCTATGTACTTACTCTAATGCTGTGCAATGCTGAGACCAATTTCCAAGCAAACAATAGAGAAGAGGTAGGAGGCTGGCCAATGCCTTCAGAATTATAAAGTGAATCTTCAGAAGTATGATGTTCTGCACACTGATATACAGTACCTCCCATGTTCAGGAGTATGATGTCCATAGAATAGTGTAGCCTAACAGGCTGGCGATGCCTGGATGCTTGGTCCTCTTCATGGAGAAATAGCTCCATCATATTTATTTTTCATAACAGCATTCTGCTGACAAGGAAGTTTACACTAGAAGTAAGGAGTACCGGCGTAAACAACCTAAAAAGAAAATGGCAACTTTGTAATTTCTCTCACCTAACCCTTTGGAAGAGTCCTCAATAGACCAAATTGGCAATGCCTTGTCTTAACTCCACAAAAGTCGTTCATGGGAACATGTAAATCAGCAATAGAGTAGTATACCAGCAACCAAAACTGTTCATTGAAAGTCACTATTTTCTCAAACTTCTGCCCATTTGTAACTCTAACTTCGAAACAAGAAAAACCCAATTTATCTGCACTGCTTAATGCCAAATTCAGCACCTAACTATCTATGACTGGGTAGGCACCGTATGTTGGTGCTACCTTGAGAAATTTAGACTCCATCCAACTCCAGAAACACTTGACACAAGCAAAAAGAAATTAGCATGGCACTCCTTCCTATCATTCTACATCATTTGTGCTAATTGAAAACTGGAAAATAAATATATTTGACTCTTTGAATCCAAGTCCTCTGTGATGACATCCATACATCTTAGCCTGAAGTACATAATGCCTCCCATAGCCTTCTCTTTTGTATTCTTATATGACAGGTACTGGACACCATAACTCTGGAGCTTATTAGCTACAAAGTTCCTTACTAGAGCTTCTTAGAACTGTTAAAGGATACGTGTGGCTCAATGATCATTCTCATTGGGACCAGGGCAATCGGCTGACAGTGCTTCCATAGATTCATACTGCATGACAAGATAGATCATTACCCATAGAAGAGGTGATAAACATGACGACAAAAGTTAGCGGTTTTATCGTAGACATGAGGAAATCAGCATTCAAAACATACTATAATTACACAAATACTGGAATACAGGCGATGGATAGTTCACCTGACACCCACAATAAAGACAGTACTGATGTTCATCTCTCAGCTTCATTAGTATCTCCAGCAAATCCTGGTAACGAGACGCAAAAAATAATTCAGAAGAATTGGTCATGACATACAAAGAGGTGGGAACATTCCATGGCTGTGCGTAATGAAGCACCTTTCTATGCATAAGCACTTTTTCTGTGCATAAGCACTATTTCTTTTGGTATCATAATGATGCAAAAATATATTCCAATTGACTAAATGAACTGGAACCAAAAAAGCATTTCCATGATACAATCCAACCATAGGAAAACAGAAAACAAGATAATCAAGCCAATCTATACATTCTGATTACAAGAATCACATTGCAGGCCTGAAATGCCTATTTGTTAAATTCTTCCGTATAAAAAATGCCATACCAAATAAATTATTTAAAAATGAACTTCAATTTCTAAATTACTGCATAAATTTATTTTAAAACTACCTTCAACATCCTACTTAAGTTATAAATTACTTTTGAGTTTTAAAAAGCAGCAAGGATCAATGGCAGTTCAAGGAACTAAGCAACAAATATGCAATAAACAGAACCTCTGGATAATATAGATTTAGTCTTGAAGCATTCCATATAACAAATTAGACACAAGTTGGAATAATTTGGTAAACGAATCCAATATCTAAAATGCTTGAAGTAGGATCTCCCAATAGTAAACATGGTACTGTAACAAACACTTCTAGATCATACAAGCTTGATGGACATTTCCAAGATGCTCTGTAAACCAGAATCTTCATCAAACTATACATTATATACACTAACCAGAAATTCAAAACAATATTAAATCGAAGTTATATTCCAACTATATAAGATTCATCTCTAATGAGTTTAAAATGAATCAGTGTTTCGCATTTATTAATGAACAGGGGTGTAAAAATTTGAAATACCTCTTCCGTTATAATTTCTTCTTCCTCTTCTTCATCGTTTCCACCCTTCTCCTCTCCCTCCTCCTCATTCTCATCCTCAACCTTCTCCACCTCCTCCTTATTCTCCAACTGCGCCAGCGCTGCCTCAGCCTTCCGAAAATCCGCCACCACTCGTCTCACCCGCCACTGCGACCGCTGCCGCAACCCAAACTCAGCCCTCAAATCCTCCTCCCTCTCCCGCTTCCGCTCCATCTGCGCCAGCTCCTTCCGCTCCTTCTCCTTCTCCGGGTCCTCCCGCCCCAGCCCCGCCCTGGAGCGCCTAATCTCCAATCCCACCGGGTCAGCCCGCCCGACCCCGCCCCGCCCCAGCCCCGTCCCCGGCCGGTACCCCATCTGCTGCAGCAGCTTGAACCCTACATTCGACTCCGGGATCGCCGTCTCTATGCTCGCCAACGTCCGCTCGTCCTCCTCCCGCTGCTTCCGCTCCCGGTCCATCCGCCGCTGCTCTTGCCAGCTCCTCGACGGCGGTCTCTTCGGCTTCGACGGCTGGCTAGATAGGGTTTTGCCCTGCAGAAGCAGTAGGGTTCAGGTAAGGGTTAGGGTTTGGGGGGGGGGGGATTAGGGTTTTGCATGGACAGATTACCTTTTGGGATGGTGGGGGGTTGGCAATGGAGTCGGGTGGAAGGAAGCGGGAGAGGTCGCCCATGTAATCGTCGTCGGGGGCGGCTTCTTGGTTGTCTGCCATGGCCGCCGGAGAATGGGCAAGATTCGTTGGCTTCCGCTTGGGCTTCAGAGAGGCCCTTACATGTGAGTGCCCAATCACAGGTCTACATGCATCGAAAAGCAATGGCACGTGCTCTTAGGAAATGGAGGACTATGATTAGCCACCCCAAATTATGCTCGCTCACCCCATGCTTCATGGATTAGACGGTTGGACACCCAGAAAAATTAGGGTACTAAAAAATCTAATCCATTAAAATAACGAGAAAGGTGGAGGAAAAGCCAGCGCTAGCACACATCGGTGAAAAGTTATTCCCTTCAATAATTTGGACGGTCGGTGAGCCACACTATTCTCATTTATGATCTTGTCATATCTCCACTGTAAAAAATTGAGAATCATGACAGTAGAACCTTACTATTATTAAATATATATTAGTAGATCCCTATCGTCATATTGAACTCAATGAAACAGTTGACATTAACTTTTGTTTCTATCGGTGGATGCCACTCTCAAATAGTAAGATTTTTGTCAATCGACATCAGTCGTCAAAATGTAACTTTGGGGTGTTATTGAGCATGCAAGCAGAAATAGCTTTTTAACAACCCTAGTTATGAAATTAGGTGTTACTGTGAAATTTTGGAGTGGTGAAAAGTATCACCCTTTTTTAATTCCTCTCTAGTCTTCCTCTTCCTCCTCCACTCTTTTAAATTTTTCCCTCATCTTCCACCTTTTCCTCCTCTTCTAGCATCGGTGTCAGCACGCAACTCAACAATGTGTATCATGGCGCTACTGCACGCCAACATCAGTGTCGACTTCTCCTTCTTTCTCTCTTTTTTTTTCTCTTTTTTGCCTCCTTCTCTTATTGGCTGATCGTGGCTAGCACAACCAAATCTGCCGCGGCCAATGCAGCCCAATCTCTTTTGCCAAAAATAAAAAATAAAAGGGTGGGAGGCAGAGTAACAAAAGGAGGAGTCACCATTGCTGAAAGCCCGCTACTACCAAGACCAGTCACCGCACCAATCACTATGTAAAGGAAAGGAGGGGAGGAGAGAATAAACCTTTTTTTTAGTGTGAGAAAAAAGTGGGGGAAGGTTGGGATTTGGGGGTAATATAAAATTAGAAAACTTTATATTATTTTAGGGGGACACTAGGAGTTTATCGGGTTCCAAATAGCCACATTCTTAATGATAATGGTTCTGCGTACCCCCAATTTATTTGGATGAGTAGATGGCCACTTCCCACTTTGAGCAACTCTTCCACCTGGTTAGTGGATTTATAATCCATCTGGTTAGTGGATTATCCCAAAAATCCTAACCAGCTGGATTTTTTTTCAACTTGATGGTGCTAATTTTTCACGCCCCCAACGGCCCCTTAATGAACTAAAATGGCGGTGGAATACAATAGTGTTACAGGGCCAATCTTTGTTAAGGATTTGCCCCATATAGTGGCCTGATTTCCACCTACAATGTCAGTCCACACTCTCACACAATCTATATCTATTTCTATTTCTATATCTATATTTATATGACTATTAAAAGCAAAAAGGGTGGAATGGACAATTTTGAGTGCACTATCGAAAATACCATTGTAGATACACATATAAGAGGTCCCAATATTTGCAAGCTCAAATTCGATGAGAAAGGAGTTTGACTAATGGAGGAATTCCCACACAAATTAAATTTTGGTTTTGGTGAAGAAGTCTAATTCAATGCGTGTTGTAATTTTTCAATATGTTACTCGCAAGCATACAAATTGTGTGTTGATAGGCGTACAAAGTACGAGGTCGAACCTTAAGAGACTTGGGTAATTAGGAAAATAAGACTAATCCTAGATTAATTACTCCATAGATTAATTATGAAGATTTGACTTTCTAAGCTAATGGAAAGCAATTAACTAAACAAAGAAAAAGAGAAAGTAAATTCAAAAGCAATTCAAATAAAGCAATAATAACTCTAAAATGAAACAAGAAATTAAGAATCAACTTAACTATCAACGAAAGACTCTAATAGGGTGTTTAGTTGCGCTCTTTTAGAGGTATTTTTCCACACTTTTGTAGTTGTGAGAGTGGAAGGCCCATTGAGGTGTTTGGCAGCGGGTTCCACAACTTGTAGTTGTGGGAACCCACGCAAAACTGCAGTGTAAAATTTCCACATATTGTGTTAAATATGTGGAATTTTATCAGGCTCCTCTACCCCAGCTTCCTTCTCCGCATATCTTGCTTTCTCCTACTCCATGAAGCCGCTTCAGCCCCCTCAAGTCCGCTAATCACTGTGGCCTCACCTCCCCACTGGCAGCATTCCTCCTCTGTAGGCGCCACCACCTCCTCCTCCGCCTAGTCCCTTTCTTCTACTTCTCTGGCCTCCTCATACACGTATGCACCTTCTCCCTCTCTGGCCACTGCCCACTCCCGACTCCGTCTAGTGCAGTGGCGTCGTCTTCGCAAGGCTCCGGTGTGAAATGCGCGCTGATCGGGTCGCCAACTCCTTTGCTTTTGTAATATCCCAATATTTCAAGTCTTATTTGCCCAAAATTAAGTGAATTATCTTTTTCCAATATTTTACTTTAATTAAATTAAGGGTCTGGTCCACATGGACCCCACTAATTCATATATGCATGGTTGTGGGTCATTTCCTTAGAGAGTTGGATGGTGTGGGAAGTGGAGAGAATTAAGAGACTCGTCACATTGGGAGTTTGGGATGAGTCCTAGTTCTCTTGGACTCCTAATAGTAGTGGCTTAGATTAAGGAGATTCTGTTTTAGGGAGTGTTGCTCTTCTTTGGTAGGATACTTTTCCACAATGTTCATCTCCTTGAAAAACTGCAGTTTGTGACTACCCATTTTTTTAAAATTGCAATTGGTTGTTTGGGCTCGGCCCACCATTTATTGATCTTATTGTGTTGAAAGACTTGATCTTTAAGACCCTATACTCATATGCATGTCTCAAAAATTACTGATTTGTTTACTCACGTTCTATGTATATATATATATATATATATATATATATATATATATATATATATATATAAAGTTTAAATGAGATCGCTCTCATTTGGCTTATATGAGGCTAATTCAATTCTTAGCCGTTGGATCTTGATCTGATGGCTACAAGCAGCTACAGGGAACTCACATACCCACTGATTTGATATACTCACTTATTCACTGATTTGATACTCACCCTCGGATCGGAAGCCAACAACACAAAATATTGGCCTCATGCTCCTTATATGAAAATGATCTCATGTAAATTGTTCTCTCTCTCTCTCTCTATATATATATATATTTGTTATGTCTGGAAATTTAGGGTGTCACAAATTTGGCAATGAAATTGCGCATGATTGTGGGCTCTCCCACTTCCAGATACCTGAAAGTAGCTCAAAGTGGAGCATAGTTCGTAGAGACTATATATTTTACAAACAAGAGTATCGTCCACAAATACAATCACAAATTTGTCCAATAGGTTAAGGCAAAGCATCAAAGGCCCATTAATTTTGTAGCTTATACTACAAAATCCATGGTGATGTGCTCCCACTTCTATTATGGAATCTCCAAAGGCTGTAGCAAACCTGCGGGCCTTTGATGCTCTGTTGTAACCTATTGACAAGTTAAACACTTGGACACAAACTTGTCAATATCTCTCTTCATATCATTCAACCAAAAGTTATGTTTAAGGTCATGTATTGAGAATGATGTGCCTGTTGTAATATTGCCTATATCAGCTCAATAACTTTGGGAACCATCAGCCTCCCCTTAAAGTGAATGCCCTCATATGCACCTTTGCTGAAATTTGGTTTCTCTAACAATTTCTGGAATTGAACATTTGGCTTATGCACTTCAATAACCTTTTCAATAATTGCAAATTGAAATGTGAGGTTGCCTAGAAAAGACTTGCTTTGATATGAAGGTAAATCTAAGTAACACTCCCCCATCTTTTACATTAATCTCCACTCTTTAACCATCAAGTGGACCACTACAACTTCAGCTTTCGTGCTTAGAGCATCTGCCACTATATTTGCTTCACCAGGATGATAGTGGATAGAAAAGTCATAGTCTTTGAGATACTATAATCACCTCTTTTGGCGTATATTAAGATCTCGTTAGGAGAAGATATACTTCAAGCTTTTATGGTTAGTATAGACCTCAAAAGTCTCACCATATAGGTAGTGTTTTCATATCTTCAAGGCAAAAACAACAACTGCTAAATCTAGGTCATGTGGAGGGTAATTTTGTTCATGGTTCTTTAGTTTTATGGAAGATGAAGCAATCACCCGCTCATGTTGCATAAGAACACAACCTAGCCATCTCTTGGAGACATCATTGTAGATGACAAACCCACTTGTGCCTAACAGTAATGTCAATATGGGAGTTGATGTCGATCTCTTCTTTAATTCCTGAAAGCTATTATCACAATCATCATCCTAAATGAACTTTGCTCCTTTTCTAGTTAATTTTGTCATTGACAATGACAAGCTTAAAAACCCTTCAATAAATTTTTTGTAGTAACCTGTTAATCCCTGGAAGCTATGAATCTCTATAACTATCTTGGGCCTTTCCCAATTTAACAATGCCTCTACTTTTGTTGGATCTACACACTGCCCCATCTTTAGAGATAACATGCCCAAGAAAATTGAGACTCTCCAACTAAAACTCTCACATATCGCTGGTTATTTGTGAGGATTTGCAACACCTTAGTCAAGTGCTCTCTATGCTTTCTACCTTAGACAAGAATATCATTCACAAATACAATCACAAATTAGTTTAATGGGTCTTCAAACATCCTGGTCATCATATCTAAAAAGAGACAGGGGCATTTGTTAATAACGAAAAATTCATAGTGTCATACCTTTTCTGGAAAGCTGTATCCTCATCCTGAAACCTCAATAGGTGCTAGCCGACCTTAGGTCAATTCTAGAAAAGACTTTAGCTGATTGTAGGTGATCAAATAAATTATCAATTCTGGGAAGATATAGTTGTTTTTTATAGTGACCTGGTCAACATCCAATAGTCTATACATAGGCGTAAAGAACCATCCTTTTTCTTTACAAACAAGACTGACACTCTTCATGGAGAAACACTTGGCCTAATGAATTACTTATCAAGAAGTTTTTGAAGTTGCTCTTTTAATTCTCTCAACTCAGCGGGAACCATTCGGTAAGGTGCCTTGGATATGGGAGATGTACCATGCACGAGATCAATGGAGAAATTAATATCTCTCTTTGGTGGCAAGCTAGGTAGCTCATCAAGAAAAACTTCAAGAAATTGACAAACAACATCAATCTCATCTAGTGTTAGTGCAGTAGCCTCCAAAGAAATCATACTAGCCAAATATGCTTGACAATCCTTGATGAGAAGTTTGCACGCCTTCATATATGAGATAAAACAACTTTCACCTCTATCCTAAACACCCTAAAAATAATATTTTTCTCTCTAGGTACCATGAAGAAGACTCTTTCTTATGACAATTAACATTAGCCCAATATTTTGACAACCAATCCATACCCAAAAATACATAAAAATCAATCATATCAAGCAATACAAGATCAACCAACAAAACCTTATCCCCAACTACAATATGAGCATTCTCCAAACATTTTTGTGCTAAAACAGAATTTCCAACAGGAGTGGAAATCATTAACTCATACCCAAGGCTATACAAAGGTTTTTCGACACTCAAGGCAAATATAGAGGAAATAAAGGAATGTGAAGCACCCAGATCAAATAAAGTTATAGCAATTCTATTATGAATTAAAAGAGTACCTTCCACAACTGCATTGGAGCTCTTGGCATCTACAAAAGATAAAGCAAACACTCTAGCTTGAGCCTTCTTCTTTGGGTCGATCTTTTCAGCCTTGTCTTTGTTAGGATATTCCTCTTCTCACGTTGATAGGGCTTTCCAGGATTATATTGTTGACCACAAGATTGACATTTGTTCCCATATTTGTTGAATTGCTGAGCTGACCTGTTCTACTGACTCTGTTGGTATTGTTGTTGCTTTTGTTGCTTAATTGGGCAGTTACCATTGTTATCACCACGAGATCTTTTATTGTTTGACTGCATGGGATTGCTACCTTGACCCTTAGTCATGCCCTTCCTCCTTTTTTGAGTCCACTTGTAGTATTCCTCCAGAATGGATGCTAATTCCATAGCCTTGGCCATGTGGTAGGCTATGATGGTAGCACATACGCCCAAAGTCCATCCTTCAGGCCATCCATGAACTTTTGCGCCCTATTCAATTCTTTAGGACAAACATAAGAAGCAAACCTCTGCAGCTATACGAATTTCGTTTCATATTGCAACATCATCATCGAGCCCTGCTCTAAGTGATGAAAGCATAACTTATACACAGTATATACCTTAATAACTTAGTTTTCAATCCCTAATTATGAGTTATCTAGGTTAATTAGTTATTATTAGTGTCAAACTAGTAATTAGGAGTTAAATAATTAATTTGTTTTAATTGATTAATTTAGATGTATTAATTGGTTTAATAGAAATTCATCTTATTGTGCAACTAATTTAAATTATTATTTTTATATAGTTCGGGTTGCAAAACAACCAAAGAGGAGTACGTTAGACGAGTTTTTAAAGTCGGAATTCATTTTGAAGCTGAAATCAAGAACAAAGATGTTCTAGGCCGTTGATTTTCAATAAAGAGAAAAATCGTCCAAATGAAATTTGACGAAGGAGAATGAGATGACGGGTTTTGGAATGAAATAAAAAAAGAAAACAACCTAAGCAGTTCTGCTTCGGCGTTCGAAAAAAAAGGAAATCGAGGAGGTCGAGCAGTTCTGGTCGACCGCTCGGGAAGGCAAAACAGAGATGAGCTTTGCTTGTCCGTTCGAGCAGAGGAAAGAACGGTCAAATCGAGACAACAGCTTCAGCCGACAGTGGTCGCCTGACCGAGAGGGAGCAAAAGAATGGCCAGAAGAGAAGCGATGGGAGCCGATGGCAATCACGACAGTGGCTTGAATCAACCACTCGGGAGAAGGCCAGAGGATGAGACGATTCGTGAAGGTCCGGATTTGGAAGGCTAGACCTTGGAAAGTTGTGCTTGATTGGTGATCTGGTCGAATTGAGGGAAGGGGTGACATTCAAAGCTTCTAAATCTCTAGCTTTTATTATGTACTAAACCCACAAAAGACTACTTTTCTCAACTCCTGGCACACTCATCGGACATGGATAATGCTTAAACAACAAATAGAATGCGCAATCATATTGTGAACCATGCTAACAATATGCTGCATTGGAAACCAAGGAAGCCCGATGGCTATATATTTCTGACTCCGAATCAACTCTTTGATTGATGCATGGGTCTAATGCCTTCATCAACTTTGTGGTTTGGAATCCCACATTTTACCCAAGTATATGAGTAGTAGATTGATAAGAAGCACGATCTGACCATGTCAGTTGAAGCTACCACATCCATGCTTTGAGAATGACTCGACATCCCAATTAGATGGTGGGATTGAGAGGTTGAAGCCATGAAATCTGCACAACCACGAGGTGTTGTTTGATACCGACTCGGGTGGGATTTTGTTTTTCCAACTGCTCGTTAAGAGTTGTATTTTATAAGGGCACGTTTGGGAATGTGAAGCCGCTTTTTTAATAATCTCCTCTAAAAAATGCTTCTCTTGGAGCGTGGGACACTTAACAAAAGGGAAAACAGCTTTAGAAGAAGCCTACTTATTTACCTAAACGCGCACAAGTATATAAACTAGGGGTGTTCATGGACGTTCGTGTATGTGTCCATTTGCTATTTTATGGACGGACTATATGAACCACGGACCGGACACGGATGGGAGCTTTCTGTCCATTCTAATGGGGTGCTACGGTCAAGATATTGTCCGTGTCAGTTACCTTATAACCCTCCCCCGTGCCCTAGCACCACCTTCTTCTCCCTCCACCGGGCACCGGCCCTTCTCCACCAACCCTTCTCCGGCGTGGTCCCCTTCTCCGGCGTACTCTATCGTATCCAGCAGCTCCTCCGATGAAGACGCTCCTCCTCAGGAACTACCAAGTTCTTTTTTTTTTCTCGGCAGAGGGCTGTGGATGGCGAGGAGCAGACCACATGCGAGAGCTTCCTCATGGTGGTGAGCTTTGCCGTCCTCTTCGCCTCCCTCGCCTGATTTGTCGGGGCGCTTGATGAATCCGACTACTTGTTTTCCTTAGTTACCTAAATTTGTGGGTATTGATTACTCCGTTTCAAAATGATCCATTTTTAGCTAATACTCCTAGTCAGCTAAAACTAAAAGAATAAAAGAATCTTGTTTTAGCGTGGTACACATAAAAGAATCTTGTTAATAGCTCTCATAGCTCTGAAATTTGCATCCCAGTCAGCTAGATCGAATTTAATTGCATAAAGGGTAGTATCTTGTCATTTGAATATGGAAGAAAGTTTATTGATTAAACATTACTGGAGTAATATGAAGTCTAACTAGCTAGATGTAACTATCTTCCTAGATAATTTTGTTCTCAACTTATAATTTTGTAATTGTGTTAATTGCATGATGTGCTCAAGGGTATTTGCTGATGCCTTGGATGATTCCATTTATATTGAAATGTAGTCGTTCAGACGGATGCTTAGGCTCCCAGAACCTAATCTAAGTTCTCTTTTGTTAAAAAAAACAACTATGCACTCTATTATGCAAAGGAAAAGAAGTAGGTAATAGAACGCTTTGGATGCATGTAGCATCCATCTATTACCATGGGTGTCTGCTTGCTGGAGATCTTGGAAGTTTCTATTTTTGTTGACATGCTTGTTTCTATTTTTGTTGACATGTTTGTCTGCTGAAAAATGCTTAGTTTATGTGGCAAATCAGGAGGCCAGCTGAGTTGAAAATGATTGGTCCTACCTATACACTTTGGATGCCTAGTTGGGCTCTGACATTAGAATAAGCTAGTGAGATCTCTTGAATATTGACATGCTGTTTGTTTTTGTCTAAAGAATGGAGTTACTTGCTTGTTTTTGTCACAAGCTTGGTTTCAATGTAGAGCTCAATATATTATAATTTATTTTGAGTGATTGCATCTTTATATATTTGTGTTTCTTCTTGTTTAGTGAGAATGGGTGATTGAGGAAAAATGTTATTGATAGTGAAACAATAAAAGACTCTACTTCAAATGTGGATGCTCATTGTGAAATTGATGTGAAATCGAGTGGTGTATCGCCAAAAAAAAGGAAGACAAGTCCAACACAATCTAAAGTAGCAAAACCCTCAAAGAGATTTAGAAGTAAATGGTGGGAACACTATAAGAAGGTTGAGGGGAAAAATGTGAATGGGGATTCTATTATAAATACGATTTGCAATTATTGTGGCAAAAATATAAAAATGATCACTACAAAAGTTGGCACCAATCCAATTAGTAGCCATATAGAAAAAGATTGCACTAAATACAAGGTGGAAAAAAGAAAGTTTCAAATTAAAGGACAACAACAGTTAGTATTTGATGAGAAAAAAGTTGATAGAAGTTGTTCGATTGAGTCTTTTGTATTCAACCATGAAAGAAGTAGAAGGGTGCCGAGCATGCCACGTAGGCATTGCTCCAATCGGTGAAAAGCCCACACATAATAGTTTAGTGGGACAGGATGTCAGAAACAACTTCACATCTGACATTCTGCGTGGGGGCTTTTCATTGGCTGAGTGCAATGCTTAGGTGGCATGCCTGACCCGGCACACAATAATTTTCAGGGATTATATGGACACCTTTGAACTAATAAAAATAATAATTAAGGGAGTTGGAGATTAAGCTGAGTCCAAACCAAGGTTTTCAAAACCGGACCGGTCATCGACCCGGATTGATGGCCGGTCCGGTTGGACCATGGTCAAAACGCGGTCTAACTGGAGTCGAACCGGTATCTGATGTTAGGAGTGAAGCCCACCTTAGATATATCATAAATATATATTTTATGTATTATTAACGTCAAAATATTTGTAGCTTAGTTGGTTAAGGACTTAAAGTAACTTGTATAAGAGTCCCTATTTTGAATCTTGCTTAAAACAAATATTTTTTCACAAAAAAAAATACTGTGATATGGACCGGTCTAGTCCGATTCAGCAGTTTAGGAGAAAATCGGCCGGTTTAATGGACCTAGGTAAACTGTCCTAACCGAACCGGTTCTTTGGCCCGTTCCGGTTCTGTGCGTTCGGACGGGCTGGTCCGGTCCGGTTTTGAAAACTATGGTCCAGATATATCTATTATTGTATTTACAACAAATACCATATTGAGAATACACATATACTACACCCAAGAATACCATACGTAAGGGTATTCTATTTCTACGTGAAGAAAATATGACCGGACAAGTTCAGGTCGCCTACCCGATATGCTGCTCTTCAGGAGTTCAGGTAAGTTTAGTCACGTTATAGTCACATGTAAATTTACCAATCGGTAAGGGCCAAATAGTAAAAGGACAAGCAAAATGAAATAGGGCTCCTCTCTGGCTCTGCCTGGACGGGGGCCTCGCCGCCAATGCCTCTCCCCAGAAGATCACCGGCCAACCGATGCGGCGCCTCTAACCTTCACAAATCCAACCTTCCCAACACTGTAGCTTGCTCGTGGACACTGAGAAGTTCACCTTTGGACTTGTTAATCCTAATGAAACTGTCAAACGCGACTTAGTCGGTAAGTGGAAGCAATCATAACTTTAAGCTTTGATAAAGTTTATCTGTTAGACCAAGTGTATGTGATCCCAATTAACAAAGATTTTAGTAACTTTTTGGGACTAAATCAGTTGAAACTTGTTAAAAGTAGTTTCAGAGATGGAAGATTGCCAAGTGTTGTAATTCGCCAAGACAAGGCTCTAATAAGGTTATCAAGACTAAATAAGTTGAAGCTTGTTAAAAGTAGTTTATGAGATGGAAGATTGTCAAATGTTGTAATTCACCAGAAGAAGGATGTAATATCGGCTTTAAGTGGCACACCTTATTCAAAACTCTAATACAATGTAATTACATCATTATCCAGTTCTCGTCCTCCGATATCTTTCACCTTATTCTACTTGTACTCACATATTCCTGCAGATATAACGTTAGAAGATCAGTTTATAATGAATAATTAGCATTTGTGGATAGATGTATCTTTTACCATATCTAACTGACAATTTGCTTCCCCCGAATGCTGAGTTTGGAATTTCTTTCATTTACATTTTAAAGACTACTTCTTTTAGAAGCTTCAGCTGAAGAAATACCTGTTAAAGTCTATATCTAATTCTGAACATTGCTTTTAAGAATGGTAATAGTTTGGCAGAGTCAAAACATGGTTCACAGTATCTTCTATTGGAGATATATTGGTGGCCCAAAGGTAAGATACCCATGTTTTAACATCTAAAAGCCTTAATTCTAATCTTAAACAATCGTAACACTGTATGTATACACTTATACTGCTTCTTGTCCATTTATACTCAATAACAGAATTTACTTAATCATGTAACTCATAGTGCTTACTATGCTGGAGATTTCTACTCACTAGCTCTATTAAATTTTGTAATCCCTAGTTAAAACATCAAAGTTCTATGTCGTAGACGGACGTCTCTATCATAATGACTCTGTCAAATTGAGAACCACGACAGGCGCATTTTCAGTGCAGTTGCACGCTACTCCCTCTGGGCACATTTAATAGATACAGCTGAATCCATCATGCAAAAAAATTACATTTACGTAGTGGAAAAGATGAGCAATAATGATGAAGAACAATTTTGAAGGTATTACCAATGGTTAAGAGGTGAACACTAAATAATGCTTAAAAGTCGAAACAAGAATATATGATAGGGAGCATGCCAAATAGGGCGTCTGAGTGTCCAAACGCTGTCAGGTGCTTGGAAGGGGGCTGGAAGGTGGGGGTGAGTTACAGATATTGGCTGACAGCATAGAAAGTTTGTTTATCTGAGACACCTCAAATCTATATGAGGGGATGATACATTTTTCCCTATAGCTTATATCGGTCAAGTGAAAGATAAATATATATCTGATATATTGCGTGGCATGGTTGAAAATGTACTTGTCATAGTGTTCCTTTTGCTCTCATCATTATCTTACCCACTACAATGATGGCACAACTGGTATTTGCTTACACTGACTTGTGTAATCTGGGGAAGAAGAAAAGAGACGAGTGTTTATAAGCAAATGTAACATGTGTGGTAATGTGAACAACTGAACATTTTGTTTTGGGTCCACATTGAAGACCCTGTGCCTGACTTGAACCTGCGACCTCTTCCTCGACAGGGAGAGGACCTCTCCAGCACACCAGAGGCTGGATTGGACAATTATAATACCTGTCTTTAGGCATTAATAGTAAATCAGGATGCTGCTCATCTTATGTCTGATGGAATGTCCTCGAAGGATTTAAAATATTTTGTTATTTCCAAATGATCTGGAAACATTGGAAAGGTCAATGAAACTGGAAACCGTTCCTGAAATTAGTTGTTATCCCTGAATTTTTTTTACATGGACCTAGCTGTATTTTATGTACATTAGAAAGAAGCAAGAATGAGAAACAATTTCATTGTAGTTTTAGCCTTATAGATGTTATGAGTAAGAATGTAATTTAGGCTCATTGAAGGGTGTTTTATGGCTACTTTCATAGGTGCTTGGCATTGTTTTATCCTTCCTACCTTTATCCTATTCTTTTGATACGTGGTAAATTAACTAAGTCTCATTTTGTTTTGTTGTCCAGGTTAAGTGTCTTGTTATCTTCTTTTTAAAGCAGAAAACTGTAGTTGCCATCTCCTTGGATGGACACCTAGTCAAGGGAAACTCCTCCAAATTACTTACGATTTGTAACTAAAATAATAGTAAATCACCTGTTACTACTATCTTATGTACTTTATGACGAACGGATGGAAGAGTTAAACAATCAGCATTTGTTTTGTTTAGCTCTTCGATGCACCACCTCTACCGCATCAAACCGCACATTTGCTTCCCCCAAATGTTGAGTTGTTCACAGTTTCTTTCATCCACATTTTTTAGACTATTCCTTTCAGAAGCATCAGTGGAAGAAAAACCTGTTAACACAATATCTGATGTTGGAAATTGCATTCAACAACTGCTGAACCTGTCGAAAGCTTGTTTGTCTGATTGTTCTTTCAAATTCCATCACTATCCTAACCCCATTGATGCCACAACTGGTATCTCCCCTGATGCTAGGGCTGTGGAATCTGGAGAAACAGATAAGTATGGATTTTGGGATTCTAGAGTTTCTGTTTTTAGGGCATGTTATCAATTAGCTGGAAAAGGGCAGTTGTCTGAATTACGGAGGGTTTTGAGGCAAATGCTTGAAAAGGAAGGTATGCACATTTCTATTCCCATTCTTCATTTGTCAGCTTATTTTTTCTGTTTGTCTTAAAAGGTTCTTGCATGAAAAAGTTTTCTACAATATTTAGTTTTATAGGGGTTAATCGTGGGAACCTCAGTCATGGAAATGTATATCCAGAATGGTAGTCTATGCCATATAAAAAAGTTCATTCATTAGACATACTCTTAAGGAGTGGAGGGTAAAAGTTTACTTACAGGAGTAGAAAGACCATGAAGTTTTGCCATTCTGAGGAAGTGAAGGACTAAAAACCTTTTTCTTGCTTATTTTCCAAGGCACTCTTCAACAACTCACATGATTCTCTAGAAAGAAGTGATCTCTCTTCGCTAGTACAACTTCAGACCTTACACTGTTTGAAGAGCACTACAGCAAATGAATGTGAACCCATCACAATGTTGGATATTGAAGATATTTCTGTGATATTGGAGATTCACCCAAGATCTTGTTTATGTGTATTTATAGTTGATAACTTCAACTTGCTCGACTCCCATGTATTTATAGTTGATCAAAAAGCTTGTGATGCACTATATTTAGTAATTTTGCTTCAAGTATGCTTGATGTCGTCCCTGCAGCTGATCTTAGTAACATGGTAGTGTTACTGCTGTAGCTTTTATGGCATTGTTACCCATTTTTCCATCCGTTGTAGATCAAATAGATATAGCCTATGATAAGCAAATTATATTGGATGTTATATGACCCTTGTATTTAATGACAGGTTCTGGTTCAGCGCCCTTTCTCTGTGAGGTACTGCAGAAAAATTTTAGTCAGCAGGACTGCAACAGTATAGTATGGGATATGTTGGCTAATGTCTACACTAAATCTAATATGGTCCATGATGCGCTCTTTGTACTGAGCAAAATTCTCGAGCATAACTTGAGAGCATCTGTATCTACTTATGATAGTCTTTTATACAATTTGAGGCAGATGGATGCGGGATATGATAAGTACAAGCAGATTGAAATAAGTGGTCTCTCTGACGGAGAATACACATATAACATTCTCATAGATGGTCTTTGCAAGCAGCAGCGATTATATGAGGCAGTAAACCTGGTTCAGGAGATGAAAGAGAAGGGGTTAAGACTTTCCATCATCACTTTTAATACACTTATGTCAGGATTCTGCAATTCAGGCTTTGTTGGAATGGCCAAGTCCTGCATGTCTTTGATGCTCAAATATGGAGCATCACCTGACAGATATAGTTACAACACCCTCATTCATGGTTTGTGTACAATATCTTGGCTTGAAGAAGCTTGGCAGATAGTTGATGACATGGAGAAACAGGGGATTGAGCCAGATATGGTTACTTATAACACTCTTCTTAACGGATGTCGACACCTGGGTTTGACAGAGGATGCAAGGAAACTCTTTGATAGGATAGAGCTTGAGGGTTTGAATCCAGACCTTGTCACATGCACAATTCTCATCAGTTGGCATTGTCAAAGTGGAAACATAGAAGAGGGACTCAAGATTCAGAGGAACATGCTTTCAGGAGGTTCCGAAATGAGTATCATCATCTACAGTGTGCTTCTAAGCAGTCTTTGTAAAAGGGGAAGGATTGATGAAGCGAAGTTGTTGTTGGATGAAATGCGAGCTCTTTCCTTGGATCTGGACCATATTGTGTATTGCATCCTAATTCATGGACTCTGCAAACATGGGAAAACAGAGGAGGCAATTGAAGTCTACGAGCTTATGTGCTCAAAAAATATTGAACCTAATTCATATGTACATGGAGTATTTATTTCACATCTATGCAGGAAAGGAATGGTATCCGAAGCAAAACAGTATTTGGATAATTTAGTAAAGGGTTGTTTGGTTGTAGACATTGTTTTGTATAATATAATCATTGATGGATATGTGAAGCATGGTCGTATGCCTGAAGCCATTGAACTATATAAAGAAATAGATAAAGCCGGAGTTTCTCCAAGTATTGTTACTTATAATACCCTTATATATGGATTGTGTAAGAACCAACAATTAACTGAGGCAACAGGCTTAGTGCGAGATCTTGAGCATCAAGGTTTAGTCCCTAATGTGGTGACATATTCTACTTTAATGGATGCATACTGCAGAGCAATGGATGTAAATGCTATTGAGAAATTATCTAATGAGATGAATACAAGAGCTGTATATCACAATGCAATTACCCGGACTATATGGATAAAAGCTTTGTGCAAATCAGGGATGGTAGATGAGGCAGAAAGCTTTCTTAATGGCTTATCTGATAATGGTATCGACATAGATCCAATCATGTATAACACCCTCATTCAGGGTTTCTGTGACATGGGCAAAGTAAAGAAGGCTTGTGATTTGCACATTGGAATGTATAGGCAGAACCTGGAGCCCACTTATGTCACTTATAATCTTCTTATTAAAGGATTTTTAAAGCATGACGTACAAGGTGCACACAGAATGCTGGATACTTTGGAGGCAGAAGGAATCAGATTGAGCAAAACTGCTTTTACAATGGTGATCAAAGCACACTGTGTGAAGGGAGATCCACATAAGGCTTTTATGCTTTTCAAAAGAATGATTGAGTTGGGTTATGAAATATCAATAAGAGATTATAGTGCAGTTATCAATAGATTGTGCAAAAGACGCCGAGCTGATGAAGCAAAGATTTTCTTCAGGATGATGGTACAAAGTGGCATTGCTGCTGATAGGCAAATTTATGAGGTTATGCAAAGTGCTTCTTCATTAGAATATTACCAGACTTGTTGAATCTGAGTTTCTGTTTCTGGGTTAATGCTTGACTACAAGGTGAAAATGCTTCCCATATTTGTAGATGGCATGTCTACAAGTGGGTACTGTGGATGGCAGTGGCATATTTGTGGGAGAGTAAGGAAGAGAGCCGAAGTTTGGGCAAGGAGAGACTGGAGGTCAACATGGGCAAAACGACGTAGGAGAAGGTCAAGGTAGGTGACTTCTCAACTACTTTAATTAACAACAAAACTCTTCTCAATTTCTCGCAAATGAATTTGCAAAGCCATAACATGGATTAATAGCCATAAGCCTTCTCTAACCCTATTCCAATTAGAAATTCAGATGAATGAGAAACTAGCTTTAATTAAAACATTTGGAAACTAAGACTAATGATTGATGGAAACTAATTTGAAGTAATCTCTGAAACCCAAAAGAGCTGGAGGAAGTCAGCTTGCAATGTGCCCTCATAGTTCCTAATGACATACAGGTTGGTAAGTCTTTTCTCATGCTCTTGTTGTCTAGACTCACCCTCAAATCCCATGTCAGCTCCTGAAAAACATTATTTTCTTTCTGCCTTTGTTCCTACTCTACTTTCCATACTACATACTTGCATAGACACACCTCTTTTCTCCTCCGTCTTTGCCCTTGCCACTTCTGCTTCCTCCACAACTGCCACTGCCTTTGCCCTCTACCACCTCCTTCTCTTCATTTGATGCTACTGCCTTCACTGTTTGCCGATGAGGAGTTGGAGGATGCGGGTGCTAGTGGAGTAGTTGGTGGCTATAGAGGAGGAGATGGAGGAGGACAAGGAGGAGGCAGCAATGAAAATGGCATCGGCATAGGCCACATGGAGGCGATGGAGGGAAGAAAAAATCGTGTCTTGGGGTCCTGGGAAAGTAAGTTTTTACCGTTCTCAGCAGCGTGTATAATGAAAGGAAGGTTGAAAAGACTCATCATACACAGATTGCCAATCAGAAAATTGCATTGAAAGTTCCTTGCTAACCAATCAATGTGTGCTTTGATGTAACTAGAACTAACTTGGAAGAGGTTGTATTATCTGAACGTGAAGCTAATGGTAGGGGACCCTTCCTCCCCTTATATTCTAGATGACGGCGCCTGGATCATTTGGACCACGAATTATTCGTATCACGTGCATGTTGTCTGTCTTTTTGCTATATGTGGAGGTTGTCTAGTACTATAGATAGTATCGTTTTGAAGAGTGCCTGTGATATATGCTCTTCAAAATGTTGTACTGTTACTAGACAAGTGTATATATAATTAACTGCAACATGGGGTTACTAAAGCAAGTGTTAAGAGTCGAGAAGTCTTTTTTCATTGAAATCTTAAGGTCTTGATTTAGGAAGCTGATAACTGTACTCCGGTGTTGGCATACATCAGTGATTTGGCGTACATATGTTAAACAGTGAAAAAATGGACCATATGAGGCCCACTTTTTCACTGTTCAACAGACACCGGCCATGTGACCAAGATGTCTACACTGGTGTAGCAATATCATTTTTCTTAAATATAAGTAGAACCAAGACGCAATATATGAAATGGGAAGTCTGTAAAAGAGCTTTCTTTTGTGTAAAAAGTAAAAGGTGCAACTAAGAGCGAGCAAATCATGTAAAAATTTTGGTTAAAAAACCGCAGTTGCAAATGGAATGGTTAAATTTGTTGTTATATGATGCTTTGTCGTTGCTCATTGCTAGTAAAACTGAGAACATTTTACAGAACAAACAGCAAGTATGGAATTCTATGTTGGTTTTTGATGGATGAACAGTATACAAATTGTGGCAAAGATGTGGTGTTTCTTAATGGTAGTTGTAAAATTTCAGAAAATTTTTACTACTACTTTGCAGAAAGTGACCTGCTTCTGAGTTCTGTAGCTAAAGCAAAATGGTTGTTTTGGTACCGGATTATGGCAGGGATGATCATGTTGCTTATGCTCCTACATTCATCGCTGTTATCTCTCTGCAATCAAGAACATGTCCCTGTTCCATAACGAAGAATGTCTGGGCAGAACATGTGCATTTGTCGCACATGGTCTCTTTTCATTTTGAGCATGACAGTTCAAATGATGTAAGTGTCCCTACCGCTTATGCTAATTTTCTTTATATTATACCGATGAGAAATCTTTAATACTATGCTTCAGGTGTTTCCTTTTGTAACTAAAGTTGCTGGCGTGGTGCAATGTAGATCACCATAAAACTGTACGCTAAAAGTGGGTTGTTTCTGTGGATTGACATCTGATTTTCGGTAATCAATGCATCCTTTTCTTTCATGTTAAACTTAAGTAGAATGTTTTGTAGTTGCATCTAATGTACATTTTTCATTAATTAATTTTCTTTCCAAAGCTTAAATGCTCTAGTTTCTTATAGCCGTTTCACTGTGTGTACTGCTGAGAGTTTACTGATATTGTGGATTTTGTACAATTTGTAATCTTTACGAGGATCACAGGCTTCATGTCCACAGTGATTGTTTCCAGATGGCTGCCTCTTCACTCTAGGGCCTATCCTAGCCTGTCCTTGGAGCCCTCTGTCTATACCTCACCCACCGGATGCAGCATTGGGGCATCAATCATATTATTTTGCTTGAATTAGGGCATTTGCCCCTGTTATGAGCAGCAGCTCCCAGACCGAGGCTGCACCAATTCAAAATCAGGTTAAAACAGTGTGTTCCCAAAACCAAGCTCCCATACGAAACCAGACTCTAGTCGTGTTATTGTTGCTGAAGGTAAGTATTTTTCAAACTTTAATCTTAGCCAGCTGAGACGATTAACATGTGGTCGTTAATGTTATTTATGACTCCTGAGAAATGGCAAATGTTTTACTTTTCAATTTTTACCAAGTTAGGATGTGGTTATTGGCATATTGTTTCCTTCAGGAATTGACTTTTCAAGATGATACTTCAAGACCGAAGCTAGTTGGAATGAGAAGTTTGCACCAAACAGATGTAGCTAGGATATAATAAGGTGCAAAAGTTTTGTATTGGAAAAAGATGCTTATATAGTAGTGTAAAGTAAGGACTATTAAATTCGTACACCAGCTGCTATACCTGCTTGTGAGGATGGTTTTAACCATGTGGTTAATGGTAGTTGTATGAGGCAACATTCGATGCTTGCAATGATTGTCCAACGTGTATGATCTGTTGTGTTTTCTTTGCTATTTACATCTTCTATTTTTGTTCAGAGATTGTTATTATTGGCTAAGCAATTTGCGTATTTGTGGGTCTTCATTTTTGCAAAGAAACTACATATTGGGACTTGCAACAATAATTCTTGTTAGTGAAACTTCTCGTCTAGCCATCACTTATTCACCATCTTCTTCCCCAAACTCTGCTAGGTTTCACCCTAATTTCTCTCAAGTTAAATTAATTAATCTCAAATCTTGGATTCTTGCGTCAATAGCTTCCCCCTCTCATAAAGTTTTTACCAGATTCATGCAATTCCTTGCTTATAAGGTGATCCTAAGTTGCTAGTTTATACTCCATCCATACTGTTTAGATGTTACATATAGAAAAGAGTAGAAAAGAGGACAGTCATGTTTTAGATGCTTGATATGGTCAATTTAAATGCATTTTGAACCTCGTCTTCCCCATTAGTTGGCTTTTCCACCATCCAATAAAACTCAACAATATTTAAGATAGAGCATTTATGTCAGGACGGAGGGAGTACTATGGGCACATTTGGATGCACCCCTTTAAGGTGAGAGAAAGAATCTTTTATATAAAAAATTGTTTGGATGATACTTTTGTACCAAACAAAAAAATTTATGATAGAAAGAGTCCTTTTTCCTTCCCTTTCTACCAGAAACTTCCTCATGAGGAGGTTTCTGGTAGAAAATCCCTTTCTAATAGTTTTCAAAGGAAATTAATTTTATTTATGATAAATTTACCTTTTCTACTAAAGAAAAAATAAGTATTTTTGCTAAAAGAAAATGATGTCTTAAACATTCTTCCCTCTGTTAAAGAAAAAGGTGGAAAAAATATTTTTTCTTTCTTCATTAAAGAATATCCAAACGGGCCCTATATTGGACAAAACATGTCAAACGTTGTCTGCGGGTTCAGGTTCCTTCAAATGTTCCCTACTTGTAGCTTAAACCAACTTCTAGGAGAGCTGCCAAAAATACTCTTAAGTGGCACTTTGAATTCATATTTTTTAGATAAGGCACTATCAAGTCTGCCAGAAAGAAAAATAATTAATGCGGATAGCTGCCATGCTTGACAACGGAATAAAACTGTATAGAAATATTATAATTTAATTTATGACATAATCCAAGCACATCAATTCATGCCTATGAAATACGGGGAAAATGATTATATACTAAAGATGATTATATAAGATCAGAACCATTACTACATCATAATGTACCGATACATTCATCCAATACCCTATCTATAAAAATAGAATCAAAATAGTATAATTGCCTTAGCTTGAGCTCCATAATCTCCTTATCTGTGTCATACTTGTTAAGTCTTTGCTTGTTCAGTTACAACAATCAACCATGCTACGAGCTTATATTCTCAATGGTAAACAATCATCTGGTCGCAAACAATGTTACGGGCATCAACTACCCAATACCTCCAAGAGGCCGGTTGCCCTACCCCTTCTAGGTGGGTTTTACGTACTCAGATACCGATTGTTGAAGGGTAATTGAGCCGCAACGGAAGCGAATTTTGTGATTTTATCCGATTGATGTGGGTTCTCAAAATTTGGATTTTTCCTTAGAACAACAAATAAAGCTCAAAGATTATCAAATTGGAATCACTAACATTCGGCCTTTGTGCCTACGAATCACTCCACGGATTAGAATATGTCCGAGAACACCAAATCCTTCACCGATCGAGTGTAGAACGTTGTGAAAAACTATATTCCCCGAATTAGCTTTTTCACCCAATGAAATTAAGATCACCAAATCAAAATGCGATTTCAACCAAAAGACGCCTTTTTTCATCTGCATAGAGGGCGTCCCCTCCATTGCCCTTAAAAGGGGCGAATTTCGGTTACAAAATCATGCCATTTCGGTTTCCCGAAATTGCTCAACAGATTTCCAATATGGTGACTCTTATTTGACAATTCCATTTTGGTAGTACCAAAACAGCTAATTCCAAATAAGTGATTTCCGGATCGGTGATGATTACAGTGTCTCTTCCAATTTAGTGTGGACCGGGCCCACGGAAGCCTAACTACTCCACATGCCTACACTTGCACGAGAGAGCCGACTCCTCTCAATCAAGACAAGTAAAATGGGACAAGAACCCATATTTACTTACATCCCCCACTATGGGTTCTTTGTTCATATTTGCTATCCACAGTGACTCGTGCACTAGTCCTGTCGTAATCCAAAACTATGAACATGTTTTACAAATAGATCCGTCGTTAAGGCCTTCGTTAACGGATCAACTAACATCTCAACCGTAGGAAGATGACTCACTGTCAACTTTCCCCGTTGTAGCATGTCAAACACATAAAAGTAATGCACCTCTATGTGCTTAGCTCTTGAACTGATCTCCCCATTACGGAGTGTCGACACAGTTGCCAAATTATCACAATAAATTTGGACAGGAGCATCAGTCCACTGTTCTAGCTGTAACCCAGCTAGAAACTCTTTAATCCAAACTGCCTCGGAAGCTGCTAAACTGCATGCAACAAACTCAGCTTCCATCGTGGACTTAGTAACACATTTCTGCTTCTTACTAGCCCATGCCACGGCGCCGCCACCAAGCATAAATACATAACCGGCAGTGGATTTTCTGTCATCCTTACACCCGGCATAGTCCGAATCACTATAGCCTTCCAATGACAGGTTCTCAGCCTGATATGTGAGTTTCATATCCTTGGTACCCAGCAAGTATCTGAACACCCCCTTTATAGCTTGCCAGTGTTGCATACCTGGGTTAGCCTGATATCGACTCACAAGGCTTACTACAAAAGCCAAATCAGGTCGAGTGCAGTTCATGGCATACATCAAGCTGCCAATAGCCTGCGCATATGGCACAGATTGCATCTTCAGACGTTCCTCGTCTGATGCAGGTGCCATTCTTTCGGACAAGACTGTCCCTTTATATATGGGCGAATCTATGGTCTTCCAACCAATCACGTCAAAGCGTTTCAAAACACTCTCAATGTACGATTCTTGAGATATACTTAGCCTCCTCGCTTTTCTATCTCTCTCAATCTTCATCCCGAGGATGTAAGATGCTTCACCCATATCTTTCATTTCAAATTGGGTCTTGAGCCATTCTTTCAGACTGAGAATCATACTAGTGTCATTTCCCATCAATAATATGTCATCTACATATAGTGACAATATCATAAATCTACTCCCATCTCTAAAGGAGTATACACAATGGTCATAGTCATTGGCTACAAAGCCATATTCACTTATCACCTTGTGAAAAGTGAAATACCATTGTCTTGGCGATTGTTTCAGTCCATATAATGATTTAATAAGCTTACACACTTTAGTTTCCTCTCCGGAAACAACAAACCCCTCGGGTTGTTCCATGTAAATCTCCTCCTCTAAATCACCATTTAGGAAGGCAGTCTTTACATCCATCTGGTGTAACTCTAAATCTAAGTATGACACAATTGCCAACAAGCATCGGATCGAGATGAACCTGGACACTGGAGAATAAGTCTCCTTGAAGTCTATGCCCTCTACTTGTGTGAAACCTTTCACCACAAGTCTAGCTTTGTACTTCTCTATTGATCCATCAACTTTGAGCTTCTTCTTGAAGATCCACTTACACCCAATGGGTTTTCGTTCATCTGGTAAGTCAACAATCTCCCAGACTTTGTTCTTCAAGATTGAATCTATTTCCTCTTGAACAGCCTTCTGCCATTCCTTGGAATCTGGACTACACATCGCCTGCTCAAATGTGACTGGATCACTAAGTACAGGTTCATCTATCGATATCTCATCTTCACCAAGCATGGCATAGTAATCCTTCAACAAAATTGAAGGTCTACGCTCTCTTGATGCTCGAGTTTCAACATCCTCATTGGATGTGATACCTATCACTTGTTCATTACTAGTGACAGTAACTTTCTCTTTCTCAATTTCAAAGAGTTCCACTTTCTGACTAGGAGTTTTAAGGTCTATATCTTCCTCAAGAAAATAAGCATCTCTAGACTCTATAACCCCCACTGTCCCATCATCATGGTGTACTACAAATCGATACCCTTTCGAATGGTCACAATAACCTATAAAATTACATTTTATGGTCTTGGGATCCAACTTAGTTCTTAGTTGATCAGGTACCCTCACATGGGCCTTTGACCCCCACACTCTCAAGTTCGAAAAGTTTGGACGTCTTCCCGTCCATAACTCATATGGGGTCAATTTGATCGACTTAGAAGGTATCCGATTTAGTACATAGACAGCGGTGTCTAGTGCTTCACCCCAAAACTGCGTTCCTAGTTCAGAGTGGTTTAACATGGACCTTACCATGTCCATCAAAGTCCTATTACGTCTTTCAGCAACTCCATTCTGTTGAGGGGTATACGGTAAAGTATACTGATGCACTATTCCTTGGTTTGTACAATAGTCCTTGAACAAATCAGATGTGTACTCACCACCTCTGTCTGTTCTCAGAACTTTAATCTTCCGTCCTAATTGGTTCTCAACCTCAGCCTTAAATTCCTTGAATTTTTCTAAGGCATCGGACTTTCTCGATAACAAGTACACATAACCATATCTTGAATAGTCATCTATGAATGTAATGAAATACATCATACCCCTTTGAGTCTTGACGTTTATAGGCCCACAAATATCTGAGTGAATGACCTCTAAAAGGTCAATTGCTCGCTGTCCTTTCGGAAAGGGTAGCCTAGTCATTTTGCCAGATAGGCAATCCTCACACATGCGCAAATTATCACTTATTCTAGGTAGTAACCCACTACCCGACATTCGGTGTAATTTTGTCGCATTCACATGACAAAGGCGTAAATGCCATAACAATGCATTATCAACAGCAACACAAGCAACATACTCAGAATCAATCATTTCATTATTAGCAAAATCATTGGATACATCAAGTTTGAATAAACCATCAACTAAAGAAGCAGTAAATAAAATATTATTCTTCTGCCTCACAGTTCCCTTGCCACCCTTGAACCTGACTTCAAATCCCTTTTGAGTCAGAAGAGGGATTGAAATCAGATTCCTACGAATAGTAGGTGCATACAAGACATCTGTGAGGACCAGAGTGTTTCCTCCTAAGAGAGGAACACGAACAGAGCCAATCCCCAGCACGTCACAATAGGTGTTATTCCCCATGTAGATCTTGTGCTCCCCGGGACTAATCTCTTTCATCTCAGCAAAAGACTCCTTTGCCATTGCCACATGACGGGTTGCAGCCGAGTCAAGCCACCAACCTCTAGTGTTAGTGTTCACAATCAGTGCCTCAGAAATCATACAAACTATGTCCTTTCCTCCACCCTGCTGTTTCTTTTTCTCGTTGCCCTGGGAGCCATTAGGACAATTCCTGCTAAAGTGACCCATCTGGCCACAAGTAAAGCAGGCTCCCTTCTTCTTGTTCTTGGCCTTGTCTCCACCCTGGAACTGAGGCTTCTTTCCTTTCCTCTTGAAGTTCTTCTTTGAAGTGTCAGCATAGGACCCACCTTTCTTAGAGCCAACATGGTGAGCAAGGTTGGCAGATACATTAGAGGCCCTCATATGCTCTCTCCTTTCCTGCTCCAAGCCCAGCTTGGCAGTAAGGTCATCGAGAGTGAGTTTCTTGTCACTCAGGTTCAACGCCACCACAACTGCTTCCCATGATGGAGGAAAGCTAGTGAGTATCGTAGACACTTGTACTCCCAATGAAATTGGATCTCCAAGCATCTCCAACTCACTAGCGATAATAGTCATGGCATTTATGTGCTCAAGCACATTCTTGCCCTCCTCCATCCTCATGTTGGTATAGCGAGTGTGGAGCAACCTGATGTGTGCCTCAGTATGCTCTCCATACCTCCTCTCAATGGCCTCATACATTTCTTTGTCCGTTTTGTGCTTCTCAAAAAGCAACTCCATAGTAGGCTCCATAAAGGTAAGCATCGTGGTCCTTGCACTACATCCTCCATCCGGAACTTCTCGTACTCTCTCTTTTGAGCAGCAGTACTCTGTTCACCCGTAGGCTCAACAACTTGGTCTAGCACAAGACCCAAGTCGTCAAGGAACAGAATGTGACGGATGCGCCTCTTCCAGGTAACAAAATTGGTGGCATTCAACTTTTCAGTCTTTGCCAACTCACTGGAGACCATTTGGGAAGCCATTGCAACTTTTATGAAATCAGCAAATGTTTCAATCAAATTGAAGATAAAAATCTACAATCAATGGAACAGGACAATTAGTGTAAAAACAGCACAGTTTGAATCACTAATTAACTATCAACAAACATATAATCAAGTGGCAAAAATACTGCTTCAATATTAATTAGTTTTTCAAATTTTATCCCGCCGATCGATCGTGTCAAATACCCGATCGATCGCAGCTTTCCGCTGTGAATTTTGCACAAATTACAGTAGATACGATCGATCGCAATTCGTGCCGATCGATCGTTTCCCTTTTTCAAAGCAACTCAACAATCAATGCCGATCGATGCCGAACGATGCCGAACGATGGCGATCGATGCCGAATGATGCCGATCGATGCCGATCAAAGCCGATCGATCGTTTTCCCTTTTCAAGAGACTTAACGATCGATGCCTGTCGATCGTGACCAGTCGTCTTCTCCGATTTTACTTTCGAGCGATCGATCGTTCTTGACGCCGATCGATCGCGACTGTAAAAATCGAGATTTTCAGTCGGCAAAAACCGCGAGGAAAATCCCCACAAATCTCTTGGAACACTCACACCACAACGGATCCAAGCCTCCGATACCAATGAAGGGTAATTGAGCCGCAACGGAAGCGAATTTTGTGATTTTATCCGATTGATGTAGGTTCTCAAAATTTGGGTTTTTCCTTAAAACAACAAATAAAGCTCAAAGATTATCAAATTGGAATCACTAACCTTCGGCCTTTGTGCCTACGAATCACTCCACGGATTAGAATATGTCCGAGAATACCAAATCCTTCACCGATCAAGTGTAGAACGTTGTGAAAAACTATATTCCCCGAATTAGCTTTTTCACCCAATGAAATCAAGATCACCAAATCAAAATGCGATTTCAACCAAAAGACGCCTTTTTTCATCTGCATAGAGGGCGTCCCCTCCATTGCCCTTAAAAGGGGCGAATTTCGGTTACAAAATCATGCCATTTCGGTTTCCCGAAATTGCTCAACAAATTTCCAATATGGTGACCTTATTTGACAATTCCATTTTGGTCGTACCAAAACAGCTAATTCCAAATAAGTGATTTCCGGATCGGTGATGATTACAGTGTCTCTTCCAATTTAGTGTGGACCGGGCCCACGGAAGCCTAACTACTCCACATGCCTACACTTGCACGAGAGAGCCGACTCCTCTCAATCAAGATAAGTAAAATGGGACAAGAACCCATATTTACTTACAATTGTTACCAAAAAGCAAAATAAAACAGAAATAGCCATATGTAAATATTGTCCATATGAATTCATTCTTTGATTATAAATGACCATATGTTAATATTATCCTATGCAAGTACATCCCATGTTTTTAGCCAAAAAGTGCCCCCTCTGTCCAAAATGAACTGACTTTAGTTGATTTTTGTTTCTTAATCCAGACAGGTAATTTTGGACAGAGGGAGTACACTCCTGTCAGAGGCCACTTTGGATAGGGGATGACTAAGAGGTATGAAGGTACATCTACCATCGCCTACCTACGGGTACACAATGATTTATGCAAAACAAACGTTATTTGAATTGACAAATCATGCAAATGAAATTTACAAATTACACGGCTGAAAGTGAATAAAAAGGTGGTTTTGACTGAAATACTGTTGGAAAATCTACTGTATGTAGTACTCAAGAGGAATTGTACTTTACCCGTTCTTGTTGAATCTCTCTAAACTTAGCACATAACTAAACATTAAGATTAATTCAATCAATCTCACAAATGTGGGCTTAAAATGGGCCCACTACCCATACCCAAAACCCAACATTTCCCACATGATTGAATTAGGATTAAGATAAATACTAAGTTATCGGAATGACACAAACTCGATAAAAGAAATGAACATTTTCCAAAGGCAACAACACACTATGTATTCGATGGTCATAGGTACCTTCCGGGTTTGAACCTCCACCTAGTTGGATATGCGTCACTCTCACAAGCCCGAAGTGAACTATGTCTTGAACTTGGACCTTAGAGCAAGAGCTTTGATATACCTAACGCATAGTATGAACTTTTTCTCTTAAGTTCTCACTGTTATTAAAATTACTTACTGCTACTGTCTCAAGGATGAGAAATGTACCTTTGCAAAGACGAAAAATCGTTAGAAGAAATTTATGATCGAATCAAGTGAAGCACTTTGTCCTTAAGACAGAATGCGCCCTCCCTACGGTGCTTTGGACTCTTGGGCGTCTGCCTCCCAGGATAAGACGATCAACCACGTACTGTAGGAGCACTCCAAATAGCATGCGCAACGAACCACAAATGTGTAATGCTTTCACAGAAGAGAGGAGGAAGAAAGAAGATGAAGCACTGGAAAATTCCATACAGAAAAACCCATTTTTACAAGCTTTATAGAAATCCCGTTAAAGCCCGTTGAAAACACACCGTTTTCCGTTAAAGCCCGTCGAAACGTTTTCCCGTTAAACGGACGCGTCCGTCCGTTAACGGTCATAATAAAATGGACCTGTTTTGGTTGAACCAAAATAAATTAGAAAACCAAACCATTGAATTTGTCCCAAAATAATATTTTCTTGTTGACCCAACCCAACCCGGCCGGCCGCGCGTGCACGCGCGTGTGGGTTAGCCCACCTAGGTGCATGGGTCTAACATCTCTCTCCCCCATAAAAGTGGGGTGGCCTTTGGGCCTAACTTCTAAGGCCAACCTTGGATCTTATATACCATACACAACTCCTCTTTGGTGTGGATGTGGGACTATTCATCCTTCACCCAATTCACTCATTCATATCAATAGTAAGTGGGTGTTAATATGAGTTATAACTCTCTCTTTAATACCCACTTATGGGTTATAACTAACACCCACTTCTAACAATCCTCCACATGAATGAGAATTGGCTGGATAATTATGAAAAAACTATGTAGAAAACTTGTGAAAGCAAATATTGAAAAGATCATGCATGGGGGAGAGGTAGCTTTCGGCTTTGAACCTTCCCTTGTGAAGACTATCGGGTTTACTGGCTAATCAGTGAATGTGATGTCTTGAACTGTTCAGCCGTTTGTGTAAACCAATACAATAGAAGTCACACAATCACTTCTCAGACACATTGTGGTTCTCATGACTTTGTTCATTTTGGCCCCGAACAAACCTGGTTTTCATGAGTGCTCTAGAAGATTTAGCCTTAAAATCCTCATAGAAGTGGCCCCTTCACACTCATATAGGTGATTCTCATTACGAGCATCCTGCAATACCCCACTCGAACTAAGTCAAGCTATGAGAACCATTAAAAGCAAAGCTTATCCTGATTCATTCAGCAGGCATCACTATCTTATCATAGGAATGGGAACGAGATTTTATCTCTATAGTGATTCCCCTTGCATCCCCCACAATTCGGTTGTTTGTGCTTCGGGAGAGGACATGGCTTCCTTAAAGCTTTGAGGCTCATTTTCTAACAAATAAGTTAGAAAATCTGGACCAAAGGATTTTGATGTTCTAGCACTTTTCATCTCCTTTCGCTTATGCTTTAAGTAGTTCTTGAAATCCTTCCAGGAAGGTGGTAGTTTCTCAATTATTGCTGCCACCTGGAAAGACTCACTTAAAGTCATATCTTCTGCATGAATTTCATGAAGGATAACTTGTAGATCTTGAACCCGATTGATCACAGTCTTAGAGTCCACCATTTTGAAGTCCAAAAATTTGCCGACCACGAATTTCTTCGTTCCAGCATCTTCTGTTTTGTACTTCTTGTCTAAAGACTCCCACAGTGCCTTAGCACTTGTCATCGAACTGTACACATTATATAATGTGTTGTCCAATCCATTAAGGATATAATTTCGGCATAAGAAATCTGCATGTTTCCATGCATCTACTGCCGCAACAGCCGTTTTATCTTCCCGTTTCTCCTCAGTGAGAACAGGTACTTCCTCTTTAAGGAATCGGGCCAAATTCAGCGTGGTAAGATAGAACAACATTTTCTGTTGCCATCTTTTAAAATCCACACCACTGAATTTTTCTGGTTTCTCCCCTTTAACTTGAACAGGAGCATTCACCGGAGTGGGAATCAGTACCAGAGTGAAGTTCTCAGTAGCCATTTCTGTAACTTTGCAAATCACAGAAGATTATTTCAGTAATAGCACAGTAACTACAGTAGAAATTATAGAACAGTACAGTAATCAAAATTACAGTATAGCATAAAAAACATTCTGTCTTAAGATTGTTATTAAAATTACTTACTGCTACTGTCTCAAGGATGAGAAATGTACCTTTGGAAAAACAAAAAATCGTTAGAAGAAATTTATGATCGAATCAAGTGAAGCACTTTGTCCTTAAGACAGAATGCGCCCTCCCTACGGTGCTTAGGACTCTTGGGCATTTCCCTCCCAGGATAAGACGATCAACCAGGTACTGTAGGAGCACTCTAAACAGCACGCGCAGCGAACCACAAATGTGTAATGCTTCACAGAAGAGAGGAGGAAGGAAGAAGATGAAGCACTGGAAAATTCCGTACAGAAAAACCCGTTTTTACAAGCTTTATAAAAATCCCGTTAAAGCCCGTTGAAAACACACCGTTTCCCATTAAAGCCCGTTGAAACCCTTTCCCGTTAAACGGACGCGTCCGTCCGTTAACGGTCATAATAAAAAGGACCCGTTTTGGTTGAACCAAAATAAATTAGAAAACTAAACCATTGAATTTGTCCCAAAATAATATTTTCTTGTTGACCCAACCCAACCCAACCCAACCAAACCCGACCCGGCCCGGCCGGCCGCGCGTGCGAACCGAACCGAGCCGAGCCGAGCCGGCCGGCCGGATGGACGGACGGCGGCGGCGGTGGCGCGTGCGGGTTAGCCCACCTAGGTGCATGGGTCCAACATCTCTCTCCCCCACAAAAGTGGGGTGACCCTTGGGCCTAACTTCTAAGGCCAACCTTGGACCTTATATACCATCCACAACTCCTCTTTGGTGTGGATGTGGGACTATTCATCCTTCACCCAATTCACTCATTCATATCAATAGTAAGTGGGTGTTAATATGAGTTATAACTCTCTCTTTAATACCCACTTATGGGTTATATCTAACACCCACTTCTAACACTCACGGGGTAGCGCGTTATGGCCATGTGCAGGTATCTCGTATTCATGAGTGCATCTTCAAGTGAACCAGCCCAGGGGTCCACATTAACTGCGGCCTCACAGTAAACTCATATAGGTGACAATCTCCAAGGGTACACTGTCTGGATAATACCTTGCCATTCAGGCCTTGATTTCATTAAGACATTTATCATCCTGACCTAGACAGTTGAGTATTCTTCATCAATATGGGAAAGAGTGAATTTTATGAATACTCCTCTAGCCAATCATTAGCTTATTTTTCCCATTGAATCTTCTTTGTAGGATCACTACGCTGATAGATTGGGTTGCTGCTAACTATGGCTCCTTATGGGCCTTTAACCCCATTCCCCTCGATGAACTTAGGATTTGTCCTCTCGACAATCCCATAGTGAGATGATCAGCCAAATTATCTACTGATCTCACATAACTTAAGGTAATAACTCTTGAAGAGTTCAACTTGCGCAAGATTTTATACCTGAGTTCTATATGCCTGGAGGATTTTCCATTATGATTCTTACTGTGAACCTTAGCAATCGTTGCCGTATTGTCACAATGAATCAAAATGACAGGAATTGGCTTATCCATCATGGGAAGTTCCATCAACAAGTCCCTAAGCCATTCAGCCTCTCCTCCGGCCAATTCTAGAGCCACTAACTCTGACTCCATGGTAGACCTTGTAATTAAGGTTTGCTTGGTTGATCTCCAAGCTACCACTCCACTACATAAAGCGAATATAAATCCACTAGTGGCCTTAGTATCTTCTGAATCTGTAATCCAGTTTGCATCACTATATCCTTCTAATACAGTGGGATTACCTGGATAACATATTCCATAGTACATTGTACCTTTAAGATATCTGAGCACCCTCTCAATGGCTTTCCAATGAGATTCATCCGGGTTTTTAATGTATCTACTAAGTCTCCCCACAGCATATTATATATCTGGTCTACTACAATTAGCCAAATACATCAAGCTTCAAATAATTTGGGAGTACTTAAGTTGTGACACACCATCCCCACAATTTTTCCTTAACCTACTCGTAAGATCATATGGGGTATTCACAGGTTTACACTTGAAGTAACTATACTTCCTTAGAATTTTCTCCACATAATGTGACTGACTCAACACTATGCCTCCTGGAGTCCTGTGAATCTTAATGCCCATAATCACATTTGCATGTCCAAGGTCCTTCGTATCAAAATTCTTATTTAAGAAAGTTTTGGTATCTAGAATCTCATTCACATCAGAGCCAAAGATGAGTATGTTATCAACATAAAGACATAAAATAATATAAGTATTATTTGTTTGTTTAAAATAAAGACATTTATCAGTCACACAAACATTAAAACTATTAGATATAATAACATTGTCAAACCTTTTATGCCATTGTTTAGGAGCCTGCTTTAGACCATAGAGAGATTTAACCAACTTACATACTTTCTTTTCTTGACTAGGAATTACAAATCCCTCTGGCTGATCCATATATATCTCTTCCTCTAATTCACCATTCAAGAACGCTGTCCTGACATTCATTTTTTCCAGTAGATATGATCGATCGGTTTCACAGCCGATCGATCGCAGCCGGTCATCTCTCAGTTTTGCGAAAATCACAGTAGATACGATCGATCGTATTTGTATCCGATCGCGCTATCTAACCGATCGATCGGCTCGTAATTTTCACAAAACAAATAGCCGTTTGATCGATGCCAAGTGCCTAGTGCCTAGTACTAAGTGCTAAGTGCGCCTCTAAAGCGCCACAATGCGCCCACGCCACACGCCCGCGCGCGTGCGCGTGTGTGCACTATCAATTAGGGAGAGTCACTACACCAATAAGATACATCAAGAGGAAGATTCTTTCCTCTTATATACCTTAACACACTCATGTGTGTTTCCTATGTGGGACTAAAAGAAAACCTCATTATATAGGTTTTCTCTTTCTCTCTAAACTTAGCACATAACTAAACATTAAGATTAATTCAATCAATCTCACAAATGTGGGCTTAAGATGGGTCCACTACCCATACCCAAAACCCAACAAATACTCGTCAACATCAAAAGAGAAATAAGTATCATTATTTATCGAAATGGCAGAATTACTCATCTAGAAGTGAGAATGTGCTCACTCGAACCGTCAAATGTCACAACACCCATCTCCTCTTGAAGAACTCTCATCTAGAGAACTGTCATGTCCCTTGAAGATTCATCATCTGGAAATTAAGATGCCAGATGCATTCTTTCCCCCAGATGATAGTTCATCAAGAGGATTAATTGCCATCTCCAGATGAGATGACAGTTCTTTTATGGAGTGGTATGTGGGACATTTCAGAGCGTGCGACAAGTAATTCCAGTACTACTATGAACAATGATACATTTTTATTTTTTTTAAAGTTCATGAGTAGTCTAGTCAAATCCTCTACCAAATAAGTGAACTTATAGTAAAATAACGACCGGAGCAGTCACCACTGACAGTCCTAACAGACTTCATGCAAATTCATTTAATTTTTTACAGGATTAATCTGGCGACTTTGAGTGTCCCTTCAATAAAAACAAGCTTTTAGAACATAAGAGGCTGTTAGGCACTTGAATCTATTTTGCTAATTTTAGAAGACAACTTTTCTTACTGGTTTGGTATTAAGTTTCATATATCTTGAAGAAATTGAAAAAATTACCAGTTGAAGAAATCTTTTTTTAACATTCTTTCATTGCTTTTTTGATGAATAGTATACAAAAACCATCGAAAGCTGTAAGCATGTTTCTCTCTTTGAGAATCATTAGATTAAATATATCTGAGAAAAAGAATGAAGTTTATGATCAAGATGGCCTAGCAGAGTCTTGTGGCCTAAAGTATTTCCTATTAAAAGACTCTGCTTTCTCCGAATACTTGACCTCGATGTAGTTTCTCATGTATTTCAAGTATGAGAAATTTTCTCTAGTTTCATCACTTCGGGACGAAGTAAAAGCATCTTCTCCCATGATGGCTACGAGCCTCGTCAACCTGTCGGAAGTAAAACATCACACATATCATATTCATAGTAATCACAAGATCCTAGCTATAACAAAGAACCCGCCGGTTAGATGTTAACCAAGAAAAACGGGTTAATTTGATATCAAAATGCAAGCATATAACAAATGATAAGGCATGAGAAACAATATATAGCCTCTGCAGTCTGCCCTTTTTACGCATCCAAACTATTGTAAAATGGTAAAAACCTATAACCTTTATGAGATAAGTTTACATGAGATCGTTCTCATATAAGGAGCATGAGGCCAATCTTTATTGCCATTAGATTTCGATCGGAGGGTGGATATCAAATCAATGGGTAGGTGAGTGTGTCACATCAAGGAGTGGGTGAGATGATTATGGATATTTGTAGCCGTTAGATCAAGATCCAATGGCTACGATTCAAAGTGGCCTCATATAAGCAATATGAGAGCGATCTCATTTAAACTTTTCCCTTGGTAGAATAAAGGTTGGGAAAAGTTTACATGAGATCGAATATACCAAACTTATCTCATATACCAAACTAATTGCTGAATATCAAATATACAGAAGTGTACACACCGGCACATTTTTCAAGCACTAGTCTTTATCAAAACAGCAGTACAGAAAAACCATCAAAACGAAGACTAAGAGAGGCAAAAAGAAACAAAGAGGCAAAAAGAGAGACCGAGAGAGAGAGAGAGAGAGAGACAATCTGTGGATATTTCATAGACTTAACACCCACATTAATCTACTGTGGCTCGGCCTATACTCCAAAGTCTGGCCCCAAAGACACGGGCATGCTCACAAGCATTCGTTCAAAACGCAAAAACAGAGCCAAACAAGCTACTGCATGCATCGCCAAAATACAGGCGCGCACTGCACTCTGCAGCCAGCAGATGTTGGAGCTCCAAGAAAAATCCCACCGCAATGCGGGAACCGAAACCAACCAAGACGACGAAGAAGAAGAAATGGAAGAGAAAAAATCGTACATATGGATCACTACATCAAGCAGTTTGTGCGTTCACAGCAAGCGGAGAAAGCGCAGAAGAGATCGAACAAAAGACAGATTGAAAAGAAACAGCGACGGAGGGCCTTGAACGTGGTCTTCGTCGCTATTTGTGGAGAGCGTGGAGGGGAAGAGACCTGAAACGGTTAAGTGGCTGGGCCTCACTCCTATTCCTTGTCCCTTGTTTTAAAATAGGGAATTTTTCTTACTAGTCCTTGCTCTAAGATATATTTGTGCAATTGGGAACTTGATTTGGATTCAAAGGTGTGATTTACAAAAGAGTCCCGGTAGCCTCCGGGCGACCGGAGAGAAGCTCTCTCCGGTCGCCTTTATTTTCAACCGTTGGATCTCATCCGAAGGTTGGGAGGTATTTTTAAAAAAAACCACCCTCATTCCCTCCCTCCCTCCCGACCCCGACCCTGCCCCACCCTCCTTCCCTCCTAATCCCGCTCGATCCCGCCCCCCCCCCCCCCCTTCCCGATCCCGCCCTCTCCGGCCTACCTCATTCCCTCCCTCCCTCCCTCCCGATCCCGCCCCGCCCTCCTTCGCTCCTGATCCCGCTCGGAGACGCCCCCATCCTCCTTCTCTCCCTCACCCTCGCCGCTCGGAGACGTCCCCATCCTCCCTCGCCGCTCGGCGCCGCCCCCGTCCTCCCCACCAAAAGGTTCGTCGCTTAATATATGATTATTAAAGTTTCTTTTTTTTTGTAATTTCTGACTGAGGAGGCTTGATCGGCTAACGGAGAAGACCAATAGTGGTCAGCCCTTCCAGCTTGCCGATGAGCTTATTGTGAAACTTTCTTTAACACAGAAAGAACCTATTTATGCTAATAGAATACTCTTACTTCTCCTTGCCAATAGATTGGATCATGTTTATTGCTTCATAACAGGGTCGTAGTTACATTTCGATTTCAAAGTTGTCTACTTTTTAAAAATGTCTTTCAAACGATTGTTAGGGGGAGTAGAAAATGTCATTTAATATTTAAGCCGTATTAAATATGACTTCAAATGATGGAAAAAACTTAAAAAAAAAATCATTTACTTGTGCAACATGTGTGATTTCTGATATATGGTGCATTCATCTTGCATCCTTATATAAATCATCTAGGAGATTGTATAGCTATGCATTTTGTCTTGCATCTCTTTCAAATTTCTAGACTGACTTCTGTACAACCAGATTCAAACAAATTGCAGGTTTGGTACTTTGCTGCCTATTGATTTTGCATTAGAAAACATTGATGATAACCCTTGCCTTAATAGAATGTTCATTCTTGGGCAATATCAGTTATGCATTATGGTTAAGTGGCCACATGTTCTATGATCTGAACAAAGAGTGTTTGAAATATATATACCAATGTTAAAAATAAAAATAAAATTTTAGAATACTTAAATTTAGCTATCTAGCTCAGAACGCAGGGGTTCAGCTATCTAGCTCATCAACGACGTACATGAAAGAAATGATAAATAGAGCAATCGGGATGCTCTCAGTTCTATTTGGATTGTATGTTGAGTGAGAAGTAACGACCATGTCTTCAAACTCTGAAGAAGATTTACTGCCCACCAGCTCTACTTGTTCACTGGAAGGAACAGACAGCATGTCTGCCTATAATAATGAGACGTACTTTCACAAGCCATAGATGACAGTCTTAGAAGGTTGATCGAATAGCAGGGCTTACTGCCCCATGCAAAATTACTAGGATGCGACACATACTAACTAGAAAAATCATCCTATGTACCAAACAAAATTACTGTTTCACACAGAAAGGTGAAATGCCTATTAACTTTTTTGGTAGTAAGCATTAGATCCATTTCAAGTCAAGGTGAAATGCCTATCAATTTTGCAAGCAGTGATCAATATAAAATGAACTGGCACTAAAACCACGATAAGAGAGCAACAAATAAATATTAAGATACTTCATAAATTCACAAGTAAACAACGATCCAGTCTAATTACATAATTATGTCTTTTTTGTGGCTACAGAATAATTCTCTACTGTTGATCTTCATCCAATATAGAAACAATATATGATGAAATGATAAAACAATTAGTCAATTGTGTAGCAGTACTGCTAGTTCTCGTCCAGCTTCAAGGCTGCAAATTGTTTTGCAACCTTAACGACATCCTCAAGCTGTGATGCATCAGTTGCCTGCATCCAAATCACATAAAAAGTCATCAGGTCACATTCATAATCTCATCATTCAAAAAACCAGGTTCTAAAAGCTAAGTCAGTATCATAACCTACTTCGAAAAAGTAAAGATGGTAAAACTATTGTTACTGGCCTGGCCTTGGGCAAAACTAAGTTTCCCCCCAGCTTTCCCTTTAACAGGTTCCATGGCTGCCTTCAACCATTCAGCAGCATTTGGAACTTTTTTCTTAATATCAGCTGGAACCCCAGCACACCCAACTGCCTTGTTTGATGCCTTATCCTTGCTGAACACCAATAATGACACTCCCTACAATTTCAAGGAAAAAACATCTTATTTACAAAACTCTCTTTCCTAGGGCAAAGAATAATAACCCAAAGACTATGCGACCATCTGCAATATCAAGTTTAGCTTCACTAGCAAATACATCCAACTCATCTTTTATTTGCTGATTTACTATATCCTCTATTTTTTTAAGATCCTTGGGATCAATAGGCTTCCCTGTTTAAGAATAAACAACATCAAGAAAAAAGCAAGAGGCTAAAAATAACATGCCTCCTAATTGAATAATCAATCTTACCGTGAGAAAAATCAAAGCTTAATTTTTCAGGACCCACATAGGAGACTTTTTTATCAACATGATTTCCAAGTACTTCCTGCACTCAGGTCAAAAAAGGCAACAGAAAGTCTCTTCCATAACTAACTGCAGGTCACAAAATGCATCTGAGAACATATTCACGGTCCTCGTTCCCTGTTCACGTCATTCCAAGGTACCATAAGCATCCAAGAAAAAATAATTAGACAAATAATTGGAAGGATTATGCAAACTGACCTATCAATAATTACCCTGCAGGCGATGTCAATTTTTCCATTTTTGCTCTTTCCTCTTTCGCAAGTGAACCTTCTGTTGCAGTTCGACTAGCACATAAGACAAAAAGGATGTGTTCAAACTTGAAAATTTAATAATAAGATCTACTAACTTTAATATTTGAAGCCAACTACTTGGGGTGCTACCTACAACGCGGATAAAGTTAAGTGCGTGAAGTATTACATCTATGTAAGAGAACTCACAAGATACATAAAGACTCATTTCTGTAGAATAAAAACCAAGGAACAATTTTGTGCCAGCTAAGATAGAACTCTACTAAGAAATACATATGAAATTTATTTGTCTCATAGATTGCTGTCCAATAGTTTCACATGACCATCTTTATCCAGCACAAATGAAGATGCAGGAAACCAATGAAGGCTTATATTCTTATCATAAGATCCCAACAATGGCTATCTCACTACATTACAGCATATCATAAGCACCATAAACAGACTATCCATAACAGCATATCATAAGCACCATAAACAGACTATCCATAATAGCATATCATAAGCACAAAAAGAAGTAATTTTTTTTGAAATTCAAAGCAATCAAAGAAAAAGATGATACCTTACTTCGATGACAAGGGCAGCCCTTGGTTAGCGGCGAGCGGCGACAGGGTTCGGGGGGAGGCAGCGAGCGACGAGCAGGATCGGAAGTGAGGTTCGGTGGGCGGCGGCGAGCGTGGAGGGAGTGAGGGAGGGAGGGAGTGGGGGGGGGGGGGGGCGGCGGCGAGCGTGGAGGGAGTGAGTGGGAGAGAGGGAGGGAGGGAGGGAATTGGGGGGGAGGGGGGGGGGGGGGGGCGGTGAGCGTGGAGGGAGTGAGGGAAGGAGTGGGAGGGAGGGAGTGGGAGGGCGGGTTTTTTTGGGGGGTGATTTTCATCCGTCGAATCTTTATAAGAACTTGATTTTGTAAAGGAGAAAGGTAATGTCCGCCCGGACATTACCTTTCTCCTTTACAAAATCAAGTTCTTATAAATCACATGTCGAAGAGATTTCTACTTGGAAAATTTAGTGTTCGAAGATAGTGTGATTTTACGAGTGATCTTGTAAGATTTAGTATTATTAACAAAAACTAGCCTGATGTACGACTCTTTAGCTTAAAATTTGTTCTAACACTTCACTCTTTCAAATGGCTAACTTATCCCTGTCAAAAAGAAAACGACCAGAATTCACAGTCAATGACAGAATCTGTTTGCTCTACAGCTGTTTTGGTTGAGAAAAAAATTGGGGCACTCTTCAGTCCAAAAACTCCCACCGTCCAAATAATACCGACTATAAGGCCTGAAATGTTACGAGCCCAACATGCTAATAAATTTAACTCATATTCAAATGCGGTCTCTTTTATTTGACAGAGGGAGTATATAATTTTACCTAAATTAGAGAATTTGGCCATCCAAACATAGATGGTTGTCTATTAAGACGTGAGCTAAATGGTTCTACATATAATATGTCAGGCTTTTTCTCAACTCCACCTTGAGCTTTTACAACTTTTTATCATGTCAGACCACAAGCTTGATTATTAACTTTCTGAAGTGAGGGGCAAAGTAAAACCAACGTATAAACAGTGAGCTATTCATATTTGAAAAAGTTTTCAATTTTTTTTACATTTTCAAGTTGATTGATATCTGTCTTTCGGTAACTAGTTCATCGAAATCTACTATCAACTCATACCGACTCCATATTAGCATATCCACACATGATAAAAGTTGTACAACAAAATCAGTTTTATGGATTTTTTTATGTTCTGTGAGATTAGGGCTGAACAAACCAATCACCCTAGAAACTGGAGAGAGTGTCGATGAAATAAAAGAAGACAAATGCATGTTGGATAAAAATACAAGGATGGGGGCAATACAACTCTGAAAGGAACTACATCTACCGTATTTGATAAACGTCACCACTTTCCAGCTTTGATCCCAGAGATACCTGCAATTTGCAAAAATTCAAAAAGGTTCATGGATAGAAAATGATGTCAATGATGCACGGGGTTGGGGCAGTTTTGGGAAAAAATTATCACGGCAAATGTGACGCGTGTTAAGCAAGATTTGCGACCTGTGCAAGCAGTCCGGAACCGATTATTTTCGTTTTTTGGTACAAGACCGACTCTATTAATGAGCAGCACTACCTTCTAATTCTTTGTAGTGCCACGCTCCGGCCAAAACCAGTTTAAAATTTATGTTGCCTTGCTGTTGCGAAAAAACGATGTTAATGCTGTTGTATGATTCTCATCTTTATCACCTTTAGATCTCTCCGGCTCCTTAGGTCATGTACGATGGGCTGTTTGTTGCTGTGTGCACCGTGTGCATTACTCATTTTTCTGTTCCATATCATACCACCATTAGAAATGCACATCTCTTGATGCTCATAGATTGTTATACATTTAAAAGTCAAAACTAGTGACTTACATAACGTCACTGATAAAAAAAATGAGAAAAATCTACTTGCTGTTCGATTGGCTGTCATTTGGTTTGGGAATTTTCTTGTATTCATAGTTGTTAATATCAACCTTCTCCTGCAAAGCCTATAACTTCAAAACTGTTAGGAATTATCATGCAGAACAAATAGGATAAGGGTAATAAGACGAGGAAACACACGTTACATTGTTAAGTCTTTTACCTTGAGCTCTTCCTCCAGCGAAATCTTCTTTGGCTTGTATCCCAAAGGTCCCGTCCTTGATAGTGCTTTTGTAGTTTCAATTATCTCCCATTCACGGTCATCTTTAACCTTAGCTACTTCTTTACTGAAAAAAAGAATATCCAGCACCCAAGCTTACATTCTAGCAGAAAGTTCTTCCTCCAAAATATCAACTTTGTTCAGAGACGAGCAGCAGAAACAGCAATATATCCGTTGGCATGCAACACTCTCATGAGCAGAAGCTGCCAGTAACACATGCAGCTCGACTTATATATCATATACAGCATCTTAAGTATAAGGACAATGGATGACGAAGTGAAGATGGTTTAAAGCAAAACATAAAACATTTCCTATAAAATCCAATCAGCTATATCTTTAAAAAATAACATTTTGTTTGTAGACAATGCACAAGATATTACAAATAAACCTGCCAAACACCTTAGCAGGGAAAATCCAATCAGTTCCAGTACAGAATAAGTCGCACAATTGTTTCATAACAGGAGAAAAAAAGTATCTAACTGCTACCGAGTTTAATAAGAAATGCGGCTTGCCTGCCTTGTAGAAGTTGAGCAAGACCAATAGCCCCCAAAACAGTCAGCGAAATGAATGGAATCCCATATCTAATAAATGGGTATTTCCTTCCCCATCTCTTGAATCGAGATGCAGAGTTCTGAATACTAGCTTGAGATGCTGCTGGGTTGACCTTTTTTGTGGAATCAGCCAACATGTCAGACATTATGATTGTGGCATATATACACCTGCAGCTTAACATCAATGCATAACCGCTCGGTTAAATTGTATGCCAAGTAGCATATGACACCAAAATTCTAACAGAACTACAATATTGGTAGAACTCCCGACCAAATATCAGCAGATGCCTGAATTTTTTGTTACAACACAGTCAATTTAAATTTCTCCCTTAACAGTTCTGGTGAACACAACATATCGGTCTATTTTGTGACACCCAGTATATTTATAAAAGATAAGTGAACCATTCAAGTCATCTCAAAAATGCCATATTCTTGAAGAATAGACAATGAATAAATCAGTAAACTTTTGGATAAAAAATAGTCAGAGCAGCACTAAACTACTCCCTCTGGTCACTTTTAATAGATACAGTTGATTTTCAAATGAACGAAATTTTTTAGTTCATTTGAAAATCAACTGTATCTATTAGAAGTCACCAGAGGGATTATATAATTTGGGTTGGAGGTTAAGCAAGTAACAGAACTTCTGATCAAACAGAGTAGCCAGAGGAAAACCATTTGTTCCATCTTTGGCTGGCAACGAGTATAGACCAAATTTGCCTCAATAAAATATAATAGGAGGAACTGCCGAATAAACATACAGCAATTTCAAGTCTTTGGAAGATTTTTTTTCTTTGACCTTCCGATCAGATAAAATATTCAAGGGAAAGTTGCAGAATAGTGAAAAAGTGGAGAGTGCAGAAAATACAGGATTTTACTGACTGTATGAGGCTCTCTCAACTGGGAACAAAGATCTAGCAGCCAGTTTGGATGGAGAATCACTTCTGTCAGTGTATCATATTCAACATTAATACATTTAGAGTCTGGTGTAAGAATGTTGATAGTGGCACGACACAGGGTTAGCAATGTTTGGACAAACCTTGATTAGCATTCGAAATACTGTAACGACACTTCAAATTATATCAAATTCACACTGTAAACAACAGGTAGATACTGTGTGGTTCAATATATTGCTTTCTACAATATAGAAGCTCACAGGCAAAAGGCCCAAACCAAAATATAAGATACTGTTCCAAATTCAAGTCTGTTAGTTCGATCTACACCAGCTTAATAAACAAAGGTAATAAAGAAGTACAGATTCCATGTGAAGTATAAGCTGCAAGCAAACATATTTACAAGGGTATTCATGCCGACGACTACGATCCAAATTTTATTACCTAAAAAAAATGGCAATAATAATGCATAGTACATATAATGATGAAAGCCATCCATGACAGATAAAGTTCACCAGGCCAAACCTTGATGGATTTGACATCAAATTTCAACTTTCAGTGAGGTAACTCTCAGGTAGTACATGCACAGAGTATGGATTCACAACAGAGACCATGAGCATTCTTCAACACTAATGAGGCTCTCAGGTAGGACATGCACAGAGGCGCTATGACTCTCTTAAATGGATTCATAACAGAGACCATGTGCCCTCTTTAACACCAATGAGGCTCCAAGTGCTTGTTATCCATTAGCCTCAGCACCTATTGTTCTAAAACTCCTAACAAACACCATCTTCCTCCTTCCCTCCCTTCTTATTGTCTCTTATCCTTTCCCATTCTCTCTTTCAATCCTCCACAAATTCAATAAAAACTTCTTTTTCATTAACCAAATCACAACATCAACACAATTGACACACCCCTTGTTACAAAAAAAAAATAACAATTATATTTGCTTATGCATGATAACATTGAACATTCGAAACCATCATTGTAGCATTTGATCGAGATCGAAAATTTTCATCAACCGCATCTTTCATGAACAAAGCTTCATTCTTTTGCCTAAAACGAAATATGCAAAACCTTATTATTTTGTCATGTAGAGAGAGAGAGGGAGGGAGAACAACATACCCTTCTCAGATGGAGAGATGCGCAACAGCGCAGATGCCGGCGGAGCGCAAGGCGGACTTGGTCGGAAGCTGGTGGCGCGAGCCGGAGACGAAGACTCCAACCAAAATGAAAGGAGTCCTCCTTATTAAACCAAACCGGTCCGGTCCGGTGGAACCAAGGCCCGGCCCGATCCCGGTCCAATTAGCGGTCCGGTAGAAAACCCGTTATACAGTATACTAGAAAGGACTCCGACTTCCGGGGGATCGCTTCTTCCCGCTCTCCGACACTCCTCAGTCATCGCCGCCCGGTTGGCCGCCGTCGCCGACGAGGACACCATCCCCCTCCGCCTCCACCACCGTGAAGGTACCACCATAGACCTTTCCAAAGCATAAATTTAGAGATGAAGAAGCTTTTCATTTGAGCAAAGATGGACTTTGAGCATTGATTCTAGGGGTTTTACGTTGTTTGTTGTTTGATGAATAACGCCTAATTTCTCCCTCCGGAATTAGTAGGTACTCCAATGAAGCTCATCTGGATTGCAAAATGAGTGAAATTTGTTGGAGTCTAGGGCCCGTACAAAACTATTCTTTCGTTTTTTTTTTTGGTCTTAGGGCAAATCCAGCTAGGTCACGCACTTTTTCAAGTCCAGGCAAGCTTGATTGGACATAGGGAGTAAGTTCATTATTGAAAACCAAATGTATCAACTAGTTTCGGACAGAGGGTTGATATGCAAAAGGAGCCATCAGTTTTTGGCTGGTGATGGATTGGTGGTTTGTGGGAGAAAGGTGATAAGCATTAGGAACAATTACATGGGAAGCTCGTGCATTACAAAATGAGTGAAATGTATTGAACTCTAAGGCCCGTACAAATAAACAGAGTTTCTCCCTCTTCCCATGTTTTTGGTGTTCATAGAGCAAACCCAGCCATATAATGTTGGACTTGTCGTTTTTCAAATCCAGACGAGCTTCATTAGATGGAGTATTGTTTAAAAATTGGGTTCCAGGGAGAAAGGTGTTTACTTATCGGGTTTTCCTGCCTGGATCAGCTCATTGAGGCCTCTGTCTTGTTATGCAAATTTTTCCGTATTGCCAAACATATATTGTTACTGGGGGAAAGGTGATAAGCATATGGAACAATTTTTTCCTTAGAATGAACAAATTTTTCTGTAGTGTTATGCTGAAATTTCCATTTTGTAGTGGCTTTTTCAGTACATATTTTAAGATGACCGTAGTTTTTATTGAAGATGACTGTAATTTGTGTTGTTTAAAACTCGGGTTACAGGGAGAAAGGTGTTTACAGAGCGGGTTTTCCTGTTTGGTTCAGCTCACTAAGGTCTTTAGACAATTTAATTTCCATTATAAATCTTTCGGTATTGCCAAACATATATTGCTCCTGATCAGTTCATTCAGGTGAAATTATAATTGCTGTTTCGTTACAACTTTTCCTCGGAATAATTTGTTGGCACCTTATAAGATCTGTGAATGGAAGTTGTTTTGTAGGGTTATGGGGAAATTTTCACTTATAATAGCTTCTTTTTAACTCCCTCTGTCTAATGAAGCTTGTCTAGATTGCAAAATGAGTGAAATTTATTGGAGTGTTGGGCCTATGCAAAAAAAGTGAGTTTTGGCTTCCTGTTTTGTGTTTTTGGTCTTTAGCGAGAAAATCCAGCCATGTAATGTAAGACCTGCATTTTTCAAAATGCAGACGAGCTTCACAGGACAGAGAGATTACTACTTTTAAGATGGTTGCGTAAGGATGATTGTTATCACAGTCATGCTACAGATTATAAGAAAATCTGAGCTTTCTTTACTTGACAGGAGTCAGAAGCACTCAGATTGGATTGGCCCAAAATGGAAGAGCAGTTTATACTTCGAGTGCCTCCAGCAATAGCTGAGCGTATTGATAAACTCTTGATGGAAAATACGTCTTCATTGGACGATGCATCCTTGGATCTATCATTTTCTGGTTTGTTTAATAGATGTATGAACAAATGTATTCAACATATGTAAATTTTATTTTCTCTCATCGTTTGCATTACAACACTGAAACCTTAAGTAGGCATAGTGATCTTCCTAAGTGAAGCTATTTTACCCTTAAGTAGGCATGGTGATCTTCCTAAGTGAAGCTATTTTACTTTAAGGTATAGCATTGATAGTGGGTTGATATTAATATTTCATGTGCAACCATCATGTCATGAAGCCAATCCACATAATTGGAAATGTGTATGATGAATATGATGATGTTGAATCTTCTTATCATCCTTCTTCAGAAGGTTGCGTCAGGAAGGGCATCCGGCATAAAGACTTGCCACTATGTTTCTTTTTATGGATTTTGTACCATTTTGATTCCGATAAAAGTCAAACATGGTATATAATCCATGCCCGACCCCAGATAGCTAGGATAAGGTGCTTAATAGTGGATTTATTGGAAACAGTATTTGTTACATGTTGATAAGTTTGGGGTATTTTATGAAGCAGAAACTGAAAGTCAAATCTTTACCTAAAAATTCTGTGAAACAAGAGATCACATGGAAGATTTGGGTAACCTTCCTATTGTGATTAAATAAAGTTTAGAATCTTGAAATTAGTCAGGTAGTGAACAAAAATATTTGATATTGGTCCTATATAGAAAGTAGTAATCAAAAGAGGATATATGGTGACATTTGAAAGAAAAAGAGGAGGATATGTACTTTATTGATGTCATGAAAGAAAAAGGGGAGGAAAATATGGACTTTGTTGATATAACAGAATTGAGCTCTTGTTCTGGTGGATGCTCTTTTTCTAACAGCAGCTTTGCTGTTCTGAACTTTGATATGTTCTTAATGTAGACTTTAGTACACATCCCTGATTACGATATTTAAATCCAATTGAGATATCGTTGTAATGATGATTCATTAAGCTAAAATTAAACTGAATTATGAGCTTCCTTAAAGTAATTAATTTTTACATTTTTGAATTGACGCTCAAAATGTGTAGAATCTTGATGTAACTTCAGACGTCTGTTCCAACTGTGGTATGATCCTTTTTGGAGATTTTGTGGCCCACGTGGTGGTTTCTGGAAACTTACAAATATTCCCCTGCATTTATAGAGATCTCCAAAATGCCTGCATTGTCAAGAACTGTTCTTCTGTTTCGCATTATAAATTCCATCTTCTTCCTTCTCTAATATGCCTTGTTTCCGATAAGAAAAAACCTTGTTTTTCTTGATTTGCTTATTAGAATCTGTTTGATGGTCTTCCACATCTATCCCATGTATAAATTTTATAGGACAAGCCTGCCATTGTATCTAATTTTTTGTTTATTGCTTTTGCCTGCCATAAGTGGAAAGCGATTGCTCTCTAATACGTACTTTGTGTTGTTGCTACATAAAAGTCATCAGTTCTCACTCTCTAACTAAATGTTGAAACCATTGTTTCATGGAGATTTCTTTGCCTGTCTCCTTGTAACCAAAATTTTATCTTCGTCATCTAACTACTTTTTACAGTTGTGTTTCTGTTCAGTGAATAGGCTTCTTTCTTTTAATTGATATCTTGACTGTGATGGCTATTTTTTTCCTCTCTAAATTCCTGTGTGACTGCTTCACTACATACAGGAACTAAAAATGTTTTTTTCTTGTCTTTTGGGACAGAGGATGGACGAAATGGCACCTTTATTATTGGTAATGAGACTTTTCCTGCTAATCTCTTGGATCTTCCTTGCATTGTGGAATCCTACAAAACATATGACGACAATGTTCTAATTAAAACTGCAGACATTGGCCAGGTAGACGATTCAATTTTTTTTAAGAAAAAACAAAATTGGCTTTAACTGGTGACTTTTGTACTTTGTGGTCAATTCATACTTTAGACACGACAGGTTCTGAGTGATTTTCTGCTATACGGAATGTGAATGGACATGATCTTTGTTACTTCAACTACTTGACTTTGATTTGATTGATCCTGACAGATTATTATGGTGAGGGACAATAATGAACCTCCTCCAGAAGGACCTGAGTACAAACATGGTCTAACACCTCCAATGAAGGATGCACGCCGCAGACGGTTCCGCAGAGAACCTGACCTGAATGTATTATCACATGAATGTCACCATATATTGTTCTTTTAAATGTTTCGTTTTGTTATAACTTCTGTCTTTCTATGCAGCCTGAGCTCGTTCAAAGGGTGGAGAAAGATTTATTGAATATCATGGAAGGAAGAACTGTGGAATACGTAGATATCCTTAATGTGCTACTGTTTTCTTATTTTAGCTCTATTAAAATATTTTTGCATCTAGTGAAATCATTCATCATCATCACCCCAGTTATCTGGGGTCGGCGGCGGCATGGATTATATACCAGTTTTGACTCTTATTAGAATCAAAATGGTACAAAATTCATACAAAGAAACATAGTGACAAGTTTTACGCCAGCCCTTCCTGATTCAACCCTCTGAAGAGGAGACAATGATAAGAAGATTTAACGTCATCATATTCATCATACACCTTTTCAAATATGTAGATTGGCTTCATGACATGATGGTTGCATATGAAATATTAATATAGCCATCTTCTATCACAAAGTTGGTAACAATGAAAATCAGTCTGCTTTTACATCAGAGCAAGACTAAAAATCAAGCTTGCCCAACCTTCAACCCAGCTCTTGAGCCAACTACAAAATTCCAACCCAAGTAAAAAGCTTGGACATAATTAGGTGAGACTGCATTATAATAACATCAACATCATATTTCAAGCCTAATTTTTTCACATGAAATTTATGAAACAGCTGCCATTCTAATCGACGACTTTACAAAATAGATGTCACATCGACATCTTCACGGACATTTAGAATTTTGAGTCGACTGAAAAATTTATTATAGAATGATTTCATGTGAAAAAATTAGGCTTGAAATATGATGGTATTATTCTCACCTAATTATGTCCAAGCATTTGACTTGGGTTGGAAGTTCATAGTTGGCTCAAGAGCTGAGTTGAAGGTTGGCCCATCGTGATTTGGCTTTTGCTTTAAGGGGCTTGTTTTTTTAGCGCTTTATATGTGTTTTTTAATAGTATTCTGGACTTTTAAAGATAAACATTAGAGAAATAGAGTAGAAACTAAGGTCAGGTTGTCTGAGGTTGTGTTGAGCTTTAGCTGGATAAAAACACAGCTCGCCTGGTAACATTATTACCTATAGTTGGAAGACTGTTTTGGCAAAGAATTCTACAACATGAGACTTAAAAGAAAAATGAGAAAAAACCAGTTTGTTAAACATTGGATATGGTCCTTGACAATTGATGTGCTTCACATGTGGCTGAGCATGAGGAGAGAGCACGAACTGCTGCCGAACAAAATGTGGTGAAACCAGTTGAAAAACCAAAAGTTGCACCAACAGAAGCTGTGGAAGGAGCAACTACTGGTGAAGCTGATGGAAGTGAATCTGATGACTCTGATGATGATTCAATTTGAAAGCCTGAGCCTGGCTTAATATTGGTGGGGACTGTTATAAATTGTCCGATTTTAGAGTGGCAGTTTTTTAGCATACAGCGAACAGTGCTATTACCCTGCAAGTCTTGCTGAATTAATCATTGAGAGTTTTGCGGTGAGCTGCTAAATCAGAGAAGATAGATATGTTATTTTTATCCCAAACTTAAATAAAAAGCTGTCCATCTTGAAGTGTGTACAGGTTGACTTGTAGATAGCTTTGTGAACGGAGGACTTTTTCACCTACGAACAATACCAGCTTTATATGTTTTTCTTTATCCTTCTTGTTTTTGGGCTTTAACAAACAGAAAAGCTGCTATCAGTTTGTCCATATTACTGACTGGTATTCAGATACATGTCGCTACGAATTGGCAATGTGGTGTAATTTGATTCGAAACTGAGTGGAAGGAAAGACAATTTTGTTTGTTCAATCAGCTGAGTCTATTTGTGTAAAAAAATTAGCTGTCTATTATAGCAAATTTTTAGAGCCTTTGACCTCTTTCAGCATTTTGTGTCAATCAAACCAGCTGCCAATTATTTTTCCCGACCCCCTTGAAGAAAGGGACACATCTTCGATCTCTTAGGGTTGCTTCCGTCCTTGTAAAAAAAAAAAGATTGCTTCCGCCCCTATATAGCTCCTTTTTTATCTCTAACTTAGCATGCTTATATCCCTACACCAAATCAGTACATCAAAGCCCCATCTTGGGCTTTCATTGAAGAAATTCTGGCTAACACGCTTGTAGGTGCGGAATGATCCTTCGTGGCCAGCACTAGGAGTATCATGAAAGAAGGAAATAATAGCCTATCTGAATTCCGGAAGTACCCATAATCGATGCTTCTACAAAATATAATCACTATGCAAAACAAAAGAAGGTAAGTAAATCACTATGCAAAACAAAAGAAGGTATGTCGGATTAGTCTGGAGTCGAGGTAAGATGTCCACGGCCTCTGGCACATCCCGATAAGTTTGAAGCAAATCGGCCATAAGGGAAAGGTGGGAATGGATAGACCCATAAGGGCCACCTCCGCATCTCGCCGAGATAGAGATAAGGGCCAAATATTGCCGAGGTCGAAAAAGCATGGGCTGGATGCTGAAGAGAGCATTGCACTGTAGCAGTGGCATGGGCCTACAGAGAGACCCCATGCGGAGGAGTAGACAAGTGACCCTAAGACGAAGGAGTCCGCAGAGGGGACCCCTGTGCAATCGCGGATGAAGACCCCTGTTGCACGGAGGCCTATTGTTGTTCTATATCAGAGGCCGACAGTGGTGTATGGGCTGTCAGGTGCTCAAACATGGTCTGTTGCAAGGTCTAGCGAGGCTGTAGAGGGGATGGCCTGGGCCCGAGCCATCGGCACCTCCTCGTCAGACTGGGTCGAGGGACCCTCCAGGTTGTCCGAAGCTTTCTTCAAAGCCATACTGACAGAAGCAAGGAATCGAATCCTCTGATACTAGTGTTGTACATTCTAGATGGATGCAGAATAGCCGACGACAAAGAGCAAAGGAAGGGGATGATAATAGAGAAAAAAGAGGTGAGAAAGACAGGACGTCACCTACATATAGGCGTTGAGCCTGTACCTGATAGGACTTATGGGCCTTAAACACATAAGTGACAAAATAAGCTAGAGTAACCTATTCCTAAAACAAGGGCCCACATGGCCTTATTAAATAGATAAGTATCCTAATAAATAAGGAAACGTAACATAACAGTGCAGTGCAGGTGACAGTAGGGGTGCACTCTTCTCTCTTGAATCAAAACTGAGTGTATGGTTTTGATGTACAGATTTGGTGTACACATCATTTTGCAACAAAACACACACACACACTCTCTCTCTCTCTCTCTCTCACACACACACACATTTTAATACAACCTGTTTTTAAGATTTAACAATTTTCCATAAGCTTATTATCAGTCATCAAGCACAATTTTTTTTTTTATATAAAACGGTGGTCATCCAACTGCGAGCAGGAGCTGGAGTCATTTGCGGCATGCCTTGCAAATTTCGATCTTAACGAATTCATTAGCTTTCCTTTCACTTGCATATCTACAGCTGACTTTCTACCTTACTCTTACTTTGCCTTATACCTGCACCCTTCAAGACATTTGCACGCCAATATTTTCTTAACCTTCCACTTCTAACCAAACAATCATAATAGAAAATTGGCAATCAATAATAGAGCATTTTACCATTACACACGGCAATGCCTAAAACTGACAAGCTAATAATAACTTGTATGGTCCAAGTTCTCAATTCGAGGTACATACTGCCCGACGAAAAGCCAACAAACCTCTGTTGAGATAATATTAAATCCATCATAACAACTGAAATGCAAAGTCCGCTGAAGCAAAATTATGACTCAACAGATGGTTAGCCCCCCATGCATATATTTCAACGAAACGCGAGCTGATAATATGCTTACGTTTACATTATCAACATATCCTGTATGACCTCTGCTTCCTCCCTTGCTTTCCTTCGATCCCAGAATCCACTCACAATGACAGTCCAGGTGGCAGCATCAGGAATGCATTCACTTTGAAACATTTCATTAACAATTCGTGCTGCTTGGTATACATTTCCCTTCTTACAGTAAGAATTCACCAAAACATGGAATGTATCAGACATCATAGAAACTCCTCGTGTTCGCATACCCAAATACATCCGAAAAGCCCGATCAAGAAAATTCATATCACAAAGCCCTTTAATCACCCTATTGTACATCTTAGAATGAACAACTTGAGTGAGATGACTTGGAGCAACCCCACTAATAATCATCTCATCAAGGAAATTTGCTGCTTCCTGGAACTTCCCAAAGTCACAAAGACCATTAATCAGATTGCTATACAGAGCTGCATCAGGATTACACCCTTGAAGCTTCATTCTATCTAGAATTTCCAACGCTTCTTGAAGCTTATGCTCTCTGCACAGTCCATTCACTAATGTGCAATAGGCGAAGTAGTTCGGTTGTATACGCTGCTTCGCCATCTTTTCTAGCAACTCTACTGCTTCAGAGGACCGCCCATTTTTACAGAGACCATCCATTAGTGAACTGTAAGTCACCACATTTGGTTCTATACTTTTACTATTCATCTCTTCCAGTAACTCTATGGCTTCATCCAGCTTGCTGGATAAGCATAACCCTCGTATCAATGAAGTATATGTAACAACTGATGGGGAAAGCCGTTTCATTTGCATTCTCGTAAAAAAACTTTTTGCCTTGCTAATCTCACCTAATTTACACAACCCGTTAATCATAGTACCATAAGTATAAGAATCAGGACAACACCCACAGTCAAGCATTTGTTTAAAACCTTTTAAAGCCTCATTAAAAGTCTCTCTGCTCTTACAAAGAGCTTTGATCAAAATGTTGAAGGATGTAACACTAGCTGCGATGCCTGCTTTTTTCATTCGATCATAAAACCTGAAAGCCATCTTTAAGTGGTTTTCAGTAACTAGAATATCAAAAACAGTTATGTAGGATTTTGGTGTGGGTTCACACTGAAATTCAGTCATCTTGTTGAATATTCTCAGGGCCTCTTGAGGTTTGTGGACTCTTCCATAGGCTCTACAAATAGAAAGGAAAACATTTTCTGTGACAGTACAATTCTCTTCTTTCATCCTGTGTAGCAGCAATTCCGCTGATCTGAACTGGTTTGCAGAAGCTAATCTAGAAATCATAATACTAAAGGTGTTCTGATCATGCTTGTAGCCACTAGGATACTCAGCAGTAGCTGAATCGAATATAATAGAGGCTTTTCTTATATCTCGTTCTGCTCGTATAAGCTGCTCAACTTGGCATGGTGTAAGCTGATTTGACCACTTGAAAGGAAGCCTACTAGCCATAACTGAAGCTCTACGTCAGTATTCACTTTTAAAAGACTTCCCAGATATTTTATTTTCATATAGCCAACAATGAAAAATAAACAAAAGAAAGTGGTAATAACATCCTTCACTTCATAGTTGACATTGCACAGGTCGAGAAACCAAGGAAGGAACTTCCACGTCATCTCACTGCAACAACACATGTTTCAAAAGTAATATGAAAAGCCTCTGTTATATGAAAAGCCACTGCAACAACACATCCAACACATGTTTCTTGACATTGCACAGGTCAAGAGTTTATTGAAGAAAGTACAAAACCACTTATAATTAACACCTTTTAATCAGATAGATCAAAAGAAGTTTCACATTAACTGTTGGAAGAACCAAGAAAGAAAGAGGAATTTACTTTTTGTATTGATTTATTCTTGCCAACAAGAAGGAAAGAAACCAAAAAGAAGAGGCATACGATGCAATCCTCCTGACAGAATAAGCAGAAACAAAATAACTGTTTTCCATGGGGATTTAACATCAATAGGTATGATGAGACAATGCTACATACGACTGTGCTATTCTAGCATTAACCACCTAGTGGTTTAGGCATATTATCAAACACATTGCAAATATACCCTCAAACATAATTACCCCCTACTAATGTGCATGTCTGGAATATCCGGGCAAGTAGATACACACGATCAACATAGACAGAATTCAGAAACATCAGGGGTCTTTCTTACTAGAATTGGCACTGTTTCAACAGCATGCCCATCATTTCTAAAGACCAAGAAATACTTCTACACAAACATGTCGAATACTCCCAAATAATATTGCCTAACGCTCCTCTGACATTAATACTCCCTGACATCGCAAAATGACAGTCCCATTTTAGATGCTCCATATGGTCAATTTAAGTGGATTTTGAACTTCTTCTTACCCCATTAGTTGGGGTTTTCACCATGCAATAAAAATCATCATTTTTCAGATGGAGCTACTAAAAAGTCAGAGGGGGTATAGAATATACTCTCCCTCCGTCCAATATTACCTGTCTGCATTAAAAAACCAAAATTTATATCTTTTCGTTTTTTTAATGCAGACAGGTAATAGTGGACAAACACTACACTACACACCAAGCATTTCAACCAAGTCAGATAAAACAAAGTAAACCCACTAGTACTCCCTCGTCCCATATTAATAGAAACATTTGGCTGACTTTCAACAAATTTAACTCATTATATCATATGCAGACAGGTTTTATAGAAATTGAACAAGAGTTTGATTCTTCAGAATACATGCTTACAGTTCGTTCTCTGCAAAAAAATTTGCCGGAAATGAGCACATATCCAATGTTCATTTGAGCCGCCATCCTTCACGGCTACGGAGCCGCCTTCGGCAGCGGTTACGGGAAGTTGATTGGTTGCTTACCTTGTCGTCGTTGCCGGCGGCGGCGACCTGGCAGGCGGCGGAAGGGGAGAGCAGCGACCCGAGGGCGGGGGCGGGGCGAGGCATAAGAAATTGTAGTTGGACGTAACTACCCCTGCAGCCGGGTTGGTTCGATCTGCCAAGTTTTCTCTTAGACGGGCCGGATGGTTTGGCTTTACATTATGGTTGACTCGGTGGAAATGGCGGACCGGAAAGTTTACTCCCTCCGTCCAACATTACCTGTCTGCATTAGGAGAAATAACTTATTTTAGTTCATTTTGATTTTCTAATGCAGACAGGTAATATTAGATGGAGTATCTTGCCTTACTCTAATTTTAGTTCGTTTTGAAAAAATCTTATGTCAATTATATAATTTCGGATGGAGGGGATACCTATTTTTTTTGGGAATGGGGACGAATTTGGGTTCTCTGTAAGCATCATAAGAGGCTACCAATTTATTGATCTAGAAAAAAGCAACATCCATTTAGTTACCCAAACAGTAAAATTTACAAGAACCTGGCTGCACTTGAAAACGTAATGGATCCAATATTAGGTGGCTGATTTATCCTACAAGCCATTTATTAGCTTGTAATGTTGTGGGCCTTACATGCTAATACATTTGACTCATTTTCAAATACGGCCAGATTTTCTTGGATGGAAGGAGTAAAATAGAAATGATCAAAAGGAGGTGACATTTGTTGAGTAATGATCTAGAGGCAAAATTCGCAACTCTCTCTTCTAGCTGCAATCCTACATTCACAATATACATGCTTAATTGTACATCTACCCCTAAAGTAAGCAATTCATTAATGTGATGGGTAAAGGCGTGTGAAGTCGCCATAAAAGACAATCGTCCTTAGAATTTTTGAGTTGTATCAGAGCTTGTGAGTCACTGTGAATCACAATATATTGAGTATTCAAAAATTGATGATCTGGTGAATAGAAAGATAAACAGACTGCAACCATAATGATTCACAAAAGGGCATGTAGCAATTAAAAGGGTGGTTTACATTTTAGTCCAAATAGGTGCATTTTAACCAAAATATTACAAAAGGGAAAATATTGTATCCACTTTGGTACAAAGTACCCAAAATTTCATATCCACTTTAGTCCCGCACGAGCTCCCACACACTCAAATTTTTTTAAAATGATAAAATTATCCTTCCCCGCGTGGAACAACGTAACTGCCTTCCAAACGGCGTCATTAACGTCGTTTCAACGTCTTGACCCACGCGATTTCAAAAATCAAAATCTGTCCACATGGGTATTTAAAGTCACAACTTTGTATTTCTCCATCACAACCTTGTGTTTCTCCATCACAACCCTAAACTACGGCTTCCACTTCGCGTCCCAACCATCTTGCAACTCTACCGCCTCCTCGCGGTGACCCTCCCTCAGTCGCGGCGGTGCTCCCATCTCACGGCAGCGACCTCCCACAATGACGGCAACGCTCCCCTGTCACAACGCAACCCTCCCCAGCGCTCCTGTCTCACAGTGGCACTCACCCCTCCCCGAAGGCGACTTCCCCTCGCGGCGGCGGTGTCCTCTTGCGCTTTCCCTTCGCAACGGTGCTGTTAGGGGTGTAAACGGATGGACATGGGCGCGGACAAGTTATGTCCGTAGCCGTCTGTTTACTTGAAAATTTGGTGTCCGTCTGTTCGTGTCCGTGCGGACATCCCTATGTGTGTGTCCGCATGTGTCCGTTTTAAATACGGACGGACACGGACAACACGAACACAAATGGACACAAACATTTTAACCTTAAATTTTGTCACGGACACAAACGGCTACGGACGTGGACACACTCTATCCGCAGCCATGTCCGCCCATCTACCTGACGATCAAACTTGTCTGTGTCCGTGACGAACAAAATTTTGTGTCTGTTTGACAGAAAAATGGACGGACACGGATATCCGGACGCCATTTACACCCCTAGGCACTATCCCTCGCGGTCTCCCCTACCGGCAGTGCTCTTCCCTCGTGATCTCCCTAGTGGCGGAGCTCTCCCCTCGTGGCGGCGTTCTCCATGGCAGATGCTTCGACCTCTTCCGCCCACCAAGAAGAGGTAAGTACAACCTCCATTTTTTATAGTAAAAGTTACTTCCCTTCATGATTACTTGATGAATTAGCTTTTTCCTACTCTTGGCTTATGCATGTCGAGGGCTTCATGTATTGTATAATATTGCTTAATGGGTTGTGATGGACAAGAGTAATAGTTGTGTTGGGTTACATGTGTTTGTTTTATGATGTTTAATAAGTTATAATAGCTTGCGAGGTGTCTGCATGTTCAACTGCTTAATGGGTTGTGATGGAAACGTGTAGCAGATGTGTAGAACTTGTGATGGGCAAAGTTAACGGTTGGGGGTGTTGGTCATGAGCTTTGATGGATTCGGTGACGTTGTTCTTCTGTAGAGTTGTGATGGACAAGAGCAACGGTTGTGTTAGATTGTATGTGTTTGTTTTATGATGTTTAATAGGTTGTGATAACTTGCGAGGTGTCTGTATGTTCAACTATTTTTATGAATGCATTTATGGTTGGGATAGAAAAGTGTAATAGTTGTGTACAACTTATGATGGGAAAGTTGAGGGCCTCGTGTTGGTCATCAGCTCTGATGGATTTTGGTGACGTTGTGATAGTTCTTTCGTAGGGTTAGGATGCATCGGTTATATAATGGTTGTATTGAGATTGTGTTGTAGTTGTGTTATGGTTGCGATGAAGTTGTGCTTATTCCCTAAATGCATTTGGTTGTGCTTCATATGTACTTAATATTGCATTGCATTACATTTTGAAGATTGGTAGAGTTGAGTGCAGATGCTCAACTTCAAAAATGCTCAACCTCATCCCGGATTTGAAGGGAGGGGTGCACGAGCAACTAATGAAAAATTGTTTCAAAGTCTTATTCGAGATGTCAGACACAATGGTCTGTCATTGTCTAATTGGCCACATGCTAGTCAGGAGGGAAAGCGGCTTAACTTTCAGAATTGGTAGGCGGTCAGCCACTGTGAAGCCGATAGATGTGAGTATGATAATGTAGTTGCCACTGCACGATGGATTTGTAGTTTGAAGGAAATCATTGCAGCGCACAAAGGCCCCCACCTTCTAGGAGAGGATGTCCCTTGGTGTCAGAGTAAGTAGGATTACCACAAAGATGATAAAGGGAAAGTTTGACAACAAGAATTTGAAGGTAAATGATAGGGCAAGGTTAGCCTTGTTGCACTGCATTATTGTTTTCCTCCAACCCAGGCCAGGGGATGTGGTTGACGGCAAGTTTTGGACAATGATGGATGAGTCCAACCTTGCCACCTTTGATGCATATCCCTGGGCTAAGGATGTCTACAATGCGCTTTGGAATGACATTAGTAACGCCGATGAGGATAAGGAAGAGAGGAAAGATAGATACAATTTGTTTGGTTGTGGAACTGTCTTATAGGTACTTTATATCTTATGCCTTGTGTTCACCATTATAAGTTGTGGCTAATTATATTGTAGTTATGTGATTATTTCTTACAGTTCATGCTGTGAATATGTATGTATGTGTTGATAGGAATGTTGTGATGCCATATTATGATGATCATTGTACATTGTCTTTACGTATGTTATTGTGATAGCCCTTTTAGTATTGTGATAGTGTAAATATAGGTTGTGATAACCCTTTTAATGTTGTGATGGATTATATGTAGAGTCGGACATTGAGTTGTGATACTTGTTAGATATCATATATTCTGTTGTGATGGTATAAATGAAGGTTGCGATGGTGTAACTGTAGGTTGTGATAGAGGTTATGATAGATTATATGCATGTCAAACATTGAGTTGTGATGATATACTTGTAGGTTGTGTTAGATCTCATCTTGAGTTGTGATGATATGTCTCTAGGTTGTGATAGTGGTTGTGTCCAATATGTGAATAAACTGATATGGTTGTGTTAGATATCGTATATTGCATTGTGATTGACTTATGCATATTGTGATAGCGGGTTGCCTTGATGTTATAATTTGATTTGGATATTCTTGCCACATACACTAACTTCCAACATCTTCTTAGTTCGTTGTGAATGAGTTGTGGTGACTTATATATGTTGTGATAGCGGATTGCCTTGAGGTTGTGATTGTATTGTTGTGATAACTTATACATTGTTGTGGTAGCTTATGCATATTATGATACCAGGTTGCCTTGATGTTGTGATTGCATTGGGATAGACTTGCCACATACACTAACTTCCAACACCTTGTTAATTCATTATCATTGAGTTGTGGTGACTTATGTATGTTGTGATAACGGATTGCCTTGATATTGTAATTTGATTTGGATATGCTTGCCACATACACTAACATCTAACACATTGTTAATTCATTGTCATTGAGTTGTGGTGACTTATGCATGTTGTGATAGCGGATTGCCTTGATGTTGTAATTTGATTTAGATATGCTTGCCACATACACTAACTTCCAACATCTTCGTAGTTCGTTGTGATTGAGTTGTGGTGACTTATACATGTTGTGATAGCGGGTTGCCTTGAGGTTGTGTTTGCATTGGGATAGGCTTCCCACATACACTAACTTCCAACACCTTCTTAATTCGTTGTGATTGAGTTGTGGTGACTTATATATGTTGTGATTGCAATGAGATAGGCTTGCCATATTTACTAACTTTCAACACCTACTTAATTCATTATGATTGAGTTGCGGTGACTTATGCATGTTGTGATAACGGGTTGCCTTGAGGTTGTGATTGCATTGGGATAAACTTGCCATATATACTAACTTCCAACACATTCTTAATTCATTGTGATTGAGTTGTGGTGACTTGTGCATGTTGTGATAGTGGGTTGCCTGGATGTTGTAATTTGATTTTGATATGCTTGCCACATACACTAACTTCCAACATCTTCTTAGTTCATTGTGATTGAGTTGTGGTGACTTATATATGTTGTGATAGTGGGTTGCCTTGAGGTTGTGATTTTATTGTTGTGATGACTTATGCATTATTGTAGAGACTTATTCATGTTTTGATAATGGGTTGCTTTGAGGTTGAGGCATTGTTGTGATGACTTATGCATGCTGTGATAGCGGATTGCCTTGAGGCTGTGATTGCATTGGAATAGGCATGCCACATGTACTAATTTCCAACATCTTCTTAATTCGTTATGATTAAGTTGCGGTGACTTATGTATGTTGTGATAGTGGGTTGCCTTGAGGTTGTGATTGCATTATTGTGATGACATTGAGTTATGGTGACTTATGCATGTTGTGATAGTAGGTTGTCTTGATGTTGTGATTGCATTGGGATAGGTTTGCCATATACACTAACTTCCAATACTTTCTTAATTCATTGTGATTGAGATGCGGTGACTTATGCATGTTGTGATAGCAGGTTGCCTTGAAGTTGTGATTGTATTGGGATAGGTTTGCCACGTACACTAACTTTCAACACTTTCTTAATTCATTGTGATTGAGTTGTGGTGACTTATGCATGCTGTGATAGCAGGTTGCCTTGAAGTTGTGATTATATTGGGATAGGTTTGCCACGTACACTAACTTTCAACACTTTCTTAATTCATTATGATTGAGTTGTGGTGATTTATGTCTGTTGTAGCGGATTGCCTTGAGGTTGTGATTGCTTTGAGATAGGCTTGCCACATACATTAACTTCCAACATCTTTTTAATTCGTTATGATTGAGTTGCGGTGACTTATGTATGTTGTGATAGCGGGTTGTCTTGAGGTTGTGATTACATTGTTAAGATGACTTTGAGTTGTAGTGACTTATGGATGTTGTGATAACAAGTTTCATTGAGGTTGTGAATGTATTAGGATAGGTTGGCCACGTACACTAATTTTCAACACCTTCTTAATTCATTGTGATTGAGTTACGATGACTTATGCATGTTGTGATAGTAGATTGCCTTGAGATTGTGATTGCATTGGGATATGCTTGCCATATATATTAACTTCCAACGTTTTCTTAATTCGTTGTGATTGAGTTGCGATGACTTATACATGTTGTGATAACGGGTTGTCTTGAGGTTGTAATTACATTGAGATAGGCTTGGCACATACACTAACTTTCAACACCTTCTTAAATCATTGTGATTGAGTTGTGGTGATTTATGCATATTGTGATAGCAGGTTGAGTTGATGTTGTGATTGCATTGAGATAGGCTTGCTGCCACCACATACAATAACTTCTAATAGCTTCGTCATTCGTTGTGATTGAGTTGTGGTGACTTATACATGTTGTGATAGGAGGTTGTGTTGAGGTTGTGATTGCATTGCGATAGGCATGCTGCTGCCACATAAAGTAACTTTCAGTAGTTTCTTAATTCGTTGTGATTAAGTTGTGGTGAGTTATATATGTTGTGATAGTAGGTTGTGTTACGGTTGTGATTGCTTTGCGATAGACATTTATGATATGAATCATTCTACAAATTATAAAGTAATGTAAACATTATAATTACAAGCCATAAAAAATCAAGTTCTACCGAATGTCATCATAGCGGTTAAGTTCATTACAGAAATAAAGTTCATCGACACTCTAAATCCACGTTGATTGGTTGCATGCACGAAGTTCGATTGGTCCCAAGGCCGTTGCAACGATTGCATCTAAATTGTTAGAAATGAGCTTCAACACCAAGTTTTGTGAAGAATGAGGGTGATACTCATTCACCACAAACAAACCTGAAGCTTGCTCCAAGCTCACATTCACTTTTCACTGGCAATCTTCAACCCTACACGATGCTATAATCCGACACTTCGTGTTCCTCAAATACTTGAAATAGAAGTTCTTGGCAATAGAGAGTTGTTTCAATGCCTTTCTCACTTCAACTTGGTCTTTAAAATGCTGCCCAACCCCCACCACGTTGTTATCCCAGACTCTCGAACATAGTGGTGGGAAGAAGATTAACCTTGCACTCGTACACACTGTCCTGAAAACTCATGAATGGTCGTTGATCTCCATCATGGGTCACCAGCACTTTACAAAATCTTCAACGGAATAACTCTCTAAAGTCAGCTATTCCCTTATCGGATATCAAGAAAGTCAGCTCATACACATCAGGGTACAAGTATGCAACACTCAAATTTTTGGGAGGAACGTTGAAGGCATCAACAATTTTTTCCACAAATGAACTCAAAGTTTAATTCTCTTCTAGTGACAACACTGTGCTTTTACCTCCAACTATCTTCACAGTTCTATCGGGGCTCGATTCAATACACCCACAATAGTAGACCAAAATTTTAAGCTTGCCTGCTTCATCCTAGAGTTATAAAATAAATCAGAAAAATACAACATAGGTCACAACTTACGTAGCAGTGCTATCACAACATAACATCACAACTCATGCCAACAATCATCACAACATTAATTACAACAATCACAACTAAATTCTAAGCCAACATAACTAAATCACAATATTCATCGCAACTGAAACTAATAGACATCACAGCCAAAGTTACATGCCATCACAACATGTCTATAACTAACACACCAAGCGATAATACAACATTCCATCACAACACATCTACAAGTCATCACAACTTATTTACACATGACCACAACCTATTTTAGAAATCATAACTTCGTCATCACAACATATCTATATATTATCACAACCTCTTTTACAATTCATAACTTAAGCTACTCGACCTATCATCGCTACTTAGACATTTCAGCAATGACCAGACATATAAAATGATAAGAAAAATAGTAGCTTTTCTACTTACTTTCAATTTTTCCCCCGCATGAGTTGTGTCGGTAGGCTTTGGATGCCCAGAATGTTGTTGTTGGAGGTGGCTGCGTCCTGTTGTGGTCACTGCGACCACAAGGAATTGCCTGGCGGCAAGGATGAAGAAGAAGAAGAAGAATAGGAGAGGAAAGATAAGTTCTTTGTTGCATACCCTCTCAAGAGGAAGACGATCTACATATAAAGGAGACAGATGGCGCATCTAACTAGGGCGCCAGCTGTCTATTCTGATGGGCCATTAACTGGCGCTACTTTGACGGGCCACTAATTGGCACTAATTATTCTCTATCAGCCCGTTACCTAACAATTAGCCTAAACGGGTTTGATTACAATAAATGAAATATCCTAATAGTGCATGATGGCCTGCTGGCCTGCTGACGGCCCTGCTGTCCCTGGCCTGCTGACGGCCCCTACTGGCCCTGGCCTGCTGACTAAGCTCTCTTTTCAGGTTTGCGCCACAGGGTATTTTCCTACAGCAGCGTGCTATCGTCGATGTGCATCAACCAGAGTTGCCCGACGACATGCTCGACCTCCTTTCTGACCATGCCGACATCTTTGCTGAACCATCTGGCTTACCGCCAGCCCGGGGCCACGATCACTCCATTCCGATTACACCTGGCGCTCCGCCCGCCAATGTTCGTCCCTACCGGTATCCACATGTGCAAAAAGCTGAAATCGAGAAGTTGGTCCGGGAGATGTTACAAACAGGTATCATTCGCTCCAGTACTAGTTCATTCTCCTCTCCAGTTCTCTTGGTTCGGAAGAAAGATGGATCATGGCGTTTCTGTGTGGATTATCGTGCGGTCAATGCCATTACGGTCAAAGATAAATATCCCATACCAGTGATCGAAGAACTACTGGACGAACTGACAGGGGCGGCCGTGTTCACCAAACTGGACTTGCGTTCGGGTTATCATCAAATCCGTATGCAACCACAGGACATACACAAGACAGCCTTTCGGACTCATGACGGCCATTATGAGTTCCTTGTCATGCCCTTTGGCCTGACTAATGCTCCAGCTACCTTTCAGAGCTTGATGAATGACTTATTTCGCCCGTATCTCCGTCGGTTCGTACTCGTCTTCTTTGATGATATATTGATATATAGCTCGTCTTGGGCAGACCATCTTGTCCACCTCAGGTCCGTATTTACTATCTTGCGGGCTAACTCATTATTCTTGAAGCGCTCGAAGTGTTCTTTTGGCAGTTCACAGGTCGAGTACTTGGGCCATATCATTTCGCAGAATGGGGTGGCTACTGACCCATCCAAAGTGGAGACTATGCTATCGTGGCCACGACCCACCTGTGTGAAGTCTCTTCGGGGCTTCTTGGGCCTCACGGGCTATTATCGTCGGTTTATTGGGCGCTATGGGCTCATTGCTGGCCCACTCATGGCGTTACTTAAGAAGGGGGCTTTTGTGTGGTCGGCCGAGGCCCAGACTGCTTTTGACAAATTAAAACAGGCCATGGTCCACGCCCCGGTCTTGGTTCTTCCTGATTTCAATTTACCTTTTGTTATTGAGACGGATGCCTCGGATGCGGGCCTAGGGGCTGTCCTCCTTCAGCAAGAACTCCCTATTGCCTTCTACAGCAAGGCTCTATCGGGCCGCTCCTTGACTCTCTCAGCATACGAAAAGGAGATGCTAGCTATTGTGCACGCCATCCAGAAATGGCGACCCTACTTGCTTGGACGGAAATTCCTCATACGGACGGATCATCAACCTCTTAAATACTTTCTAGATCAGCGGGTTTCTACTCCTTCACAGCAGCGCTGGGTTAGTAAGTTACTGGGCTATGACTACGAGGTGGTATACAAGAAGGGGGTGGATAACACGGTGGCTGATGCCTTATCTCGCCGACCCGCGGAAGGGGCCTGCTTCGCCCTCTCTATTCCTTGTTGTCTTTTCACTCCTGAGTTGCAGAAGGTATATGTGACGGACCCGTCTACCCAGGAGCTGATTGCTCGCATCCAGGCTGATCCGCAGGCAAAGCCGCATTTTGCTTGGCGAGATCACTTGTTCTGGAAAGACCAGTTGTGGGTACCAGCTATTCCGGATTTACGTCGAAAGGTGATAGCTCACTTTCATGACTCTCCGGGGGCTGGCCATGAGGGTACATTCCGAACTTTTAAACGGGTAAGTCAAAGTTTCCTATGGGCCGGTATTCGTAAGGCGGTGCATACTTATGTGGCTACATGTGATATATGCCAACGAGCCAAGGCGTCGTCCACATCCCCAGCGGGTCTTCTTCAGCCCCTTCCCATTCCGGATAAAGTTTGGGAGGACGTGTCCATGGATTTTGTGGAGGCCTTACCTGCGGCCCAGGGTAAGACGGTTATTATGGTGGTGGTTGACCGCCTCTCGAAGTACGCTCATTTTTGTGCTTTGAGTCATCCGTTCTCGGCTCGCACTGTGGCTGAACTCTATGTGAAGGACGTCGCCAAATTACATGGTATGCCTCGAACTATTGTTTCTGACCGCGATCGGGTATTTGTTTCCCAGTTCTGGCGCGAGTTCTTTAAGTTGCAAGGTACGACGCTCCATATGAGTACAGCTTATCATCCCCAGACTGATGGGCAGACGGAAGTGGTCAACAGGTGTTTGGAGCAGTATTTACGCTGCTTTGTCGGGGACCAGCCCCGCCGTTGACTGCAAATGCTTCCTTGGGCTAAATGGTCCTATAACACGGCATATCACACCCGAGCCGGATTCACGCCCTTCGAGGTTGTCTATGGACGCCCTCCGCCATCTGTTCTGTCTTATGTGCCTCACCGTTCTTCCATTGCTGAGGTAGATTATATGCTACAGACTCGAGATGAGGTTCTTCGCCAACTGAAGACAAATTTGGCCTCCGCTCAGAATCGGATGAAACAACTCTATGATAAGCACCGTTCTGATCGCATATTTCAGGTGGATGATTTGGTTTATGTCTCTGTTCTTCCGCAACGCCAGTCTTCTTTATTTCGGGCTGATCATAAATTAGCCGCTCGATTTCATGGGCCCTATACAGTGGTGGAAAAGGTGGGCCCGGTGGCGTATCGTTTGGCTCTTCCTTCTGGGTCACTGGTGCATCCTGTGTTCCATGTGTTACGTCTCCGTCGTTTTGTGGGGGACCCTCGATTGGTGGCTCCTAGTGCACCTCCGCCTCTCATGGGCATTCCTGCAACGGATCCTCCAGTTCCGGCTTCTATTGTTGATAAACGTCGGGTGAGACGTGCGGGGCGCATTGTGACGGAAGTACTTATTGCGTGGAAAGGCAAGTCGTTGGAATACGCAGAATGGATCCTCGAGGATGAATTTTTGGCGCGTTTTCCGTCCTGGACGCCTTGCGGACAAGGCGTTAGCGGAAGCGTGGCGGAGTGTTGTGAATGCAAGGCCAGCATCCACCGTCAGCAGGCCAGGGGCCATTAGGAGCCGTCAGCAGGCCAGGGCTGTCAGCAGGCCAGCAGGCCATCATGCACTATTAGGATATTTCATTTATTGTAATCAGACCCGTTTAGGCTAATTGTTAGGTAACGGGCTGATAGAGAATAATTAGTGCCAATTAGTGGCCCGTCAAAGTAGCGCCAGTTAATGGCCCATCAGAATAGACAGCTGGCGCCCTAGTTAGATGCGCCATCTGTCTCCTTTATATGTAGATCGTGGCCATTCCGCCAGGTGTAATCGGAATGGAGTGATCGTGGCCCCGGGCTGGCGGTAAGCCAGATGGTTCAGCAAAGATGTCGGCATGGTCAGAAAGGAGGTCGAGCATGTCGTCGGGCAACTCTGGTTGATGCACATCGACGATAGCATGCTGCTGTAGGAAAATACCCTGTGGCGCAAACCTGAAAAGAGAGCTTAGCGCCTGTGCCATGTGCAAGGTTCCCGGCTGCGCACCATGGAGGCGTATACGCTGGCCAGAGACCTCAAAGTCCATGATCAGGTCTCGAAAATTCCAAACTACATCACCCAAGTCCTGTAGCCACTGGACGCCTAGGACCACATCTGCCCCCTTCGTAGGTAGGAGAAACAAGTCGGTGACGAAAGAATGTCCCTGGATTAAAAGCTCAACCTGAGGACACACGCCCATGCTGCGAAGGTGTTTGCCATCCCCAATCAGCACATCAAATGGTTTAGAGTCGGAGACATAACACCCCAACCGCTGGGCCACCTTATCGTTAATGAAGTTATGGGTCGACCCACTGTCGATGAGTATCGCGACCTGTTGACGTTTAAGCTGCCCCTGAACACGCATGGTCCTGGGTGTGAAGGTGCCGGAGAAGGCATGTACGGAGATCTCCGGTTGCACCTGGTCATAGAGGCCGGTCGCCTCTTCTGGCTCAGCCATCTCTTCTTCCTCAGCTTCGACGATGAGGAGGCTACCCCTGACGGAGCAGCGATGCCCGGGAACAAACTTCTCATCGCACTTATAACACAGTCCTTTGGCATGCCGTTCTTCCATCTGGGCCGGTGTTAGACGGCGGACAGGAGGAGGAGTAGGACCTGGTAAGGCTGACCGACTAAAGCCTGGGCCAGGCGCTGGCGTCACGACAGGTAGGGGGTTGCTGTACGATCGCAAGTTAGGACCCCCACGACCCCCACGTCGCTGACGAGCCAGTTTTTCCTCTTCTATGCGAGCATGACGCACCACCTCGCGCATAGTATGGCATGGAAAGTGGTGCATCTCATCAGCAATTTCTGACTTCAGCCCGCGCTTGAAGGTGCCGACGAGGGCTGCCATCGGCCAATCTGGCAAGCGATTAGCGATTTTCATAAATTCAGAATAGTAAGCCCTCACCGTGGTAGTTTGCCTCAGAGTAGACAGCATCTCGTTGAAATCTTGAAACTCATTCAGACCGAACTGGATGCATAACTCGTCGGAGAAGGACACCCAAGTGGGATAGCGCATCTCTTTTTCGTAGGATCGGAACCAGATTGAGGCATCCCCGTCCAGGTGAAAAGCGGCCACGCGGAGGCGCTCGTCATCAGAATATGTTCCCTGGTATGCAAAGAATTTGTCCGCCTTGTATAACCATTCGACAGGATCCTCCTCGCCATTGTATCTTAGGAATTGCAATCGAGCCAGTTTGGGTTCAGCGCTGGCCCTCTGTCCGCCGCGAGGCCCAGAGAATTCCTCCAAATCATCATCCATCTCGCGATGGATATTTCTTGGTCATGGAGCCAGTGGGGCATTACCACGAACGCCTTCCATGCCATGCGCCTCTAGGCCATGGCGGCCACCTTGCGATTCCATGAAGACAGATCCGAATTGCATGCCACGCGGAATAGATTGGCCGGTAGGATGGCCAAGTAGTGAGCCGCCCAGTGTTTGAGAACCCCCTGGTCGGCCATGGCCTCCAACCCCCCTGTTGATGGCGGCGGGGTAGTCATAGCCGCAGCCTCCGCGTCTCTATCAGCCTTCAATTGCGTCTGTACAAGCTCGACGTTCCGCAATCGTATGTCAATCGAACTGAGGAGGGAGAGAACAGGATCTTGAGTGGAATCAGCGTTCGCTCGTGGGCTGGTCATCTCCTGCGTCGCCTCTGGCTCTGAGGAGGCTCTAGCGGCCATGGCTGGCTGCTTACAAGGAGGCATGATCGCTCCTGGATCAAAACGGCTCTGATACCAATGTTGTGGTCACTGCGACCACAAGGAATTGCCTGGCGGCAAGGATGAAGAAGAAGAAGAAGAATAGGAGAGGAAAGATAAGTTCTTTGTTGCATACCCTCTCATGAGGAAGACGATCTACATATAAAGGAGACAGATGGCGCATCTAACTAGGGTGCCAGCTGTCTATTCTGATGGGCCATTAACTGGCGCTACTTTGACGGGCCACTAATTGGCACTAATTATTCTCTATCAGCCCGTTACCTAACAATTAGCCTAAACGGGTCTGATTACAATAAATGAAATATCCTAATAGTGCATGATGGCCTGCTGGCCTGCTGACGGCCCTGCTGGCCCTTGCCTGCTGACGGCCCCTACTGGCCCTGGCCTGCTGATGGCTCCTAATGGTCCCTGGCCTGCTGACGGTGGATGCTGGCCTTGCATTCACAACACGTCCATTGCAATTACTTTCGCCATCTCATATACAAGGAGTAGTGGAAATCTGAGGTTGCCAGAGGAAAAGGGTCGGACTTTAGTTGTGCGTCGGACCACCGGATGAAGGTCTTTGGAGCTCCTCTAATGGTAGATGACTGCTACAAGTGAGATGGGAAGTGGAAATCTGAGGTCACCAGAGGAAAAAGGTCAGACTTTAGTGGGGCGTCGATGGGCCACCAGATGAAGGTCTTTGGAGCTCCTTTAATGGTGGATGACTGTTACAAGCGAGATGAGAAGTGGAAATCTGAGCTCTCCAGAGAAAAAGGTCGAACTTTAGTGGGGCATTGATGGACCGCCAGATGAAGGTCTTTAGAGCTCCTCTAATGGTGGATGACTGCTACAAGGGGATGGGGAAGAAAGGGGAAGGGGATGACGAAAGGGGATGGGGATGAACCACCAGATGAAGGTCTTTGGAGCTCCTCTAATGGTGGATGACTGCTAAAGGGGATGGGGAAGAAAGGGGAAGGGGATGGGAAGGGGGAAGGGGATGAGGATGAACTCCGTCTAGCAGGAGAGTGAGGGGCTGTTAGTCCCTCTGTTTTGGGCATTTTAGTCATTGACCATGCTAATTTGCTAAAGTTTAACCACTTTAGTCCTGAGGACTAAAATGGATAAACTTTAGCAAGTTAGACTAAAACGTAATTTTTCCCAATTAAAAAGGCACTCAACTGATTCCATTTCACTTTGGCATAGCAATTAAGCTTTGTGCTTGTAATCTACTAAATATTATGTATAGTGAATTCATTCTTAATGGAACAATCACCATACTCTTGAGTATAAATAATTCTTATCCTTAAGGGGGCTTTGATCTACTTCGAGGACTGCTATGTCTTATAGGTGTCTGTATATAGAAGAGATCCAATGCGAGTGATAGATAAATTTTTCAAGGATTGACCCATTGGATGATCCAGTGCGCATAAGAAAGTTAATCGTGTTCAAGTTGGTCTTAAATTTCTTAGATCATCTAGGACTATCCTTAGAAGAAACCCCCCTTGTCCAAAAAGTCTCACAAATTTCGAAGCATCACTAGTTAATCCAAGATGGACATTAGGAAGGCCTCAGGCTTTACACTAGATCAAGCTTTCGTGTAAGATTTCTCGTATCCTCCTGGCAAGAGTAAGTTCTATAATCCCCTTCTTTGATTAGAGTAATATTTCTCATCTTATCCTCTCTCTCTGTCACGCCCCGAAATCCCATACCTCGATCGGAGTGCGGAAGCCAACAATTGAGATACATATCGAGGTAGAGATCCCGGGCACGCGATCGAACAGTCGATTTCACCACCGATTACAATCATCACAAAAGAATGTGTAACCGATTATGCCCACAATCAGTGTAATACAATAACAGACATCAATAAATAATATGAAATGGATTTACTTAATAATAATCCATTTTAAAAAATTAAATAAAATAAACTTATAAATCTATGGCATACAATTACCAATAATGTCATAAGTATCAATAAAAGCAAAGCAAATAACTAGATAGTCTTTAAAACTCTTCACGGCTCCTGCTACTGCCTTTCCACTACTGCACTTCCTGATCTCAATTTTCATTTGTGCCTGCATCAGAGGATGCATGAGTATTTCATAGAAACACTCAGTAGGATGTAAAAAACCTACTGAATTAAAACAAGAAGTATGAAGAGAATAAGAATAACAAAGGATTGTGAACATTCCACAACATCTGGACTCAACCAAGGTCTATACACCTGAAAGGTTAGTCACTGATAACTATCCCAACTCACAAGTATAGGAAAAACATCAATAAGACTTCGAACAAACATATGTGTAAGTAGGGGTGTTCGCGGCCGGCCGCGTCCGAGGTGTCCGTGGCCGTGTCCGCGCCGGTAGAAATTGTCCGTGAATTCCGGCCACGGACACGGCCAAGGGACCTCGGACAGCCGTCTATCCGAGGTCCGAAGAGGAGGGGCGGCGGCCGGCGGAGAGGAGGAAGAGGGCGGCGGGGTGGGGGGGAGGAGGGTGCAGTTGCAGAGGGGAGGCGCCGCGGCGGGGTGGAGGGGAGGACGGGGTCATCGACGCGGTCGCGGAGGAGGAGGGGCGGCGACCGCGTCGATGACCGGAGGAGGAGGGGCGGCGACGACTAAAAAAAAAAAGATTTTTACCTGGATTCCGGCCGCGGAGGAGGGACAGCGCCGCGGCGGAGAGGAGGGCGGCGGGATCACGGGGAGGAAGGGCGGCGGGGGTCGCGGAGAGGAGGGCGGCGGGTTCGCGGGGAGGAGGGGCGGGGTGGAGAGGAAGGGCGGCGAGGTCGCGGGTAGTAGGGACGGGGGTGGAGAGGAAGGGCGGCGGGGTGGAGGGCGGCGGGGGTCGCGGCTCGCGGGGAGGAGGGCGGAGGCAGAGGAGGGGTTGGGGGGGGCGGCGGGGGTCGCGGGGAGGAGAGGAAGGGCGGCGGGGAGGAGGGCGGCGGGGGTCGCGGCTCGCGGGGAGGAGGGCGGAGGCAGAGGAGGGGTTGGGGGGGGAGGGGGGAGGAGGGGGGGTGTGAATAAAAAAGGAATTGTCCGTGTCCGTGTCCGCCGGACTTTCGGACACGGACACGGACAAAAAACTCCCGGACAGTTTTATACGGACACGGACGCGGACAACCTCTGTCCGCGTCCGTGTCTGTCCAGGAACACCCCTATGTGTAAGGAGAGAATAACAATCATATCAAAGGCTCCAGACATCTAAAGTGAAAGGAGTTACAATTTCTGTTTGCTGAACTGGTCGCTCGCAGGTGACTAAAATAATATACCAGAACCACCCTAGGGGTCCTCTTTTGGAACCCTGCCATGCGTCTAGGATGCTGGCCCCACCAGTGCTTACGGGCATGATGGGCAGAGACTGAAGACCTTCCGTAATATCAACAGTCTAACGTACGTATAGTGCCTCTATTCGGGCAATATGGAATCGCAACCCCATAAATTTAAGTGACCTCGCAAGATCTAGCAATGACTTAATTGAGCATATTATGAATCCACTATGGGGAGAGTCTCGCAAGATCTCATGTGGAAGAAATAATCATGTAATTAATATGAGTAATATCTCAAAAGAATAGAGGTCGCAACACTTTAAGATCATAAGGTATCTCTTACCAAAATAGACTCTCTCACGGAGTATGGATAGAAGTGCCAAGGTCTTTGGCCAACACATAACTCACTCATTGGAGTAACATAGAATAACAAGCTTCTTAAAGGCATGCAAATCACTCTTGGAATAACAAGACAACCAAAACACTTCGAATAATAACAACTCACCCAAGGAGTACCATACAATCAATACATACGTTTCATGCTCAGCCCTAGATAGGAATTCTTTATACGCATTGAAATTTTATAATACAAATATCAGAGATAAGAAAACCAAAGAGTCTTAAATTATTTGAATTCCAAGTGGAATCACAAACCGACATCAACGCTTTTAAGATAGATAGTTATGAATCTCTTGATCAAAGGATTGTCCCTCCTAATTAGATTACTTCTAACCCAATTCTTACTGTGATATTCCATAAGTATATAGTCCAATTACTGGTATTGACACGTTAATTATTATCATATCATATTACATGATGTTATTTGTATACTTAGTATTTTCTCTTAGATTTAGCTCACTGCCTCCTGCACAACAGTCCTATTCCAACGGATACTGTGCTTTGTACAGTAATAATTAACCTCTGAAATTTTTATTGATAATACCCTCATGAGTCTAGTTTCTAACCCCACTGATTTTAAATTTTTTCGATTTTATTTGAATTAGTTATGAATTATTTATTACAGACTATCAGCACAGAAATAGTTCTGGCCGAGATTAAGACTCTTAATTAAACTTGATTATCTCGCTTAATAACACATTATATATGATAATATATCATTAACAGACCATATACTCCCCTCCTAGATTAATTACAGACCCTAGGATTACCTGGAATTATCAAAGTATACCCTTTTCTCATGTTCTTTTACATATAACACAGTTTTAAACATTAATACATCCCAAATAAGATAATTAATACAAGACATACATTGAAACAAAACTCAACGTGGATCATGGTCAACCAAGAAATATCAAAATTTCTAGTCTCTAAAAAATTAATAAAGCATCAGACTTTTAGGTGTGAATTCCCATCTAGAGACATAGCATGAATGCACATATGATTATGATGTACTAAGCATGGAAATAATGACACAATTCATTCATCTCATAAGAATCAAAGAAATACTCTGAGTTACTGAATGATGACACATATAAACATCATAAGAAAGAAGAAAAGAGAGGAAAAAACCATCCTACTCTTAATTCACCGAAAATTCCACCTTTTTATGTGTTGCTTGTCTCCTCCGCTTCCTCAAAAGCTCCCGCTCCAAGCCCTTACAAAACTCCCACACAAAGAAGCCTTATAGGAGGTGGGCAAATGTGAGAAGGAGAAGGAAAAGGTCTCTGGACGTTTTAGGGCTAGGTTTTCTAATAGCACAAGCCAACTCTCTAGGGTTTATATAGAGTTTAGGGAGAATCCCTTCTTAAACTAATTTCCCATATCATGGACACTTTCCACCAATAAGAAGGCCTCAAGATCTTTCTAGAGACGTGTAATTTAAGTATAGTTGGGATTTGGCATCTTTCCTATGCAAATCCATCAAAAAAAAAACTAGAAATCGCAAAACCACAACCGGCAATCAATCGGCGATACGGCGATCGATCGTCGCATGCCTTTTTTAAACTATCGCGTTACATCCGATCGATCACAATTATTGACGATCAATCGTTTTCTCCGAAACCAAACAATCAATAATCACAGTAACTACAATCGATCGTTTTGAAAGGCGGTCGATCGGTTCAATATGCCGATCGATCGTTTGTTCTGGCGATCGATCGCATCCACGCTTAACAAAATTCAATTTCTCATATCTTTTCACTCCAAACTCCAAATCGTGCATAGTTGGTGGCGTTGGAAAGCTCTTCTCACCAACTTTAATTTCCATAAGGCAAAACATAATCAAATCAAACATTAAGAGGGTCAAATTTCGGTTTTAATATACGTACTAATTTTTTGGGTGTTACACACTCTCTCTCTACGTGTGTGGAATAGATCTAGGATTAAAACACGTGAGAGAGATGGGTCATTGTGACTCATGTGAGTGTTGATACACTCACAAGGTCGCCAGTTAGGCTAAGTCGAAAATCGTAGGTGAGAAAATGGTCTGATAGTGAGTGTGGATTCATTCACATGGTTTGGGGTTAGCCTTGGGAAAACACTTGGTTAGGGGTTAGCCAGTAAAAACTATGGTTAGAAGTTAGCCTTGAAAACCTTAGTTTGAGATGAGCCATGAATATCTGTGGTTCGAGGTTAGCTAAGAAAACTTTGTATGATGTTCTGGGTCAATTAAAAACACACACTTAGTGGAAAGTCGGTGGTCCTTAAATTAGGTGCTCCTAGAGTAGACGTACCCATTGTAGAATATAAATATTTTCAAGCTGAGCCCCGGCCTACCCAATTTCTATATATGATGTGATTGTCATTGCAATTTGGATCTTACAAGGTGAATGCCTGGAAAATGGACCAATATTACAACATCGCACAAAATTTTTGCACACTAGGATGAGACACATCATTGTACTCCCAAATTTCCTTACCAATTAGCTCTCAACTTCCAAGCCAAACTCGTTATTAATCTCAAGTGTGAAAGAATCATCTTTCAAATTTCATTTGATCTTGCATATCGAAAATTGTGGGAGTTGAAAAGAGTAATTACCAAAATTGTTTTGTTTTCACACTAAGTAAAACACCGACAAATTACAACTTTTGGTTAAATATTTCTTGTTATAAAAAACATGATCTTTTTATTATATATTTGTCATTTCAACTGTTGGGAATTGACCCAACTGGTCCGGTGCGCAGCGACGAGACCGATTCCCCTCAAGACGAGGAGAGGCGAAGGACGAAAAATTCGTAACAAGTAACAATAATACCTATAATTTGATCATAGACACACAACGGAAGCACAAGCAATATACATTGGTTCGGCCAATTGCTTATTCTACCAAATAAGGATTCCAATATATATATATATATATATATATATATATATATACACACACACACACACGTTTACATGATACTCACTAAAACAAAGCCCCACAAAGCCACTTGTCCAATTCCTCTTCCAACATATAAGAGAATCTCTCAAGCTCTCCCCATTGCCACAAAGCCAAACCCAACCCTAGAGTTGTCTAGGACAAGTGGTGAACACCACACATGAGACCAACGTCTTACAAGCAAGACAGGGGCAACAACACATAAGAGCGAGTGGTCATAACTACAAAAGAGTCCTCTCTCTAGGACCCACAAGCCAAACATCCCAAATCATTCTAACAACCCTAATGGCATACAAGTAAACAAGACCTTAACTAGACTAAACATACAAGGTCTTTTATAAGCGTCCCAACCCTAGAAAAGAGGATGTGCACAAGACCCCTAGCCTATTAGGAAAAAATTACCCAAGAAGATATATCTCAATTTGGAAGATCTCATATGCATCCGCAAGGGGCCGATCAATCACCTTGATGGGTTGATCGATCTCCCTACACTAATTGCAACTACAACAGAAAATTTAGATCTATTACCCTGCTAGGGCGATTTATCACCTTCTTGGTAACACTACGGGTGCGTTTGTTTACTGATTCTCTGAAAAAAATCAGGCTGATTCTTCTGATTCGTGTTTGTTTACTGATTTTATTGATAGGAGCTGCTGATGGTGATAGGTAAAAAAAATCACCTATTTTCACCTATCACCTGTTTGGTTACTGATTTGCTCAATTTTCACTCCTGACGGTGAAAACTGAAAAAAATCAGCAAATCACCCCTGAAAGAGGTGATTTTGCTGATTCTCATTCGAATGAGCATTAGCCTAAATTTTTTTTTTCGTCACCTCCACCATCGCCACCGCCCACGGCCGGTACCACCCATCACCACTGCCACCGCCCACCATGGTTGCCACCCACCGCCTACCACAATCATCGGCCACCGCCTGTCACCGGCCACCACCCACCACCACCATCGCCACCGACCACCACCGCTGTCGTCGTTGGCCACCACCCACCATCGCCGCCGACCACCACCGCCCACGGCCGGTACCACCTACCACTACCACCACCAACGTCAGCCACCGCCCGTTGCTGGCCACCACCATCGCCGTCGACCACGACCATCGCCGTTGACCACCACCACTGTCGTCGCCAGCCACCCGCCGACGGCCACCACCCATCATCGCCGCTGACCACCACCACTACTGACCACCACCCACCACTGCCGACCATCGACCACGGCCACCGCCAAAGCCCAACCGCCGCCGCCACCACTGCCTTCGTCGCTGGCCACCGACCACCTGCCGTTGGCCACCATCGCCGCTGACCACCACCGCCAACGTCGCCGGCCACCCACCGCCGACCGCCGACCACCATCGCTGCCGTCGCCAGCCACCGGCCACCCGCCGCCACACACCACCACCATCGCCGCCGTCGCCGGCCACTGTTCACTTGCCGCCGGCACCACCCACCACCAACGCCGCCATCCGCCGTCCAAAAAAGAAATTTTTTACCGGCTTTGCCAAACACAAATTAAGCCTGATTTTTTTTTTAGGTTCTCAAATGCAAGTCACCAATCAAGAGTTAGGCTGATGGTGAAAGACTGAAAATATGATTAATTTCATGTTCCCAAACGGATTTTCCACAATCAGAAAAATCACCTACAAATCACTTTGATTATTTTCAGCCTGATTTTTTTTTTTTACCAATCACTATCAATTTCCAAACGCACCCTACATATGGGCCTTGAACAACAACCTAATTTATCACCCTGATACCCCAATCTATCGACCTGTGACTAGTGCTGGATTGTTCCCCTCTTTCCTATGTTCTCTTCCACCTTGCCTCCTCCCCTCCATGGGAGTTCAAGGCACACCAAAATCCCAACATCAACTCCATTAGAGGGTTCTAGAACTAACATATATTCATATTAAAATATATATAATATATATTTCTATAATGGCATAGATAAGATATGCAACGTCTCCAATCCCATATCTTCAAAATGAGAGATATAGAGTAATGTATTTACATGAACACTCTGACAAAGCCATACTATATGGCCTTTAATTATTTGACATTCTACATACTATCCAGTGTGGCATGCCTTTGAATTTCCAGGAGAACTCTACAGTTATTGGCACCAGTGACTTTAAACTTAGCAGTAATGTCCAAATTCAAAGTTTTCTTGGCCTTTGCAATTGCATGTGTACTTACGGCTTAGTTACCTATCTCTTCCATCAAATTTTGCCTTTTGGTGTCATGTGTGTATCAACTATCATGTAGGAATGAGTTACTTCAGACTTCACTCACACACACACCCACAGAGATTTAGAGAGAGAGAAAGAGAGGTTAATAGACCAAAAGGCTACATTTTTATCAAACTATTACAGGCAGTTCTAGTACATCATAAGGATGTAACAGCCTAGAGAAGACACACGTAGGAAGCACACAATGCTCATACAACAACTAAAGTGATGGCCACACTTTATTCTCTCGTCTCCATAAGCTCTCTAAACCTACTAGTACTCCATCGCCTTATCATCCGATCACTTCACCCTGCCGATCAAATACATCAAAGCATAAAAACCTCGTTAGTATGTTACAAATATTCATAAATCGAAGTTAAAGGCTTTCAAGGACATTATAGAAAAAAAGTAAAGCCCAAATCTCTAATTATAACGTAGATTTTACTTATTTATTAGGCTTTTTTTAGCGCCATGCAACTTTTTTGATAAAAAAAAGTTAACCGAAAGTAGAAATGCAGTTCAAATTTGAGGATTGCAATTACTTCAATTATGCAAAAAATGCAAATATTTCTGCCTTTCAGTGACTTCTAAATCAACCCAATTAATATTTGTGAAAGTTATTAAAAGTTAAAACCTATAGTTATTGTCAAAAAGGGGGAGAAAATGGTTATAGTACTTGGAGCAGTCGGTGGCGGGGCTGATCTTGTAGGGGATCTTGACTCCACACTTTCCGGGAAGCGATGCAGCCAGGTCAGCCCTGATGCCGGTGATGCTCGCAGAGGCAGTCTTCAGGCAGCTGCAGGCGGTCTGGCGGTCCGGTGTCGTCTGTGCGGCCGAGTTGAGGCCCTTGACGCCGCTGCAGCACCCGGGAGGGAGCTGCCCCCCGCTGCGGAGGTAGGTAAGGCAGGGGGTCATGGCACTTACAACTTGGCCGCAAGTGAGCCCCTCGGCGGAGGGCGCCAGCACCATGCATGCAAGAAACATACAGGCAGCAAGGGCAGTAACAATGTGGAAACGAGCCATGCTGAGCTAATTAGGCCTCACCAGGACTTTTAGACTCACAAAGTGCTTATGGGATGCTGCTAAGGTACTGCTGTGGAATGACTTGAAGTGGTGGGCACAAGGGGGTATATATAGGGGATTGGTGAGGTCGGAAGATGGTAGTTGGTCTTTAATGGTTGCTCAGGTGATTTATTAGCTAGGCTGCTTAAAGAGACCTATAATTAAAGCATGTTCATTCAAATAATAAGTGTGAAAATGAGAATATATTGCCAGTAATAGTAACTGTGATTGGACGAGGCCCTTATGATAATGTATTGGCCTATTATGTAATAGTAGATAATAATAACTACAGGCCAATAAGACGAACAACGAAAAGAAAAAAATATTAGTTAGGAAGACTCTATACTAGCCCAGGTTCACACGCGTCTGCATGAGCTGAGACGAGCTGGGAAGTCGGATTTAGATCTTGTGGCTGCCAGGACGGCCAATGATTCAAACCTGCCTGCCCCCTATATTAACACCTGCTGGTGGATTGAAATGCGATGGCCCAGATTGTCTCAGCTCACATTGATGGGCGTGAGCCGAGACTCAAATAGTTGATGGTAGGAGAACAAGCGAGTGAGCCATAATATTTGCGTTGGGAACCTTGTCAGATAAGGTGAGTTTTGTTGGCCTCTTGTGGAATGGTGGAAAATAGGTCTGTGAGAAGGAAAGGGAAGAAGTGTCCTTAGCCTAAAAATTGGAAAGTAGAACTAGGCTTTTTGTTTGGCAGTATAATCTAGGTGTTCCAAATTTGTTGGCTTTGAAGCTTATAAAATCCACCGAAAGCAAACTGAAGGACCAACCATCAATGGCCATACTCGCCCCATACTTTCCTATGTATGGAAAGCCATCTGGCCAATGGAAATATTATAGTACAAATAAAAGAAACTAGCTTTAAAGGATGATCAAAGATAATATGTATCTTGGATTAAGTGTTGAGTTAAAGGTAGTAAGTCAAGAAGCCTTCTATTGCTGATTAATTGTACATCTCACTTACACGAGATGGGAGATGGTCCACTAGGAGTGATGGAAGAGGTGTGGCAGTTTTAGAGACCGGTATGGGTAGGGAGAGATGGATGCTCATTGAAAAATGCACATTATACATAAGATGATAACTTCAGTATAACCCAAAACCTGATACATCAAGAGCCCATAAGTATGTATATTGCCCTATGTGCATTGGGTTATCCCTGTGTGCATTGGGCTATTGCACACCGTCAGATTTTGATCCAGCATGAGGCATGCAGTTGGATATACTGAAATATAAAATATATACATAAAGATTCTGTCATGAGTTCTAGTATTATTGGAGCCATTCATACCGAAAACTGTTATGCTTGATGGACCCTTGCAGGCAAGGGTATAAACGGGTTGAGCCGGCTAGCGAGCTGATCCGGCTCGGCCTAATTTTGGGCTCAGTTCAGCTCGTTCCACTACGAGCCTAGCTCGAGCTCAATGATATTCAGCTCGAACAAGCTCGCGAGCCTGCTCAAGCTCAGTTCGTTTATATATATATATTAGTTTGTATTTTAATTTTATTATATAAGAAGTTTTGACGAGCTGAGCTCGAGCCTAAGCCAATCTATCATTCTAGCTCGAGCTCGAAACGAGGTCCAGAATTCTTAACGAGCCGAGCTCGAGCTAGGAGGCTACGAGCCGTAAACGAGCCGAGCTGAGCTTAAGCTAGAATTTAAAATTTCAAGCTCGAGTCGAGCCATGCCTCAGCTCGGCTCGTTTACACCCCTACTTGCACGTATGATGGGGTGTTGGTATATAAAATATATTATCATTGTATTAAGTATTGGATTAGATTCCCGGCTCATATTTTAGAATCTCCATCTGAAAAAAATGTTGATTTTTATTGGATGTTGAAAACCCTAACTGACGGGGAAAGAATAGATTCAAAATCTACTTAAATCTACCCATCTAAAACAGGGACTGTCCTCTCCTGCAGATGGAGCATCTAAAGCATGATGGAGGGATTATGTGATTTATTGAGGTTGCTGAGCATTTTGGCTCCAACTATGTATGTGTCAACTTTGAAGAAGAGCAAATTGTTGTCAAGCTAAAGGTTAATATTCGTTCTCCTACAACTCCAATTATCAAGGCTCGGTGGTACTGACCTCCCTCAGGTTGTTGGAATTTAAATGTTCATGGAGCTTCAATTGGTAATCCGGGTCATTATGGTGGAAGCAGTGTCATTAGAAATCATTCAGGGGAGGTTTTTCTCTATTTCCCTCAATGGTATTTAATAGGTTTATTGAAGCAACGACTATGGAAGATATTAGACATGTCCTTGCTTTTAATTGTTTGCCTTTGATAGTTGAATTAGATCCCAATAGTTTAGTGTCAATGATTATTTCAGCTCATTAAGCTTTATCTTCCATTGTTCAAGATATCATGAGAATGCTTTTTTAAGAATTAAAAAGTCTTTTTGAGATCTTTTAGTCTATCTTCATTCGTTTTTGCAGTCCAGTTGCTTTTGGCTTCTTATGTTCCTGGGGTTAGGCCTGATGTCCAACACTTGTATTCCATGTTTTAGTTAATACACAGGTAGGGGTCTGTCTAATCCCTATCCGTTCACCTTTGTATTTAGTGTTTTAGTTAATACGTAGGGATCTGTCTAATCCTTATCCGGCGCCACTAAGGTGGTTATCAAAGAAAAAATTAGTGCATTATCAAATCCCTATCAGATGGCTGACGGTCGGCGAACCGATGCCCATGAGGTGAACTGCATATTAACATTTTTCATAAATCAATGTATCAAACAACCATTGCACAGAGTTACCATGCTCCTATAATCTAATAAAATTTATTACCAAGATCCAACTGTGATTCCGGTGATAATCCTGAATGGCGTTGATTGATAATTGTCTCTTTTTTTTTCCGCGGGTTCGAACGGTGCCTAACTTTGACATTTTTAAGTTGTGTTTATTCATACGCTTTTCAGCATCCATTCCTTGTAAATTCTTCAACGGATGAGTAGTTTGCCACCCCATAGTTTAGCCAGCCTACAGCAATACACGGTCGGCTAATGTCCACCATCCATGTATTTTCAGACGGGGATATCCAGCATCTGCGTATAGGTGGTGCGGGATGGCTAAACTGTGGGATGGTGAACTCCTAATCCATTCTTCAACTCCTGATTTTTCCTAGTTCCCAAATAAAAAAATCCTTCTGATTTCGAACAATTGTGCTTATCAAGGAACATAAAAAGATCAGTCGCCGTATTAACCATTATCCCAACTGTCTTTGTAGACATTTGATGCACAACTCTACCAATGCCTTCCTCCATGAATGATTTATCACTTGGTTCAATATATTAATGAGGCAATGGGCCAATGGCAGTTACATTGGATCACTTTCCGTGTTGAACTGTCATTTCCATGTCCATTCACATTGAATAAGTAACCCAAAAAGTCTTCATTTATTACTTCACATTGCTTCTCCAACAATCTACCAATAATGTGTATATGATAAAGGTGGTGACTGCTATTCTCTTTTTCTGTGTGAATCTTACCCTTCTCTTGTATCGTTGTCTTGCTTGTCTTTATATCCATTGTAGAAGTAAGAAACAAATTCAAAAAAGAAATGAAATGTGAAATATGGATTAATGTCCTAATTTTCCAAACACAGCCATCTCCCAATAGGGTCTGGTGGTTGGACCTCTCCAGGTTTTGGGATGTGGTCCAGGTTTGAATCGGGCTTGTGGCACTTTAAGGGGGTTGGGGTCCTGTAGAGGTTATTCCAATCAAAACACAGGACCTTGCCCAAATATGCAATTTTGTAGCTAAGCTGTATTTGAATCTAAATTGATCGCATTGGATCAAGTTAGTGAAGAAACTTGGTTGACACATTTGATAACTCTCCTTGCAAACGAAAGTTCCTGGTGAGATGAAGAGCTTTTCATTAATTGGATTAGATGATCAGGTCTGGCAAGATACCTACTTCCTTAATTGGCTAAGAAGATCACTTCTGGCCAGATATCTACTACCATGTAAAAAGGTGAATTGAATTTTTACAGTTGGGGTATTGACCGGATAGGTGCAGGTGAGAACTTTGAAAGCACGTCTTTAATTCCTCTGCGCTGAGAAAATACACCTGAAAGCTGTGTCAGAATAGGCAGTCGGTGAAAAAAACAGTAGTTCCAGAATAGGTAGGATGAGCACACGCAAAGTGGTCAGAAAGAAACAGTAGCTTTTGAAGGGCCCTAGAGGAACCTTTTCTTCAATGAGAATTTCTCAATTTCAGCTACCCTGCATTGAAAACTCTTACCCAACCCAAAGTGGATGGAACCCTTTTTCGTTTAATAGCAAACTGGAGTATCATCCGCAGCTTACTTCATTCATTGCTAGTCGTCCTAACCCATCCTTCAGTATGAGAGCTTGTGCTTGATACTAGACAAATCCTTAAGAATCCATATGTGACTGCAGTCTTTATGATCATCATGCACATTGCAAGCACTTCTACTTCGACCCCGGGTATCCATATGACACTTACATCTTGCTAGTTGGACATACTGATGCTAACTGGGCTAGGGAGGATAGAAAATCCACTAGTGGTGGTAGCCTTTATCTTCGAAGTTGCTTAGTTGTTTGGCATAGAAAAAACACATACTTCCATACCATTGTCCATGCCCAAAGCTGTATACATTGATGCATCGAGGTGTTATGAACAGTTTTGTGGAGGAATCAAATGCATTTTATGCAATTATTAAAGCAACTGTTAATGTGTATTATGACACAAGTGCAAATAACATCTCCAACAATCATGTCCAACACTCTTGTTGAACAAAGCATGATGGCATTCGCAATCATTTTATTTGAGAAGTGGTTAACAAATTATTCATATGGAACATGTCTCAACTGAGAATCGACTCATTGGACTGTATTTGATGAAAAATGGGTCTCGTATGTGTTCTACATGTGCTCTCTTTTTTTTTTTCCTTTTTGTCATGTCTATATTATGACCAACTCACTGATATTTCATTGTAACTTATTCAATTATTTAGGTATTAAATTTTTAGTTATTTAGTGAATCTCAGCTCAATCTCTAGTTACATTTCGGTTCGGTGGTCTAGTTCCGGCTCAATTTTTTTTGCTGAAACCACTCAACTGAGATTTATTCGCTCTTATTAGATTTAGAAACTATATACCGAACTGAAATAAGAATCAAACCGAACTGAACCATATCAATCTTGGTTCATTCCTAGCTACCAATATAGTTTGGTTCCAATTTTTTAGTGCTACCATAATTCCTCCCACACATTATTTCAATCAAGTTTCAGTTAGGTTCCAATTTTTTTGCTTGGTTTCCAGTTAGGGTGAAACTTTCATGAGCCAGCCCTACCCACCCCGTAATAATGCGTGAAGTTCTGAAAATTTTCAGACCTGCTTGAGGCTCGGGCCTGAAAGTTTCAGGGCGTGCCCTAATAGGCCGACTAGGGCAGGGGGACAAAAGCCTACAGGCCCAGCGCATATATATTGAAAAAAGTTGTTTTCACCAATTTGGATAGTCCCAAATGAAGGATGAATGGAGGATCTTAGGAACTTGAAAGTCATGAACATGGTTTATTATAAGGACCTCAACTAGTGCGGTTCCAGAAAAAGACCATAGGGTTTTTTAATATCAATATATAAATAAATTTACCAAATAATACATAATAAAATAAAAAATTACGGATCGATGAAGAGGGAAACTTATTTCCTTATCCGATTATCTGACATTCCATGCTAGCGATATATGTGCCATAGAATGCTATATCGGAGATATCTACATCGCCGGGTTACTAAGAAAACGATACCAAGCAAAATTGGATTCCTATGTTTTCCATGATATCGCCAATATACCTTACTTATCGCCAATATATCGTATTTCTAAATAATAATAAAATGGAAGTTGTCACGTGACTTTGATTTTTAGGTATATAACAATATAAGGACACATAAAAAGAGTACCTACCATGCACTTTTTTTGGGGATCAAGTACCTGCCATGCATGGTCCAGGGTTCATACTTCAAACCTTCGTACACCTCTTTTTCCTTTCTTTTATGCGTTCAAGCACCTTTTTTTTTGGTTTTTTTATCATATTAATCAGCACCTGTTTCTCTTTTTTTTTCATTGCAAGAAAAGCTTTTAAAAAATTTCTCTTTATCTTTTCACTAGGAGGCTGTCATACTTATTTAAATTAACTTAAGAAACTTATTTATAAGGGAGGTAAGGAAAAATATCCATAAGAATTTCTATGAGAATTGATAAATATCCTAGATGCAAAAAAAAAATGAAAAGTAGCACATATACTCTTTTTTACTTAAGAAATAACCAAAAAAATATCTTCTTTTTTTTTTTTAGATTTGTCTTCTTACTTGAGCCATTGTCTTGTAATATTCATTATAAAAATTAAGAAAGAATGTACTACCTTTGATTCACAAGTCTTGAGTACATTATAATTAACTTTTATCATCATTTCTACAAGTATTTATATACAAGCATAGCAGTGTTACGTATTAAATAAAGGATTGCAATGCACAAAGACGGTATATGAAGTTTGGGCACTCCTTTTTAGCATGATCTTATAGTTGTTTGACATTGTTTTTCTTGCATAGATATTACATTAAAAAATATATATGGAAAAATTATTTTACGCTATTGATATTATTTTACACGATATTTCCAATATATCTTCAATATTTTCATCCCCTCTTTAGAGGGTTGCGTCGGGAAGGGCATCTGGCGTAAAAACTTATCACTTTGTTTCTTTGTATGGATTTTGTACCATTTTTATTCCGATAAAAGTCAAACGAGGTATAAAATCCATGCCGCAATACCGGGGATAAGGCTATGATGATGGTGATGATGATTTTGTATCTCGGGCTGACCAATATTTTTTCGATATCCAATACGGCATTCCTTAGTCTTTGCTATATCGGCCACTTTTTAAAAATATAAAATGTTGAGACTTAATCAATCCTGATAATGCATTAGCAAAGATTAGGTAGCATATGCTATCCAATATTGTGAATCTTCTTTATATGAGGCCGTTGGTTTACGATCTGTTGGCGGGCGTTAATATAGGCAGGTTTCAATCACTGTCTGATGTAGGCGATGGGCCATCTTGCAAGAGGCGGAGGTCTTGGAGTCGCAGAAGGTGGCAGATCAGGTGGTTGTCGTGGCTCGAGGGAAGGTGGCAACGCGATCGAAAGAAGAAAGCACCCTACTTGCGGCAGTTCCGGCGAAGCAGCACCAAGTGGAGATGGTGCAGGCGGTAGCGGCTGGTTCAACGGCAAAGCCCGTGGTTTTGGGAGAGGCAGTGGCGGTGGCGGGGCCAAGAAAGGACTGGATGAAAAGGCTGCAAAGGTGCCGTCTTTTTTGTGTGGGTGGATCTGAAGGGGGCGATTTGGGTGTCAGTGGCTGCGTAGAGTGGAGAAGAAAGCTCTTGTCGGCGGTGGGCATGGTCATGGGGCCGATGTGCAGAGGATCCAGGTTGTGGTGCTGGTGGGTATGGCGCTGGCGGCAGGGGCTGCGGGGGCAACGGAAGGTCCACCGAAGCTCCGACAGTAGCAAGGGAAGCGGCTTGAGGCGTGGGTGGTGGTTCAGCAAAAAACTGAGAAGTGTTTGGGCCCGAAAAGCCACTACTTTGGGTGGATTGGAGAACAGTCAACGGACCCGGCAGAATCATAGCCGAAAAGATGAAGCTGCCACGACGCTGGCGTACTGTGGAAGTGGCATGACATGAATTGGCCGCGCCAGCGAGCCGAAGGCGGGCGACTAGGCGAACCCTGATGGTGCCCGACCTTGCTATGCCCAGCCAAGGCGTCCCGCGATGCAAGGACAGACGATGCAAGTGCATTTGGATCTGCTCAAAGTGATGATCATTCACCTGTTGGATCGCGTGCTTCAAATCAGTAAGTTTTCTCTCGAATGTCGCTTCTAATTTCGCTTCCAATTTTTGTGTGATGGTGGCAGCAAGGGTGGGTTGGGTGAGAGCCGAAAATCGACTGCTCCGATACCAGTGATGTAGACATGGTGTCTACAAAGGAGAAGAAGAAGGGAAATAGAAAAAGCTAAGCTAGAGCAAATAAACTAATCTGTATTTGTCATCTGATAATCCCGTTTTGGCCATAGGCTTTACATATATAAAGAGTAAAAATATCCTAATACTAATAGAAGTAGTAAATCATAACTAGAAAATTATATTAAAGAAGGAATCATATTCCTAATAGAAGTAAGAAAGGCTAATTGAGTTCATAACACTATCTGCCCAATGCTCCTTCAGACCTCAATTTGATGGCAGATCGTATTGGCTTACACCAACACATGGGAGCCTTGGCTTATATACTTTTCCATATATGATAGTATGTTTGATTGTACTAACTTCAAACCCATGTTAATTGTGACACATCATGACCTGTATGTATCTTTAGATGCTATTATACATTTCTACATGTTAAAAACTTTATTAGGTTATAGATATATAGCTCAAATTATATTAATACAAGTGTATTCTATTGATCAATGTTTGTTTAAGATAAGTGTAAATATGTTTGTTTAAGATTACTGTAAATTGTATGGATTTTAAACTATGATATCTATGATATTCAGTAACTATGGTATTTATGATGTACCCCATTTAAAATGGGAAAAGGTTTTTGGTTGGATTCATTTTATTTGGTTAGATTCCAACTCATTCTAATCTGGATATTTAATTAAAAAAATGAACTCTTTAAGCGTTCCTTTGGGCAGAAAAGACCGAATGTTGAAGCCCACATAGAAAGCATTTTGAAAAGGAAAATGATATTTGTAGTTTTGTACATCAGATTTTCTCCACATTTCCATACACAGCTGATGTGTATGGAAATGTGTAGGAAATCTGATGTAGGGCTATCACTGTCCTTTTGAAAATACGATCAAATTGTTTTTTATTTTATGGAAGCGAACAAATTGCTTGATATGGTTTGCTATGGGTATTTGGTATAGTTTGCCGTAGGTCTGAGACTATCGGTTGGAGCCTGGAGGTCTTGCTGCGTAAGGTAAGAATTTATGCATGCCTAACAATTGTTGTCTAAAGTCTTTTAATTGTATGAGGAAAAAAAAAAGTCTCAAGTCTTTTAGAAAGGTTAATCTGTGAGTCTCATTTATATGCGGCTCACTTCACACGTTGTTGTGCACCACATTACTATATGGGCCATTGGATTTCTGTTCGGCGGCACATGTTCATACAATTATTGGGTTAGAATCACCTGCCCACACCTTCTTTGATGCACGCTTTCGAAGCGACTAATATATTTAAGTCTCGTTCATAAGCACCAAAACGTTGTGGGCTGTTAAATTCTGATCGTTTAACCTTCACACATACATATATTGGGTGTAGGCGGGTTCGTATCACCTTCCCAGAATTCCAGGACCCTTAACTTCAAGAGATCATTGGGTGCCCTTGATGTAACACACAATAAATTTAACTAAGGATTCAGTGATTTGTAAGCTTGTGCCTCTCTTAATGGATATTTAGAAAGGGGTATCGAGATAATATTGGGTTTCATGGAAGAGGTTATAGCATGGCCCCAGAATGGGATAAAGTGACCCCATGCACTCTTTAGAATATCTCCCAAGATACTTATTCTATATCAAATAATATACCATTGGAAAGCTCTTAGAAAGACAATCGCTATGGTGCCAAGTTTGCATAATTCTGGATTTCAAGTCAAAACTAATGCCTCTCACAAGTTTCTATCATTTTGCATTTTCGCCAACAAGCACCGGCTGACAACGTTATATTGTCGGGCAGATGGTTGTAAGGGGCTCAGGCAGTAATGGCCCAAAATTCCCCAATTATAGCATGTGTTATTTTGAGTTATGAGGATTATTGAAAAACTAGAAAAACAAAAAAAAAAGAAATAAGCAAATGTAGTCTTCTACCGGTTAGCCGACAGGTCACAGACAGAGTCTGTGGATTTGAAATAAGATTCAATTCGGTTTAATTCTAATCCTTTCTTATAAAAGGGTTTTCTTTGTGTAAATGGAGTCAATGAGGGTTAGAGGGGGCAGAAGCTCTATTGAAAATTTGAGTAAAGGCTTACTAAAATAAAAATCAAAGAGATAGTCAAATTAATCAAGGGGTAAAGTTGTAAACTAGTCTAAGGCAGAAGATTTGTCCGAGGTAAGAATTAATACAAAATGTGAATATGTGGTTTTTAGCTAAGTAGTGGCTACGGTTAGCTCGGTGCGATGATAATTTATAATTGGTGAAGGGAAGGTAAGATGAGCTGTTTTATAGGATATAGTAGTTATTGGTAATGTGTTAGTATGAAAAGAATGGGTGTTGGATTAATTGGTAACAAATATAGGAGTATGGTAGTTTTGGGGGGAAAACTGTTGATGTACCCTTCAGCAAGCGTATGGGCCTACTGACAGTGCAATTGTATTATTAGTTAACTAAGCCGTTTGGGTGATTAAGGGGCCGTTTGGGGCGTGATTAAAAGCAAAACATCCAGATGGGATGTTTTGCTACACTGTAGCAACTGGATATTTTATATATCCAGCTGAAACATCCGAGGAGGTGTTTCAGCTGGATGTAAAAATCCACATGGATGCTACATTATATATCCAATATCCAGTCTGGATGTAAAAATCCACATGGATGCTACATTATATATCCAATATCCAGTTTGGATATTTTGCAATAATCACGCCCCAAACGGCCCCTAAAAGTAAAATATCCATTGTAGATATTTTGTTATACTGTAGCATCCATATTTTTTTTAGTTGGATAAGAAAAAACCATGGATGCTAGAAAATCCACTGTAGATATATGCTTATAATCACGCTCCAAACGGCCCTTTAATCATAATCCATGATTGATTGTGAGGAATGAATGGACTGATTATGACGAATCAATTATTCAGAGATGTTAACACTGAATGATTCATACAATAAATAACGTATTAAAACAACCATTGCACCAAGGGAGGACCTTATAGGTTCATCATGACCTTTCTTGAGCATCCATCAACTTCACCAGTCTGACCTTTTTGGTTGTTTATGAGAAAATCTCCTTATGGGCTATCCTCTTGCTCGGTGTCTACAGTCTCCATGGGCTGACCTCCCATCATCCACTGGTTAAACTCTATCAACACATGCCATAGCTTACTAGCTCGTCCTTATAACACAGTATCTTACACATAATTAAATATACATTAATACTTAAGTTAATATAATTTGAATTATTTCACCTTCAACACTCGCTTAGGATCATAAGATCATGCTTAACCTCCCATAGAGATTATTCAGTATACATAGTACTCTTTTACATAGGATACTCATTCTACTCCTCAAGTCTTAGCTGTTTTTTAAGCTATGCATAATCTAACTTAACTTCTTACATCCTTGACATGCAAGGATTAATACATCCTTTCCAGGTTCTCTAAATCATATAGCTTCTCTATGCATACCCTTACCCATTCGGAGCCTCCTCAAAAGAGGAACACTAGTCCTTTACTAATACATTTGTGTGTTGTAATTAACATACATAATACAAACCTCTCAACCCATCCAATAATAATAAAGAACTAACATCTTGATGGATTATTAGTCACCATTAGGTAAACTCTCTCCTCTCACCTACGGGTTCATATTGCCCTTATATAGGAAGCTCATCTCGAGCATTCCAGCCCCTATTTAAAGTCTTCATCAAGATCTTGCTCATTAATCACTTTCATCTCCTTCACTTAGTCTCTTTAACCCGTATTAATGATTCTCTTTGCTATGTAATTAAGTTGTTTTAAAATATAGGGTATCAAATTAGTGACTTCCGTGGAGATCAGGTTAAGGGTTCTCGGCCGCTCGGTTGGAGAAAGAGTCTCTCTGAAATCCAAACGTGAAACGGCGGTTCCAATGTCCAAAGGCCACTGTGACTTGAAGATAGCGGACCACTAAGTCTCACAGGAGAATTCTCACGCAATTTCTCCCACTTGACATGGCACTGACACAGAAAGGCCAGCTCACCATCGTTCGCTTCGCCCGTCACCGTCCTGCTCGACCCACCTGTGCCCACCTCCGTTCGGATCAGTGTTGCTTCAGCCACCTCCGCCCAACTCCACCCCTTCTTGGGCAGAAGGGCTCCTGCTTTGCAGGGCGAGGGCGTGAAGCAGCTTCCTTCCCGCCCAGATCCACCCGGCTCTTCCTTGCTCTGCCCTCAGGTTGCCGGGCCGGGGGTTAGTGGAGGCAGTGGCGAGATTTGGGGACGCCGGAGGCGGAAGGACTGACCGAGGAGTGGAACCCGGAGGTAGGCGACAAGTCCAGACGTGGTGATGGGGATAGGGTGACGTGATCTTCCACGTCAAAATCCAACAAGTCTGCACGTGAGTTTTGACGTGAGAATGTTGTCTGCCATATGGCAGTGCATGGAAAAAAGCTCAGAAAAACCCGACAAAAACCGGAGTCGGAGCCATCAGCCATCTGTAAAGACTAGGCAGTTCTCCTCTGGTTTCTCCTGTTTCACTTCTGCTTTCCAATCAGCGTGGTGGTGGAGAACTGCTTATCATTCTCACTGAGGTGAGTTCCTGTACTTCTTTCTTCGCCTACCTTCTCTGTATTTCTTTTGTTTTTTGATTAATCTCTTCTGTTCTATTGTAGTATAATATAGCAATTAAATTCATAATCTCTGGACCATCTTTAGTTAGGAAGAAGATTTGGTTTTTTTGTTTTTTCATATGTTATGGTATAACATATTTTACGGCCTTTGCAATGGGGAACAATAGTACATGTTGTGAATGAGAAGTTCTTTGTTCCTGACAGTTATGAATCATTTTTCCAATTGACCTTTGTAGTTAAGCCCTTTTCTTGATTAATCTACTTGTTTTTTGTTAGTTTTATGTTTTGCTCACTTGAATTGTAGTTTGCATAAGTACCATTAAATAGAAGTATCTGCAATTGGCTAGTATGCCTAATTCATTGAGCTCTTTTCTTTATGAAATATTAATTTTGTTTCAGAGTATTTTCCTATCTTTTTTTTTGTTTCGCGAAGTCAGTCTTAATTTGCATACTAATTATAAAGTTTCCTGTGATATCTGTAATTTAGCCTAAGATGCTTCATTGCGTTACTAATTGTGCCTAAGGCTTAATTTTGTGGCTATATTACAAAGTGTGAGCCCTCTCAATGTAAAACAAGAATGTGCAAGAATTTTGACTATATAACTTTGATACATAATGTAACCACCTAACATACCAACTTTACAAACTAATGAATGTAAAAAAGTTCTAGATGCTATCTTTTTAATGAAATCTCTTTCCCTGACTTCACAGCGAAGGAGGTTGTTTGCCTAATCAGGATTGGAAATTAATTGATTTATGTTATAGACATAAGATGTGATGCAAAAAAAAAGTTGTTTTGGTATTCCCTTATACAATATATAAAAGTAATGAAAGTTTAATTTATGTTTAGTTATTTTTATTGTCTTATTATTTGAAAACTTTGAATTTTCTTAGAGTAATATCATTTGTAAGTTGTAGTTGATGTCAGCACAACGGTGATTTCTAGGTGGTATATTTTTTATATGAAATGATTTAAAATTATCTGCTTCTTGTTGATAGTCCGAAGAAGTATGTGGAATACCTCGAGAATACGCAGAAACTGTATAGCTGTTTGGAGATGTAGGGTTTTCGCAACGTCTTACCTTGTCTACAAGGTCGAAAATGTGGTACCTTCTTTTATCCCTCCACAGAATGCTTGCACTAATATTTTTCTTATTAGGGTGGTTTTATTTTGTCATGCTATCATACCATCTTTTACTGCAATGTCTCCTGTTTAAATGTAAAGAATTATTCATTGTGTGTACATGTTAGTGTCCATTTTAACTATACGGCTTTGAACCTTAATGGGAAAACATTTGTTTTACTCTGGGTATATACATTTTGGATAGGAGTCGTGGGGGTTTATGCTATGCTTAACGGGAATTATTTGTTTATCAATGTTTCCTCCTGGTTTGCTGTTTACATGTTATTGTTTTGGGCCATATTCCTTGATTCTTGGTCTTGAAACTCCATTAATATTTCTCTTACTGGGATCCTTTATGACTTATCTTGTCATTTTATGTATCATGGAGCTTCATCCTGGATCTCAGTAGTCAAGGCATTGAGGACTACAGAACTGGATTAAAGTTAAGCATTAAAAGGAAACTGTGTATAATCAACAAAATCCATGTGGAGAACTTGTTGCCTTAGAAATAGTTTAAGTAGCTTAAATGTGTATAATCCCAGACCTGACTGCGACTTGTTTATAAAAATTTTTGAAACAATGCATTTAAATTCTATCTAATTCAAGTCCTCACAGATGATGGCAGAGTAACTTCTACGTGTATGTTATTAAAGTAGTAACAGGCCTATTTAATTGATATTGCGCATTAATAAGTTAAAGTCATGTAAACTCCTATGGAATTCATTTAATGCATGTTGTCATGATGGCTTTTGGAAGTAATTAATTAACTTCTTTTTTATAACTGTTGAAATTCTAAATGAATATTCTTGCAAATGCAGGTTGGCTCATCTAGCTTGAATATTCTTGCAAATAGCATTAGAACATCTTCTTTTTCTACCTTCAGTCATACTTTGACTAAGAAACTTCCAGGCGGATCACAATGTAAAGGATATGGATCGTGTGCAAAATTATCTGACGTTTCATTAAAGGATACATATGCTTCTGATATCTTAACTGATTCATTTGGGAGGACTCACACATACTTGAGGATCTCTTTAACTGAGCGCTGTAATCTTAGGTGTCAATATTGTATGCCAGCTGATGGCGTGGAGCTTACACCTAACTCAAAACTTCTTTCAAACGATGAAATTGTTCGACTGGCAAATCTTTTTGTGAGTTCAGGGGTAAATAAAATCCGATTGACTGGTGGGGAGCCCACCATTAGAAAAGATATCGAAGATATATGTTTGAAGTTGTCTAATTTGGAGGGGCTGAAGACATTAGCCATGACTACCAATGGAATCGTTCTTGCAAAGAAACTTCCGAAATTGAAAGAATGTGGACTTAATCAAGTGAATATTAGCTTAGACACATTGGTGCCAGCAAAGTTTGAATTCATGACTAGGCGAAAAGGGCATGAAAAAGTTCTGGAATCAATTAATGCTGCAATTGAGCTGGGGTATGATCCAGTAAAAGTATGCTTCTTATTCTTTTATTGGCGTTTTTGTAAGATTGAGGGTTTCTGGTTTTCTTTTGGTTTTAATTTATTAGTATATTCTTGTTTGTGGATTTGTAAATGTGGACTGCAGATTGTAGAATCTGAACATTCTGCCATCTATATATTGTTTTCTATTTGACGTCAGAAAACTGCCTATCTGGTCAAAGGATCACCTTCGCCAAAAAAAAGTAATTTTTTTTTGAAGATGCTACAGATCAAGATCAAGGATAGCCAGGTCAATGCGAAAAGTGACTAGCTGTAATTAGGTCAGGGGGTGGCTGAGTGGCAAAATGAATGACTGTCAGATGGAAATTCATTTTGAGACAATTTTTTGATGTTCTGATTACTTGGATGGAGTTATTAGGTCATATGGCTGAGTGGAATGATAAAAGATTTCCAGATGAGGTTCAGTTTGAAAGATTTGTTATGAAGTTCTGATAAGTTGGATAATGGGGTAGGTAATTCAGGCCCAGGGGTAGGTGAGTCGAGTGTCGAAGCTAGTATCTTTTATTACAGCAAGGAAAGAAAATTTCTTTGCCTTACTGAAACAGGAGAATTAGAATTTGAGGAATCAGTTTGAGATTGTACCAACCTGTTGATTGTTGATTATGTTCAGCGCACTAAGTGTAACCACCACTGATAATGTTGGCTTGCAAAGTTTTGATATAGGAAGAATGTGACCCTGCAGTTGCTAAATTGTTTATGATGCAGCTGCATAGTAGATAAAACCAATTTGCAATTTGTATGTTGAGGCTTTAACCTCTTTCTCAAAAATCTTCTTTGGAAGCAAGGAGTTTTTTTATGTGTGAGTTGGGCTTCTCAATATGTTGACAGTTAAACTTGTATTCATCTTTAAGCTTCTACTACAATTTTTTGCAAATGTTGCTTACAACTTCTTATGAACATATACATATCACTTCTTTTTTGACATATTATTGTCAACTTTTATGTTTTGTGATAGTTTGGGTTCTCATAACAGTTGGCTTTAAGCCACATCTCTGATTATTTTCAACTTTTTTCGCGTTTTCTGCTGGAATATGTGATAGAAACAGTTGCCATAATTAGAAAGAAACTTTCCTTTTACTCTCTAGTTAATTTTTCTATTTAACGGATTTCCTCAGTCTTCAATTTCTCACTTGCAGCAATTTTATTCCCTTTGATCTTTTGATTATCTCTTTGAACACCAGCATTGGTTGAAGAATCGTACTTCCTTAAATTTATTTATAGATTTCTGACGTGTTTTACTGCATTATTTTTCTTAAGTTTTTTTTTCTGCTTTTGGTTTATTCCGTACCTAAGCTAACTTCTTAGCGGCTTCACCAGAAATATGTTTTTTGTGCTAAATAATGTCCTAAGTGGGGTGAATTTGATAAGCTGAGGTATAGGTGGAGTTGGGGTAGTGTGTTAGCTTGGGTTTTGGATGAATAGCTATGGCTTAGACCTTTGACTATGAAGAAGATAGGGTTGTCTGGTGGTATTGAAAGTTGAAGGCTGTGTGAGGTACTGTAGTGTGTGTAGAGACACTAGTTTTGTTATTGTTTCTGTGGTGATTATCATGATGAATTTTGGGTGCCAATGGCAGGTGATACTCTGTTATGATTAAATGTAAGTCTGTTCTATCGACAGCGAACTCTGAGAGGCATATTATGGGTGTGACTGTATGGGGCAGATAGTGAGAAACAATCGAGTCATTTAGGTCATGTGGCCTATATAGAGTCAGAATAAAGTGGGAATGGGAAAGATTGGAAGAAGATTTGCAGTCTTTTAAATCTACGGGCTTGTATGTCTGTTTGTCTATATCTTACTATTTTTATGATGTTCACGATAACTAAAGGACATGAGTATTTTTTTCTTAGATGCATTAACAAGGATCTTTTGTTTTTTAATATCTGTTCTTGTGACAGTAATGTAAAAAGTGATATTTCATTGTATGTATTTTACTTGAGGGCTTTGGTAAATGAAGATGTGCAGGAGCTAAATGAGGAAAACACAGACGCAGTTAGCACTTCACTGGTACCAATGTTTTAGAAACTAGATGTACGAGCAGTCAAATTAGGTTTTTGCTTGGTGGTATTGATTGATGACCGGATCACATTTGAGCAATGAAGTGATGTGATATATTACAAAAATGAAATAAAATGAGAACATCTTAGGGATTACTGAATCATAGAGATAAAATGAGGGTAGGTGGCTCTATACCAATGTTATCAAACTCTGAGTTGACTGCAGCAAATTATTTATGAACTGTCAGTTCGAACGCTCTGACCATTTTGACTGAAATTTGTACCTTGACAGGTCACTTTTACCTGAGTAGTCTGTTATCTTATGTGTTCTGCCTAGTTTACTAAAGAACAGAAAAAGGAGAAATACATTTGCATGTTGAATAGTGATAGCTCTGCAGTATGATGAATTTTATATGCGGGTATATGTGGATAACATACAATTTGAATTTTTTTTTTCCTGTAATGCACTCAGGTTAATTGTGTTGTAATGAGGGGAGTGAATGATGACGAGATTTGTGATTTTGTGGAGTTAACAAGGGAGAAGCCTATTAATATTCGATTCATTGAGTTTATGCCCTTTGATGGAAATGTGTGGAGTGACAAGAAACTTGTGTCCTATGCAGAAATGCTGAAAAGATTGGTATGGAAAAATGCTACTGTAAATTTGGAAATATGGTTTTCTTGAATTGTCTTAAGATCTGTTGTATCTTGCAGGAAAGTCGATTCAATGGGTTAAGGAGACTACAAAATCATCCTTCAGATACGAGCAAAACTTATGGAATAGATGGTCATCGAGGGACTGTTTCTTTTATTACATCTATGACGGAGCATTTTTGTAATGGATGCAACAGATTGAGGCTTTTGGCTGATGGAAATTTGAAGGTTTGCCTTTTTGGTCCTTCAGAGGTGCGTTGCTTTTGAAGTGGAATTATTCTTGTCAAAACTCCTTCTCCCTCTTGATCGTGTCTTTGAAGTTTTGGTGGATCTAAAACTGGAGGAAAAAGTTGTTATAAACCCAAAATAGATTGTTGTGCAATATTTCGAATTTTTATTTTCTCATATATTTTGTTGCTGTGTTAATCTTCGGTTATAATTTGTGCAGGTGAGTTTGAGAGATCCCTTGCGCAGTGGCGTTGATGATACTGGATTGAAAGAAATCATTGGTTCGGCTGTATGTACACTGCCCTTTTTGTTCTTGACTTGACTTTGTCATGAATGGCGTTGGCTTATTAGTCAACATTAACGTGTAACGTGATGATGTGTGGAAATATGGGATTGAGTGGTTGGGAAGTTTGGGCCACTTTAGTATGTCAGGCACAATCTTTGTGGCTGGGGATTGTCATCCTTAATTTAATGGCTAAAATTGTTACAAGCTTAGATGGAGCAGGCATGATTGTTGGTACTACATCTTGCTAGAGGATATTGTGACAATTCTATTTTAGCTTTCCATTGGTTTAAAAGTATTTATTTTCTTATAGGTGAAGAGGAAAAAAGCTGCGCATGCTGGGATGTTTGACATAGCAAAGACAACTAATAGACCCATGATACACATTGGCGGCTGAAGGTTTGTATCAATCTATTTTTGCCCTACTTATAGGTCTTGTTGATAATTTTCAAATTCAGTTTCTAGTGGTTTTATTTTAGTTATTATGAAAAAACTTGTTAAGTATTTGGGGGCTTTGTTGGAAAGATTACTTGGCATAAAAATTCCACTTTATTCCTTGGACTGTACTATTCTTGGAACACCATGCTTGATGCCAACTCCAGCTATCTGCGATATAAGAGCATCTTTAATAGAACCTTTACATGTCACATGACTTCTTCAACAGTAAGAAAGTAATGCGATCATTGCAAAATAATAGAAAAAAGGAAGAAAATAATTGATTCCCCATGTGCATGTGCTGCTCCAACTGACTTTCAAATCCCACCTGGATTTGAAGGTGGGAGGGTTTGCATGCCAAACTTGACATATGACTTCCTAACCTTAAAATCTTGCTTTTGAATAACTAGTATACTGCACGTGCTAATTGAATCAGAATATTGAAGCAGAAAGATCCATTTTGAAAAGTATTGTGTAGAGTTTTGTAGAAATATATGTACACACTCTATGCTCACATTGCAATTTCTTCTTCTTTGGGCCATCCTGTGTTCTCTATCAAATATCGAAGACCCTAGTGGATTTGAACTTAAATAAGTAAAAGAATTTAGTCTCTCAATTACATATGTTAGATGCTCTTGCGTCAACTAGGAAATCTATTTGTCTCGGTCATATCATGTGCGATACTCATAAATAGTTCACTTGCTAGTTTGTGCCGTCTCACCTACAAGTTGGAGTATTTTAAGTATTACATTCCATATGACCTACATCACTCTTTTGACAATGTATTAGCACATCAAATGAAAACATTATATATTTTAAGCTACACTATGAACATGAGGGCTCCTATAATCTTTTTTTTATCTTGCAAGAGAGGCTCCTTTCCCTCCTGTCTCTCATAGCTCATTATAGTTATCAATGCACATGCTTCACATAGTTGGGGAAAATTGAAATGAACAAGCAGGTCTAGCTCAATAGGAAAATTGGAATTGAGTGCACAGGCTGTTGCATCTTCCAGTAATGCTGGATATATTCATGACTACTCGGCAGTTGCCTCCCAAATCTGCAGAATATCTTACAATTAATCCATCTCATGAAGAAGCACTAATTGTTGACTACCAATTCATATGCCTTTTACCTACTCCAATCCCAACACAAACCTACCAACTTCAAATCTTGGCAATACACTGCCAGTGTTCCCACTTACTACTCCAAGAGTTTTGAAAACACAAATTCTAGTGTTCCCAAGTCCAGTTTTGCATCCACCATTATGCCAATGACCAGTTCCATCAATTCCAGTTCAGAAGCAATTACTTTGGATAGCAAAAATGTTGACACCAACTATTATAAGACTACCTATGTATGAGGCATTCTCACAACCGTCATAGCTGGGATGGAAATCACTGTACACAATACAAGACAACTTTTAGAGCCATACAAGTGGTGGAACTTGAAAGGTGAGATGCTCAACACTTTTGTGGAGAGGTTGAGGTTTGAAGGGGATTGGAACTTAATTGAGGAGCCAACAATGATGTGGGGAAGCATGACTAAGTGTATTAAAAAAGTGGGAAAAGAAGTACTTGGTGAAGTGAGGAGGAGAGTGGACGTTAAGAAAGAAACTTGGTGGTGGTGTGAGGAAGTCCAAAGAGTCATAAAGGAAAAGAAGGGCTTCTTTAAGGAGTGGCAAAAGTGTAAAAATCAAGAGAATTGGGAGAGATATGTTAAGGGAAAGAGAGTGGCTAAAAAGATAGTGAGTGAAGCTAAATTTAAGGCGTTTGATGACTTATATAATAGGCTAGGGACGAAGGAGGGGGAGAGGGACGTTTATAAGTTAGCCAAGTTAAGGGATAGGAGGAGTAGGGACTTAGAGCAAGTTAGGTGTATTAAAAATGAAGATCAAAGGGTCTTAGTGAAATATGAGGAAATTAGGGAAAGATGGCGTGAGTATTTTGAGCGTTTATTGAATGAGAATTATAGTAATGGGATAGAGTTTGAGTCTAGTCTTGTTAAAGAGGTGACTTATTTTAGGAGATTCTCCATAGTGGAAGTAGGTGCTGCGTTAAGGAAGATGAAGAAAGGCAAGGCTCTAGGGCCCGATGGAATTCCTATTGAAGTGTGGAAGGCATTAGGAGGTGTGGGCTTAACTTGGTTGACTAGTTTGTTCAACAAGATTTGGAAATCTAAGAGGATGCCAGAGGAGTGGAGGAGGAGTACCCTCGTACCCTTGTATAAAAATAAAGGGGATATCCAAAGTTGTACAAACTATAGAGGTATAAAAGTTATGGGGCATACTATGAAATTATGGGAGAGAGTTTTAGAAGGGCGTTTGCGAAAAGTTACTAAAGTATCAGAGAATCAATTTGGTTTCATGCCGGAGAGGTCAACAACGGAAGCTATATTTTTACTACGGCAGATAGTTGAGAGGTACAGGGATAGAAAACAAAACCTTTATATGGCCTTCATAGATTTGGAAAAAGCCTACGATAGAGTGCCGAGAGAGCTTATTTGGAGTGTTTTGAAGAAGAAGGGTGTCATAAGAGGTTACATAGACATCATAAAGGATATGTATGAAGGGGTTGTGACTAGTGTGCGGACTATTGGGGGGGAAACGAAGGAGTTTCCAGTTACGGTAGGTCTTCATCAAGGGTCAGCCTTAAGTCCGTATCTTTTCGCTTTAGTTATGGATGAGCTTACTAGTCATTTGCAAGATAATGTACCTTGGTGTATGCTTTTTGCAGATGATGTAATTTTAATTGATGAGAGTAAAGTAGGTTTAAATGCGAAATTATAATTGTGGAGGGTTGCTCTAGAATCTAAAGGTTTTAAAATAAGTAGGACTAAGACAGAGTGCATGGAATTTAATTTTAAGGAAGGTAGAATTATAGATAGAGCCCTAGTTGAAATAGATGGGCAAGAAGTGCCAAGGTGTGATCAATTCCGTTACTTAGGATCCATTATCCATAAAGAAGGGGATATTGATAGTGATGTGGTGTATAGGATAAATGCGGGGTGGGTAAAGTGGAGGGCAGCCTCGGGAGTGTTGTGTGATAAGCGGGTTCCAAAAAGACTTAAAGGCAAGTTCTATAGGACGGCCATTAGGCCTGCAATACTCTATGGAGCGGAGTGCTGGGCACCAAAGAGGAGTCATATAGATAAGTTGAATGTAGCCGAAATGAGAATGTTAAGGTGGATGAGTGGGATAACTAGGAGAGATAGGATTAGAAATGAATATATTCGTGAGAGCCTAGGAGTAGCGCCTTTAGGGGAGAAACTGAGGGAATGTAGGTTGCGTTGGTATGGGCATTTGCAAAGAAGACCTTGTGAGAAGATTAGAAGGGTTACAGGTAAACGATGCTAAAAGAGGGAGAGGGAGACCTAAGAGAACTTGGATGGAGTTAATAAGAAAGGATTTGACTTTACTATCTCTTACAAAAGAGGTAGCCCAAAACAGGCTGGAATGGAGGAGTAAGATCCGTGTCGCCGACCCCAAATAGTTGGGAAAAGGCACTAATTGATTATGATTATGATTTCTATTGATCCTGACACGCTTGTTCATTTCAATTGTCCCCAACTATATGAGGCTTATGTACTAGTATCTATGTTGAGCTATGAAAGACATGGAGGGAAAGGTGCTTCTCTTGGAAGGTCAAGAATGATTAGAGGGTAGATGTTCATAGTGTAGCTTAAAATTTATAATCTTTTTATTTCATGTGTCATACGTTGTTCGAGTAGTGATTTAGGTCATATGGAATAGGATATTTTAAAAACTTTAACCTGCAGCTCAAATGTCACAAACTGGCAAGTGCACTACTTGTATGACTGAGACAAGTAGATTTTTAGTTGATGCGAGAGTATCTAACATATATGTAGTTGAGAGAGACTGAAGTCTAGAAAGATAATGTATACTCTCTGTCCAATGAAGCATGTCTGCATCATTAGATGGCCGACTTTGCTACGACCGAAAACATGGAAGAAGGGAGGAAAACTCTGTTCTTCTATAGGAGCCTTGGTGTCCAATAAATATCACTCATTTTGAAATGCAGGCAAGCTTCATTGGGTGGATGGCGTCCGTGTCTGATACGACTGCGACACGGCTCTCTGCGTATCCGTGCGAGTATAAAAAAAAAATGGATACGTTATTCGTTTTTTTTTAAATTTAGAATATGCAAATGCGTGTACTCCTACCACCTCTACTACAAGAGCTATTGTTACCAACTACTCTCAACCAAGGTATACTCCTCTCATCATTGATTTTTAAACTTTTTTATTATGTTCCAACCTAAAATAATGATTTCATAATTTTTTTAAATACTTTATTGGAGGATTTGAACTTTTCGTAAAAAGCTCTATAATCATTTTGCCTCATATATGAAATAGTTCAATATTTTATTGACTTTTACATTTGATTTTCGCTTAAATATCTTGTTCAATCATCCCTTGTGATTATTCCTTGCATAAAAATTATGAATAAAAAATTATTTTTCAATCACAAGTTTGTAGCTGTAACATTTAGAAGGTTTGAAGGCAAAAATGTGGTGCTACAAGACCAAAAATATATTTAAAATTATATAAATAATTTTTTATTAGCCGTGCTGTATCCTACTTTTTGGGAAAATACTGTGTCCCCGTGTCTATATCGTGTCGCTATATCCGTATCCGCGCTTCCTAGGTGGATGGAGTACGTCTTTTGTTTTACTTTTTTCAGTTCAAATCGAACAGGATCGTCAATGTTTTAATATATTCGTAGAGAACACACGATTTGTCAAAAAAAGAGAGTTTTGTGATTTGGGCATTGAGTTCGTATATATATTTTTGCAATTTTTTAAAATCTACACAACACTTTTAAAAATAGATCATTCCGCAGTTGAATATTCTTCTGAATTTTAATTCAAATAGCATGTGCGTTGCTTGTGCATTCTAACTAGTTTAATGTCAAATTTTAAGCTTTCATATTGCCCTAGTTATTCATATATAAAATTTGGCCACTTTTGACGGAGTCACGTAATTCAACTAAAAATCAAATTTGGTGACTTGGATATAGTTCTATGTGCAGTTAAATTTATAGGGTGTATGTCGTCAAATTTGGTGACTTGTTTAAGAATGAAACACGATGCAAACTAAGAGTTGGAACCATGTTAAAATTGCTTAACATAGATCTGACGTGGGGAAGAAATTCTGGGCAATCTGAACAGCCTATGAAAGTTGATCCCACCGAGATCTTGCCATATTGCTTCCGACCATGTCAAATTGAAATAGCAATTTTCAACTGAACGATCTGAAATTATACAGGATTTGGTATCCACACATCAGAATGACAAAATTTTATGGCTCTTAGTTCTCCTTGTCCTCATTCATTTCTCTTTTACTTATTAAACTTTTGATAATTAATTACTGTAGGCTGCAGAAAGAGCATAAAAATAACCAATTCAGTGCTCTCTCTCTCTCTCGCACACACACGGAGGATGAATTTTAGTTTTGAATATCGTGGAATTTGCATATCAACAATATTCTAAACATTTTTCTTTTATTGATATTTTGTAGGAGAGGATTAGAGTTGATGCTGTTTACTGTACTAAAAGATGTTTTGTTTGGTTTCTCATAGTTGGAGAGAGGTTACAGAAAGAGGTACCAGATATATAACTTTAAATAGGAGAGAAACGAGCTCCATTTTGCAGGTTCCTTTGGTTGTACAGTGAACAGTTCGTCATAACCGTTTTTTTATTTGTCATAACCCAATTAAATGCTTGAGGTATGCATGTCGTTTATAATTTGTAAGTTTATGATGAGTAAAAGAATGCAGTCTTTTATGAGGAACTTGTATAATTTTTGTTTTTTTTTGTGGCAAGCAACACATATAAGATGCATTTGCTTGGATTTTCAGTGTTGTATCATTTATTGCAATAGGGGAGTATGTGAAGTTGTTTTTTATAAAAAAAATAAGTGATATTGATTCTTTTCATAGCAGTTTTGTATATGGAAGAATGCAGTGGCACCCTGACGCTCTATGAGCAATTCTTGTAATTGACTTCTTTTCTCGATGGCGTGCATGAAAGGCTATGTTGCCGGCATGTCACCGTTTTAGAAACTTTTCCACCGGAAACCCTAAATCAGTTCATTTTGGAAAACTAAACAGGACTATTAATGTGGAAGGGAGGTAGCATTTAACTTCTCTTTTCTTGATGTGGTGCATGGCTAGGTAGGTGGTGTGTGTTTGACTGTTTCAGAAGCATGTTTAAGAAGGTACATTTTATCAGGGTGGACAGCCCGACCTGCAACGCAACCATCCAATCATCATATGACGGTAAGGGGCTTTCTCCCCTATTCAGCACTAAACAGGGGAGAAAGTCACCACATCATATGTTAATCTGATGGGCAGATTTCGATAGCGCACTAGCCAATGCTGAGACTGCAGTGCGGTTAATTTCTGCCGTGTCTTATTAACAAATGAGTTTGAACTTTGAAGAAGGAGATATCCAATTGTCTTTCTGATTTTCTTTAGTAAACCCTAAAAGATTATGTGGAAAATTTCATGCTTCTAAGATCCTTCTGTGGATGTTCACACTATAATCTGTACTTTTGGTGTGAAGAGCCAAATTTACTTAGATTGTTATGTTTTATTCCGAATCAGCTGAGTATACGCTAATTGAAGTAGGGAGGAGTGCTAGCACTGCTATGTCAAGGGTGCATATTAATTAGAATAAATCATGATTTGCTAATATTAGATATCTGAACGAGAGATTTAAAACAGAGCGGTCGCAGTCATGATATCAGATTGTCCTGTAATAATCCCAATTATTGCCTAATTAAACATTTGCAACCCTAGAATGATGTTGATATAATCTGCCCTCATACATCATAACTTCATGTTCAATAGATATCTGAGTCAAGCTTAAGAGTTTTTTCCATATTATCTGGCGCCAACTTTGATATTCCCATATTACCTGGTTTTTCCCGTGAAATCTCATATGACCTGGAATTTGGACTTCAAGTACCCAAAATGCCATTTCTTCTGTTTTTCGTGCTAATACTGTGCGAAGAGGCGTGTTGTGTATAACACGAAAAACACCAAGGGTTCTCCGGCGATTTCCATCGGCGACTTCACCGGTGACCGGCGAGTTCGAGTGGCGATTCAACCGGCGACCCCTGCAGATTTTGACGAGCCTATTCGCGTCCCCCATCTCGATTTCGAGCTGCCCCCTGCTGGATTTCGACAACACGACTGAGGGAGAGTGCAGAAAGGCGGCGATTTGAAGCGTATACGTCGGTATTTCGGATCTTCAACCGTCTGAGTTCCCCCACAGCTCCCTCCGCCTACATGCAACCGGCGGATTGACTAATTGAGTTTCGGTTGACCGTGAGGAAGAGTGTGAAAGGCACCTACGAGGAAATACACACATACACATGACTAAACCGCGGTAAGTTACAACAATCCTTACTGATTTTTAGTTTCATAAGATCCGACATTTGGATTTTAAATTTTTACTATGAACTATACAGTCGTGTATGTAAAAGACACGACTTTCTATTTAGTCGTGTACGCGATAACACGACTTTTATATTTTCGTGTTTCACCGACACGAGTTTTCTACTGACCACTCTACCTCACTCCTTGCAGATGGATAAAAAAAGAGATGAGTCTATGGAGGAAATACCATCAGAAGAGGAGGAGGATCAGGATTTTGTCTTGGCACCTCGACAGCGAAATCAGAGGGGCAGGAAGAGGAAGGCTCCGATGGACCGACCAGTAAAGAGAACATACAATGTGCGACCGGCACTTTGGATGTTTTGCCAACCGGGAGCGATGAAAAAGTGTGTGGCCCTCCTACAATGTCACCAAAGATGTGCCCAAGTGATTAAAGATGTTGGTTTCGCTATCATTTTTGAAGGTGAGGACATAGTTGTATCTCGGAACCTCCTCGACCATTTGGTTAGGTACTGGGATGAGTCGGCGAAGGTCTTCAATATGAAGGGCAGGACGCTACATTTCACAGAGCAAGAAGTTGCTCTTTTTACCGGATTGCCCGCAAAGGGCGAAAGAGTTGAGGTCCTCCCCTCCTTGACACGCCGACCGGATGGTCAATTCTTCAGAAAGCACTTCGCCGCGAGGAGAGCGGATATTCCACAGATTGAGGAAATCATAGACAAGCTTAGCGTGGGCGAACTGAAGATAGAAGAGGAGGACATGGCGAGGATGATCATCTGCCTCCTCTTTTGCACGGTGTTGTTTCCACACAGCACTACAGCGGTTCATCCCTATTTGTACCGTTACATGGACGACCTCCTAAGATTGAGGTCATACAATTGGGCTGGGGCTATGCATAAAATGTTGGTTTCTGGTATAACCCACACCAGCAGACTAGTGGGTGCGAGATCGCAAGGAGGGTGCCTAGGCGGTGGATACCTAAACGGCGCCGCATATGTCCTTCAAGTATGTAGCATTCATAATCTTCAAAAGGCAAACAAGTCTTATACAAAACTACTATATTTATAGTCGTGTCTTATGCAACACGATTATATTTATAGTCGTGTATGATAGAACACGACTAGGTATATAGTCGTGTTGTATACGACACGACCATAGTTCAATTCGTGTACTATTTATAGTCGACTAAAGCAGCCGCGCCTCGTAATAATGTTTTCATCTGTTTACTATGCAGATTTGGTTTTTCGAGCACACGACAATCTTCCATCCTGTCGTGGGCACTACTAGTCCACGGGCCAAAAGGTGGCCAGAAAGTGGGGCCCTCATTACAGAGGTGAAGAAAGGTGCACAAAAGAAGCACTGTATGGCCGACAATTGGACGGGAGTGTTCCACAATCTCGAAGTATGGGACGAACTCATCGACGTAATCAGCCCCATAGCCGGAGAGGCATCTCTCCTTGCTTCGTCAACCTCAGTGGCCCCTCCTCCGAGACGGCAGAGGCCGGAGAGGCCGGAAATAAAGAGGAATCCCATCCAACCTGCACCCCCTTCCTCGATGTCGGCTGCCCAGTCCACTGCAACTGCAATTGGGCGATTGGAGGGTGCGCTTCAGGGCACACAGTCACTAATTGAGATAGCTTTTTCTTCATATGAGGAGATGGGAAGGAGTGTTGGACCTCTGCGAGAGGTTCTCCACTCTATGAAGGCCTCTGCCGCCTCAGCGTCAATGCTGTTAGAGGGTGGTCAGATCTTTGAGCATCCCAAGCAAGAGAGGACTAAAGAGCCAACGAAGGAGCCAAAGAAACGGCCCCAAATGGAGCCAAAGAAGTCATCGATGCATCAGATGGAGCCAAAGAAGCGGCCCCGTGACAAGGAGCATATGAAGAAAACTCCGATTGGTATGCGGACAAAGGAGCTGGCAAGGAAGTCACATCTCGATTCGACGAAATGGGGTAAAGGTAAGTTGTAGACGATTATTTATTTTCTCGTGCCACATGGTGCACGACTATTATATTTGTCGTGTTTCATGCTACACGACTATGTAGTTTATCGTGTTTCATAAAACATGACTATGTTCTTTATCGTGCTGCTACTCACACGAATAAGTACAATATCATTTTAGCACCCATCAAACGCACGGATGAGGAAGACAAGATTCAACGGGCTACAAAGAGATCCTCCGCCAAGTTGTTTTTGAAGAAGCTCCAACCAGAATTCAACGAAGATATGGAGCGTGCAGAAGTCAAGTCCCGTCCGACGTACAGACGGGACCTAGTCCCCCTGGTCTAGTGATAAGGAAGAGAATGAGGATTGCCTCTGCGAGGGAATTGCAGACGATTAGGGAAGATGACCATATACAGAGAATGGTGGAGGAGCAGGAAAGAAGGAATAGGTTCCCTCAGCCGAAAGCCGACTCCGAAGAAACCATATCCGATCGACAAGCGACCGCTATCATCGATGAGGTCATCTCTTCCTTACAGTAGTCGGATATCCAAACCATCAAGGAGGAGGTGATGGAGGATGTGAAGGACGAGGATGTCGAGGAGGAGGAGGTGAAGGCTTATGTGAAGGAGGAGGAGGCGAAGGAGGCGAAGGAGGATGTTCTGGACAAAGAGCCGAAGGAGGAGGCGAATGAGGAGGAGGTGAAGGACGACGAAGAGGCAATGGAAGAGGAGAAGGAGGAGGAGGTGAAGGAAGAGGAGGTGGAGGAGGAGGAGGTAAAGGATGACAAAGACGCAAAGGAGGAGGAGGTGGCGGAGGCCACTGGCTTTACCGCATCCCAGCCTGTTAACGTTGATGTCCTCTGAACCCCTCAAAAGTGTAAGTCTACAATTGTAATCCCCGAAAACTATGCCGATTTGGAGTTATGCTTCGACATGGGGGTATTGTTAGAGCGGGATAGAGTGGCAATAAATGGATGGATCGCCAATCCGAGGAAGGCTTATCCAATCCCAACGCTATGTGATGACGACTACGTATCCCTCCTACAAATAACAGAAATAAACACCAATGTAAGTAAACCTATGCTCCTCATATGTTTTCCTCTTTTACTTTTTCAAATATGCGACTTGACGTTATGTTGTGTATTCATAGACACAACTTTACACATAATCGTGTCTTGGCAAAACACGACTTTACGCATAGTCGTGTCTCTCGACTACACGACTATCATGAATGTCATATATACAATAATCGACTTTTAATTAGAAGTTGTATATTGCCTTACTTCGACTGTTATGAATCCTGTGGATGTTTTTCTATAGGTTATAGATGCGTTTTTAAGTCTATTGAGGGAGCGCAATGACAGAGACCGGATGAAGTATCCGTGGGCATTTTTTGGATACCATGCATTCAAAGAGATATTCGACAACGTAAGTGTTCCCTGCATAAGGAATGATAAGTAATTAAGTATCATGTTCTCAGCATCGTTGTCTGACTCTCTTGCGGTTTCGTAGGAGCACAAAGAAGGAGGAAATAATGCGAAATTGATAAAAAACCTCGGGAGGATGCTCGATGGCTTGAACAGGAACATGTTCTACGCATTTTTCCAAATCCGCACCGCCTCCCACTTCTGCCTCGTGTATGTATATTTCCCACACTGTGTATGGCGCTTCTACAACCCGCTGTCTGGCAGATCCCAGTTATATCCACATCACAGAAAAGCTGCTGACAAATTCACGCAGTTCATGAATGTTGTGATGGTAGGCAAGCTAGGGTGGTTTGGTTTGCTCGACTGGAAGATGACTCAGATCGCCAAAGCGTCGTGGCAACAGAATTCCAAAAACTGTGACATCTTCATCATGATGTACGTCGCGCACTTGGCTTCCAATGTCAGCCCACTGGAGTTTGATCACTCTACAATTACACGAATTTGGCGACCAGTCATCACTTCAACCTTGATTCGCGGGGTTATTAATAGCGAGTTTGACGACGATTCCGGAAGAGTAAAAAAAGATGTCGTCACAGTTGTGGGTTTTATGCGGCTTCCGGATAAAGACTAAATTCATATTCATTTTATTCACATTCTTTTATTGTACAAAGCTTCTTTGGTGTACATATTGTAGTCTTTCAATTAATTCGAATTCATTTTTGGACACCTTGTTGTACAGTACTATTTCACTTAATTCGAATTTTTTGACACATGGTTGCCTTAGAAAAAATTTCGCAAGCATCACTTTGAATACGGCCTTCATGCAACACGACTACATATATAATCGTCTCTGATGCAACACGACTTTATATATAGTCGCGTACTACCCAACACGACTTTATAAATAGTCGTGTTTCACAATACATGATGGTATAGATAGTCGTGTTTCACAATACACGACGGTATAGATAGTCGTGTACTATAATATTCGAGTATAATGGAAATACACGGATGATGCATTGAAAGATTATTTTTTCATTTCTGATTTTCTTTTTTGGATGTCACGTACATTTTGGTATAAGCTAATATGCGTTATACAAGAATTTGACTACATCCTAAGTAAAGAATGGTGGGGGCTTAAGTAAGCCGGAGTGGCGTATATGCAATGTCTCGTTCGTAGTCAGTTTGCCTTGTTGCGGAAGTGTTCATTTCCTACACTTCCTATTTTCTTTCGGAATCGGGCTGTTGGTGCACCTCGTACAGTTGTGACCAGCTTGACGACAATTCCCACATTTCGAACTTGTCCTTGCAGGTGGCTCGGGTTGTGACTCAATTCTCTTTGTCTTTCTCCTGCCCTTCTTTGGAGCTTCAACCATGGGTGTTCGCATTTAAATAAAACCCCATAATTCCCCCACTGACTTCTGTCTAAAGTAGGAAACACTACTTCTTCGTACGTGGTGCGGTACGTACTTGCGCAGTACCACTTCTCACAATATTCTACCGGTTCCAAACTCCTCTTATCAATACATGCCATGGCGTGCTTGCATGGAAGTCCCATGCTCTGGAATAAGCCACATGTGCAGGTTCTATTCGTAAGGTCAACAACATCCTAATGCGAAAATATGAACAACATCAGTGTCTTCCAAGGATACTCGTGTCGTCGAACACACGACTGTATGACTAGTCGTGTCTTCGACGACACGACTTTGTTATAGTCGTCTCTTACAGAAAACGAATTTATGCTTACCACATGGTATAAAGATGTCACTTCAAACTGCCGTAATGATAGCGGTTGAACTCGAACTGTTCCAGCACTCTGATTCCTCATCTGATTGATATGATTCTGTGCATATTTTGTTAACGTAGTTGGTAGCCCGTCTGCTTCCATTCGGCGTCTCTGAAAATGGACGCTTGTGGTCGCCCGCGTTTGCTCGATTAACCGAGTTATTGACCAAAACCTAGCCTTCAAAAGCATATTATTTACACTTTCGGACGCGTTCGACATGAGAGTGTCGTACCTTTTACCCGGATATTCTATGTTAGCCCAATGTGTTTTCGGAATATTGTAAACATATTTCTAGGCCGCCTCATTATGTTCCTTCATTTTCTCCATGGTTGCATCGAATTCTGGTCTCCTGAAGCATTTTGCAGCTCGGAATAGAAGTTCCTTCAGGTACTTATCCTTCCAAGTATTAAGCATATTTGCGGCCATATGCCTTTAGGCAAAACCCATGGTGAGTCTCGGGAAAGACATCGACGACCGCTCTCAAAAGGCCCTTCTGTCTATCAGAGACAATAGTGTCCAAAGAGGCTGGGAGGTCCGTAAAGAGAAAACATTTTAGTAAGGTGAGGAACCACGTCCTGTACAAGTAAGAGACAAATCATATTAAACACATAATGCTTCAGGTTGTTAGAAAGTCATGTATCAAAAACACGACTGTATGAGTAGTCGTGTTTTCGAAGACACGAATGTGTGCCCAATTGTCGTCATAAAAAACATGACTGTCAGAATAGTCATGTTTTCTGCTTCTATACTTACCACGTTTTGATATTCTCTATATCGACAATGGCATATGCAAGACACATTAATTGTTGATTGCCGTCGACTGCTGTAGCAACCAATAATACTCCAGGGTACTTTCCTTTTAGAAATGTTCCATCAAGTGTGAGCAACGGTCTCAGTGTTCTTCGGAATGCTCTTGCGATCGAGCCGAACATCCAAAACACACGTCTGAAGTTGTAGCCGGCTAACTCAATTGGGATATCAGGTATATCAGCTGATCTTTCTATCACCACATGCGTACCTGCGTTAGACCGCTCTAATTCCCTTCCGTAATGTGGCAAAATGCGATATGCGTCTTCAGGGTTGCCATCGATCAATCGGATCAATTCCTCTTTTGCCCTCCATACCCTTTTATAGTTGACTGTCATGCCCCAATGCTTCTCAATGTATTGTTGGATATTTGAGATTTTTATGGAGTTTGAATCCTTATGGAGGCCATGACACTTCCCCGCAATCTAGAGGTGAGAAGCCAATGGATGATCTTTCGAACTTACAGAAGTGTCACATGTATGACGTTCTTCCCTCCTTATCACACTGACTCCATCAAGTCTGTTTGATGCCCGTATGTACCACTTGCACCCCGAAACCTTGCACGTTGCAGCGAATGTGTCCTTGCTCTCATCTACTACTTTGAACATGTATCCGCGCCTTAGAAGTCTCACCTCGCATAATCTTCATCTCTTCCTCCATCGACTGCTGATGCGGGTGTCTTATTGCCCAGGCTGGACGGCTTCTATGGTGGTGTCTTACTGGCCGACCTCACTTCTGCCTCTGGTAGCCTCTCCTCCTCCTTATTTGCATTGGCATTTATTTCCTTATTAATAGTCGAAGTCTCCATGTTATTGCCCGTAAAAGTCCACTCCACGTACAGGCGGAGTAGTCCATTTGTGCCTTGCTTGCTCTTGTGAAGTATAAATATTGACTCCACACCTTTATCATCTTCAAGGAGGTATGTGGATTCAGAGTCAACACGATATGACAAAGTTAATGTACCAGACTTAAGCGGTAATCTTTCTTCCACTTGCTGCAACAGTTCTAGGTACTTTACTCGTGTATCTATAGGCAGGAGCTTCCGTTTCCCGCCCACGTACTTATCAGAATTTGTAAAAACTCCATCGTAGTGTAAGCAAACAACTATCTTCTCCATCCGTACCTGCCATTAAAATACCGAAATAAGTTAATAAACCATCAGACATGATATATTGAAAATCGTATATGAGTGAAAAGTAACGTCTATGATAGAGTCGTGTTGTCAAATACACGACTGTAACAATAGTTGAAAATTTGCTAAGTTTTCAACTTTCTTCTCTGGAACCAACACTCATGATAAAAATCGTCGTATTTGAACTTCACCTACGGGTTTTTTGATGTACGCTGCCTCTGTTGAAGTTGTTTTCCAATACCCGGTCTTTCCCACTCGTTTTTTCGCTTTTTGCCGCGACGATGACCTTTCCGAAGTTCGACGGCGCCGGCGCCAGTGCCGGTGATGATCTGGGAGGAGAGGCCGGACGGAACGCCTTCTTCTCCGACTAACGCGAGCTTCTCTGGATAGCCGCTCCCATTCCGGGTAATATGGAAAAACTGAGAGTGGGTGCTTATACCTAAACCTAAGGGCATTTTTGGTACTTTCTGGGTCATATGGAAGAAAGAAAGTGATTCCGGGTAATGAGAAACCCGTAGTTGGCGCCAGGTCACACGTAAAAAGCTCCAAGCTTAATCTTGATGTAGAAATGTGATGGAACATGAGCACAAACATATGCGGTGAACCCATTTCTTTGTCTTTCTCAGGGTGGGAAACCTAAAGCAGTGGGCGCCCTAAAAACTAGGGTGGCAAACCACACATCCTCACACAGGATTTAAATTTTAGAAAACGTTAATACGTAAAATGAGTTGATTCGGAGCCTAGATCAACATTAGCCTCATTGAGCTAGAGCTAGAGTTTCACTCAGCCCAGCTCGAGGCAGAAATTGAGCCAAGTTCGTTCGACTAACAGGATCTATACGCGAAAATGATTTGAAGTTCCACTCATTTCCTTTTTTTTTACCCGGAAAGGTAAGAAGCATGCATCACCCACAACCACGAGAGAGCTACTAGTCAGGCTAGGAAATCTTCTGAGACCCCTTTGAATTTCGACATAACCATCCCTGCACTTTGCCAATAGTAATACACTCCATGTCATCGTGTATGAATCAAGCTAAATTTTATAGTACTCCATCCATCCAACAATACATATCTGCATTAAAAAACCAAAAACTGATTTTAGATCATTTTGGTTTTTTAATGCAGACAGAAATTATTGGACAGAGTGAGTATATAAAAACATTAACAAAAGTGCTAAGAGCTCTTGCAGCCTGCGATGCTCAAAAAACTCTGAGAATCGTAGTACTACACAAAATTTAAAAACTTTTTCTATATTAAAATAGGCCATTTATATGTATCTTTGTCTAGTGAAAATTTGGTGTAGAAGCTTATATTGAACTGTACCAACTAAAAAAAAACCATTGGCGCATTTGTCTCAGTATTTTCATGTAGTGGAGAATACCTGAGTTTGAGTCTCGGCCCAAGCACAAGGGGGATCTTAGAAACTAATGATCAGAAGCTAATGGAACGATTAAATTCACTTTGTATTATTGCTTAAATTTACTTGCTAGTTGCTTGAACCTTCTTACCCCTGATTTCCCACAATATTAAGAAATCTAATCGGGTCCCACGGTTGGCCCCTCTTTGTCACCTTTGGGCTTTTTATCACAGACGAAACAGCAACACTACTAACAATCCTTTCTAAAAACAGATTGCAGGAAAACTAGATACTACATGGTTGCAGCATGTGGAATTAAAGGGATTGAAGAAATATGACTAACTAGAACAGGAAGCCACTAAACTTTTGCCAAATAATCTTGCAGACTGTAAGGTTTATTTGATTCCAAAGCTTTTGAGTATTTTAAATGTTGCCCCAACGGCCAGGACCACGCCTCATGAAGCGAGGACCTGTGTCTGAACCACCTTTTGTTTGGCCACCATAGGGCTTATTTCTCAAGTTGCATTGTACATGTGATGTGTGCGCCTTGTATGTGCCCGAGGGGTTGGCAGCAGGATATGGTGCTCTAATAGATAGTAACCAAATGACTATATGCTATGTTAAATGTGTAGCATGGTCATGAGGGTTCGGTCACAATCGTCTGTCAGGCTAGACCCATTAAAAAAACAGACAAACAAACAAAAAAGCAAAAACAATTTGGTAATTGAAATGACGTTCAGTCAGGCTAGACCCGTTAAAAAAACAGACAAACAAACAAAAAAGCAAAAACAATTTGGTAATTGAAATGACGTTCACAAGGGATGTCCAAAATTTACTTGCATTACATTACAATAGCAATCACAATCTTCCAATTACATAACTATATACTAAGTATAGATAGTTACAATGTTTCTCATAAAAGTATACATAAAAAAATACTTAGGCCTAGCGGGTGTTGTCATTCCACCACCTCTGCTTTCACCGGCCACTTCCCCTATTTCTTTCAATTTCCTTGCTAGAATTGAAATGCACGTTCAAATATGTGTCACTTGCTTCGCCTAGAATTGACCCCCTTGGTAGGTCTGCCCGAATTGCCAATTCCCCGGTGCGACGTTGTTGCTCGTCACTGTCCGGCCGTCGCTGGTGGTGACTTGGAAGGAGAGGCTCTGCCCGTTCAGATAGGAGTTGCTCTGCCAGTTTTGGCCCCAGTTTCGCGACATTGCCTGCCATCCGGTCCGGGAACCCTTGATAGACACTGAATGAACATCGCCGGCCCCGCCCACGTTGGAGATCAGGACCAAATTGAAGTAAGAGTGGCCGTTGATTGTGAACCGGATTCCTCCCTTCTTTTGGCAAGGGACCCTGTAAGATGTTAACAACAATTAATTAGCATAATTGATCTCCAAATAATAGGAATGGAGAGGGTCACTTAGTGGTGTCCATGTGATACATGAAACAAATTTTGTTACCTTCTGAATGAGACCGGGACAATTCCGGCTCGGTACTGCGCAATTTGCAAGAAGGCAGGCTCGGCAAGATCAAAGTGCTGGAGAGGGGGGTTGCACCACCCGCCGTTGTCGTTCGCCTGCGCAAAGTTCGGCGGGCAGAAGTTAGTGGCAGTGACGATGATGGATCCGGGCAGGCACCACTTAGGGTCATCCCTGCAGGACATTTCGTAGCAGGACCCGCAGCTGAGGCCATTGTTGAAGAGAGCTGTGCTGAGTGCAGCCGTGTTGGTGCCATAGCCTTGGCTGTACAAGTTCCCGTAGCCACAAGCGCCCCCTACAAGAACCAACAAGATTCAATCAAATAAGTTTATGCTATGAATTATATAAAAAAAAAGTTTATGCTATGGCCTACTTCAGTCCTAAGTCTAACACATTCCCAAATCAAGTCCACTTAAATTTTCCAACTTACCCATTGTGCCGGATGCATCACCGCCACCGTAGAAGGTGGCGTGCCCGCCTTCCCAGCCGCCACCGTAGTCGGCAAATGCGCCATTGGCGGAGAGGCCGAGGAAGAAGAGGAATAGAGCAGATAAAGCAGCCATGTCTGAGGAGATATGGGAAGAGCTGAGAAAGCTAGAAGAGGGTAGTAGTAGTAGTAGTAGTTTGTGTGAGTTGTTGAGGAAGTGCTTGGGGGTTAAGGGTATTTATAGCCAACATAGGCTAAAGGCTGAGGAGGGAAAAGGGGAAAAAAAGGTTTAGCAAAAATGGGGAGGAAAGGGACAAGGGCCACGTTAGGAGACGGCCACAAGTTTGAAACAGATTAATAAATTTACAAATTGAAGCGCACATGCAAATGTTCTGGTCGGGAGTACCAACTGCTTGCATTGTGGGTCCTCCTTGCACATGCATCTTCCAACTGATTTTCTACCCATCTATTCACGACATTGACAATTTCTCTTATTCTTTTTTTTTTCTTGAGTTTGTGTGGATTTATTTGTGAGAATATTTGGGAAGTCAAAAGATATGAGAATCAAAAGGAAGATGACCAAGAAGGTAGAAATTGGTAGAAGGAAATGATCTTTGTTTGTTGCCAACAAGAAGGAAATGAATTTGGAAAGGTGAGAGGCATGGGTGGAAGCCAAGGAAATGATCTTGTCTGCGAGCTTAGCTTGTGACATGAGTTTAAGACGCTTATGAGATGCAGAGTACTCAGCCAAGGTTTTGCAATTCTCTTAGTTCCATGAATACAAAAAAAAGCAAAAAAACAAAAGCAGGGGAGGCCAGAAAGTAGAGATAGAAAGGGGGGCGGTTGGCAAAGCCACTTCATCAATAGATGCTCTAAGAATCACACGCTGCGGTGCTTCTCACGTGAGGTGTTAGCTTTATAGTTGGGAGGTGACATGGATTGTTGGACTAGCTATCCACGAAGTTTTTATAGGAACCTGCCATGTGTTCTGCTGATGTGTGACCTCTTTTCCCGCCTTCGCGCCATCAGAGGTGTTCTCAAGGCATGTTCAATCAGTCAAAAATTTCCTATCCTCTTTAGAAAACCAAAATGAACTAAAAGTAATTTTGGACACTCCCTCCATCCTGATTTACATGCTCCATGTGGAAAAGAGGGGTGTCCTTGTTTAGATGCTCCAATGGTCAATTTAAATGTATTATAAAAAAATGGCCAATTTAAGTGGATTTTGAACTTCTTCTTCTTCCCCTATTAGAATATGGTTTCTACCATCTAATAAAAAATAACATTTTTTCACATGGAGCCTCTAAAACAAGACTGGGAGTGCTGTTTTTTTTTATTCCGTCCACCAGGAATTATTATTGCCATAAGATTGTTCAAAATGAACTAAAATTCTGGACGGAGGGACTATAACTATAAAACTGTTCAAGGCAGTGCACACTCATACACACATTTAAGTCTAAGATCCCCCCGTCGTGGAGGCTTCTAGGTCGAGGTTCGAACCCAAGTCTTCTCCTATCCATAGGAGAATGTGTTGGTTTTTTTTAATTCAATTTTTTGAATTAAAAAAAAAAACTTAGAGATTTAAGTCAATAAAGATTTAGAGTTTTCACTTTGACCATCCCGTTGAAAACTCTATGTTTAATAGCAATTCAATTGGAGTATATCACCTAATTTGAATTAGACTTAATATGATGGGAGTTACTCAATCACATCCTAAGTCTATATAAAGGGTCTTAGACCTTTATTTAGCAACACACCTAATCTCTCTCACACTTAAGTCATTGTGTGCAACGAGAGTCACAAAATTCTAGTTCTAAAGAGTCCTTATTGAAGATGAATTTAAGTGCTCTTCAGTGGTCCATCGCATCTCAGGAGTGATTTTTCACAAAGAGCATGTGTACTAGAAGGCCGGAATTTTTGCTTCAAAGAAGTGCAATCTGCAAGCTTCGGACGGGGGGGGGGGGGGGGGTTGGTTTTATGTTTGTACTGTGATGTAGGTTTCATTATCAACATAAGTAACTACTAATTAGAGTGATAGTACTTACGCTAAGCAATGGCAGATGGTAAGCCCATGAGAAATCATAGGGGGAAATTGATGGCTGTTGGGGAAGAGAAAGGGGCGTAGAACGGAGACATTTGACAATCATCAAATCTATGCGCTCTTCAATCTAGCCTGAATTTAAGGAGATACTATATCTGCAATCACAATTTTCTATATGTAACTATGCAATTATTTGGCATTTAAAACAATTTTTACAGGAGACACGATCTATGTAATCATTAGACAATTGAAAGTTCAGTAACAATTGCCGCTTATTTTGACGTAGACGAATGGAAATTTTGAATACACACTTTTTGGGGGGTACAAGATTGAAAGTTCAAATGGCCCGGTTGCTTGTTCAAATGGATTGCTTTTTCTTTTCACCACAGTTCAAATGGTTGGTTGCTTGTGGTTGAAGTATTCATCTCCTAGCTTTTGAAAGCTAAAGAAGGGAAATGGTTATAAAGGTATAGTAAATCCATTAGAGTAATGGACTTCAGAGTGCATTTTTTCTGAACAATGGTACAAGTATCAATGTTGCCAGTACCATCATCCATTAATACATAGCTTATTTGAGACAGCAAAGTGCCAATAAGGAATGCAAAGTGTATCAGGAAGCAGGAAATAAAATTGTACAAAGTCCATTAGAATGTACTGGTACCATCATCCATTAATACCTTACATATTTGTAACAGCAAACTAGCAAAAAGGAATTAAAAGTGCATTAAGAAACAGGAAATAAAGATTTTCGAATCGAACAAGAAAAGTGTGAAGATAAGCTACAACAATGACAATTTGCATATATCAACCATATAAGGATAAAAATCGAAGAGGCGAGGCCATGATAAATAACAATCCTATTGTAATTTCAAAATAAGAAAACATGTCTACTTGTACTTCTTTAAGCTTGCCAAGATCAGGTGTTGGTGGGTATCTTCTGCACTAATTATTGCATCTTTTGTCTATGTAATTTTTTTGACAAACATCTATAGTCAATGTAATATTATACAATAACCACCATTATTTAACATAAGGTACAAGACAAACATAACACTAATTAAACTAGAAGACTACCGACTTATCTTTTCTCTACCTACCATGCCATTATTAATTAAAGATTAAGTTTTATCATCTCCTTGATTCTATACACGTGCCAAACAAGCTGCTGATTGCTAGTAAGCGCACGCTCAGCCATTGGGTGATAACTATAAATGTATACACGCACTACAATCTATGTAATCAGAGGAAAAAAATAAACTTGATTTATATCACTATTTCTTAATTTATTGAGTTGCTTCTGACTGCCATATCCGTCCACTCTCAGCTTTGACAGTATAAAATTTCTTCTTGGGTTCAAATAAACTTTATTAATCTATATTAATTAGAGAGCACTTAATCCGGATTAATCTCTCTACGATGGAGACTACAACCTCAAATACGTAAACTATGCTCCTAATTAATGTAGTGTGGTCACTCTGTTTTTTTTTGCATTACTATTATGTTTCTTAAAAACGTAGTGCCGTACATTATAAAATACACTATTATTACTTTATTAAGTAACATAGCTTACATGATGCAAGAAAAAAAAGTGTCAATGCAATTTAAAGGTGTACGGTAGAGACTCTTATGTTGTACACTTGTACTACACGACATACTACGTACATTTTCCCTGTTAATTGTTTACCAAAATAGTTCATCCCATATCAATTGCCCTATAGTATGTTATCCTTCTCATGCTAATTAGTGGATGGAGTAAAAAAGTTGGTGGAAACATATCTTTTAAAATGTGGAGAATGAATTAAACGAGATGGAGAGACTGTTTAATTTGTGTTTGCATTACAATTTACAACTTTGTATTATCACATTTTGCAGTTTCTATTTTTGTGTAACAACGGTATATAGGCACTATATTTTATTCCCTCTGTCCAAAAGTATGTGTCTTCATTAGAAAACCAAACTGAACTGATCTTAGTTCATTTTGGTTTTCTAATGAGGACACATATTTTTGGAAGGAGGGAGTACAGAATTCCTTATACATATATAACCCACAACTTCTGTGAAAATGTTCCTCCATATTCCTTTTATGGTGTACCAACCACGTTTTTTATGGTTTTTGATCTATTTATGGTGCACCAAACAAAGATATGTGCAACAACTTATTCTGTCAGAAGTAGGAAACTGTTTGTATCAAAAATAAAAAAAGTAGGAAACTGTTATTTACAATAGAAAGAGGACGGAGACTTGAGCTTCCCTAGCCATAAACCCATATGTACTTTCTAGGTCATTTATAAATTGCACTGTGACAAGATATGCGGGAAAGAAATCAATAGGCTGTTGGTGGGATGGTGAGGAGTGAAGACGCTGCCTTGAAGCAGAGGTCTTGAGTTTGAACTCTCGCTCATTTGGCCATCTAAGGATTATATCTAGATTTCCCCGGTGTGTATGTAATTTGTCGGCTATGTATGCACTCGATAGATTGGTGGCTAGATAGGGTGCTCTAAGAGGTTGGTTGTCATGCTCCCTTCTAGTCGATTGGGTCCTAATTTAGGACCGTCCACCTCTTATTATCAAAATAATATATATATATACAAACATATCTATAAAAAAAATTAAATTATTTTTTAAAAATGGAAGTTTTATATAGTATAAAAATATTGTGTTCCCGACATAAAAAAGCACAAAATATAAAATAAAAAAGTCGGCCATTTGGATAGGTGAAATGACCCACCCATGTTGAGGAGCACATGCAACTCCCGGGCATTACGGTCCTCTTTGGATGCATTCTAAAATCTAACTTCCATAGCACCGAAATCTTCAGCTAAGGACGAAAAGAATATTTGGAAGAGAAAAAAAGTATATTCACAACTGATTTGGACGGGAGACAAAGACAAAAAAAGCTGATATGTTAGTTGATATTTATTTTTTCTATGATTCCCGTTTGTATGAGACACCACTGAAGCATCTGCGTGAGCCGACACTCCTCGGCCGTCGACTTTCAATCTGATGACGAGCATCAAATCAGGAGGCAGATAGATTTGAAATCTTAAATCATCCACCAGCCCCTAGTGCTGTAGGATCAAACTCTAACGGCTTTCGGTGACTCAACTCATGTATAACTGCACGTGATTTGATCAAACTGCACGTGAGTTGTATCTCATATATAACTTTTCTCAATTCCTATTAGCTAGATAAAAAAATTTCGAGCCAAACATCCTTCCAACCACCGAAAGGAACTCTCTCTTTCCAAATCTCTTTAGGTTAATATATGTTGACGTGCATCAGATAACTTGTTTATTCCTTAACATAGCTATTTTTTATGCAATTCATATTGGCTTTTCATATTGGACAGTAGTGGGTGCCAACGACTAAGTTAGTTGAGTTTAGGTAAAAGGCAAGTGAAGCAAAATTTCAACTCATGAAAGTTTCAGCTCAAGAGTTCCTTGGGTCGGTGCATTTTTCTAGTCTAACATGCACTAACAAATGCTTTATTACTATTCTCCCTCGTCCCACTTCAATAGTCTGATTTGGAGGAATGCAATTTGTTTTTTTACAAATCGAGCTTTTTGGGAAGAATGGTTATCTAACATGGTATCAAACCTAGATTTTTGGGAGGTATGCATGCAGGTGTGTGAATGTGTTATTGTGCATTTATACTGTAATATATGTGTCAAGGTGAAGAACTTAATGATGCTTGCACGTGAGAGGGAGTATTGGAATATGAAATAAATAGCAATCCCTCCGTTCCATAGAATTGACCACATTTGATTTTTCAAAATGAACTGGTTTTAGTTCATTTTGAAACAAATAAAGCTTATTAATATGGAACGGAAGGAGTATCTAGCTCGAGCTTCCAGGAAACAATAGCTATCTAACATGGTATAGGATCACAAGTTGTGGGATTCTAATCCTGCTAGAAGTGGATTGCGTGGGAGAGTTGTAAGCAAAACATAGTAGCAATCTGCTTCCTAATAGCTCGAACTTTTGGGGACAACGGTCAATTTGTTGCGATTGCGATTGGAGGCACTACTTCGGTGAAGAACTGCTAAACGTGCTGTTTGCTTGTTTCAACTCACTATAAGCAATTTGTTGGCAACATATAAGTTCTTGATCTGACTAAACAAACTTACTTGACATGCTATAAGTCGCTCATGTTACTCAGACTGACTTAGAGAATGTGGCAAACATGTATGACACGAACTCTCTTACCAGAATTTAGGCATATGCTTCCCAACTGATGGACCTTTCCATGCTTGGATTAATTGGAAGCATATGCTAATGTCTCAAACTAGGACGACTGCCAATTTGCTAACCAAACATAAGATCAATATCCGGTGGCCTTATGTATTGAAAAAAAATAGCAAGTAGTTATGATTGCCAAGCATTTTCCTTTTGGTTCATTTATCACTTAAAAACACCCCATGTGCACTTAGAAGATAGCTAGCTTGATTTTAAAAAGGAAAATAAAAACTAGTATCTCAGGGGAAACCTAGAAGTTGTTACGTGGTCGCAATGCATGAAAAGGTCTTATATGTTTTTCTTTTATTGGAAAGTAATATAATGAGTTCATAATAAATATGGAAAGTAAAAAATGCACTGCAGCATTGCACGCCATTGGATTGGACAAGGGGCAAATTTTAAGGGCCAGGCAGCTTCCGCTACCGCTTGCCCTTATATAAGTATCCCTGTACACCCCCAGTGGATGTCCACCAGGCTCTACCTTATGCATAATGCTATGTAAACTGATTAATAATCCTATTTGGTTTTTCAAAATGAACTAAAATCAGTTTATTTCGAAAAATTCATTTTCAAAAAACCAAATAATTAATAAAATATCAAACGACAGGAATAGAAGATTTTTTACCATACTAATAAGGATACTGATCTTGGCTGTTCTTGGTCCCTATCATACAATGTGATCCCCAGAGGTGTTATAAAACAAATTTTTGTTTAGACAATGGCCATCAATCTGTTACTATCCAATCAAGTTTCAGTCAGTAGCCAAGATCAGTTTAGATAATATGGGAAATAGGACACTTTTTCAAAGGAAAATCAATTATCTAAATGCTTTTGGGTGGAGTGGGTTCAAGGCATGTGAGTCTACAAGTAGTGCTTGTGATATCTACGTCAAAAACAGAGTCCAGGGATCAGCCACCAGCCAACAGCTGCATGTGCCATTCATCCGCTCGTTGTTTGTCGATTACAAATTCCCTGCACTTTCTGTTTCCTTTTCTCTTTTCTTTTTTCTTTTTGTGCATGCGGCCCACTTCATAAACTGTATCCTGATAGCAACTACATTGTGATATAATCGTCCACTTTCCACTCTGAAATGAAGATAAATTATATTCCTTGGTTGGAGTTCAACCCAATCTCGTGTTTTTAAGTCTAAAATGAAAGCATGTTGCCAAGAAAAAAAGTACTCCCTCCGTCCAATGAAGGCTGTCTGGATTTGAAAAAAGGGGATTCAGTTTTAGACGGCTGACTTTGCTCCCTCGAGACCAAAAACATGAAAGAGCGGGAAAACCTGACTTTTAACTCTCTTTTTTTATTGAATTCAACTCACTTTCATATGTAGGCATGCTTCAATGAACGGAGGGACTATAAAAATAAAGTGAAGTTGCAACTAAATATATATTATTCCCTCGGAATCCGGAAAAAAGATAGCCGTGTGGAGAAATAAATTTTTTAGGTCAGTAGTGTCCTATGTGGTTGAGAGATAAGCTTAATTGTACCCATTTTTTGGATGTAGAGAAAAAAGAATTGTACTTCTTCCATCACTTTTAATTGAGATCGTCACATAATTGGTCATTTTATTGAGATGTGGGATTCATAGTAAAAGCTTAGGCTTTTCAAGCGAATTAGTGAGAACCTTTTATTGTATAAGACTCTCGACTTCGACCTCCACCTAAGGTGACTGTCACACAGTTGTCATCTCTATCCGAGAATAATTAGGCAACGGTATCATCTAATTTTGGTACGCATATTTTGTTAAATTATCTCGATTAAAAGTGACCAGAGGGAGTACCTAATTTTTTGGATGGAGGGAGGGAGTATTAGGAAAAATTAAGGGATATAATTGTCTCGATTGAGTGCCTAGGTGCATTGCGAGAGGTGGGTGGGATATAAAAAACTTGGTTGCCCCTCCAGTCCTATGGAAAATAGTGTGGTCTTGAGGCACACGCATATAAACAGGGTTCATACTATAGGAGGGAAAGGAGTCAAGAATACTAATTGGAAAAGTATATGCAGGTGACGTACAGATGTCGGATAAAATAGAGGGGGCGAGCGGGGCCTCCCTATACTAACACCATTAGATCGAAATTGGACTGCCCACAGCATGTCGGTTACGCCGACATGCATGAGCCAAGGCTCATAAAAAAGTGACTCTACGTCATATATTCATGTAATGTACATGTTAGTCAGAGGAGAAGATCCGTGACAAATCAAAACATGGCCCCTCTGCCCCCCCCCCCCCCCCCCCCCACTAGAAGATTATAGGCAGTTAAGGTAGAGCTTGACATCAACAAGGGGGCTCTTAAAGATTCAGAGAAGTAAGGGCGAATCCCATGTGAGTGGTGGGCACAACATGGTCCTCAATTTGGGGCAGCCAAGTTAAGCAATGTCTGGTCAGAAATGAGCAGCAACTCAACGTGTCACAGTTGGCTATGGCTGTGGGATGTTTTGGGTCATTTCAGGGTTAGCTGGCTTTGTGCTGCATTCATTCTTGTGTTCTACGCCTTTCCTTTTACAAAGGGAAACACCTGGGCAGTGTGGGGCAATTCTATGTCTCAGCCCTATGAAGGGGCTTTTATGATAAGGATGAAGTTGCATGACAAGGAAAACTCCTCGAAGTTGACATCACAAAACATGCCAAGCTGCATGTTGCATGTCTTTGTACATGTTTTTCTTCCTTTGAATAAAACTTTCCTAGTTAGAAAAAGTTAGTGTGCGCACGCAAATCGCTAAACAGGGGCGGGGCGGCTTCAAGCCCGCCGTCCCCTGTATTGGCATGTGCTATTGGATCGAAATCTGATGGCTCACAATGCACCTGGTGCACGCTGTGCCAAAGGCGTATACTAACAGGACACCTATTTTTATATATAGCCATGAAAAATGATGAAGGAATCGTCAAACACTAGATAAAATGTTCATATCAAGCATATTCTGGCAAAACTGGAATTGTAGTAGAGATGCGTTTGCTTAAGCAATTCAGGCGTGGACGCACTACTTCTCCATTAGATAATAGCAAAAGAAACATCAAGTGGTGTGAGACAAAAAGGATAAGAGAATTGCATATTGGAAAGGCACTCGACTCCATTTCTGAGACCATTGCACTTGTCTCTTTACATTGTCCCAACAGAGAGTGATGGGTAGAATCTTTTTTTTTTTTTTGGATAATGAGGGGTAAGGCAATGAGCCTCTTTGAGCACCCTGTCCTGCTGCCAATCCCCTCTAGCATGTGCAAGGCCCATCCAGAATATGCACTGGATAAGTCGGGATATAATCCGAGGTATACTAAGGACCATTATGAACTAAAAATTATTATGAAAATTGAATAGAAATAACCTATGCTTTGAGTTGCATCCCAAATTTGGTCTTCAGTACTCCTAGCATTCAATTTGCAGTTTCTCTTAACAAAAAAATATACATAATCCGCATTCGGGTTATCATTGACGATAGCTGCTATTTAGTGATTACTCTCTCTGTTCACTTTTAATAAATACAGTTTTCTTCAAATGAACTAAAATTACTTCAGTTTAAAAAATCAAATCGACTCTTAATGAAAGGGATTTGATCCATAATAAGACTATTAATGGGAATTGAAACATAAGGCTCACGCACTCATACACAACATTCGCCAATGGATTTGGATCCTTAGACCTCTCCTACAACTGGAAGAAAAGCAACCAGTCCAATTAAGGCTGGATTGGCAAAGTAATAAGAAAATTACAACTCCTGTCTCTAAATTAAAACAGGAAACTCATCTCTATTTCTTCTTATTATGGTTTGCACCTTTTTTTTCTCTTATCCAAAATATCAGATCATTCTATCTAAAAAAAATTATGTTGGATCATTATGTCGCCCTCATCTTAATGACATGAGTGTCGAAGACACGGTGGTCCACAAGGACCAATGGCAATATAAGAAGTAATTGGAGAAGATCACATCTAGTGAGAGAACCACTTATTAGTTAACTTCAATTCTTCATTCTTTAGACAAATGAATCTTATTTTACTTGAGCTATATTTAAAAAAATCCTATTTTTACTTGTGCGCTAAAGCATGTTACCTTTATTTGACAAAGCTAGAATAGACTTTAATTGAAATCAACTAGAGAACCCCTAACCCAAGATGAGAGGAAAGAGGTCATTCTTTCACCTGGGTCCCCGAGGAGGAAAATCATGGCTTAGTACTCCCATCTGACAAGATGTAATGACTAATTAGATTAACTTAGAATCCAGCTTATTAACACCAACTTATACTCACCTTATGTATTATCCATTGATACAAACCAACTTAAATAGTCATTTTGTCGTTCTCTAATACTACATTCGTTCCAAAATACTATGTACATTTAGAGATATTTACTGTTCCAAAATACTACATACATTTTACCAAATCACATAACTTTCTCTTTTCAAAATTGGAGACTTATTCCTGAACGAGTTGGATGGGATATTAGGGAGGAGTCATGTGACTTCCTTATGGGCTTCATGATCCAATAAAAATAAAAATTTTCTAAAATGTATACAATATTTTAGAAAAGGGAGTAAATATTTTTTACTTTCACACGATTGAAAGGACAATTTATTGGCATCAGAGTAAAGTATCATTAAATAAAATGCTAGTCGTCAACAAATATGAAAGGGTAATTAAAAAGGCAAATCTCTCATTAAAATAATTTTTGGGAGACTTCGTGCTCAGGCAGAGAGCGTAAATCATAGCAATAAAGTAGAGAATACAATAAGTACACGGTAGCTAGTTGATTCCTAAATATCTGAAACATACCTGATCCTGAACTCGCTCATAATTTTTGTATATCAGAAGCTAAAACTAGGTCAAACGACATGTCGCCTACAATTTTTTAGAAAAAGAAAACGGTACCAACTTCTCCACCTATATCGCATTGACTAAATTACACAGTTGGACAGTCTATATCAGCATATACAAGCTCGAATCAACTCATAACATTACAAGAACTCGTAATATTACAATCAGCATATGTAAAGTCGTCCTCTTCTAAGAACGCAAGGGTACAAAACTGGCACAATACTTCCATATTGCACATTCTTTGCCTACTAAACCACATACAGAACCCTCCCAAATCTTTTAAAAGGCCCTAAGAAGATTCAACATCTGAATGATCTAGGCTCTCTCTATAGATTTCAAAATCCTCTTCACTCCACCGGCATATGAGATGCATGCGGAAAGTAGCCATTTTAATGCCAAGTAAACGCTGCCAAGAAAACAACGCAAAACTATCAAATCTAAGAATTCCATTCTAATTCTAATAAATATCATGCCGGATCTGTAAATTGGCCAGGATACTAAAACTAGTGTACAAAAATTCCATTTATGACAATTCATCCAAAGCATTTTATCTGTCGATTCACAGACCATTCTTGTGTGCTTAGCTAGCAAATGTACCAGCAATAAACATCACCATCTTGTGTTAAAAAACTAATAATCAGCAACTTCAGCCGCTTACAGGAATTTCATCCTTATGCTAGGACAGTGAGAATCAAGGCCAGTTAAATTAGCTTCACCAGCAAAAATCATGATCCACATCAGCCAGTTGAAACAAATTCCATCAGTCTAGTCTAAGTTATCTAAGTTATACATATAACACACGTGATTTTTAAGTCTTATATATTCAGAAACAGTGTTTTGTCTAAAACAGAACAGCTCACTATATCTGGTTACCACGTTCTGTACAAATTGATTCAATCTATGAAATTTTTATCTTGAATAGCCTTAGAAGTCTATTTTTCAGATTGATAAACAACTTAATTTTCTGATTACTGTATAATTAGTTATCATTTTTCGAATGAGGTCTGTCTGCGCAGGATTACTCCTGGCCGAGACCAATTATCTTATGTCATACTTAATTTACTAATGTATAAACTTTAGTAACTCCTTATTAGTCTTTTCTGACATTAATTTAATATTACTTAAGATTTTTACAGAGCCCTATTGGTTCTGAAATCTCAGTTTTTAATTCAACCCGATTTCTTAGTCATTTCCATAACTCATTATGCAAGTGATACTAACATATAATTCCGGACAACTTTAGGACTCATGACTCACTGACATTAAGTCGAACCACAACTGAAATCTCAGAGAAACTTGTAAAGAATGATCTCTTATTCATCATAAGGTATACATTATTCGATTATCTATTTAATTGATGTTATACTAATAGTAATAGATATAACAATACTCTTATGATGCATGAAATATCGGACAAGGAAACGCACCAAAGTGCTCTGATATGACACAAAGATCCAATATTTATTCAAGAAAGAACATGAATACACGAATAGTCATCAACGATAGAATGTGAGCACGATCTAGAAGTCCATAAACAAACCAACTTTCGTTGGGCAGCACATGTAGAAGTGATTGAGATGAAACACAAACACTATCGAAATCAAGAAATCATGTGGGGATATCAATCAGGGTTCGGCATAGAGAAATCAAAGTATACGATTACACGATTTCAAAGCATCAACAATATCAATATCAAAGAAGAAAATAGTGGGAAAAGACATCCTACTTGGTTGAAGATACCGAATTCTTCCCGAGCACTCTTGACTCCAACAATGTCGCACCACCACCTCGCCGGTTGACCTTGCTTGGACCACCACGAACACCACCGGAGATGGGCTGCCGTCGGTCGGAAAAGGAAGAGGGAGAGGTCGAGCTATGAGGTGCACATTTGATGGCTATGGCACTCAAGCAAAAACCGCCCCACTAGAGCCCTATTTATAGACCTTTTGGACAAATCTCCACCATTGATCTTCCCTCCAAATCAAGGGCTAAGATTACACCAGAAAAATCCAAAATTTCACTTTCCCAAATGCCTCTTCGGTTTACTACTAATGAGTTAATGGAGTCAATTGCATTAGTGAATAACTCCCAACTAACCCATAAAGGCTCACTCGATCCATTCTCCTAATAAGTGGTTTAGAGTTTCACAACATCTACCACCTATCCATCTTGATTACCAAATACTAATATCTTATGATAATTCCCAAATCAAATTGATTTCTAAAAAGGGTAATCCATTAATTACAATTAATGAAATTTCAAACAAAAAGAGTCCCCACCACATGGCGCCCAAGGGTGTCCATGTCACCCATAAGGTGGCGCACCACTACAGGGTCCACGTGGCCCTCTAATGGTTCTCTCGCGTCTTAGATCACAGTTCTCCGATGAACGGTTAAGATGGCTTACACGCGTGATGTGCAGTTCCACCGTGCACGAGTCCTACACCTGGTAGCACGTCCATTAGGCTCCGCCACATGTATACTCGCCCGCGTGACTAGCCCTAGCCCTGGCACTCATGTGGCCCTGGCGTCAGGTGTATTCAACTCCTGGCGTCAGACGGGTTACAGCGCCAGGCCTAGTCCTCGCGCTCGGTAAAACCTGCCCAATCTGGTTAAACAACCCTATTATCGAAGGCACCGTATCGGATGGCACCTGCTGAGTTGAAGGAATTGAAGGAACAACTTCAGGAGTTACTAGATAAACGTTTGATTCGTCCGAGTGTGTCTCCATGGGGAGCACCAATCTTGTTCGTGAAGAAGAAAGATGGATCTATGAGATTATGTATTGACTACCGGATGCTGAACCAAGTGACAATAAAGAACAAGTATCCGTTACCGAGGATCGACGACTTGTTTGATCAACTTCAGTCAGCAAAAGTTTTCTCAAGAATCGATTTGAGGTCAGGATACCATCAATTAAGGATCAAGGAAGAAGATATTTCTAAGACAGCATTCAGAACCAGATACGGACACTATGAATTCTTAGTGATGCCGTTTGGTCTGACCAATGCCCCTGCAGCATTTATGGATTTGATGAACAGAATCTTTAAGGCATTATTGGATCAGTTCGTAATCGTGTTCGTGGATGATATATTGGTCTACTCTACAAGTCAGGAGGAGCACAGAAGACACTTGGCACAAGTGTTGCAAATTCTGCGAGAGAATCAATTGTATGCCAAGTTTAGCAAGTGCGAGTTTTGGTTGAATAAGGTTAACTTCTTGGGTCATGTTATATCAAAGGATGGAGTCTCGGTGGATCCGACAAAAGTAGAAGCGATTCTTCATTGGGAGCAACCGAAGAGCGTGACCGAGATCAGAAGCTTTTTGGATTGGCAGGTTATTACCGAAGATTTATCGAAGGATTCTCCAGCTTAGCCTTGCCAATAACTAAGTTAACAAGGAAGGGAGTGAAGTTTAACTGGAATGCTGATTGTGAAAAGAGTTTCCAGGAGCTGAAGAGGAGACTGACTTCTGCACCGATTCTGAAACTTCCATCAGGATCAGGAGGGTTCGTCATCTATAGCGATGCATCGAAATGCGGTCTGGGTTGTGTATTGATGCAGAACGGACATGTAGTGGCGTATGCATCGAGACAACTGAAGATCCATGAGCAGAATTATCCAACTCACGATTTGGAGCTGGCGGCGGTCGTGTTTGCTTTGAAGATTTGGAGGCACTATCTTTATGGTGAAACCTTTGAAGTATTCACAGATCACAAGAGTCTGAAGTATATCTTCTCTCAGAAGGATTTGAATATGAGACAGAGACGATGGTTGGAGTATTTGAAGGACTATGACTTCTCCATTCACTATCATCCAGGGAAGGCGAATGTGGTCGCAGATGCGCTAAGTAGAAAGACGGGAACCATGGCGCATATGATGGTGCAAGAATGGCGTATGATGGAAGATTTGGGAAAGTATAATCTGGAATGGCCAACTACTCAGAGAACTTCATTCCTGAGAAACATCTCGGTGAGATCAACGATCTATGAGAAGGTGCTGGAAGCACAGAAGAGTAACCCACAGTTGCAGAAGATGCTAGAAAAGCCAAACTTCACAAAAGGAGCTGACGAGAGTATCTTATTTCAAGGAAGATTGGTCGTGCCGAAGGATGCGGAATTGAGACAAGAACTTCTTCGTGAGGCGCATAACTCACAGTATGCGATTCATCCAGGAAGTACCAAGTTATTTCAAGATTTAAAGAGGAACTTCTGGTGGAACGGAATGAAGCGAGACATTGGAAAGTTCGTGTCCAGATGTTTGACTTGTCAGCAAGTAAAGGTGGAACACCAGAGACCAGCGGGATTGTTACAACCTTTGGAGATTCCACAATGGAAGTGGGACCACATTACAATGGACTTTGTGGTGGCCTTACCAAAGACTCAGAAGCAGAAGGATGCGATATGGGTGATCGTCGATCGATTGTCTAAGACGGCTCATTTTCTACCATTCAGATGGAAGCAGAATCCGGAGAGTTTAGCAGAGTTGTACATCAGAAAAATAGTGAGATTACATGGCACGCCGATATCGATTGTGTCAGATCGAGATCCAAGATTTACGTCCAGGACATGGAAAGGAATTCAGGAAGCACTAGGCACTAAACTCAATTTTAGCACAGCTTTTCACCCACAGAGCGATGGGCAGTCAGAAAGAACCATTCAAACCTTAGAAGACATACTCCGAGCGTGTGCTATCGACTGGAAGGGCAATTGGGATGATCATCTACTATTGATCGAATTTGCCTACAACAACAGCTATCACTCTAGTATTGGAATGGCACCGTTTGAAGCTCTATATGGGAGACCGTGCAGATCACCTACGTGCTGGACAGAGGTCGGAGAAAGTCAAGTGATGAAGTCGGGATTGGTACAGTATTGTGCAGAGAAGGTAAAGCAGATTCGACAAAGACTACAAACAGCGCAGAGCAGACAGAAGAGCTATGCAGATAACCGAAGACGAGATTTGGAGTTTCAAGAAGGCGACAAGGTATTCTTGAAAGTTTCTCCATCAAAGGGAGTTATGAAATTTGGTAAGAAAGGGAAGCTGAGCCCGAGGTTTGTTGGACCGTTTGAAATCTTGGAGCGGGTCGGGCCGGTTGCCTACAAATTGGCCTTACCCCCACAGCTGGCAGATGTTCACAATACATTTCATGTATCGATGTTGAGGAAGTATGTACCAGATGAGTCTCATGTGTTGGACTATACAACAATGGAACTAGAGGCAGATTTATCCTTTCCGATGAGACCTATCAAGATTTTGGACAAGAAGGATCAGGTGCTACGAAAAAAGACTATTTCTTTGGTGAAGGTTCTATGGCAAAACCAGCACTCCGAGGAAATGACATGGGAATCAGAAGATGAGATGAAGAAATCTTACCCTCAACTCTTTGAAGAATGATTATCGGCATTTCGAGGACGAAATGTTCTTTTTAGGAGGGGAGGATGTAGCGCCCGAAAAATCGGTATGTCTACGAAAACTGCTATTTTAGGAATCTGGTCTAAAATAGGAAGGTTTTCGTATCCGTCTTGATTGTTTGTTGATCAATGTAATTGTTTAACCAGATTGGGCAGGTTTTACCGAGCGCGAGGACTAGGCCTGGCGCTGTAACCCGTCTGACGCCAGGGGTTGAATACACCTAAAGCCAGGGCCACATGAGTGCCAGGGCTAGGGCTAGTCACGCGGGCGAGTATACGTGTGGCGGAGCCTAATGGACGTGCTACCAGGTGTATGACTCGTGCACGGTGGAACTGCACATCACGCGTGCAAGCCATCTTAACCATTCATCGGAGAACTGTGATCTAAGACGCAAGAGAACCATTAGAGGGCCACGTGGACCCTGTGGTGGTGCGCCACCTTATGGGTGACGTGGACACCCTTGGGCGCCATGTGGTGGGGACCCTTTTTGTTTGAAATTTCATTAATTGTAATTAATGGATTACCCTTTTTAGAAATCAATTTGATTTGGGAATTATCATAAGATATTAGTATTTGGTAATCAAGATGGATAGGTGGTAGATGTTGTGAAACTCTAAACCACTTATTAGGAGAATGGATCGAGTGAGCCTTTATGGGTTAGTTGGGAGTTATTCACTAATGCAATTGACTCCATTAACTCATTAGTAGTAAACCGAAGAGGCATTTGGGAAAGTGAAATTCTGGATTTTTCTGGTGTAATCTTAGCCCTTGATTTGGAGGGAAGATCAATGGTGGAGATTTGTCCAAAAGGTCTATAAATAGGGCTCTAGTGGGGCGGTTTTTGCTTGAGTGCCATAGCCATCAAATGTGCACCTCATAGCTCGACCTCTCCCTCTTCCTTTTCCGACCGACGGCAGCCCATCTCCGGTGGTGTTCGTGGTGGTCCAAGCAAGGTCAACCGGCGAGGTGGTGGTGCGACATTGTTGGAGTCAAGAGTGCTCGGGAAGAATTCGGTATCTTCAACCAAGTAGGATGTCTTTTCCCACTATTTTCTTCTTTGATATTGATATTGTTGATGCTTTGAAATCGTGTAATCGTATACTTTGATTTCTCTATGCCGAACCCTGATTGATATCCCCACATGATTTCTTGATTTCGATAGTGTTTGTGTTTCATCTCAATCACTTCTACATGTGCTGCCCAACGAAAGTTGGTTTTGTTTATGGACTTCTAGATCGTGCTCACATTCTATCGTTGATGACTATTCGTGTATTCATGTTCTTTCTTGAATAAAGATTGGATCTTTGTGTCATATCAGAGCAATCCATCACAGTTAGCCGTGAATGGAAATCTAAACAACCCATAATCATAATCAAGTAGCACCTTTTCCCAACAACCGATAAGCGTACTAGCAACTAATGTTCTTAAATTGCAACACAGATATTCTTGAAATGAAACAAAGTTCTTGCATGATGCAGACATGTTAATGGTGAAACACAATGAAATGTGGTAAATATATGCAGCAAATACTAAATTGTCACAACTGGCACAAAGTTACAAATGCAAATAGCATACCAGTATGCGGGATGATTCAGGCGACAAAGGCTTTCCTTCCTCACAAACAACGAAGTCAGAAACAAGTTCAACAACTCCTAGATCCCAAACAACAAACTACAATTTTAGGCCTTCAACATTTTCAATAATAATAATAATAATTTTGAACCACCTCAATGATTGAAAATACATACCTTTATTCAATCTAACAGGCATTCCCTGTTTCCGGAGAAATGGCTCCATCTCATGAGTGAATTGTTCTAGAGGTCCTTCTTTCAGTTCAACCTAACCAATCAATTTAATAAGGTCCGAAGTTATACAAACAGCATTGAGTTTATTATAGGGCCACTTGCAGCCAGCGATGTTCCCAATGATGGTACAGGCCCACGTATGGAGCCTGCGCCATGAATACGAGCGCCAAGCAGGCATCATGGGCTGCGAGCGGCATTAGCAATTTCATGGAATCAGTGACTTTTAAGGTAAGTAAATTACAGCCTCATGCAAGTACATACATGGCATACATAATAGTGTGTAGTTTTTTCCTTCTAAATGCATCCAAAATGATGCTTATATTGGACATGCAACCATTAATAAACCATACTAGTCAGGAGATGAAACAAAAAACAAACACATTATAACACACATATAGAGCGGGGAGCTGCGGGACAATGGTGAGGCAAAAGAGAAAACAATGGGCCAAAAGAGAGGGACACATAACGAGTGAGAAGAGCTCTAGAGGAACTGACTAAATACTTCAACTCTACTGATTAACTCTCCACTATCAAGGCATTAGCAACAACATTAATATAGAGGCAGAAGGCAGAAGCATTCCTAAATTAATCAAACCCATAACAAAACTAGGACATACTGTCCTAATGTATGCCCATTAAAAAACGGCATCAATGGATGCAACCACCCCCCCCCTCCCCCCCCTCAAAAAAAAAAAGATTAAAATAAACTTTGACTAGGGAGGCAAAAAATTTCCTCTACTATTTTCTCAAGACCAACTATAAAAACAAAATTTTGTAAATATAACTTTTTACACTCTTTTACGCTTGTCCACAATGATGTGTCTCACTCCCTCTGTCCGGAATTATTGCTAACATAACGTTTTTCAAAATGAATTAAAAATAGTTCATCTTGAAAAACCTTATGTTAATTATAATTCCTAACAGCGGGAGTACATGTCAACAAATGTTTAAAAGGAGATAATAGGGCTTTTATGATATATAGATATTTACTTCCGCCATCTGAAAAAGATAGGTATAGTCTAATACACCGAATTCTTTCAAGCCACACTGAACCCACAAGTGAAAAAAGGTCTATGTGACTGAAAAAAGAGCTTAACTTAAGCCGATTTTTTTCGGTTCCCCCCCAAAAAGGAACTACACTGTTCTTTTTCAGGTAGAGGGAGTATCTCAAAGGATTTTAACCTTTAATCATAATATCTAAATTGTAAGGAGTGCAATAAATAGCAATGATGAAAGAAGAAAGGGGTGTGGGCTGTTGGAAAGAAAGACATGATTTTGCATTTCCGTATTCTTTCATTGTGTCCCTCTATCTTTCTGTGACATTTTTCAAAGAAAGGTTCTAAACCTAGTTTTCAACCTAAAAATCAAATCATATGTAGTTTTTCTATATTATTCCCTCTGTCCCATATTAACAGCTTGATTTTATTTTGAAAAAACCAAATCTGACTATTGACATGGAATAATGATCAAGTGTTATCCTCTGTACTCGGAAAAGTCAATTTTTTGTGGGGCCTATCTGAAGGAAACAAAACAAGGAACATTGAGAAGGGGTAAGGCTCGATGGCATATTTACAAAATTACCTCATTATTAATCATTTCTAGTATGTAATGACCATAGTCAGCTGGGGCAATTGCCCCAGCTTGCCACCCCCAGGCTCAGCCAGTGCTAATAATCAAATTCCCCTTCAATAGGCTTATACATACACGAAAAGTGCTTTCAAGCCATACTTAAGTTCAATGATGATGAAGAACAGGCACATAAAAGTTATAAACATACGTGACCATCAATTATTTTGACCAACCAGTTGTTCTTCAATCATGCATGCAGGATTTATAAAAAAAAGTAATACATATATACAAAACAAACTACAAACCTTTTCCAAAGCAACGCATCCAGTCCTTGCAAAATCATGTTCCTCGTATCCTTCAAAATGTCTAACCAAATAGGTGAGCAACATAAAAATTCACATAGAAAATTTCTCTGTTACAGTACATAAACAGAAATGCACACCAAATTTGTATCCTCGCAACAGTACTTAACCTCTAATAGTTGTTTGGTCATCAATGTACACTGTTATAAGCTACATCTAAATTTTCTGGTCATGATTCTCTTGCAGGGAAAATAAAACTCATAAGTGCACATCTATTGACTACATGAACAAATGAAATCCAAGTGCTGATGAAAAATAGCACTACCATATCTGCCAAACTAAGGCACCATATCATATATATGGTCCAAGGACACTAGCCTAAGTGAGTCTAGTAAACCAGACTGGACAACGCCAAATGGTTATATAAAAGTATAGTCATCAACTATGAGCCCAATTCAATTTCTAAAAGGGCAGTGATAACCCTACAGCAGATTCCTACACATTTCCATACACAGCTGATGTGTATGAAAATGAGTGGGTGAACTGATGTGGGGTCACATCAGCTCACCCACTCATTTCTATACACATCAGCTGTGTATGAAAAATGTGTAAGAATCTGCTGTACAAATATCATTTCCCTTTCTAAAAATAGAAAATAGTAACAGGTCTAAATATAACAAATAAAATGATTTGGCCTAAATAATTTCCAAGCTTCGAATCTCATTGTAATTCTGACCTCATTGAGATGTATCATGCATATAGGCACAATTTGCATATCCTACTGTTAATTTTTGATAAAACTCGTAGGAAAAAGACATCATTGAGATGTCATACTGTTTAATACACCTTTCTGGGATAAGAAAAGGCATCAGTACTGCGACAAACTCAGAGGAAAAAGACATCATTGAGATGTTCCCAAGTCAAACATGGCACATGACCAATGGAGCTATTTCTCTATGAATATATTCATGCTTCAATTGGAGGTACATGATGCTCTACAAACCCTGCTCCATTCTATTGCACATGATCAATTGGCCGTTGATCCATAATCAAATTAAAAAAAAAATGTGCAAGAGCCGTTACTTTGAAAAATTCATTTAAGTGTCGGTCAAACCATATTCACAAATTTTAGGCTTGTAAAACCATGTAACTTATTTTCCTTTTTAACTTTCCCAAAAATGCATTGCTCTCCTCTTCCTTAAGCAAAAGCAGTATCCAATTTCTTCCCTACACCCTTGCAACAAGATAGTCACCAAGTTTGGTAGGAAAGATGTTAGCCACTCTTTAAGCAACTTAGCACTCCCCTTAAAAAGCGTGAGAAAGATGCTAAAAGAATACTACACTATGATTAATGATCATCTCAACTTTCATGTCGTCCTCCAAATACTGTGAAGATCTAAGCAGTACAAATATAAGCTCCTCGTAGACATGGTAACACTCGGAATCTTCAAATGAGCAAAATATTTGAGACATATATATATATAGAGAGAGAGAGTGAGCGGGGGGGGGATGATATAGTGAGCCGCAAGTTTTGGTGAAACGGATGAGTCACGCCAATCATGGCCACTCGGTTTTGATCTCGCTCACAATCTGGTGCTGAAGCAGCCAATCACTTTAAATCTAATATTTCCTGTATTGCCCTTTCCCCAACCCGACACTGCTTTTTTCCTTTCCCTTCCAATGGGGCAGAACCTGGTAAAGCTGATAAACAACCTATGCTTCTCCCTCTTCATCTTCTCCATCCTCATCTTCACCGTCATCGCCATCACCTACCAGCCCCCTGGCTCGACGACTTCACCACCATCGTCACCACCGTCTTCTCCACTGTCCAAAATGCCACCTTCCGCCTCGACGACTCCCTCAACACCGGCGAGGACCTTGTCCCCCTCGCCTCTCCCACCATCTCCTCACCCCCATTCCCGCTCCACCTCCCCCCGCTGCTCGATGAATCCTTCTCCACCGTTTTGACTACTTCTAATTGCACGGAGGACTTGTCGACGTGGCTGCTCAATGGCTCCGTCGATCCCCGCGTGCTCGCGGCCATTAAGGACTTCAACCTCCGAATCTTCAAGTCCATCGTCTTCAAACTCCCGTGGCGGGTTCTCGCCCCAACGAGTGCGACGTCGCCTTGCACTTCCACAACAAAAAGGAGAAGTCTTGGCAGAAATGCCGCGATTTCCGCTGGTTCTCTCTCGACCTCGCTAGCGATTGCTCCCTTTTTGTCGCAGATGCCGGGCGCTGGCATTCCGGCAAGAATGCCCGTCGCCCTCCCCTCTAGAATCGGCCCACCGCTAGTGTCGCCATGACGACGCCGTCAGCGGCTGTGGATGAGTTGATCAACGACACAATTCCGGCCATGGTGTCGGAGGCGAATTTTAGGAACGGGAAGTACCTATACTACTCTCAGGGCAGGGATCACTGCAAACCAATGAACCAGTATTTGTGGAGCTTCCTTTGCGGCCTGGGCGAGGCGCATTACCTTAATCAGACATTCATAATGAATCTCAGCGTCTGCTTGTCGGCGAACTACAACCCAAGCAACAAGGATGAAGAGGGCAAGGATTTCAGGTACTATTTTGATTTTGCGCACCTCAAAGAGGCAGCCTCAGTGGTGGAAGAGGCCCAATTCCTGCGTGAATGGAAGGTCGTGGAGCGGCTAGGGAAGAAGAAGCTAATTCTCGTTCGCAAGGTTCCCACCTACAAGGTCACCCCAATGCAGCTGAGGGATAAGAGCACCATCCTTTGGCGGCAATTTGACGCGCCGGAGCAGGTACAGGGTCTGCGAGGGTGCTAAAGGGAAAGGAAAAAAGCAGTCGGGTTGGGGAAGGGGCAATACGGAAAATACTGGATTTAAAAGTGATTGGCTGCACCATACTGTGTCACAAGATCAAAACCGAGTGGCCAAGATTGACGCGGCTCATCCGGCTCACCAAAACCTGCGGCTCATCCGGCTCACCAAAACCTGCGGCTCACTATATCATCCCTCTATATATCTATATATATATATATATATATATATATATATATATATTAACATTCCACCACCTTAACCAGAACCATCATCCAGTGGCAACCATTAAACCCACAACGCTAAGCATCAGAAAGTTCCATCAGTCCATCCATATCAGAGTAATGAGTTTTACGAAAACAACACCTCCATTACTTGTATTCTCAATTTCAACCAAGTTCAATCCATAAAATTCAGGGATGCCCTTATGTACATTCATACCATCTTTCTCCTTTTCTTCAAAATTGGCAAAAAAAGTGTTTCATACAAAGGTTCTAAATGGCTCATTAATCCTTATTATTACTTATATCAATGATGAACAATATCCAGTCCACCAAAAACTGTGAAAGGGTAAAATTTCAGTTCACAGTCTTGTCTCGGCCATTTCTTCACTTAGACGACTGGAGAATGGCTTTTATGCTGGCAGTTATAAACCCAGTCGTAAAATATCTCCGATGGTGAAATCAAACAGGATTTAGGTAGGAATGGTGAATGACATGAGTTAAAAACTTGTTAAGCACAACACATTAATATTTCAAGAGGCCATAATAGATACAATAAAATATCACTTATAGGCTACCTTTGAACCTCCTCCCTTGATAAGTTGGTAAAACAAAGACCAGAATCTCCACGAAGAAACTGGAAAAGCAAACAATATCATGACATGTTAGTTGTAATATCTTTTCCATTAAAAAGGACAACAAGATTATGGTCTACCTTGGAAACCTTATGGAAGCCTGGCTTGACTTCATCCGCAACAGATCGGCCAAGAGCTATCTGCATGACTTTGTTTGATCCAAGGAAAAATCTGCAAAAAAATGGATAACAGCACTTACATGATTACCAGAAACCATACAACATAAAAGGGAATTAACCATTTATTTGGACAACACGCTAAACTTAGCATGCTTAGCAGAATAAGCACAATGCATTTGAACAAAGTTTTCCACATAAATCTAAACGGCGAACAACTCAAAAGACTAATCATACCACAAATTGATTAATCATATGTCGGGGAACAACTTCTTAGTACAAATTGAGCATATCTAACTTTTCATAAACTAATCAAACCCCATAAAATACAGCTATCCTTACCTGCTGCTAGGCTTTAGCTGCTCCCTGAATTCTTTAAATTTAAGGTTCCTCATATTCTCAAAGCTAAAAACATAAGCAGATGCATAATCTTCTGCTGCCTGTCTAATAGCATTGACTATTGATTCCTTGTGTTCCCTTCCTTTTTTCTTTGTCTTTGACAAAGTCACTGTTTTCAGAAAATATCCATTAGCTTCAATAATATATTCTTCAGATAAATATCATCTCTACGTGAAGACACTATGAAAAATTGATACTCCATGTAACATCAAACGAACCCCAAATAGTTGGGAAAAGGCGCTACTTGATTATGATTATGTAACATCAAACGAAATGACGCATACTATTACTTGAAAGAAAAATCATAATAGGAAGACGATTTCAAAGCACTACTTTCACAAATCACCACACAATGTAAGAAACAAAACAGAGAAAAATGAGATTAAAACTAATCCTTGAAAAAGGAAAGTAATAAACTCACAATTGAAAAATATACAACACCACTTTATATCATCATACAAAGAAAAGTTTTAAAAGTTTCAATATTCTCTGAAGCACTCATTTTCCTGTCACCTACCAATGATTATCCACCGGAAACGAATCATGTCTACACTAAATTTGAAAATTTAAAAAAGAGGAATGACAAAAAGAACTACTTTTACGAATTCCCCACAATGCTGAGCCAAAAAAATGGTGAAATATCTGTGGCCTTTCTTTTGGTTAATTTAATTTTCAGTTACCCAAAAAATGGTGAAATATGAGATCAAATCTAATCATCGAAAAGAAAGTATCTTATTCATAAAATGGAAACAGACACTCAAATCATATCATCTAAAGAAGATTCCACTCTTTTATGAAGTATTCAATTGCCTATCATCTACCCATAATTATTCATAAGAAATTATATCAAACAAAGGAATATTAACCAGAAACAAATCAATTCTACACCCAAAAAAAATGATATTTTTAACAAAAAATTGATAGAGGAATGAATAGCAATTGCATTGACTGACCAACTTTGCTTCGCTTGGACTTGGGCATCTTGGGAGGATGATCGATGCTGCAAGGTAGCCTTGAGAGGTTTTGGGCGTCTAGGGTTCTTCCATTTTCCAAATCAGACTGTTTTTATATACGATGGTCCAAGGTTGGACCGTTCGAATTTTAATATCTGACTCCGCCCGATCCGGTTCACACACAGTAGCAAGCCGGTTCCTTTCTTACACTGCCGGTCCGGTTCTGATAGAAAGCGATATTTCTCATCAGCAGCTTCCAGGTTGCAGAGGCTCCTGCGGTGCAAATTTGTAGCAGAAAAGTGGAGGTGAGTCATGGAAGATTACGAGGTGGGTTTGCTTCCTATTAATAGTAGATTATCAAGAAAAATGATTAGTTTGATTTCAAGGAAGTGCCATGTATATAAAATTTTCTATTTAGTTTCTTTTTATGTGATATATTGGTTTCTTGTTTAGATCATTGAATGAATTGTAAAACTAGGTTGTCTTCTGAATCTGATGCTTGGATCTCTTGTTGGTGATTCTATATTGCATGACTTTGCTACATGCTATTGCTGAAATTATGTTATCTTGGTCTGTACTTTTATACTGCTCTTTCACATACTAATTTTCCCGATTGGAAATTAGAAATGAACCAATTTTTTAGTTCATTTTTTATTTGCAGTCCAGACAATTGATTCGGGACGCAGTGAGTATGTCAAATCATTATTTTTTCTATTGGAGGGAGGAAGTATTTTTCATTTAACCCAATTTATATACTGTTATACTCCCTCTTGTCACTTTTAATCGAGACAATTAGCAAACTATGCATTCCCGGCATGGGCTCAGAGGCTCAAACCCAGAGCCCTACCTCTCCCTCCGGGCGCTTCCTGCCCTGCCTTCTCGTTCAGCCATCCCTCCTGCCGAGAGCTTATTAAGTGACGGTCTCAATTAAAAGTGACCAGGGGGAGTACTTATTTTAAGATGACTGTAATTGTTTTTGTTGAAGATTGTCTGTTCGATGAAGCTCATCTGTATTACAAAATGAGTGAAATGTATTGGACGCTAAGGCCCGTATAAATAAACAGAGTTTCTCTCCCTCTTCCCATGTTTTTGGTCTTTAGAGAGAAAACTCAGCCATGTAATGTTGGACCCGTCTTTTTTCAAAACGAGATGAGCTTCATTTGATGGAATATTCTGGATCAGCTCATTGAGGTCTTTAGAAAACTTAATTTATATCTTGTTTCACAAATATTTCCATATTGATAATTATTTCCTTCCAGCCAAAATTGTGGCATATCATATTTCTTGTTAAAGCCTCAACAAGCCACTGATTACATCTCCTTTAATTGTTGAGTTGAATGGAGGTGTAAGATCCATGTCGCCGACCCAAATAGTTGGGAAAAGACGCTACTTGATTATGGTTATGAATATGATTATGATTATGGCATGGTTCCTCCATCTTAATTAGTTTTCCCTCAGTTTAACACTAACTGGACTATGCATAAAATGTTTCCAAATATTACATTTCTATGATCCTAGCTTTTGGGAGGCATTACAAGCGCATTGCAAAGGTCTTAAGAGTTCTAACCCCCAGGCATCTGCTTTGGGGTCTGTATAGCTCAGGGATTGTTGCATTATCATACGGTAGAAGATGCAGATGGCCTGTGGTTGGTAGTAACCTGTTTCCAATAAACATATCAGGTCCCAGCTAGTGATATTTATTTTGGTTTCTTTTGTTTAAAAATTAGAGATCTGCATTTGTGACAAATTCCTATGAGTATCTTCTGGTAGATTGGATAAGCGCTTCTGTTTATTCTAATGCTTTAAAACTTCCCTCCATCACACAATAATAGTCTGATTTGTATTTTCAAAAATGATCTGAAATTAGTTCATTCTTAAAAACCAAATCCAACAATTAATGTGGGATAGAGGGGAGTAGCATATAAGAAATATCTCATCTTATTTTTTAGCATGTAAGAAATATCTTATCTTATAGTGATATGATCTACCAGCACATGTAGTAGTATTATTGTTGGTATTCAGCTGTTTGGGTGTCATCTTAGCATATTATTGGGATTGTTAGATTCATTTAGAAGGTTTTGTGGTTCATGACTTATTCTCATAGCTAGAGCCAATATTTTTGCTTTTGTACTGTTTATATCATGATGTTCTCCTCAAGGAAATTCATTGTTAAACAGTAGATGGGTGTTGAGAGTTGAAATTGTTAATAGTAGCGTTATTAATAATTGAGTGTATTTCTTGATAAAGCTGGGTTTTTCACTTGAGACTAGGAACTTACAATCTCATTGTTTACTGTTTTTTTATTTCATTTGATCTTTCCATTTTTTGGCAGATAGAGGAAAGAAAGCAAGCTGCTGGTGATGTTTTATTTCAGTACTCAAAATTTGTTATGGTGTGCATTGGGGAGAGAGTCCGGCCCTCTGACTTAAGATTGCATCTAATGAAAGTAAGTTCTTCCAGCACCATAATCACTCTTACCGAAGCCGTGAGAAAGAATTTTTAACTTATAACGTTTATGGAAATAAGATTAGACAATATCAAATCTTAAATAATGCATAGCAAATGAATGGTTGATATATTGTAAATTTTCGTATAACGCTCAGTCTTTTACAAAACATACATGTTTCTGTACACTTAAAGTGATTATTTTTGTTTGAGTGAATTTCTGTCTTTGGTGGTTACTTTGGACAGAGTGGAACAATTGAGAATGGGGGTAGGATCAGCAAATAGCAATTAGTATGGGGAGAATTATGATGACGCCACATTGTCGGATAATTTTGAAACTCATGGGGTACCTCTAGAAAAATATATTACCTGCAATATGTATTTTGGGAATTCTCTTTCCATCTCTTCTTCTGTAACGTTAATATGTACTTTCAGATAATTTTTCTGCGGCCAAACCTTCTCAAATCCTTAGTTTCATGGTAGTGCAAAATTGTGCCTTCAATTGATAAAGCTTGCAACTATGATGAACCTTGGGTCTGCATGTTCCTCTGACAGTGATTTTAATTGCTTGCATTTTTTTTTTGCCTTCATGGTTTTAGTTTGACCCTGCTTTTTCCCAATAGTACTTCAACCGAATGTGGAACTTTTTGAAATGTTTTGCGAGCAATAATTTATGCCTTTAGTCGACCATTTTCAAGTCGTTGGGAGGTTGTGTTAAGGGTCTCAGAGAGTATAAACTTTAAAGCATTTATGAAGGATGGAGTGGCTTTGGTTAAGTATTCTGCATTGAACTGAATTATCTCTGGTTAAGAATTTTTTTCTAGTGATTCTGGAAAAATTAGGACTATATCTGAAAGTGTCTTTTATTGTTTTTTTCTCTTTTTGTGAGGCCCAAGGGGATGGTCTTCTGCGGGGCTCTTATCACGTGGAGTGTATTTTCAGGTTTTTGGTTAGGATATGAGAATGGTATGGAATTAATTGAAGGCTGGCTGGATGACGAAATAGTTTTCTTAATATGGAAATGCGTGATAACATTGGATGATATCTTGATGATATTGAACCTCTGAAAATTTTGGATGATGACTTGATAATACTGTAGATGTTATGTTATACTAGCAATATACCCTGTTTAATATTCTGGCAGGGTAACCACAGTTTTGCAGAGCTATTTTTGTTTGGTAGTCAAGTTGTTTCATCCTTTTTGGGGGGATACTTGATTCATATATACAGAGGATATGTGGATAACTGGTGCACAAATTGTTCGGTCTTCAACATTCTGTCTGGAAAGCTGTGGTTTACTTAGGATGACTGCCTCTCCTGTTTCGGTGAACTTGTATATTTGTCAATAATGAAGTAATTTTTTTGTGCTCTAGGAGATCTCGGGGATGCCAACTACCTTGAAGAAAAACACTTACAGAGTGGCTTCTGATTCAGTAGGCGAACCCTCAAGCTCAGGCTCAATGAGAAGGGAAAGAATGGACAACTCGCAGCCACTATAGTGATAAAGTGATCTATCAGCCTTTTGAGTTGGACTTTTTTGAGGTTTATAGCTCTAATGCCCTTTGACATCACTGATATAAAGGTGATGAATTTTTTCCTTTTATATTGTATCCTTATGTGCACTTGACTTTACTATCGTAAATCTCGATTCTGCGAAACAAGGAATGAGTAGTTCCTCACCCCAGGGTTTAGCCAGCTCACCCTCACTATACACAGACGGTGGACTGTCTGAAAATACATGGTGGAAATCCACTGAGTGGGCTGGCTAAAACGTGGGGTGGTAGAACACTCATCCAGGAAACAATTGGTGGAGTTCTTTGAAAGCTCATCAAATCAAGTGTTATGTACATCATATTTGTACCCAAAAAAAGGTTCATCATGTATATCAGTACCTTCAGATTTCTTGCAAGTCCAGATCTAGCGTAATGAACAACTGAATGCTATAATACAGCTGGCTCTTATGAGGAAATCATCATCTAGATCTAAACCCTTACGTCTGTAAATGGCGCCATTGACAATCATTTTTTGAAGTAGGGGTAGGTTACGCTTACTGATAGCACTTTCTCTAGCTTGAAAGCATTAAAAGTAATAGCCAAAATATATCCCTCTTAAATTGACCACATAATCTCCTCGGCTTGTTGCTGCACTCTCTTTCTTTTTTCTGGTTGTTTTCCTAGGCTAAGGTAAATATTTAGATCATAGTTCTTTGCTGACCTGTAGATTATATGGTCTATCTAGTAATTTGTAGAACAAGTATACTCCCTCCGTCCTAAAAAAGGTAGCTAGGTACAATGCGTAGAGTTGAATTTTTTTTTTAAGCCACAGTGAACCCCAAGCGAGGAGCCTTGTGACTGAGGAAGAAGCCTAACCGTTCCTACTTTTTCCAGACATGGGAAAAAGAGGACTTTACCTACTATTTTCGGGCAGTGGGACTGTGGGAGTATATACTAAATTCATGGCCATGATGAAGAAGGGATCTCTGGCAGCGCCTGAGTCCCCTTATGGTCCCCCGTACAACCCTTTTAATACACTAATATCAAGTTTTAAATTAACTCAAACACCAACTCTTTGATTGGAATAAGGCCCCACCATCAAGCCGATTGTGTCAGGTTTCATGCAATTTGAGCACCCCAAAAAGAAATATAGAGTGAATTCAGGATCAGGAAGAGTTCAGATTGGACAAGTAGCAAAGACAGTAGCTACCCAATTGCTATTTTTAGATTACATGGTCTTGCTATGATAATATAGCCTTGATTGTATGATAACGTTGAATTACGACACTTTGCTACCCAAATGCTAATATTTTCTATATTCTCTACCTTATTCATAAATGCTAACTTAGAATTATGATAACGTAGAACGATAACTTAGATATTAAGCTTATATGTGCTCTGTAGTCTGTACCCAAAAAAAAAAAAGATCCTATGTGAGTAGTTTTGTGTTGAAACATTTTCTTCAACAGTGGTTTATGCAGCTGCAAGAATGGTTGTCATAATGTAATTCTACTAGTACCTTCAAAAGTTTGCAATGAGCCGGATAATTGAATATGTACATAGGCAGCTTATATTAATTTGCTACTTTTTAGTCAAAAGAGAGACCTTCTTTTCTAATAATATATTGTATTTCGCTATAACTGATCCTTGTCTGTTTTCAGAGAAATACAGTTTAGATACTCCTTCCATTCGGAATCATTATTAGCAACTGATTATTCAAAATCAGATCATTTTGAAATATGAAAAACAAACTTGGGAACCCAGATCTTTTCAGCGGGACAGTGATAGCCTTACATCAGATTTCTTACACATTTCCATATACATGTGACCAATGAGTGGGTAAATTGATGTGAAATCTGATGTACAAATATTATTGTCCTTTTCAGCATGGTTAATTTCCAACACATTTACGTATGTAAAAGGGGTCACTTCAAGGGGTCACTTCCCCAAAATCTGGTTCTTCAGAGTTTCAGGGCTTTCACAAGCTAAGAGATATGACTGCCAGTTTGAATCTACATTCTACACGTGTTATTTCAAGAGTAAACGGTTGTCATTGACAGACAAGTCAGAAAGATAGGAAGAAGGCTGCCCATTGGCGCTATACGTTTCTTCCGCTGTCAGCCTGTCACTCTGCCACTCTGCCAGAGGCCAAATTATATAAGATTGGGATTAATGTATGGAAAAAGTTAATATGAGTCAGCTTACATGTGTAGGCATGACCTGAGCCATTGGATTGAGATTTGACGCCGTGCAGGGTTAGTAGTGATTCAAACCTGCCTGCCTCTGTATTAATGTCCGCAGCTGGATCGAAATCCGATGGCCGAGATCACCACAGCTCACACAGAAACGCGTGAGTCTGGACTCATACAAACAAGGTTCTTAATGTATTCCTCCACAGTCCACACACAAGAGTCTAGACAATTAAACACAAGTAAATGCTCGAGGAATCTGTGCTTGAGATGGGTCCATGGGTACGGACACAAGTCTGGGGAGACAAAGCTCTCCCAGTCTGGTTGTTAATGGTGTTTTTATGTATAGTGTAATGAAAAGTGTGTAGTGAGGACGAGATGATTGTTGAACTTTTCATATAATCATGCAACAAGTGTGTGCACCTCGTTTGATCCTATCTGGAATTTGTGTGCAATGATAGAAGTATGGCAGGATTTAATCAAATTCTATCTATTCATGTACGTTGTTAGGCAGGAGGCAGCCATGGAAGTTCCAAATGAGTTGTGGAAGGGACGACCTAATTGGAGTTTATGTCAGCCAATGTAGGTTAGGTGCACCACTCCTCACAATTGGTTTTATTTGGGAAAATGCTTCTTCTCCAGCTTTATTTTCACCACCTCACGTGCCCCTCGTAGAAATGTTGTAGCCTCACATTTCCTTTCTCTTTTTTGGATAATTATATTTCATTTTCTTTCACTACACACTAAGTGAGGTTGGCCGTGACAAAAAAGCGGGAAAAATAGTGCAGGAAAGTCCGAAATGGTCAGATAATCAGGAGTTTGATAATTACATGTTCCCCCTCCCTTCCTCTTCCCTGAGGAGATCCACCAGAGCGTCTATCACAAATGGGTGATCTCCGATCGTGCCCTTGTTGACTTCAACCATGGCGAGGCTAGTGAGGCTGGTGGCGGCCAAGGTCCAGGAAGTGTGGGAGCCAGTGTGGAGCACCGAGACTATTGGGGCACAGCACCTTCGCCCACCATGTCGACCTTGTTGGCATTGTCGTTGTCCAAAGAGAGGTCAAAGAGTATGAGTAGGGCCAACTCCTGCAAGGCCGGGTCTTGGAAACCAGCGAGGCGGAGGATGGTGGAAACGGTGCCAAAGTCGATGATTTGATAGTAGATGGCGGGAATGGTCTTAGAGAGGCGATGGAGGGTGCGGATGCAGCAGGCTGATGGGCAATGACAGTGTAAGATGAGCATAATTTTTGCAAGGGAGAAGGTAGTGATGAAGATGAGATAGGTGAGGGTAAAATAACATTTTCATATGAGAGCTATTTCAATTCTTTTAATATAAATAAAAAGATAAAAAATGAAAAAAATGACTTCCCAAACATAAGCCTTATTTTAATTTATTTTAGGAAAAAAAAGAGAAATAAACTTTCTTTTTTGTCCGAAAGTGGCATAAAAAATTTCAGGCCTTTCATATGATCTACCAAAAGACCGAGAATGACTGCTGCGTAATTATATACATGAGAGAGGAGGGATTCCTACATTCAAATGCATATTTTAATCATATGTATGAGATTTTGACATGAGATAGCAAATATGCATTAAGAAAAATGTTGTTTCTCCCACTTTGTTTTCACGGCCACCCGGAAACGGTGCCAGAGTCATTTCATTTCATTTCACAACCTAGCACATGAGGTTGGCCATAATAAAAAAGGCAGTGATAACCCTAGAGCAGATTCCTACACATTTATGTGTATGGAACTGAGTGGGTGAACTGATGTGGGGTCATATCAGCTGTGTATGGAAAATGTGTAGGAATCTGTTGTACAAATATCATTTGCCTAATAAAAAAGCCGGAGGAATAGGACTACTCATGCATTAAAAGTGTGAAACCATACCGCATGAGCAAAAGGACATTGTAAAACTAGATGAATAGGTGAATCCGCTTTCTATACCTACATAATCAACACAGGTTATAGTCAGCCTTGTTTGGTTGGGCTTAAAAGAAGCTGGATTCTTAGAATCCAGCTTCTTTTGGGAAATCTCCTCCTGAGGAGATTTTCCAAAAGAATTCACTTCTTCTTTCAATGGCAAAAGCCGTAAATTCAATTTATGGTTTTTGCCACCAGAAGAAGTTGAAGTGAATTCTTTTGGGAGAGGAGATTTCCCAAAAGAAGTTGGATTCAAGAATCCAACTTCTTTTTGGCTTACCAAACGGAGCCTCAGTACCAACTCTACAAGGAAAATATCATCTAAACTTGATAAAAACATTGAGTAGTTCTATACGCAGAAGCATCCAAATACTTGAAGTTGTTGAAGTCCATAATGGTGTATCTTCACATTTTATAGTTTGAATCGCAACATAAGTATGAGAAATCAGGTATAAAACCTTAGCTTCAACATTACATTAAGAAATCCAGCTCTTATTGGGTGAGAACGCTTCAATGCCAATTCTTTTCTCGTAAAAAGAGCTGGAGGAGTTAATATTATACATACAACATAATCTATTGGTAAGATAAAAAATTACTTGTAACTATTAATTTCCAAATCGGGGAGTGATAAGGTCTAAAAAAACTCTGGATTCTAAGATGATTAGATGTCACGCCCCGAAATCCCATACCTCGATCGGAGTGCAGAAGCCAACAAATGAGTTACATTTCGATGTAGAGATCCCGGGCACACGACCAAACAGTCGATTTCACCACACATTGCAATCATCTCAAAATGATGTGTAACCGATTATGCCCGTAATCAGTGTAATACAATAACAGCCATCATTGAATAATATGAAATGAAATTACTTAATAATAATCCAGTATGATTCTTCAATGAAATTTAGATAGAATAAAACTATAAATCTATGGCACACAGTTGCCAATAATGTCATAAGCATCAATCAAAAGCAAACAAATAACTAGGTAGTATTTAAACTCTTCACGGCTCCTGCAATCCGCCTTTCCACTACTGCACTTCCTGATCTCAACTTTCATTTGCGCCTGCATCAGAGGATACATGAGTATTTCATAGAAACATTCAGTAGGATGTACAAACCCACTGAATTAAAACAAGCAGTATGAAGAGATGTAAGGACAACAAAGGGTTATGGGCATTCCACAACATCTGGACTGAACTGAGGTCTATACACCTGCAAGGTTAGTCAACAATAATTTCAACTCGCAAGTATACGAAAAACATCAATAAGGCTCCTACCATACATATGGGTAAGGAGAGAACGACAATTATATCAAAGGCTCTAGACATCTAAAGTGAAAGGAGTTACAATTTCTACTCGCTGAATTGGTCCCTCGCAAGTGACTAAAATAATATACCAGAACCACCCTAGGGGTCCTCTTTTGGAACCCTGCCATGCGTCTAGGATGCTGGCCTCACCAGTGCTCACGGACACGATGGACAGAGACTGAGGACCTTCCGTAATATCCACAATCTAACGTACATATAGTGCCTCCTTTCGGGCAGTATGGAATCGCAACTCCACAAATATTGGTGACCTCGCAAGATCTAGCAATGGCTTAATTGAGCATACTATGAATCCACCATGGGGAGAGTCTCGCAAGATAGATAGTTATGAAACTCTTGATCAAATGATTATCCCTCATAATTATATTACTTCTAACCCAATTCATATTGTGATATTCCATAAGTATATAGTCCAATTACTGGTATTGACACGTTAATTATTATCATATCATATTACATGATGTTATTTGTATACTTAGTATTTTCTCTTAGATTCAGCTCACTGCCTCCTGCACAACAGTCTTATTCCGATGACTACTATGCTCTATACAGTAATACTTAATCTCTAAAATTTTTACTGATAATACCATCGTGAGTCTAGTTTCTAACCCCACTGATTTTATATTTTTTCGATTTTATTTGAATTAGTTATGAATTATTTACTACCGACTATCAGCACAGGAACAATTCTGGCCGAGATTAAGATTCTTAATTAAACTTGATTATCGCACTTAATAACACATTATAGATGATAATATATCATTCACAGACCATATACTCCCCTCCTAGATCAATTACAAACCCTAGGATTATCTGGAATTACCAAAGTATACTCCTTTCTCATGTTCCTTTACATATAACACAGTTTTAACATTAATACATCCCAAATAAGACCATTAATGCAAGATAATAATTAAGACACCTGACTTAATATGGATCATGGTCAACCAAGCAATATCAGAACTTCTAGTCTCTGGAAAACTAATAAAGCATCAGACTTTAGATGTGAATTCCCATCTAAATACATAGCACGAATGCACATATGATTATGATGCACTAAACATGGAAATAATGACACAATTCATTTATCTAACAAGAATAAAAGAAATACTCTAAGTTACTGAATGATGACACATATAACCATCATAAGAAAGAAGAAAAGAGAGGGAAAAACCATCCTACTCTTAATTCATCGAAGATTCTGCCTTTCTACGCATCGCTCGTCTCCTCCGCTTTCTCTGAAGCTCTCGCTCCAAGCTCTTGCAAACTCCCACAAGAATAAGCCTTATAGGAGGTGGGTGAACGTGGGAAGGAGAAGGGAAAGGTTTTTGGACGTTCTAGGGCTAGGTTTTGCAATAGCACAAGCCAACTCTCTAGGGTTTATATAGAGTTTGGGGAGAATCCCTTCTTAAACTAATTTTCCATATCATGGACACTTCCCACCAATGAGAAGGCCTCAAGATCCCTCTAGAGACGTGCAATTTAAGTCCAGTTGGGATTTGGTATCTTTTCCAAACAAATCTGCCCCGAAAATACTCTAGAAATTGCAAAACTGCAACCGGCGATCGATCGTCGTATGCGTTGTTCTACACTACCGCGTTATAGCCGATCGATCGCCATTGTTGCTGATCGATTGCTTTACCCGAAATAAAACATTCAATAATCACAGTAACTACGATTGATTGTTTTGATAAGCAGTCGATCGGTTCAATTTGCCGATCGATCGTTTGTTATAGCGATCGATCGCAGCCACGGCTAAAAAATTTTCAATTCCTCATATCTTTTCACTCCGAACTCCAAATCGCGCATAGTTGGTGGCGTTGGAAAGCTCTTCTCACCAACTTTAATCCCTAAGAAGCAAAACATAATCAAATATTAAGAGGGTCAAATTTTGGTTTTAATATACTTACTAATTTTTCGGGTGTTATATTAGATCTCATGATAGAAAATTGAAGAGAAGTTTTCTCAACAAGAATATTTGAGGAACTTTAAATCTAGGAGTTAAATTTACCATGTTCAGGTCAATGTGGTAAAAACACACATTTTCCACTTTTTTTGCAGTATTTACATATAAATTATGAGTTCCGACCATGGTTTTTAAAACCGGACCGGACTGGCCGGTCCGACCGCGGAGAACCGGAACCGGCCGGGAAACCGGTCCAGTCCATCCAGTTTATCCCGGTTTTCTAAACCGGATAATTTTTTCGAAACCGGCCGGTTCAACCGGCCGGTTTTCCCCGGGGTAAACCGGAACCGGATTGACCCAGTTTTTCAGTTTTTTTTTTGAAAAAGATTTTCAAAGAGGGCTGCGCGGGGGGATTCGAACCCAAGACGCCAGGGGCCCTGCACCTTAACCACTTGGACTACAACGGTTTTGTGATAATATTATACAAAATTTATATTTATTATATACTTAACCCTATTTACACCTAAACCGGGTCATTCCGGTTTGACCACGGTTTGACCGCGGTCCAACCGGACCGGCCATCAATCCGGTTCGATGGCCGGTCCGGTTTTGAAAACCTTGGTTCCGACTCACGCATGTTAATGCAGGAGGCGGACAGGTTTGATTCACGGCCCACCCTGCTCAGTCAATTCTCAGTCCGATGGCTCAGATCGTCTCATATAAGACAAATGAGCTTGACCTATCGTACTTGCAAGTCAATTTTAGTATGAATCCTGTTAATATTAGCGTGATCAAACAATTAACGTCATTGGATTTTGATCTGACCACTGGCATTAATACAGGGAGTAGGCAAGTTTGAATCACTACGCAGACTGTGAGCTGTAAGATCTCAATCTGAAGGCGAGGTTGTTGGGCCTATGCAGACATGCCGTGTGTGAGCCATGGCTCATATTAATGTTTTCCTTTTATGATAGGGTGTGGTTCGGGCCCACGCTATTAAAGGAAGCCTTTTTTATCCGCCTTCACTATCCATCTGCCATCCTATGGGAGTCACCGATCATCGGAAACAATGGGGCACACTGATCACGCTCAAGCAAAAAACAACTTTTTTGTGGGAGATGCGTGCGCTCGTTGATCCAAATGATAGGCCGGCGGACAACTCGGAGGCGGATAAAAAATGCTTCAGCTATTTCAACTTCCAACTAAACACCCGAGTGCAGAGCCGGTTCAGGTCGAAGTTCGGAAATTTGAACCCCGTTTCCGGCCCGTTGGCTCCGGGCCCTTTCGTCTTAAATCGTCGCCGTCTACCTTAACGGCCGTTCTCCTTGCCGCCGTTGCCGTCTCTCTCTCTCTCTCGCTATCCCCCTCTTCTCGCGCTTTCTCAGTTGCTCCCCGGCGCACGCTAGCACCGCTCCATGAAAGGGGCTAACGAGAGCCGGGGTGCGCGGAGCCGGCCCGCCGACAACGGCGGCTCCGCAGCCGGGAGGAAGGACGTCTGGACCGAGGAGGCGACGGCCGTACTGATTGAGGCCTGGGGTGACCGCTTCCTCAGCCTCTCCCGCGGCAACCTCCGCCAAGCCGATTGGCTTGACGTCGCCGGCGCCGTCAACGCCCGCCTACCCGCCGGCGCCGGCCGGCCGAAGACCGATTACCATTGTAAGAACCGCATCGACACCGTCAAGAAGCGGTACAAGCTGGAGAAAACGCGGCCCGGCCGGTCGTCCTGGGCTTTCTTCCCCCTCCTCCGGGACCTCCTCTCCCCGCCGGCGGATAAATCGCCGGAATCCTCCGCCGCCGGTGCTTCCTCGTCGTCGTCTCCGTCGTCGGGGAACTCGTTCGAAAGGCGGCGTCCCGTGGCTCCGGTGCCGGCGATCGGCCGGAAAATTCGGGAGAGGAGGATTAGGAGGGTCGATGGTACGGATGAGAGGGGGATGGCGATGAGGGGGCTGGCGAGGGCGGTGGCGAGGTTCGGGGAGATCTACGAGAGGGTGGAGGGGGCGAAGCAGGAGCAGATGGTGGAGCTGGAGAGGCAGAGAATGGCCTTTGCCAAGGAATTGGAGTTTCAGAAGATGCAGATGCTCATGGAGGCTCAGTTGGAGCTGGAGAAGATGAAGCGGCCAAAGAACAGCTCCGTCGCCGCCTCTGGTGAGCCTCTAATTGAATTTGTGAATCTTTGATTTCTTCATTTCAATTATAGGAAAGCCAACTCTCTGCGAGATGGTTTATACTGCAAAGTGGCACGAACTCATGCTTAGTGAATGTGGAGGTTGATTTGAGTTGGTAATTACATTGTGAATGATCATTAATTTTAAACATATGGTGGGAGATGATAGATCAGTTTACTTTTGATTTTGATTGAGCTTGAGTTATATGGATATGATGTCTCTTAAGAACGAGTTTGCTAAAAGCAGGGTAGAATGGAGGCGTAAGATCCTTGTTGCCGATCCTATATTGTTAACAAAGGCCCTACGTGATTATGATTGAACTTCATGATCATAATCAAGTAATGTATTATCCCAACAATTTGAGGTCCGCAACATGGATCTTGCTCCTCCATTCTAGCGTAATTTGAGCCAACTCTTTTGTAACTCATTTTGATTGAGCTTGAGTTATGAAATTGATTAAGTATAACTTAGGTAATATTGTTGTTGCGTGTTAGATGGTTAAGGCAATGATGAAGTGTAGTTTGTATGGTAACTAAGTTTGTGGTCTTGATTTCACTGATTACTGTGTGTACGGTTGTTTTCTCTACTTAGTAGAGTGATATCTTTATGGTATAGTTAGAAAGAACTAGTATCTCCACTAGTCGTCTCTTATCTTTAGGGTTTATGATGATCATGGAGCCCCACAGATAATCCTATATAGTCAAAAGAACTGTATGACATTTTCACATCCTTATTTGCCTTACATATTAACAAGAAATTAAAGCTACCGATACCATTTTAAAGGATTGATATGTTGATTTTTTATTTGAGTGTCGTGTGCAACTCAAGTCAGAGATACATTACCAGCCAGCCGCATTTTATGATACCATTATGTGCGGGTTGAGACCAAGAGCCTCCTGGATGAGTTTATGGGTTTCACAAAGAATGGTTGAGAGTTAAAGGAATTTTACTTTGTGTGGCATAAATTAGGGCACGTGAATGAAAATGCTGGTTATTTTTGTTCATCTGTTGTGCACTGAATGAGTTTAACTCTTGTAAAATAGTAGATAGGATAACTGATTTCCGAAAGAAAGGAAGGTTGCCCCTATAAGGCCCTGTTTGGTAGCCATAAAGAATCCAGCTTCTTTGGAGATTTCCCAAATGAATTTGGATTCACTTCTTCCCATGGCATTTGCAATAATTTCCAAAAAATGACGGGGGCATTTATAAAAAAAAACGCGGTTTCACCTCATGATGCTTTTTGTTATTAAATGCCCTTGGTTTTTTGTGAAAATTACAAATCCTACCACGAACCCTAAATTCTTTCCTAGAAGTGGATTCTTCCTAACCAAATACCTAACTTCATAACCCTAACTTCATCTCTAAAATCTAGATTTTCTACTCCTAAAAGCCCTAACCAAACGGGCCCTAAGCCGAAGCAGAACAATTCAGGATTCTAGAATTATCTCAATTACTTAATGAGGGTAAAAGAAAGCACGATTGCATCTTCAGACAACTGAAAATGGAGCTTTCTTGCAAACTAATAGCCCAGTAATTATGCCTTTGTGGGACTATAAAATTATGCATTTGATATTGGCAAGTCTTCTACTATTTGTGTATGGTCCCATTGGTTGTAGGACAAGTTAGGATTTTGAAGAATGGCAGCTAAAAGTTCAAAAAATCAATATTTTTGCATGTGATACCATCCTAGCCTTACTCCACATATATGTATTTGTAAAACTTGTTCAACTGTAGAAAGCTGTAGAAATAAAATCACTTACATGTAGTTTCTCTAAGTAGGTTAATTATGTAAATCAATAAATTAAGCATCAGCTTTTTTCCTTTTGGAAATTCTAGATCAAGTTAGCGTATATGGCAGACCTCCTTAGGATGCCAGTGAGTGATGCATTTAGAGATTATTGTGGTAGCAATTACAATCTTTGATTTGTCATCTTGTAGTGCTGACTCTAGCATGCTTTGGCAAGGCATATGATGATAATGATGACGATGATTATGGTTAAGGATCTTCCTGCTGTTTTTTCCTTTCAAGAGGGTTTGCAATAGGAAGAATATCTACCGTAGAGGTCTTGTGTTTTTGTTTTATATAGTCTATTTTTTAATTTCTTAACTAGTACAAGCAATCCAAATAGAAGAATACATTACATTCTACTGGGGCTTACTTGTTAGATTTTAATGAAGGGTAGGAATTTCAATGAGATCTTAATTTATGAAAGTGTTGAAATCTAATTTGGTGAAGAGATCAAATTCCAATGTTTCAGCGATAATTTGGCGAGATTTAGCCTACTTGGCACATTTTGATAGTTGTCATCTAAATGCAAGCTTTCTTCATGTCCTATTTTCCATCAAATTTAATAAACTTATTGCTCAGAAAGTTTTCTGTCTTCCAAGAATCTATATCTTCATACTTTGGTAACTCTTATCAGAGATACAAAACTGATTTTTTTAATTTACGCGAGAAACCTCCCTTTTTGGACCCATGGAGATTGCACTGAGACCAAGATGGCACTTGTGGGGTATGATGAGGATTTATTTGGATATGCAATCACAAGAGAAGTTGGAAAAGAAATAAAAAAAGCAGAAAACATTATGAAATGCAGTTACTATTTTATTGAGAACTTCTTGTTCTCATCCTGTTCGTAAGCTTAGGGAGATAACAAGCCAAGGAATCACGCTTGGGCTTTTCTTGATTATGGACATTTACATCTCTGTTTTTTCAAGGCAAAACTAGGTGGTGTGAGTGGGAATAATTGGCCCCACTTCTTTCCCATCACACGAACATTTTTAGGTGCTGTTAATTGCATAGATGAATTGTTTCTCAAGTTTTTAAAACTGTTGTTGCCAGGTTTTTAGTACCTGTCAGACAACATTAGCGACATATTATCTCTTGATTTGATACTTTCCTTGGATACTATATTATTCATGTAACGCAAGTCTTGTCTGCTCTCTGCGTGTGTTTTAATTATCATTGGATCTACTTAGCTTGGTTGAGTGATGAATTTTGTGGAAATTTAGGTGGCTGTATAGGAAAAAATTTCAGTAGTATTGTAAAAAATATAACTTGCGGGGAAGCAAACTTAAACCTCAGAAAAATAAATGAAGATTAAGTAAGCCGTATGCTCATGGCAGAATAGGCAAAGCAGGGCTCTTGATTGCAAAGAAAATCTGATATCAGTTTGATGATGTATATGGTGCTCAAACGAGGGTAAAATTAGGATCTAATTTCTTGTCTTAGGTATAATTATCAAGTTGTTGGGAATTGATATCGAATGTAAGTCATATAGTTCCCAAATATAGCTCGGTTTAAACTCAAGTCAAAATCAAAGTATGTGCTTTCTGGAAGGTATTTTTCACACTTTAAGACATATACATATAAGGGCTGTCTAGGAAGAAATTGTCCCTTATGATGATCTTCGAATTAGCCTCTGTTCTATGTTAGTCCCTGTTTTGAGTAACTGATTTAAAATTAATAAATTTACGTGTTTTGAACCGGCAACTGTGACCATACTAGATAGGGCGCTGTTGTTGTACATTGGGTCTAATGTAGTACATAAATATCCCTTATATACTACGCGAGTGCCTTCTGTACTATGGTCATTGGGTTTGTTCATGGTGCTCAGTCACAGAAACATTTTTCTCTGAACGCAGAGATGCGATTGTTGAAACTGGGTCACATATTGCCAGTCTAACATGTACTATTATGATTTGCATCAGGTAAAAATTCATAGCCAGGTGATTCATTGCCATGCATTATAGCCGACAGCAAACATGCAATTGAGTGAACTTAGCTCAACTGAAACACCAGACATTTTTTACTTGTACGTGACCGTTTTTATTTGAAATGTAGGGTTTTACTGTTTCAAATATAGGATATAATTGATACATGCCTGTGGCAAGTTTTAGTCTGTATATATTCAGTTATATTACTTGTTTTCTATGGCTTCTTGTTGGTATCCCTACTTCCTTTCATTTCTAAGTTGATTTTCCCGGAATATTGGAATCAACTATACAAAGTGAATCAAATTTGCTCCACTTTTCTTGATATATTCATAAATGGTCATCATTATGTGGCAAACAAGGCAGCCAGCAGTTCAGAAGCAGAGTATTTTTCTCTGGCATATGTTTTTTAAAAATGCCAGACAAATATATTGGTCGATAAATTTTTTAAGAAGATTTTGTTTCACGTAGAAACCAAAGCAACCAGTGAAACTAAAGTGACCAGGTAGTGTGTACCATCAAAGTAGCATTTGGGTAGTACATTGTCGTGTTCATGGGTGGACGCAGGAATTTTTGTCAATGGGGTCATAAGCTAACGCAATTCTAAAGCATTCTTCTCTATAATAAAATAATTAGACTAACAACAAAGGTGTACTAAAGTGAAATAATACAGAAAAATTAGACAAATATAAGTAATTATGATAAATTACTAAAATGAAGATTATTTGCGTTAAATGCAATACCATTATGTATTTTATTGGCTTCACTTGCAAAAATTTTCACAAAGGATGTACTTCAACACCAAAACATCAATTGCCATCGGTTAAAAAAAATAGTAGGAGAAAAGAAAAAAGATAATGATTCATCAACATATTGAGTAAATTTGCCTTAATAAATAAAAAACTACATTAATGCAACATAAAATAAGAAAATGGATTCATACAGCTGAGAATAACAACTAACAATATAAAGAGAATAAGAAGAAGAGAACTATATACCAATTAGATGGCAATTGTCCTTGATGAGATTTTATATTTTGGAAACGTTCAATGATCTTCTCGTTGCCAATCTCTTTGAAAATGTCATTTTCAATGTATGTGATTAGAGAATCACTCATCAACTCATCTCCCATTCGATTCATGTAAAAGGTCTCATAGAGCCTTTTCAAATGTCATGTAATAAGAAAATTGTAATAAATCTTAACGCTTCTAACCGCCTTGCTATTTGTTTCTTATCTAAAAATGGCTTTTTTTATTTATTTCTGGCATAGTTTGCATCCAAGAAAGATAGAGCAAATAAGATTGAAAAGGGTAAAAACAGATGCTTACTGAAATAGTTATAATGACAGCGATAGCTAATATTGGACATGCAATGACTGGATCATAATCTTTCATTTCCTGATCATTTCTGTGCAAAATGCAATTGCAGGACCCCCAATTAGAAGTGAGGTTAGAAAGAGTGATGCCACATCTGGACCAAATATTAATCTTCTACCATAGAAGAACATCTGGAAACACAAAAACAAACCGTTTCATTATCAGGTAGCAGTAGGACTAGAGTTGCTATTAATCTTCCTTGCCCTGGAAATGCTCCAGTCGGATGAAAAGGACAGTTGAAAACAAGGAAAAAGATAGATAAACATAAATGTCGGCAGCCACCAAAAAGTCTTTGAAGAAGAAGCAAGGAAAATTCTTACTCCCTTCTTTGGTTCTGCCCCTAGCCATCTCATTTTCCTTCTTCCAAAAGCTTAGCTTCTCACCTTTTTTGAATCCTTTTGGCTGCAGAGCTCTCTTCTTTTCAAATTGGGTAGGTTTTTTTAAGATTGGGTCGGGTTGTTTTTTAGATGGGTTAACCCAAAACCCATTGTCTAACCCATTCTCCATTTTTCCATTGGGGTACTGAAAAAACCAAAAACCACTACTGATTCTTTTTTTTTGCCAAAAAGTGGGCAAAGGGATTCGAAATAACAGTGACACTCTCCCTCTATCAATCAATGTTTAGAATTTTCTTAAATTTTCCACATTTCAATATCTGGACTTGATGATTCATATCTTGCTCTCGAAAATACTGAATTTGTTAGTGATTTATTCATTTTGAACAGGAACTAGGTCACCGAATACGGACAGAATGAGTATTTGGTTCGTGTTGTGGCTTAACCATATATCTAGTGTTCTTATTTAGCTTAAATGTCAGGTTCTCCATATTGTCGCTCACTCAATGGCGTGGAGAAAGATGAGATTTTGCAAGGACCCTAGAGCATGGAATGTCGTATCGGATATCGGTAAAATATCGGTCGGCCAAAGAGACGAAATATCGGAGATATATCGGAGATATTGTGTAAAAAAATATCGGTCGTTAAAAACTAGTTTTTATGATATATTTTCACAATCTAACTTCTAAAATGAGTTATACTAATTTAAACAAAGAATATATTTCAAAATATGCATAAAATGCATATTAGGATAGAAAACAAACATGAAAGTTTTTTTTAAAAAAAAAAAAAAATTTTGAAATTTTTTTTAAAAAATATTTTTAATTCAAAAAATACCGATATATCGGTCCTAAACCGATATATTTGGAAAATTTTGAAAAATCGAGATTAAGTGGTATCGGTGTATCGGTTTGTGTCCGATACAGATATATCGGCGAGACGATTTTCTATGCCCTAGAGAGCTCCAGCATCTTGGGGGCCTTTGGAGACCAGGTACTAGAAGAGACCTGCGGTTCTTCCCCTTTTTAGCGAGTACCTTGTATCTCCTTCTATATCTTTAAGGGTATTGCACTTGACCCCTATGAATTAGGGTGAAATTGCACTTAACCCCTATAAATTATGAAAATATGCACTTAACCATATGCAATTTAATTGTTGAATGATTTTACCCCTAATAGCTCCTACTAATTTTACTTCAGTTTTAGGGTCTATGGTAGCCATGAAGATTATTGCAAGTAGCTAACTTTTTTTACATTGGGAAAACCAAGGCCGGCGCATTGCCATTGTTGAGTAATATATTGATAGTCTATATATACCGCCTTTGCTAAGTGTGAAAAGAGGAGGATGGTGAAGGAAGGAAGAATGTAGTTTTATTAATAAAGAGGGGTAAAATTGTCTCATCATATTAGTTATAGGGGTTAAATGCATATTTGCATAAGTCACGACGGTTAAGTGTAATTTTGTCATAATACTTAGGGGTCAAGTGCAATTTATCCTATATTTAATCCCCCTTCACGATATCCCGAGTTTTTTCCATATTACCTGGCGCCAACTATCACATTCCCATATTACCTGGTTTTTCCTGTGAAATCTTATATGGTCTGGAATTTGGACTTGAAGTACCGAAAATGCCCTTCTTCTATCTTTTTCGTGCTAATACTGTGCGAAGAGGCGTGTTGTATACAACACGAAAAATACAAGGGATTCTCTGGCGATTTTCATCGGTGACTCCACCGGCGCACTGGCGAGTTCGAGCGGCGATTCCACCGGCGACCCTTGCGGATTTCGACGATCCTATTCACGTCCGCCAGCTCGATTTGGAGCTGCCCCCTGCTGGATTTCGACGACACAACTGACGGAGAGTGCGCAAATGCGGTGATTTAAAGCGGATACCTCCGGGGATTTTGGAGCCTCTTGTTGCTGAGTTTCCCCCACGGCTCCCTGCTAATTCATGCAACCGGCGAAGTGACCGATTGAGCTTCGGTTTACGGCGAGGAAGAGTGTGAGAGACGCCTGCCAGGAAATACACACATACACACGACTAAACCGCGGATACAACAATCCTTACTGATTTTAGTTTCAGAAGCTCCGAAATTTAGACTTATAATTTTTACTATGAATTATATTTAGTCGTGTATGCGACAACACGACTTTTATGTTTTCTTGTTGCACCGACACAACTTTTCTACTGACCACTCTACCTATCTCCTTGCAGATGGATACAAAAAGAGACGAGTCTATGGAGGAAATACCATCGGAAGAGGAGGAGGATCAGGATTTTGTGTTGGCACCTCGACAGCGAAAACAGAGGGGCAGGAAGAGGAAGGCTCCGATGAACCGATCAATAAAGAGAACATACTATGTGCGACCGGCGCTAAAGACGTTTTGTCAACCGGACGCGATGAAAAAGTGTGCAGCCCTCCTACGGCGTCACGAAAGATGTGGCCAACTGATTAGAGAACCTGGTTTCGCTGTCATTTTTGAAGGTGAGGACATAGTTGTTTCTCGGAACCTCCTCGACCATTTGGTCAGGTACTGGGATGAGTCGGCGAAGGTCTTCAATATTAAGGGCAGGACGCTACATTTCACAGAGCAAGAAGTTGCTCTTATCACCGGATTGCCCGCAAAGGGCAAAATAGTTGAGGTCCCCCTCCTTGCCACGCCGACCGGAAGGTCAATTCTTCAGAAAGTACTTCGCTGTCAGGAGACCAGATATTCCACACATTGAGGAAATCATTGACAAGCTTAGTGAGGGCGAAATGAAGATGGCAGAGGAGGACATGGCAAGGATGATCATCTGCCTCCTCTTCTGCACGGTTATGTTTCCACACAGCACTAGAGCGCTGCATCCCAGTTTGTATCGTTATATTGAAGACCTCCCAAGATTGAGCTCATACAATTGGGCTGGGGCTATGCATAACATGTTGGTTTCTGGTATAATCCACACCAGCAGACTAGTGGGTGCGAGATCTCAAGGAGGGTCACGGGGCGGTGGATACCTAAATGGCACCTCATATGTCCTTCAGGTATGTAGCATTTCTAAGTTTTCAGAGTTCGAAAGGCACGACACATAAACGCTAAGTGTCGTATCTTATGCAACACGACTTTAATTATAGTCGTGTATTATGCAACACGACTAAGTATATAGTTGTATTACATAAGACACGACCAAATTTCTAGTCGTGTACTATTATAGTTGACTATAATAGTACACGACTTGCCTGTATCCGCATCTTTTACAAATGCTTCAATCTGTTTACTATGCAGATTTGGTTTTTTGAGCACACGACAATCTTCCATGTTGTCATGGGCCCTACCATTCCAAGGGCAAAATGGTGGCTAGGAAGTGGGGCCTTGATTACAGAGGTCAAGAAGGGTGCACAGAAGAAGAACCGTATGACTTACTACCGGAAGGAAGTGTTCCATAATCTCGAAGTATGGGATGAAGTCATTGATGTAATCACCCCCCTGGCCCAAGAGGCATCTCTCATTGCTTCGTCTCCCTCAGTGGCCCCTCCTCCACTACGGCAAAAGACGGAGAGGCCGGAAATGAAGAGGACTCCCAAACAACCCTCACCCTCTTCCTCGAGGACGGTTGCTCAGTCTACTGCAATGGGGCGCTTGGAGGGTTTGCTTCAGGCATACAATCACTAATTGAGATAGCTCTGTCTTCATAGGAGGAGATGGAAAAGAGTGTCGGACCTCTGTGAGAGGTTCTTCACTCTATGAAGGCATCTGCCGCCTCAGCATCAATAATGTTACAGGGTCAGATATTTGAGCATCCTAAGTAGAAGACTGAAGAACCGACGAAAGAGATGAAGGAATCAGAGAAGAAGGAGAGGATAAAGAAGTCATCGGTGCATCACATGGAGTCGAAGAAGTGGCCCAATGACAAAGAGCATATGAAGAAAACTCCGATGGGTATGCGGAGAAAGGAGCTGGCGCACAAGTCAGCCGCCGATTCATTGAAATGGGGTAAAGGTAAGTTGTACACTATTATTTAATTTTTTATGTCACATGGTACTCGATTATTAAATTTTTTGTGTTGCATTCTACACGACTAATTCATTTTTCATGTCACATGATACACGACTATGTTCTTTATCGTGCTGTTACTGACACGAATATGTCATTTTAGCTCCCATCAAACGCGCGGATGAGGAAGAGAAGATTCAACGGGCTACTAAGAGATCTTCCACGAAGTTGTTTTTGAAGAAGCTTCAACCAGAATTTGACGAACATATGGAGCGTGCAGAAGTCGAGGGCAGTCAGACGTACGTACGGGACCTATTCCCCCTAGTGTAGTGGTAAGGAAGAGGAGGACTGTCTCTGTGATTGAATTGTAGAGGATTAGGGAAGATGAGCATATACAGAGAATGGCGGTGGAGTAGAAAAGGAGGAATAGGTCCCATCATTCTGGATAAGTATTCATGGAAGGGCAGTTCAGAGATGTATGCATCGGGCTAGCACACACAGAGCATGCTTCATTCATATTGAGGGCATTAATACTTTGGTTCAAACCCAGGGCATCTATTTTCTTGGTTAGCGCATCGAGTTTGACCTTAACATCTATGTCATCTTTGATTTCGTAGAGACCTCCCTTCTTAGGAGCTTGATGTTGTCTCTCCCTATGACTTGCAAAATCCTACTGTTGGGACCTTTCAGCTAATCGCTCTAAGAAATTATGAGCTGCTTCAACTCCTAAGTCTAAAAACGCACCGCCATTCATTGATTCAATCATATTGCGATGTGTTTGAGTTAAGCCATTGTAAAAGTGTTGAATTAACCTCCATGTTTCAAACCCATGATGTGGGCATTTCAGTAAAAGGTCTTTAAATCTTTCCCAACTCTCATAAAATTTTTCATTTTCATCTTCCATGAAGTCAGTGATTTCTCTCTTTAATTCATTAGTTTTGGCCATTGGGAAGAATTTGGACAAGAATTTGCTCACCAACATATCCCATGTGATGACAGAATCAGCGGGAAGAGAATTTAACCATGCCTTGGCCTTATCCTTCAAAGAGAAGGGGAAAAGGCACATATGAACAGACTCATCTGAGAAGTCTGTGAACTTAAAAGTTGCACAAATTTTTAGAAAATCCTTTACATGCATGTAAGGATCCTCTCTGTTAAGACCATGATAATTGGGCAAAAGTTGAATTATCTGAGGTTTTAGTTCAAAATGCTTTGCAGAGGTTGCAGGCAACACTATACAAGATGGAGGGTTGATTGAGATTGGAGAAAATAACTCCCTCAAAGATTTCTCAGGTTGATCTTCCATTTTGAATGAAAGATCAATTTTAGTTTCACTATTCTCTAAAGGATTGGAATTATTGTTAACCAGACGCAGTGTGTGATCACGTGTCCACGTGGTCATACACCGTCAATAAACTCTCACGTGTTTAAATTTTTTAATTTTAATTTTTTAAATTTTTTTATTTTTTTGACCGAAAATTAACTACAAGGGTAAAATTAGTCTTAGAATTTGATTTCCTACAAGTCCCCGGCAACGGCGCCAAAAACTTGTTGTTGTTTTAATTAATCTTCTTAATTTTACTCGCAAGTGTACGAATCATGTTTGGAGTATAGTCGCACAATTCTTACGAGGACGAACCCACAGGGACTTGTGTTTTTGGAATTCTACTTCGAAGATCAGATTGTTACCCTTGCTGAAGAATTAAATTGATTTGATTCACTACAACTACGACTAATCGAAGACTTAATGCAATTAAACAGCTTTAACTAACAAATTAATCTAAAAGCAATTAAGTAATCTATGAAAAAGAAACTAATTGACAAATAAAAATTGAAACTTTAATCAGGAATTTAAAACACTAGGGTATAAGAATCAGCACATGACAATCATAGGAATAATTCTTTAAAATCAGCAATTGTTCTCACGATTATCTCGTAGAGAATTAGAATTCAATCTATTCTCCTACGGAAGATTTCAGCATGAAAGCATATAAATTTTTAAATAGAATTTTGTATTCTCTTGCATATCAACAGATGAGATTCAAATCATTACATGTATCCATCATTCGATAAATCACAAGTAATATCCAAATAACATATTAAACATTTAACTCATTGCAATTTAAATTGAGAATAACAATCATTAAAGCACATTAATTTAAGCATAGCAATTGCACCACATGAATAATTTTCCTACGACTAATCACGGCTTCATCTCAGCCCTAGTAAGAAGATTAGTTAATCATGCTAGAGAATTGAACTAGCAAAACAATGGAGTTCATCTTCATTGAAAATAGAATTTGACTTACAAGAATTTGAGATTTAAACAAAAATAACACAGTACTGGTTCCTCTGCTCGGTTGGACCGTTCCCGGCAGCAAGTATTCAAACGCACTCCTTCAAGGTAATACAACGATCAACTCATAGGAATGAAAATGAAACAGAAAAAAAAATTTGAACTGGAAGAAATCAAAAGAAATTGCTCGTGGTCGTCTTCTGTCGGCTAGCCCTCTTCTGTGATGCTATCGCTCTGTTTTTATACAGAGATTGCAGTCCGCCTCTTCCTTCCAAATCCCGCTCCTTTCCATCCCAATTTCTTGCAAATCAAAAACTTCCCCTTGGCCACCTTCCAAATCAGTGGATTTGCAGCTCGATTGATATTGAATCCCGTCCAATTGTGTTATAAAAATCCAATCTTCAAGCCATTCCGAAACAAAAACCCAAAACGCCCAAATGCACAGCTGATCTATACATGAAATATATATTTTATTATCTCTTAAACTTATATTTCTGCTAGTATTAGATTAGAATTTATGCTACTTTAATATCGTTTTTGGTTTTTGTAGGAAATAAGAGTAAAACGCAGAAATGGGGTGAAACGCGACTCTAATGATTGAATATTAATAACTTCGATTGCATATCTATGATGGAACTGATTTAAGCTTCATGTTAAAGTTCACGAAGTCAGCTTTCCAACGCCACTGACTGTTCGCAATTCGGAGTTCTGAGCAAAAAGTTATGATCATTTGAAATATCGCGCGCGAAAGAGACACGATTAAAGAAAGGAACCGTCAAGATGAGATCCGATGAACGAGAGCAATACGACGGGTTTTAAAGAAGAAAAAGAAAAAAAATAATAATGACCGGTTCAAAATCCGGTCCGGTTCAGTAAAAAAAATAAAAATAAAATAAAAAAAACCCGGCCCGAGCCGAAGCTCGGGCGCTCGGGTCTTCCGTTCCAGAAAACAGAGCGATGCTCTGTTTTGGAGCTCGCCGGAAAAGATGAGCTGGGGCGGTGGACGGCGGACGGCGGCAAGATCAGGCGATGCTTGAATCGGCGGCGGCCTGGGCGAGGTCACGGCGGAAGAGGGAGCTCGGATTCCGGCGGCTTCGACAGGAAATCGAAACGGCAAGCTCGAGACGGCGACGGCAGAGAAGCGGCTTTCATGGCGGGGCGAGCATGACGATGCCGGAGAAGATGAGATTGTAGGCGAGGTCCGGTGGCGGTGCAGAAGATGAAGTCGATGCTGGAATAGGATTTGGAAACGAAGAGCCGTGCTCAATAGGGACTCATACGAAACAGAACTGTGTTCAACTCAGAAACTATAGGAAAGATTAGATTTTTTCAGGCGGATTTGGGCTCATCTCAAAGAGGAAGCAGGGAGAAGGACTCTCTTAGTCGAGGTCTATAAAAACAAAGAGTTTTTGAGAGGAGAACAGAGACTGGTTTTGCAGAAAAACAGAGCGGACTTCCGTCCGGAAAAACCGAGCCTTTGGGTGCTGTTCACGCCGGATTCCGGTGTGATTTTCGCCGGAGGAAGAAGAGAAGAAGGAAGGGAGAAGAAAAGGCCGGATTTTGGGCAAAAATCTCAACTGCTACAGTAATTTCGAAACGCTACAGTACACGGATTTTTGGGAGAGACGATGAATAGTGTTTTGTGAACAGTGCTTTGAATAGTGATTTTGTGAGCAGTGTTTCAATGAATCCGACAAATCAGGCTATTTCTTTCTCTTATTCTATGTTTGGCTAGTTTTCTTATCAAGGCTAGATGAAGCCCTAAATTTGTATTTGCTACTCTTATTTGTTTAATTTAATGAACGTTGATAATGATTTTTATGCTTAATGCGATTTCATTATTGTTCCTCTTAAGTGCTTTGACCGAGACTTAATGAATGATTAATGGAATTTGATCTTGATATATCCTGTGTCTAGATAATAACGGGATTATGATTAATTCTATGCCCGGCCAAGGATAGAGTTAGTTATATTAATTTATAGTGGATGAATTTTTCGTGTCTGGACAAGAACGTGTAGTTCATTCACTGGTAATTTGTGTGTCTGGCCAAGAACATAAATTACTGTATCTTATCAATTTGTGGAGATAATAATTGAGAGTAGTAATTGCATGTTTAGTGGTGGATTCGACGCTTTGATATTCTTATTTATCTGATTTTTTATTAAATTTTATTTTCTTTAGTTAATTAAATCATTAAAATTCAATCTTTTCATTAGAATTAGATTAATCTTTCAAGTCCTTTGGGTTCGACCTCGTTACCACTAGACTATACTGAGTTTCGTGCGATTGCGAGTAAATAGTAAAAAAATTCAATCAATCAACAGCCTTTCCAAATCGAGCCAAATCCGACATTTTTTCCTTCTCCAATTGAACTGAAATTAGGGACTTACCACTCTGAAGCAGATTTGAAACTTGATTTTCCCGATTCGGCTCTCCCTTCAAGCGGCTTTCCAAATTGAGATCTTTCTTTTTATGCTTCTATTGCTCAAACTCCTCATTGTCGCTGGAATCATCGCCATGACCGTCGATTTCAATTGATCGAGCTCGACCCATGTCCGCCCTCTGCTGATGGTCCCCATCAAGTGCTCGCTGTTAGCCACTGTCTTGCTCTCGATTACCATCATCGCTCGAGCAGGAGCTCAAGCCTTCTGTCTTGGCTTCATCACGACCACCGCCGTCGATTCACCTGCCGTACTCGACAATCGCCGCCGGAACCCATCCGTCGCCCATCGCCTCCATCTTCGCCGGAACCCAGGGCCTCCACCGGCCTGATTTCGCCATGAGCGCTCGAGCGCTCTCCGTTCTGAAGGACACCCAAGCAGAAGCTCGGGTTTTCTTTTGTTTTTATTTTCTTTTTTTCTTCGTACCAAACCGGCCCAACGAACCGCTGATCCGATTCTCTTCAATTCTATTTTCTTTTTTTTTTCTTATACTTGATTAAAACCCGATGTAGCAATGTCGTCCGCTGGATCGATTCTGAATGGCTCTTTATCTTAGCTCAGCGCCCGTCTTCTCTTAAATGACTCATCAATGGTTTAGATCTTCAATGCGCGTGATATCAACTCTTGGGTCACTTTGGCATTTCAAAACCCATCTAATGGCTTCACTTTTGGCTGTTCTGCAGTACGAGCACGCGAACCTATACAAAATAAAACATGTCCCAAATTAGACACACCAAATATTTATAAAATTACAGAACATATCTAAATTGAGTCATTTAAAGCAAAATACTTATTCAATTCCTAATTACTCAACTAATTACTAAAACTCACTTTATTCCTTATTTTAATTAGAAATTATGACTAACAAATAGGTAAAAAGGCATATAAAAATGTGTATTTTTCATGCAGAACACATACATTGCGGTATAAGGTAATATTTGTTATACAAGAATTTCACTACAATCTAAGTGAAGAATGGTGGAGGCTTAGGTAAGTCGGAGCGGCGTCTCTGCGTTGACTCGGTAGTAGTAAGATTGCCTTGTTGTGGGGTCGTTGATTTATGCGCTTCCTTGGTTCTTTCGCAACAGTTGGGTTAGTACACCTTTTACGGTTGTGACCAACTTGTTCTCGTCCACAACTTTGAACATGAATTTCTTCTTGATTGCGAAATCAGTAAGAACCATTTTGAACTGCTTCACGCTTTCGAATCTAGCCCCGAAGGCAAGTTGTGCCTCATAGTCGTCTGCTTGCAAACTGCCAGTCAACATCGTCTCCTCCTCATAATTTTTTGAAGGACCAGCCTGTGGTGAATAGGTACCCCAATCCCAACCACCTCACCATCGTCCTCTAAATCTTGCGGCTCCGACACGACAGATTTCCCTTTGGATGTGTCTCCTGCCGTGGGAACTCTAGAAGTCGATGCTATTGCTGCATGTTGGAGTTCTATATCGGGCACAGAGTGGTCTCTTGCCGTCGGATCTGCCTGGCAAACATTTGGTAGTGGTAGAGGCTCATCCCACTCATCTGCAGACCATGGTAATTCTTCTTTATTGAATAATTCTTCTTCAACTAGACTGGAATCTTCATTTTGGTCTTCATCTTCATCTTCACCTTCTTCCCCATCTCTCAATCTGTGTGAAAAAATTTGTATGAATGGACTTGAGAACATGACTGGAAGTAGTCAAGTCATGTCTTATGCAACATGACTTCATATATAGTCGTGTACTAAATGACACGGCTACGTTCAAGTCTTTATTTGCAACACATTTTCCATCATCTCCTCGCGCATATTTTCGGCCTGTTTGGTACACCTTATGGCTGAACTGAAAAAGTCGTCCTTTCATCTGAATGCTTGCATAGTTTTCTACCTGGCGAGCTCAAGTAAAACTTATTAGGATACAATTTGAAGCACAAATCCACTGAACTTGACCACGATCCATAGCACCTTGGGCAATCTCCAAATGGTTGATACAAAGTTTATCGATTGACAAAATACAAATACTCCACGAGGGAGGTGAGATCACACTACACAACCCTGACAAGCTCATACGTATTCATATTATATGGTCTACCATGATCAGTCACGTTGTATCCTATGATCAAATGATCTAATTCGGTTTTAGAAATGCCATGTTTTAGCAATATCGTCTGAATCAGCTAATATATGGGCCCTTAGTACGTTCAAAGTCGGTACACATACCAATTAAGAACCTTAAGGTGGGGGAGGTAGGAAGAAAACATCATTTTTCCCATTATGATGAGCAAAGACTAAAAGGACTCGGTGGGGATCAAGATTTGAGGAAGGGATAGATGAAAGAGTGGTTGCCCTTGGTTATTATTAACTTTGCTCGGTATATCATTGTTGCCAATCACATCTCAAAAGATATGGACAGCATTGGAGCTAGATTTCACACTGAGAAGTGAAACTGCACCAATTATTTGGATGTTGCTCACCAGGTTTTTGGTTGTAATGATAGATGCACATGGCCACTAAACTTTCTCTTGATTGACTACCACCAAAGCAGCAAAAGGGATTCCAAATGATAGCTTTCAGTCACTTGATGAATGAGGGCTGATCTTATGGTTGCTATCATTCTGTGGTGTATGACCCACCACGAACTCTTTTGAAGTGTGCCAGGGCAAACAATATACTATTATCTGTGATTTAAGTAATTTTTAAGGCGTTTATGCAATCTATGCAAATGGTCAAATGAATAACCTTGCTGCGGTTAGAAACTAAGCTCTAATTATTGACAAAACCTTAAATAACAGGGTTTTTGTTATACACGTCCTACACTGTTGATTTTCATCAAGCAGATATTTTTTATTTACGCTTAATTATTAAGTTTCAAGTTGTAATTTTTTCTCTTTGAATTATGCTGAGGAAAATGCTGAACTTGGACAATACGGCAAAGTTAATTCTCACTTATCACGTCGTCAAGCTCTGAATCTTATTCTTAAACGGGAACCTTATATTATCAGTCATGAACTGCAATAATTAGCTCATAAACAGCCTACCCAACTGGATAGGTTGTCGGAGGATGTCAACTGATCAAATCCGCCAACCCTACTTTCCTCTCCGCCATGGTAATTCTCCGATAAGGCAATTTCTGCAGCCGTGGTATACCAGGAAGGTGTGGTGGGACATGGTATGGCCAGGGGTGGATCCACGTTATACTTATGGTGGTCAATTGACTCCCATGGCTTTGGATTTTTTCCAAACACCTTTCTATTATACCTCAGCGTGGGCTAGAAAAAGGAAGGGTTCTTATATACTGACCCCTATATCAAAAATCGACCTCTATTAAGTGGTCGTAAATACAGAGCTTCCTCCGTAATTCAAAAAATACAAAAAAAACTTAGCTTAGTTAGTTTTGACCATCATGGCTAAGAATCCTGTGTCCGCCCCCCCTTGGGTATGGTGGGGTCCACAATGGAGACCAAATACCACGTAACATAGTATGGCTCAATCGGTAATTAGTAGTGTTAATATGGATGCTATGGCTAACCTAAGCTTTAGTGGGACCCCTCCATCTAAGCTAGGGTAAAGTTATTAGAAGGAGGAGCCATTGGCTAGATGGGCCCCACATATGTTCCGCCATCACAGTGTTCTCACACTGTGGGACCTGTATAGGCCCCACAAGTGGAGGGCACCATAGGGAACAGAAGAAGATAGCAACAAAGGGTGAAAGTATTCAGTGCTCCAGGAGTAACATGTCAATATGCAACTCTTCTCCTTGATGTTGCTCCTAATGTCATAGCTTTACATTCAATTGGTGTTGATTGACGAAACCAAAATCCTTAACAGGTGATCCCAAATGACTATTAAAGAGTAGATGCTTATAACTCTGTCACAGTAGTTCTAGAACTCCTGATTGACTCCCAAAACTCAAGGCAAAAATGCACAAGGAGTGTAGGACTAAACTCTCTAATCGATGACTTGGCTTTGATGTGAGGGAATTATTGCATGAAATAATATCTTCTTTGGACAACGATATGGTTACGCTTTAGGAAGTAATTTTTCACTAAGGTTCTTTTCACAAGATAGGTTATATTTTTATTATTTCATCTGGTAAAATTAATTTTGTCACTACGATTAAGCATCCTATGGTATGCATGGTTATAATATATTTTGGATCAGATATATTTACGGTTTTTATTATTTGACAAGTATATGTAAATGTGGTTTTAGTCTTCATAATGGATGTCTTGATATAAGCGACTCCATTGTGATACGGTCAAGCTTCCGATCAAGTTGATTCCAGTCCATGGTGTTTGGAGTCAAGACTGAGTGAATATCCAACGTTGGAACAATTATGTGCTTTACACAGTCTCAATATTAAGAACATATTCCCTCCGTCCGGAATTATTATTAACATAAGGTTTGAACTAAAGGAAGCAAAATTAGTTCAATTGGAAAAACCTAATGTTAATAATAACTCTGGAAGGAAGGAGTAATAAATTGCTTAAGCAAAGAAAAGGCCAATTTGGCAATCTAATTCAAGAAATTAGAATGATTCAATAACCAATCCAATATTTCTAGAGTTTTAGCTGAAACGCATACCCTTACACAAAAAGGAAACGAAATTTGTTAAAAGAAGGGCAAGTACCGGTAACTATGACATCGAATGAGGTACTTAGCTGTTGACATATAAGACCTTTATGCTATGTGAATGAAAAGAACTCATAGGGGATGAATCAGACACATCTACCATAAATTGACATCAAAATTAGTTAAACCAAATTTTGATGGTGAAATAAAAAACAGGCTTTGATTTCATTTGCCGTGTCCGGGCTGGTCATCTCCGGTTAATCAGATTGCAAAACCTGTAATATAGCCATGGAGAAAACACATGATGGATTAAAATTACTCAGTATTGGTGACATTACTTGGGCACATGATCATAAAAGTATAGGCCACTTCCCATGTCACTAGAAGTCCCACAAAGTGCTACATGGCCACTCATATCAGCAGCACCAGTACTGTAAAGCATCGAGGCCGAGGCAGCCGGCGGCCATGGCTGTGACGATGATGGCAACCCGGGGCTCAAGTATTGGGCCAACCTCACCCTGGCATTGGCAAGGTCCTCCTGGAGCCTGGCCATCTTCCATTGCAGGACGGAGATGTCTGCCACACATCCGTAAACAGGGTCTCGCACCCTTGCTGCTGCCTCATAGACCAGCGTGCTAACGGCATCCTCTCGGAGCTCCACTGGGACCTCATTCAGCAGCTTGCTCACGTTGCTAGCACCAAAGACCTTGTGCACGCTGCCAAATTTCTGCAGCTCCTCTGCCTTGAAGTATGGCTTAAAGATGCAGGTCGCCGTGCACCTTCGCTTTAGATGTTTGCAGGCCGCGCATGGCGATGACGGCGGCCGCGAGCCATGGCCTTTCATCGTCGCCATGGGAAGAGCCCTGTCCAGCTCATGTTGCAACATGTTTTTGTTTCTAGAATCCGCCCTTAAATATTTAGGAATTTAAGAATTGAAAGTTTATATTTTTATTAAAATAATTTTGGCCTGTACAGAAATGGCCTATTAGCTCAGTTGGTTAGAGCGTCGTGCTAATAACGCGAAGGTCGCAGGTTCGAGACCTGCATGGGCCATTTTTTGTTGCTTCTGTTTTTATTTTTTTGTTGAGGGAACATTTGTTTTTCCTTTTGGTAAAACTACATCAGCCATTGTTGCTAATTTGGCATATACTCTCTCCGTCCCACAATAATGGTTGGGATTACGTATCAAAAAATGAACTGTTTTAGTTCATCGTGGATTTCCAATCCAGACGATTACTGTGGGACAGAGGGAGTACTAGGCTTTCAGCTTAATTGGCTTTTTTTATCTGTTGCTACCTCTTTTTAGATGGAAATAAAGGATCATATATACTAATTACTTACTCTACAATGGAAGGATAGAGCTTGTAAAAAATGCATGCCCTTTTTTTATGCAATTGCTCCAACCTACTTGTGTAGCTGATAGTCCATGTATAGAAGGTTAGCCAAATGCAACATGCTCAATTTTATCAATTAGTGGCTCAATGTTGATCCTTAAAAGAAGAGGTCGACAATTAGAGGATAATGAAAACCCAATGCCACTAATTCAAGGATGAAATCACAAGGCATAAGCCCTCGGTACATGAAGTCCCACCAATTAAGCATCCAATGTTAATGACATGTTTGGCTTATGTGACAAAAAGTGCCGATTCGTTGCGACAAAAGGGGCTAATTGCAATCGTGGACAAACATGTCTGCAGTCCAACCTTGGTTTTTCGGATGACAACAAAATTTTTAGTTCACCTTGTCATTATCAAGGTGCAGTGAAATTGAATAATGGAAAACCATTTCTCACATACTCTGTAAAAAAATTGCTTTCTAGTTAGAAAACCAAAAATTCTAGTTTGTTTTGGTTTTCTAATCCAGACAGGTAATGTTTGGATGGAGAGAGTATTAAAGAAAGTAAATGTGACTATTAATGTAAGAAAGAGGGAGTATATTTGTGTTACCAAAGCAAAGATTTTCTCAAACATAATATTAGCATTAGCAGTCAAACCACTTAGAAGGGTATGTTTGGTTACCTAGAATAAAAGGAAAGAAAAAAGGAGAAAGGTCAAAGTCTTTTCTTTTTTAGCGTTTGGATAGAGAGAAAGCTACGGAATCTCTATTTTCTATCTTGGGAACCATGCCAAAACTTCTGTTATGGCTTTTTCTTTTTCAAATAGAATGACAGCGCATGCGAGAAGAGTTTTGCTTCGCCTCATTTTCTTTTCCTTTCTTTTTATATTTTTTTTCTCATTTAACATTTTTTTCTTTTCCTTTCTTTTCCTCTCTTACTAAACTGACCCGAACTTCTAAGAAAAATGATACACCCTCCGGCCTTTTTTAATAGTTAGTTCATTTTGAAAATCAATTATATACATTAAAAAAGACCAGAGGGAGTAAGGAAGACAGTAATTAAGACAAGTTGACCATGGATCAAGGACCTAAAATTCATCTCTGAATAGCTTGATCACTAGATCTGTCAAGTGCATCTTTTTAAAGCAGTGCTCAACCGCAAACCACAACTTAGTTACTCATACTTGTGATGTAAGTAGACATAATTAATAAGACAGTTATGATCATTAAATATGCCTATACTGAATACCAACCTTAGATCTTAACAAGTTAATCTTCAATGCCGGTTGTCTGGACAATCCTTTGCTGTACCTCCCAAGTTTTAGTTAGTTTCTACCCCCAACATTTTTTTTATGTGTCAAAGTTTTAGAAATGCTGAGATTTCATATCCACAGGTAGAGTCAATGCATAATATCTCTTATCAGTATATTCTACATAATTTAAAACTCTAGTATGATGAATTATTCTGCAGCAGTCACCAAAATTTTCATCATCATCATCATACGCCTTATCCCAGCTTTGTGGGGTCGGCGGCATGGATTATATACTGCATTTGACTCTTATCGGAATCAAAATGGTACAAAATCCATACAAAGAAACATAGTGGCAAGTTTTTACGCCGGATGCCCTTCCTGACGCAACCCTCCAAAGAGGGGACAATAATAAGAAAGATTTAACCTCATCATATTCATCATACACCCTTCCAAATATGTGGATTGGCTTCATGACATAATGGTTGCACATGAAATATTAATATAGCCATCTTCCATCACAAAGCTGGTAACAATGAAAACCAGTCTGCTTTTACGGTCACCAAAATTTTCCTGCCATCAATTGCCTTGGACTTAGTATGAGTCTGATCATGAATATATGAGTCTAAGACTTGTGTCTCATTTTTATGTTTCATAACTATCCGACGAATAATTTTACCTTGTAACTACCAACAAAGTTATTATAGTTATTGTTCGACAATTTTATGTTGTTATCAAGAATGACAACTACCATTTTATTTTGAACTTTCTCTTTGATTAGTAATTATACGTGGTGAAAATTTTTTTTTTCCTTTTTTCCTTGTCCAGGCTAGAGAGTTCCTTCACTACAAGCTATATGGGAAACAATGTATCACCCCAGTTGCTATGATCATGACAAGTTCGGCCAAAAGCAATCACAAACGCATCACCACTCTCTGTGAAAGGTTTGGATGGTTTGGACGAGGGCAATCAAATTTTCAACTTTTTGAGCAGGTATGACTTTCAAGTTCTGTTTAGGAGAAACTTCCTTATCTCCGGAGAAAATAGATGTTACTCTCAACGATTTTATAAATGTTACACTTCCTAAGCTGCTGTTTTAATGCATGTGCTTTTTGTAACACATGTCTATCTGTAAAAATGCCACATTTTTGGATTGCAGCCATTGGTTCCATCTATTGATGCAGAAGATGGTCATTGGTTGACTAGGAGACCATTCTCTCCTGTTTGCAAACCTGGTGGCCATGGTGCTCTATGGAAACTTGCATATGACAAAGGGGTGTTCCAATGGTTCTGTAAGCATGGTAAAAAAGGAGCAATTCTCCGGCAAGTGAGGTTAGTTTGGTGTACCTATCTTTAACTTTGCTCTCAACTCCTTGTCAGTAAGACAAAGATTAGAAGGGATGCACGTCAATCATGCCAAGAGAGGGAGAGGGAGACCTAAGAGAACTTGGATGGAATTAATAAGAAAGGATATGTCTTTGCTTTCTCTTACAAAATAGATGATACAAAACAGGCTAGAATGGAGGCATAAGATCCATGTCGCCGACCCCAAATTGTTGGGGAAAGCTCTACTTAGATTATGTTTATGACTGTGTTAGAAAGGGCATCTAGTGTAAAAACTTGCCACTATGTTTCTTTGCATGCATTTTGAGTCTGATAAGTGTCAAATATGGTATAGTATTCATGATGCTGACGGGAAAGTTGGCATAAGGCATGTGATGATGACTACGAATTTTGAAACACAAAATGTAGAAACATAGTTGCAAAATGATGACATGATTATTTGTGGTTATTGCTGGCATCTGCAGTAATGTTGTGCTGCAACGGATAAAACCATTTTGGCTTTGGCGGGGATTGGTCTCCAAAAAAGAAAGGTAGGTTTCTTGAAAACATCTACATATGCTTGATATTGATTTTACTTCAGACAAAAAGAAACTGAGAAAATTAATTTAAATTACTGTGAGTTCAGTACCAAAGGTTATACTTCAATTTTTTTCAGTATGGTCTGTAATATGCAGAAATTAGGGTTTGCTTCCTGTAGGAGGGAAGTTGGAGCTACAGAGGGAATTAATGTTCTTGTTGAGAAAAGGAATCCTGATGGACAATGGGCATATGGAATAACATGTATTGAGTACACTGAATTTGAAAAATTTGGCATAATGAATTCACGTATTCATCCAGGAAGGTACATACTGATCAGATATTCTTTCATATTAATGTGTCTATTGTTTGCTTACTATGCAACGTAATTGTAAAACATGTTTATAATTAAGTTTGCAGGCAGAGATCCCTGCGAATACCAACATCCTCTATGTTGATTTGGCATCTGCGGAGAAGGTTGGATCAAGCCGTAATAATTCTTGCTTGCCTGGTATGGTACTTAATTTAAAAAAGCCTGTTGTGTATATGGACCATTATGGAATCCGGCATAGGTATGATTTTTATCCTTATTAATGTTCACTTGATTCTAATTGCGTATATGTACATACGTAAATTGTCCAATATGATCATTATTATTGTTAAAATAGTTAGTTTAGTTGAATTTGGTAGAAATTTCCTGTAGGCTAAAAGTGAGTGTCTGCTATGCAGAGCATGTGGTTTGAACTCCTATGCCTATCACTTCTGATGTACCCCTATCTGAATGATATCTTACGTGCAGATAGGAAACTTGCGCTGTGTGATTTAGATATCTTGTGGCGTATATTTGCTTTTAAAAGACATGCTGTGTAGTTTGTTAATATGACTGTAATTTGCCCCTAGCTGAAGCTTGCTAGTGGCAGTATGCTAGTTTAAACCTTAAACTAATAAATACTTCTTTCTGTAGTCCATGACATGTTTGTTAGTGTTTCTGTGTTGCTAGTGTTTCTAGTGGCAGGTTAGAATGTACAATGCAAAACATAGCAGATCAGTTTTTGAATTTGTATTCCTCTAGGCATTATGGTGATATAGAAGGTACAAGCATTTAAGCAGACAATTACATGGCTTATAGTTAGTTTCTTTTCTCATATTGATAAATTTTGGCACTTTCAGATGCATTAGACACATTCATTGTATATAATGAAAGAAGAAAGGTTACTTCTTCTGCCAAAAAGAAAAGAAGATGTGGAAACAAATCCTTACATCAGGTTTGTATATATGGAGCTTTTAATTTGTTTACTATTTAGCTTCTTGGTTAAATTATACTTTTGCTACTTTGGTGTGATCTTAGAATCGAATGAGTCGATATATTTTATTTTATCTTAGTTTTTGTTTGTCTGCTTACTGTTTTTTTGTCCCAGTTGGAGGGATATTGTTCATCATTTAATTATTAGGGCCATAAAGTCATCTCCAAACATTATATATGCAACTTGTTATTCTCACTTATATTTTCAGTGTATTTGATTCTGATATAAGCACGAATGCCATTAATTTGTATGTTATACATTATTGTAATATCTTATTATTGTAAGTTATCTGAAAGGCTAATACTAACACTTGTTGGTCTATAGACACCAGATGGTTCATTATTGGATATTATACGAAATGCCTCAGATCTACTCTCTCTCTCTGTGATGTAAAAAATCCGATGGTATGACCCTCATCTCTCCATTGGATGTAAGACTCTGTTGGATATCAAAGTTGCTATGCATGTCTAACTTGCCATTATTTTCAGATTGGAGACAATAATAAGTATGCGGATTCTGGACCACCATTTATCATTCTTCTTCACCCTGCAATGGGGCCTCTTTGGGAGATTTCAAGACAAAAGGTACTCATTTAAGTAGCGAGATCTTGAGTAGGATCCGATTTTGCATGTTCATTTTTTCAATCTTTTTAAGTTTGGGTTCAAATATTTTTTTTTCAAGATATTGTATTTGCATGTACCCTGTGGCCATTATCCCAGCTGCCTGCCTGCATTAACTGAACAGGCTTAAGATGATGATGAGGATGGTAGTCAAACCTCATTGCATTATCCAAATGGTAGAGTTTGTGTCAGGAGTGAAACCTAACCTAACCAAAAAACCCTAAACCTATGAGTGGTTCCTCTGGGTGGTTTTGATATTACATTTGTTATTGTGAAGTTGTCAATAGAGAAGTTGAAATAAATAAACCACATTGCTGATCCGTGATATCTGGGATATACAAATTAGAATGCATATGACGAAAATTGTGTATTAAATCTGTTTTATAACTTCTACAAGTAATTTTTTATTTTAATTCTTTGGCAATGTATAGGACTGATACCTGACAACTCTAATATCTCTATGATTGCTTAGGTGGCTAGTTGGCATGAAGTATGGCAGTATGTCCAACTCACTTTTCCAACTACACTGTGCTTGTTGCTTATCCTTCTTGTTAATGCAAGGGATTACTTTTAAGTAAGGCATCCTTAATAATGTTTCCTTTCACCATGAAAAAATAGTCTGCTGACCCTAATTGGTTGCTATGAAATTGAACTTTATTTTTCTGGTCTTTGTTTCCTTTTCTCAATAGAGGGATATAAATTCCGTGTCTTGTAATTGATCTATACATGAATCATGCATTTTATTATCTCCTAAACTGATGATTATGTTAGCATTTGATTAGAATTTCTACTACTTTAATATAGTTTTTAGTTTTTGTAGGAAACAAGAGTAATACATAGAAATAAGGTGAAAAGTAATTCAAATAGTTAAATCATCATAACTTCGTGTACAAATGTCGGATTGGACTGATTCAAGCTTCATGTTAAATTTCAAGAAGTCAGCTTTCCAATGCCACTGACCGTTCGCAATTCGGAGTTCTGAGCAAAAAGTTATGATTATTTGAAATATAGCATGCGAAAGATACACGATTAAAAAAAAGAACCGTCAAGATGAGGTTGGATGGATGAGATCGATACAACGGGTTTTTGTTTAATAAAAAAAAAACTGGTTCGGTTCAGGTCTGTTCCGTTCTGGTTCGGTTTAGGATAAAAGAAAAAAAAAGAACCGACCCGAGCAAAGCTCGGGCCTTCGTTCCAGAACAGAGGCACTCAAGCTCTGCTCAAGTGCCGGTGAAGGGGAAGGAGGCTGAGCTGGGCCGGTGAACGGCGACGACGGCGGTAGCTTGAGTTGGCGGCATCTTGACGGCGGAAGGCGGTGAACGAAGACGACGGCGGCGAGACTCAACGAGCGGAGAAAAAAAAATGGCAGCCATGTTCATTCGAAAAACAGAAAACCGTGTTAAAATTGGAAACTCGAGCTTTGATTTGGACTCCTACTTTGATTAGGAATCGAACAAGGATCGGATTTGAAGTTTCAATCGCCTATAAAAATCAAGTTTTTGGCCGAGAAAAAGACACCCAGCTGGAGAAAAACAGAAGCTTAACAGATGTAATTTCTGCCGGAAAATAGAGCTTTCCGGTGTGGTTTTTCGCCGGATTCCGGTGCGATTGTGGTCGGAAAAGGAGGGGGAAGCAGAAGCAGGCGGCCGGAGGAGAGAAGGAGGAAGAAAGGCGGTGTTTTTGGACTGCTACAGTGCACGGCCGATTGGGAGAGATGATGAACAATGCCCCTGTATGATGAATAATGTTTGCTACTGTAGTGAACAGTGATTTTCCAGTGAATAGTGCACAATGACTCCGTCAAATCAACAGCATTTTTTACGTCCGATGGCCGGCTAAATTCGCGTCCAAGGCGTAGATGAAACCTGAGTAAATTGGTTGTATCGTTTCTTTTTATCTCAATCTTAATTTTTAGCTTGATTGGTGTATGAATCTTTTTATAGAATCACTGTTAATTTATTGAGGTTTATTCTATGTGCTCGAGAGAGGCTAGAGTCAATTCTTGTTAATTTCAATCCGAGGAATATTTACATGTCCAAGAGGAACGTAAGTAGACGAAGGTGTTATAAAGAAATAAGATTTCATTGGTTTATGCTCGAGATAGATAGATCACAGTTCCATGTTTTAATTGATTTATGTGTTACGTCCGAGAGGAGAGTCAATATTTTGAATTGACAAGTATATGTCCGAGAGGAATATGCTAGCCAATTAGGAATCTATTCAGAAGAGAGAGAGAGACGATAAGCTGGTTTATTGTGTGGTGGATTCGAAGCCTTGGCACTTCTCCATATTAGTTAAAATCCATTTTGAAGTAGTTAAATTTTATTGCTTTCTCTAGATTAATTAAAACTACATCTTTTCTTTCACTTGAATTTGATAAATCATTTATCCGTCCCTGAGGTTCGACAACCCTTTTTATACTCACTGTAGTACAATTGCCTTGTACACTTGCAAGGGTTTAATTTTAAACGATCAGTAATTAAGCATTTTACAGCCTACAATAATAATTATTATACGTAAACACATGCTGCAGTTTTGTGGAGGCTCTATATCTGAAGGTTCCGAGGTGCAGATAGAAGTAGCTGAGTTTTTGTGGAGGGATGTTGAGGTATGTAACTTTCAGTATCTTCATAGAGAAATATATGAAATGTCAGTGAAAAGTTGAAGGCGTCATACTTCCAGACAAGCTGTTATCTTATTAATCACTGTGTAGAGTCAGCTGCTTAAATTACCATAGAAAAAGAAGCAACTGCTACAATCGTTGACTAATGATATAAGCATAATGTCACCTAAAATGGGCAGTTATTGTCTATTTATACAAGTAATTGGAATTAACTCAGTGAGAAAGCAATATGCAAATATAGTTCATCACAATTAAACAATAAACATATATCTAACTTACCTTTTCATGCACTGATTTGCCATTTTTTCTCAGGTTGATGGAAGTCTAGTTATTGTCGCTGAAAATGTCATGGGATCAGCTAAAGGTCTAGGAAAAGAACCAATATTACAATATGGGCATAGGTACGATGTTACTTTATGTGTTTCATTTTTTTTAACTCTTTCTTTCTTTCTTTGAGCGAACTAGAGCTTTCAAACCAAATATCCAGCTGTTACATAGAAGTTGGATAATTTAGGTGTGGAAGATGCAAGTTGCAGAATCTCGAAGTCTTGAATGAAGGAATAGACTGGACATGTTCTGAGAATGTCTACTGGAAACATGATGTGAGAAGATTTGAGATGTTGAAGATTGTACTGCATGGGAATGCTGAATTTGAAGCAACAGACGTAATTTTACAGGTGAAATGTGCATGCTTATAAGATTTTTAATTCTCATCTTTCTCTTCTTTATATTTATTACTGAATCAAGGCTTTTTCCCTTTTCTGTGAACATATACAGGGAAATCACATTTTTGAAGTACCAGATAGTCACAGACTACGTGTTACAACCATGGAAAATCGTCTCGCCGATATATCGGCGATATATCGGTATCGGCACTAAACCGATACATCGATACCAACCCGTATCGTTTTTTTGAAAAATTTCAAATATCGGCGTCGGTTTCGGACCGATATATCGGTATTTTTTGAATTAAAAAAATATTTTAAAAAAAAAAAATTTCAAAATTTTTTTTTTTTTTTTTTTTGAAAAAAAAACCTTTCATGTTTGTTTTCTATGCTAATATGCATATTTTGAAATTTATTCTTTGTTTAAATTAGTATAATTCATTTTAGAAGCTAGATTGTGAAAATATACGGTAAAAATTAGTTTTTAACTACCGATATTTTTTTACACAATATCTCCGATATTTCGTCTCTTAGGCCGACCGATATTTTACCGATATCCGATACGACATTCCATGGTTACAACAGGAATTTCAGGTCCTTTTTAAACACTGGAGCATGCTATCTGCTTATTCTATGCAATATTTTAATTAGCGCTGGAGTAATATTAATACTTGAAAACAATATATTATACAGTCAAGAAAATTACCACGAGTGTACCTTCCCACCAATCCTATACAGTTTTTTCCTTGGGCAAGATCTGCCAGTTCTTGAAACCTTCAACTCCCAGTCTGCTTTCTTTGTTGACAATGTTCATGTTTATACACTGAAGTGAGCAGGCTTGCCCAGCTTTGCTTCAATGCTCTTGTTTTCCGAGTCATGAGGTGCCATCGGTTAAGGCCATGTTAGGTAGCGCTGAATGAATGTCAAGAGGGGAAAATGTGAAGAAATTGAACATTGACATAAAACTATCTAATACAAGTGATCACAACTGTGTTTCTATGACCAGGCACTGGCGTTACATATACACTTCTTTACTTTTCAGGTTTATCTATTGAGTTACATCCATTAAAAGAGGAGTGGATAGATAGTGGAAGTTGGTTCTGGGAGTATAAACTAAAAGGGACACGCGTTAACTTGGAGCTGGTAGAATTATAGCAGAGGCAAAGCTTATTTACACCTGCTTCTGGTCACTTGTGAATTGAAGTTCACACACTGACCGCAAATGATCACACTTTCAGCCTAGTGTATTCTGGTATAAAATGAGTTGAATGATAATTCAACTAATCCAATAATTTTTTGTAACATATCTCTATGTTCTCTTTGTAGAAATCGTGTGAGATTTGTACCCCATGTAAATTAAAGTATATATGATGATGTAACAGAATACTAACATTGCTGATGTAGGTGTCATTGAACATTTTGTTTAAAATGCATGAGTGCTCCAAGATCTTTGTAATTGCCACCTTTGCCTCATTTTATTTTCCCAAGCAATGATATTCATCATTAGAAACAGTGAAGCACTCAAAAATATCGTATATTTGTTCTCGTACTTCCATTTATGTAGCAGGGAATAACCTTGTACCCTAAAGAAACAAAGACTTACTTATTGAGAATGTCAATTTGATGCATAATTAAATTATGAGACTTTTCAGCAACAAATAATTCTCAGCAACTAATTTTATGACAGTTTTGAAAAAAAGTCAGTTTTTCTACCATGTGGTATGCATGCTCAGTAACACCCCCATACATGCTCCCTAAAATCCATATTCTCTTCTCTTCCTCAGCCATTTCCTCTCCTTTTCTCCACCCACTCCCTCTCCTCCTCCCTTACCACGTCCCTTCCTCTTCCTTAACTACCCACCTCATCCTCATCAACAATACTCCACCATGCTCCTCCATGCCTCTCCTACTTATCCACCATGTTCCTCTATCCCCTTCTCGTCGTTTGCCATGCTCCTCAACCCCTCAGGTTTGATGACAGTTGGGATATAATGTTGTATTTTGACTGTAGAATTTGACCGCCAAGAGTCTCAATATATGACAGTGGAGTTGCACCGATGAAATTCAAATGTAAGTAACGGTGAATGCAATCGTCCTTGAGCTTAACCTGATGGCAGTGTTCTAACGTCATATATTTGATGGTACACACACTTACCAAGAGTCTCAGTATTTGAGTGGAGTTCCACCTGCTGATTGAGAAAAATAGTGCATGGGACTTGGCAAAATTGGGGTGTTGAAAAGTCCTATACACAATCAAGATGCTCAAGGAAAAGTGAAACTACTGAATTAAAGAAGCCATGGCCTAACTTAATAGATAGGGACCATCCGGTCACCTTTAGTCAATACAGTTTTTTTCAAATACCCTAAACCCAATAATTTTTTATATCAGAAAAAATATATCTCAATTATTTATCTTCTACAATGATACTCGATACTCGACTCTTGAACACAACCATTTCAAATCAGACAAAATGGCTTGGATGTAAGAGACTCATAAGTCATAACTGACCCAACCCGGGATACCATTTCGTCGGGCATGCAATTGGCCACAGAACCCGTTTTTGTCGTACTCTCTCCGATCCCTTTTAATAAGATACCGTTTTTTTTTAAAAAAAATGAACTAAAATTTAAATTTATTAAAAAAATTATATCTATTAAAAATTGAGCGGAGGGAGTGGTTGATGTCAGAACCGACCCAACCCAACCCAACCCAACCCGGGATCACGGCCTTCCAATCTTTGCACGCATGCTATCAACGCGAGCGCTATATAAAATCGAGTCTCCCAAAAACCCTAACCTAGAGAGCACCACCTCCTCCCAGCACACACCAATCTCGGCAAACCCTAGAAGCCTCTCTGCAAAAATGGGGTAATAATCTTTGCAATCCTTGGATCTCAAATCCTTGGATCTCAAATCCTTGCTATTTCCATTCTTTTCTTCATGTTAGATCCTCTCTATTCCTCTTATCTTGCCTTATATGGGCTCCCTTGGAGCAATTAATGGAGGTTTGTTTGCTTGGATATGATTGATCGTTGGATTAATAGCCGATATGGGTTTCTTCTTCTTGTGGGGAGGGTGTTCATTTTAATTGTTTTCGGGAAGTCTATTATTGCATCTTTTTTTCTGAGCATTTTGTTGGGTTTTGGTAATCTGAAATTGCGGTTTTGCAAATGTGCTTGTAATAACAGGCTGATGTGCTTGTCGCCATTAATTTTGGCATGACGGGATGGGCATTGGCGCCTAGTGTGCCTTTCTTTGATTTCACGCTTGTATTCACATCTATGAATGCTTTTCATTTGCTTCTTAATAATGCGTTTGCTGTGTATCTTTGATATAATTGTGGAGTGGCTGCAAGTGTGAGGGAGGTTGAAAGGCGCTTTTCAAGTGATCTTTCTTAATTTTCATCATTCAGCCCATATTATACCAAGTCAGAAACGGAAAATAATTTAAACTTTTTTGTATTGATCTGTTCAGAATTCACATAGGTGTTGTTGACGGTCTGTTATTGAAGGTTGTGAACTATTGCTTGGAATAGGTGCCTTGCCACCTTTACAATATTAGCTATTTGGTCACTTGAGTTAGTTTCAAAGTCCCAAAGATAGTGTTGAGGCACCTCATGTCTAATTTTTTTCTTATTATTTCGTGTCTGATTATGTAATGTGTCCGCAATTGGACGTGGTTTATTGACTTTGGGACGTTCATATTCTGTTCCACCTGAACTATTTTTTCTGTTAATTGTGATTAAATTATTATGGTTTTAAGACTACAAGGACTTTTTGTTGTATATCTAATTAGTTGGAGCTAATGTCCCAGTGTTCATGTTGCTGTCACAGTTTGTTCTTATTTCAGTACCTAGGTGACTGCTTTCTTGTAGCAATCTGCAGCTTAATAATTTATGTTGTTAGATTGTTTGTCACCCTTCTGTCTTTTATCTTATCCATGATTGGCCGAGTTTTAATTTATAAAGAAGCAATGACGTACTAAAGGTTTTTCTGTGCATGTGGATGCTCGAGCAATTTTTTTCGTAGTTTGGAGTGTGATGGTTCTTTGTAATAATTGCAGGAAGACACGTGGTATGGGAGCCGGGCGCAAGCTCAAAACCCACCGTCGAAGGCAGAAGTGGGCTGACAAGTCATACAAGAAGAGCCATCTTGGCAATGAGTGGAAGAAGCCATTTGCTGGCTCTTCCCATGCCAAGGGAATAGTTCTAGAAAAGATGTATAAATTTTATCTACTCATATCATATGATTTTTTGTGTGACAAAAAATAATCAACTGCTAATCACTTCTCATTTACAGTGGAATTGAAGCGAAACAGCCTAACTCTGCCATTCGTAAGTGTGCTAGAGTGCAGTTGATCAAGAATGGGAAGAAGATTGCTGCCTTTGTTCCTAACGATGGTTGCTTAAACTACATTGAGGAAAACGTGAGAACCTATGTTGATACCTCTATTTTTGTTTCAACTTGTGATTGGTTTGATCCGTATCCATAAGAGTCTTTCGTATCTTTAATGTGCTACAGGATGAGGTCTTGATTGCTGGATTTGGACGAAAGGGGCATGCTGTGGGAGATATTCCTGGAGTAAGGTTCAAGGTGGTTAAAGTCTCAGGTGTATCTCTGCTGGCTCTCTTCAAGGAGAAGAAGGAGAAGCCAAGATCTTAAGTTCCTTATTGCAGTGAGCTCGTTTGTCAAAATTTTAATTTTTGGGAGCGTTAAGGTTTAAAATGTCTCTGTAGGCCATGAAAATTGTTTCGGTACCTATGAATTTTGTTTTGACACCTGTTGCGGGTTTCTAAGTTTCAGTGTTCAATCTTTATCATGCAGTCAGACTTTCTATTCAAAGGTTATTTATCAGCATTTGAAGTGACCTGAAATCTTTCTATATATTTACATGTACGTAAAATTTTTTAGCAAAAAATGTGTACTTGATATTTCTAATTACCTAGAATGCAAAGTAGTTTGAAATAGGAGCACAACAAGATGCATGTTGGAATTTAATAGTTAGTTGAACTACTGCAATTTTAATTTTTGCGAATGGCAGTGGACAAACGAGCTGGTCATGACAGTTATTTAAATATTAGCTGAAGTTGAGGCAGGAACGAAAAATACATTTGCATCCAAAGTGTTGTCTTCAAATATAACGGAGCATGGTTTTGGGTGTAAATTAGACGTTCTTGGTCATGCACTAAGACATTTCTCATTAATATTAGATCAAACTGCCCTTCGTTGTTTTTAAAACTCCCGTTCCAAAATACAAATATTATGTACATTTAAAAATATTATTATTCTAAAATACTATTTTCAAAATTTGATGAGACTTGGTAAGATTTACTAGGATTTTATTCATGAATGACCAGATGAGGTGGATGGGATGTAAGGGAGAAGAAGTCATATGACTTCCTTGTGGGATTCATGGTACAATAAAAATGGGATTTTTTTCAAATATATTTTGGAACGGTGGGAGTAATAATAATATATGCCTCCCTTCGCCAGGTATTGATATAATATTTTCCAGTCCACCATTAAAATTTGCAATGATCCTGTTTCCATAGAAGCTACTCAACTGTAAGTGTACGTAAAATGATACTCGTGTCCAATGAAGCTTGTCTGTATTGCAAAATGGGTGATTTTTTTTGCACTTTAAAGGCTCGTACAAAAATTTAGACTTTGCTCCCCCCGTGACTATCTCTCTCTCTCCGTTTATATCTTGGGAGAGCAAAGTCAGTCATGCTATGTTGGACATGTATACGTTTGTAATGACACCCATTGACCAACACTATGGAGTAGCACTCCTTTTCCTAGGCGCACACTAATGGGAGGCATTTGATGATGGTAGGAAAGGTAAATTTTTTTATTTTTCTTTTCCCAAATGAAACGAAAATGGTAGTTTGTTTGTGAGGTCCTATTTTTTTTTTCATTAGATCATTTAAGATGTAAAGATCCTAAAGGGTTATTTGGAAAGTTCATTTAAAAACCCATTTAAGGTTATTCACGGTCTATTTTCACCATTTTCATTCTCATTCTCAATCCTATTTAACATTTAAATGTCCTCATGAGGACATTCACATCGTAAATGAGAAGTAGCCTTTAAATGGTGTTAAATAATACTTTGCCAGTGGAATGTAATTCCCTTCATGAATGTGCCTCACAAATAAGTTTTAGTGGAAAATGGTCTTAAATGATACGGGAAATGATCTCCCAAACAGCCCCTAATAGTATGATAAATTAATATATATACTGCACAATATACAAATAACTAAGCCCAACATACACTTTTAAAATCTCTTGTCCAATTGTGGGTGTTGTGTAAATTCAAACATTCAATTTCCACACCTTACCTTTTCCAAACGGAGGGGAGTATAAAAATAAAAGTCGAGGAGCAGTGGCTGGGATAATTAGGCAACCGTCCCGTTATTTAAGGCTATATATACCTTTGGGGGCATTTCAATTGAGAATACAAGAAAAGATCTCAATTATTAGTAACATACATTTATCCAATTTATTACTATTTCGATCGGTAAGTCGTCACAAAATTTGTTGACTCAGGCTTCATGTGCAGATTTGGTACACATAGAGATGGATATGAGAGCTATAAGGGAGTATGAGAAAACCATCTTTGAAGCATTTTAAGGCATTCCTTGAGCCTGTACAATGGAGTTGTATGACCTCCATCCTGCATTCACCCACTGATGTACGAGTAGCCTATGCTCTATTATTTTTTTTAAAAGATTAATTGTATTAGTTTGTTACCTTCACAGTTGTAAATGTTAAATTATTGGAGTACAGCCTTGTGTGCCTGCTCGATATTTAAGCTCATGAGATTGACATATTTGTTCATGATTTCGAACTTTTAGTTCTATGTTGTGTCATGCATTTATTTAAGAAAAGACTAATTGTGTTTTCTTATTGTCATCGTTTTGTTTACAACATTTCCATGTTGTAGGTAATCTCGACTAGAACCGTGTCAGTGGCTGTTTACTAGTCTACATAATTTGTCAAGCTTAATTTGACATTGGCTGGCCACCGTCACAATATTTTTAGATTGGACGTAGTAATGGAGGAAAAGATCCAAGTATCACACCCCAAATTTTAAACTTTTGAATGGAGTAAATATCTATTAATGTGTTGAACACTTGGGCGTCACAGATTGTACCGTGATTCACACCCATGCATTGAAAAGTGTAAAATGACAAAACTCAAAAGATAGGCTATTTATAAATGAAATTTAAAACGATCAATTTAATAATAATCTAAAATATTTATTGGTCCAAGCCATTACACTTGTTCTAAAAGTAAACTGAAAATTTAATATCAAAACTACAAGCTTCTTCATGTTAATCCACTTTATCCAGCTATCTGTTACACGGTATCAGCTGCTAAACCTGCATAGCAGGATGCATGAGTATTATGAGAAATATCCTGTCGAATGTAAAACTGTAAAAAAATATAATTAAATAATTAAACAATAATACAAACAATGAAAGTAGTTGTAACATGAACTGCAATATGTTAGAAGACAATTGAAAGAAAAGATTCAACATGAATGTCGGGAACTATATATATATATATATATATATATATATATATATATATATATATATATTCGAACAAAACAAACGGACTCTATAAACATCGATAATGGTAGGAGTGAATGAATTTTTGCTCTCAGATCATTGTCGCTCGCAAGCGGACAACATACCCATTTACCACTAAGAGTTTTCTTGAGGAACCCTGCCATGAGTCTAGGGCGTGAGCACCATTGGTGTTCATGAACACAATAGTCAAAAACTGTGGAGGCCTTCCATGATGCCTAACAATCTAATAGCGCGTGTAGGTACCTCTTGTGGGTAGGGATGTTGTGACAATCCCCAAATAAATATAGAGACTTCACAAAGTCAATGTTTCGGTCATGGCTTATTTAGTATAATATAATGAGATGAGTTTACATGAGATCGTTCTCATATAAGGAGTATGAGGCCAATCTTTATTGCCGTTAGATTCCGATCGGAGGGTGGATATCAAATCAATGGGTAGGTGAGTGTGTCACATCAAATAGTAGGTGAGATCATTATGGATACTTGTAGCCGTCAGATCAAGATCCAACGGTTATGATTCAAAGTGGCCTCATATAAGCAATATGAGAGCGATCTCATTTAAACTTTTCCCTAATATAATTTCCAACAGAGATAAGCTAATTTCTTAGGAGAGTTCAATCAAGTAATCATAATGCAAAGTATAAAGGCGTTGTCCCAACCCCTATGGAATCTCAGATAATAATGCAAGGAACCCTTGTAGAATCTCAAATAATAATGCAAGGAACAGAGTGTTGTGCCAACCCTGTAGTGACCGACTTTTCAGATAGAACTATCAAAAGCATTCAAGCAAAAATAAACATTACATGTAATTGCATTAAGTAAGAAACCTAGAGAAAGACATAAGGAATGCTACTCATCGTGACTTTAAGAGATATGTAAGACTTGAATTTCATATTGGGTTCAAGGTGTAACAAAAATAATAGAAAATCAAAAATACAATAGGTTTATAGGTCTAAAGATCAAGTAATAACTTGAATACTCTTATCTAATATAATTTTTAATATGTCATAGTGTCTCTCAGATTGGTTGATTTCATATGTATTAATTAATACATAGGGTTACACAAGGGCCGATCAGGGCTTTAGTAAAACTCGACAACAATTGGTGTGGTTTTATTGTTACGGCATCACGTCATAGGCCATACACAACCAATTGGAGACATATGATCACCATGGTCTGTCTATTGAATTAAGTATTTGTTCACACTATATTGCTACTGGTTGACAATACTGCCAATTGATAAGGTTCAGTTAGGGTTTTAAGGAAAGTCAGCTACAAACATGTGTCACAGCTGTGATAGAATTCTATAATGGTATTTAAATATTAATGTCATGTTGCCTCAGCCTAGACAAGCCATTAGATAAGGTGTTATTGTATAACACTTATGTGTTGGCCGAGATGACACAAGATGGAAAGTAGAAGGTTCGGTTGACAAACTATTAAAAATAGAGGGTTCAGATGAACCTTAGACATGTAACCATGTTTTATTACTTTCATAGGTAGACAATAACTCTATGGATTTGGACAACTAAAACCGAACATCAAGGTTACATATTGGAAGATGACAGCATGAAAGACACACAAATCAGGGTTCTTATCTTAATACAATACAAGCAATAGAAACATGTGTTGGTGGATGGAATGGGTCTTGAAAACCACTCCAAACACCCTCCGAAGATCTCCACAAGTCAATCAATCACCACCCACATATGTAGTAATAAATTGAAAAGTGAAATAGGTTGGAGATGAAGGAATAAATCACAATGAGCACATAAATAACATCAAACCACAAAGAGAAACTCAAGAGATTAGTGGTTCACCAATTTGGCTATACCACAAGGAAGAGCAAGCTTTCAATATGAAGTCTCCAAAGCACTTACAAGAGTTTGACACTCAAACCTCTTCAACCTTGCTTCACCTTCATCCAAGAAAGCTCTCACCTTTCCCCATTTGGCTCCCACTCTCTTCTTCTCCCCTTTTGGTTTTTGTTCCTTCTCTACATTGGAGAGAAAGAAGAGAGAATACATATTGGTCTAAGGTTTCAAACTTATTCCCTAGAATTATAAGTTTACCCTTACTCTAGACCCAACCCAAAGGAAAACATTTCTTAGAGTTTTGAACCAAACCCAACAATCCCCACCTTGGCGAAAAACTTCTCCACCCTTGGAAATTGTCCTAAGTGTCTCATACACTTCAACTTTGGCGAGAAACATCCTCCCACCAAATTTGCACCTCCATCCTAAAAGAAGAGGTACTACCACCAATCTCTAATACATAGAGATGTTGAGCAAGTATAGGCAATGCCTAAACTTCTCACTAGTCACCGGCTTAGTAAGAATGTCGGCCGTATTCTCATCCGTGTGCACCTTTTCGATAGAGATTTCACCCATGTTGACCCAATCCCGAACTCTATGATACATCACCGCAATATTTTTGTCCTTGAGTGATATACATGATTCTTGGTCAAACAAAATGCACTTTGACTATCAGAAAATAGTTGCACCTTCTCTTGTTTTAAACCAAGCTCATTCACCAAGCCTCTCAACCAAATAGCTTCCTTAGAAGCCTCCGTGATTGCCATGTACTCGGCCTCCGTAGTAGACAAAGCCGTTGTGGATTATAGCACCGATCTCCAACAAATAGGCCCACTAGCAAGAGTGTAAACATACCCCGTAGTGGACCGCCTCTTGTCAAGATCCCCCGCATAATCCGCATCAACACACCCCACTACACCATTTGAGTCTCCTTTCTTTTCAAACACAATACCCAACTCCTTGGTGCCTTTCAAATACCTCAAAATCCACTTCACCGCATTCCAATGCTCTTTACCCGGATTTGACATGTATTTATAAACCACACCAACTGCTTGGGCAATATCCGGCCTTGTACAAACCATAGCATACATCAAACATCCTACCGCATTAGCATATGATATCTTCTTCATTTCCTCTTCTTCTTCAACCGTACTTGGGCATTGTTTTGCACTCAAAGCAAAGTGACAAGCAAGTGGTGTAGAGACCGGTTTTGCATATTTCATGCCAAGCCTCTCCACCACTTTGGAGACATACCTCTTTTGTGATAACCACAACTTTCCGGCATTCCTATCCCTCCTTATCTCCATGTCCAATATCCTTGTGGCCGCCCCAAGATTTTTCATGTCAAACTCATTGGTCAAGTTAGATTTGAGCTCATCAATCTTTGACATGTGTCTACAAGCAATAAGCATATCATCCACATAAAGGAACAACATGATAAGAGAATCATCATCAAGCACCTTGTAGTAGACACAACAATCATACTCACTTCTATGGTAACTAATATGCAACATGAAAGAGTCAAAACGTTTATAGCATTGCCTTGGCGATTGCTTGAGCCCATAAAGAGACTTCTTTAATCGACACACAAAGCCTTCTTTGCCCGCTTCTTCAAACCCTTCCGGTTGCTCCATGTAAATTGTTTCCTCCAAATCTCCATGAAGAAAAGCCGTCTTCACATCAAGTTGTTCAAGCTCCATATTGAACTCCGTCACCATAGCCAAAAGCACCTTTATAGAAGTGTGCTTCACAACCGGGGAGAATATTTCATCATAATCTATCCCAACCTTTTGTGAGTATCCCTTTGCCACTAACCTTGCCTTGAAAGTTGGCTTCTCATTTTCATGCAATGCTTCATTCTTCTTGTAAATCTATTTGCAAGCCACCGGTTTACGGCCTTTTGGTTTTGGCACCAACTCCCACACGGAGTTCTTGTGGAGAGATCCCATCTCTTCCACCATTGCCATCATCCATTCTTCTTTTTCACCCGATTCCATAGCATCTTGGAATGCGGCGGGTTCTCCACCACTTGTGATAAGAGCATAATGAGCCTCTTCCACCGATTCCCATCCAAGCCTATTAGGAGGCTTAATGGTTCTCCTTTCTCTTCCTTAAGCAATACTATATGGCACTTCTTGAGGCTCTTGTTGTTCCACCCAACTTGAGCTCCCCTCTTCCACTTGAGAGTCTTGAGGTTTTGTTAAGTCATTTGATGCTATTGGAACTTCTTGTGCCATTTTCTCCTCTTTGCTATGTCCCTCTTCCTTTTCTTCAAGCTCCCTATTCAACATAGAGGTTTCATCAAACACTACATATCTACTAAACATTTTCTTCTTGTTCACCAGATCCCAAAGCTTGAACCCCTTCACACCCCTTTCAAAGCCAAGGAAAATGCACTTGTGTGACTTAGAGTCTAGCTTTGACCTTTCATCATGTGGAACATGTGTGTATGCCGGGCACCCAAATACCTTTAAAAAAGAGTAATCTACTTCTTTTCCACTCCACACCTCTTCGGCTACCTTGGAGTCAAGAACCTTTGAAGGCGATCTATTCACCACATAGCATGCATGATTTACCGCCTCCGCCCAAAAGGACTTTGATAACCCCACATGGAGTCTCATGCAATTAGCTCTCTCCAAGAGACCGCAACACCATTTTGTTGAGGATTCTTTGCTACGGTGAAATGCCTTTTGATCCCTTCATCTTTGCAAAATTGTAGAAACTTCCCTTCTTTATATTCACCGCCATTATCCGATCTCAAGCACTTCACTTTTCTTCCCGTTTGGTTCTCTACTTCCACCTTCCACTCCTTGAACTTGGAAAAGACCTCGGACTTTTGCCTCATGAAGTAAACCCAAACTTTTCTTGAGAAATCATCAATAAAAGTCACAAAGTAGAAAGCTCCACCTTTTGACTTAACCGGGGATGGCCCCCATACATCCGAATGAATGTAGTCAAGAACACCTTCACTTTTGCATTCTTTCTTTATGGTATTGAAGGACACCTTTGTTTGCGTGCCTGCCAAACAAAACTTGCAAAGATCTACCTTACATGTCTTCATTCCCTTCAACAAATTCCTCTTGTGAAGTTCATACATGCCTCTTTCACTCATATGCCCCAACCGCATATGCCATATTTTAGACTCATCACAATCACTATCACCCTTCTCTATTGTAGAAACTGCAACTCCACCCAATACCGTTTCTCCCATGAGCTTGTAAAGATTGTTACCCATTCTTGTACCCTTCATTAGTAATAAGACTCCTTTGGATACCTTGAGGATGTCATCCTTTCCATTGAAAGTGCAACCTTTAGCTTCAAGTACACCCAAAGATATTAGGTTCTTCTTAAGTGCCGGCACATGTCTAACTCCACCCAATGTACGAACCACCCAATCATACATCTTAATTTTGATGGTCCCCATCCCAATTGTCTTATACGGTGCATCATTCTCCATCAACACCGAACCACCATCATAGGCCTCATAAGTATCAAACCATTCACGATTTGGACACATATGATAAGAACAACCGGAATCTAAAATCCACATATGAGATGAGTTATTACCTTGAGAGACCGAGTAGAGTTCTCCTTCACTTTCGGAAGCCACGCTAGCGGAGTCACCATTCTTGGATTTCTTCTCCTCCTTTAGTGCCTTGAACACTTTACACTCTCTCTTATAGTGCCCTTTACCATTGCAATGGTAGCACACAACATCTTTCTTGCTCCTTGACTTGGACCGGGAGTTCTTCTTGCCATTGCTTCTTTCTTTACTCCGTCCTCTATCACTTGATTCCCCTTTTACTAGGAGACCCACCACATTAGAATCACTTATAGAAGGCTTTTTCCTTGTGGCATTAGAGATTATGTCTTGGGCCACCTCTTCAAACTTAAGAGTTTCTTTCCCGTACAATAGTGTGGTGACAAAATGATCATAAGAGTCCAGAAGAGAACTCAACAACAAAAGTGACTTGTCTTCATCATTAAACTTCACTTCTAGCCTCAAGAGGTCACTAATCATCCGGTTGAAGGTATTCATGTGTTCCAACACATCTTTGTCTTCCTCCATCCTCAACTCATAGAGTTGTTTCTTCAAGTGTAGCTTATTTGATAAAGACTTCCCCATGTAGAGCTTCTCTAATTTCTCTTATAGGCCTTTTGCCGTTTCCTCTTCACTTACATTGTATAACACCTCATCCGAGAGGTATAATTGAATAGTACTCACCGCCCTTTCATCTACATCAACCCAATCATCATCCTTGATTTTCTCCGGCTTCTTTTCCTTCCCCAACAAAGCAACTTTGATCCCTTGTTGGATTAGAATGTTTCTAATCCTCATTTGCCATAACCCAAAGTTATTTCGACTATCAAACTTCTCAACTTCAAACTTAATCCCACCGGACATAGTAGTTCCCTTTGAGGCTATTTGACAAACACCTTGTGGGCACAAAATTTCTCAATCCCGGATTTGAAGAAATAGCCCCACCAAAGATACACCAAATGAGTAGAAATGAGAATGAAACCAAACCAAGCTCCGATACCAATTGTTGGTGGATAGAATGGGTCTTGAAAACCACTCCAAACACCCTCCGAAGATCTCCACAAGTCAATCAATCACCACCCATATATGTAGTAATAAATTGAAAAGTAAAATAGGTTGGAGATGAAGGAACAAATCACAATGAGCACATAAATAACATCAAACCACAAAGAGAAACTCAAGAGATTAGTGGTTCACCAATTTGGCTACACCACAAGGAAGAGCAAGCTTTCACTATGAAGTCTCCAAAGCACTTACCAGAGTTTGACACTCAAACCTCTTCAACCTTGCTTCACCTTCATCCAAGAAAGCTCTCACCTTTCCCCATTTGGCTCCCACTCTCTTCTTCTCCCCTTTTGGTTTTTGTTCCTTTTCTACATTGGAGAGAAAGAAGAGAGAATACATATTGGTCTAAGGTTTCAAACTTATTCCCTAGAATTATAAGTTTACCCTTACTCTAGACCCAACCCAAAGGAAAACATTTCTTAAAGTTTTGAACCAAACCCAACAATATGAATTAGGTAAGTGATCGCAATTGATTACTACGAACACAACAATAATGCATATAATTCAAGCAAGCTTTCAAGAGCATAAGCATGAATATAACTCAACCCAAAATCAACAAGAATAACACTAGTATTTGACTTCAAAAGCATGAAAGCTAGGCACCGTAGAAAAATATAACTATAGAAAGAATTGCTTAAAATTATCCTACTTCAAACCGTTTGTTGAAACTTCTCGCTTCACGTTTGCTCCAACCGTCCTATGCTCCTCCTCGTTGCTTCCTCAGGTCAGCCAGCAAGAATTGAGAGAGACAAGAGAGAATAGGGTTGAGAGAGGGAGATGAGAGAGAGAGAAAGAAGAAAGAGAGAGAGTTCGGGAGAGAATAAGAGAGAAAAGAGGGGTCTGCCAGCCCTCTTTAAATAGGCAGTGCCCAAGATGTCCTACTCCTGGTAGGAGTATGGGGGCCTTATCTTATTTGAGTCAATCCTTAATTATGGTCAAGTCTATATGAAAATAAATAGCATCTCTTGTGTTAAATTCTTGGTGCATAATAGGAAACCTAGCCTAAAAGGTTTCTTTTCCACTGTTCATCTAACTTCTTATCAGTTACAACTCCTACTCCAAGTCGAAGTATATCTCGTCTAAGTTGAATCGATACACTCCTTTGCATCTTCTCTCTGGCACCAGGTTATCCTCCAGTTGATCAGACTCCCAATTTCTTGAGGAATCCTGCTCTAGTTCCAGCCCTCTTTAAATAGGCAGTGCCCAAGATGTCCTACTCCTGGTAGGAGTATGGGGGCCTTATCTTATTTGAGTCAATCCTTAATTATGGTCAAGTCTATATGAAAATAAATAGCATCTCTTGTGTTAAATTCTTGGTGCATAATAGGAAACCTAGCCTAAAAAGTTTCTTTTCCACTGTTCATCTAACTTCTTATCAGTTACAACTCCTACTCCAAGTCGAAGTATATCTCGTCTAAGTTGAATCGATACACTCCTTTGCATCTTCTCTCTGGCACCAGGTTATCCTCCAGTTGATCAGACTCCCAATTTCTTGAGGAATCCTGCTCTAGTTTAACCCTTTGTTCACCAATCCTACTTAAAGTAGAAATCTGCGATAACTCTTATCAAACGTATCCAACCAACACTTACCAAAGTCCATAACGATCCTTGATTCTTAGTTTAGGATGCCAACAACAAAGAAATTTATTTTTTTATTTTTTATTTATAAAACATTTGGGTTCATCACACCAAGTGCGGCAAGGAAAGAGGAGAAATATTCAAGTTCGGCGAGGGCACGGGTGAAAAGTTTTGTCGGAGAAGATACTTGAAGGAAGAGAAAAAGGTAGTGTGATGGGGTGACTGTTCTATTGAATGCAATGGCTAGTCTAGGAGAAAATTCAGAGATCAACAAGTAAGTCATTTTAAGTTACAGCTATCAGCACTTTTGTGGTGGCCTTTCTATTATTTGGGGTGGCAAACCAGCCATCCTTCGGTTTTTACAAGTATTATTGCAAGGACATAGTCTACTACCTATTTGAAGGATAAAAGAGTAAAGATAAAAGTGAATATGTGACCGGCTTACGTGTCGATATGGAGATCTGATGGTGCACATTTAATTAACAAAGGCTTGTGTGACCCAAAAACGACAAATTATTGGATACAACCGGGGAGCCATCGATAGAGATCGATGGCACACACACTATAAACGTGTGCTCGAGTAGATTGGTGCAAAACACTTGTGGCGTCTATCTTGAAAATTGACGGCTCATATAAAAGTGGCATAAAAGGTGTTGTGGGCTGCCTGTTATACCCAATAATTTCTCGGCCCAAACTGCCTGTGCCCTGTATTAATGCTTGTTGTGGATAATAATCAAATGCCCAATTATGTGCAGATGCATGTCGATGGGCGTGAGCCAGGGCGCATAATAACAGGATTCAAGATGTAAAGGGAGGGTGGGAGGAAAATGAAGAGTTGTATTACCAAAATATAGTAGGAGGCTAGCCAGGCCAGGGCAGGAGCTTTTTACATATGACCTGGCGCCAACTTTGAGTTTCCCATATCACCCGGAATCTTTCTCTTTCTCCCATATGACCCGGAATCGGCACCTAGAGTACCGAAAATGCCCTTCTTTTACGTTTTTAAGCCTTTTGTATCCCAAATGCTTCATTCTTCTCAAAATTAGTGATTTACGGGAGCATCAAGTTGGGGAAGAAGATATTCCGGCAAAGGTCCGTCCATAATCGGGGTTGAAACCATCGCCGGCGCTGTCTAACTTGAAAAAAAATAAAATTTCATGCCAAAAAACTGTAAAATAGCGGGAAAGACGAAAAAAATATATGATGAAAAGATTTTGATGTAAGATCAGCGGGGAAGCCCTCCCAACAATAAAAATTAAGATCTACATGTAAAAAAATACATATAAAGGCCACTAATTAGTGTTCAACCGCTCATGGACACAAAATAAAAGAATAAAAATGGGCAACAACGTGAAATACTCGTCGGCGAGCGACAAGTTCAATTTATATATCTTTCTGTGATCCTAATGAGGTGGAAGAGGAAGAAAAATAAGGAAAAATGCAAAAAATGGGCAAAAACAGATAAAAAATGAGCGAGTTATGACATTTTAAAAATTGCAACACGACTTGAACTTGAGTCGTGTCATATGCAACACGATTTTTCTGCAATTTTCAAAATGTCCTAGCTCACACATTTTTTATCCATTTTTTGCCCATCTTTTTTTGTTCTTCTTTATTTTTCTTCCTCTTCCACTCATAAAGATATATTAAGCTAAGAAATGAAGAAAAAAGAAGAAAAAAGAAGAAAGTAGAAGCTTTGCGGCGAAGAGCTTCCAATTTCTTATTTCTTTTAATTTTTTTTTATTTTCCAGCCTAATATATCTTCATGATGTGGAAGAGGAGGAAAAATAAAGAAGAACGAAAAAAACAATGGGCAAAAATGGATAAAAAATGAGCGAGTTATGACATTTTAAAAATTTCAAATAAATCGCGTTGTATATGACACGACTCAAGGTCAAGTCGAGAGTGGCCTTTATATGTATTTTTTTACATGTAGATCTTAATTTTTGTTGTTGGGAGGGCTTCCTCGCTGATCTTACATCAAAATTCTTTCATCATATATTTTTTTCGTCTTTCCCGCTATTTTACAGTTTTTTGGCATGAAATTTTATTTTATTCCAAGTTAGACGGCGCCGGCAATGGTTTCAACCCCGATTATGGACGGACCTTGGCTGGAATATCTTCTTCCCCAACTTGATGCTCCCGTAAATCACTAATTTTGGGAAGAATGAAGCATTTGGGATACAAAAGGCTTAAAAACGTAAAAGAAGGGCATTTTCGGTACTCGAGGTGCCGATTCGGGGTCATATAGGAGAAAGAGAAAGATTCCGGGTGATATAGAAAACTCAAAGTTGGTGCCAGGTCATATGTAAAAAGCTCTATAAGTGACCGCCTCCAGTGAGCCATGGAAGAAGAGGTCCTCCTTGGGGTTTTGCTCAGACTCCACAAAGTAGTTGAAGAGCTGAAATTCATTGAAATCACCCACAACCACATACCTGAAAATGCAAAAGATTCAGGTACCTGATTAATCATGTGATAGAAAACTTGCAAAAACAATCCCAAGACTGTAAATTGCTAATCATTCTATGTTACTTACCCTGTCTAAAGTTAAAATGGAAGAGGGCCCTAGAAGAACCTTGATGGCATTCTGATCAGCTTTTGGATCTGAATGCCTGCTAGCAATAGCAGCAGCCCATGCTGAGGAAGGAGGAAGATGGTTAGAGAGAGAAAGAGGTATGAAGGTGGAGCCATTACCATGCAAACTTGAGTCTTGGTCATTGAGCCATCACTATAAATACCCCCATGATTTTCTGCCCCATATTAGTGTCTACTTTAGAAAACTAAAATGAACTAAAATCAGTTCAATTTGGTATTATAATCCAGACAACAAGTGTTGGACGGAGGGAGTTAATGCCAACGCAGGGTTGAGAATAGGACACGACAAGATGTACGTAGAAGTGGTGCACATGAAAAAACTAAGTATGACCTCTATTATTGTGGCATTCTTTTAACATGGCGTTTATGGTCTCTGTTGTCAAGAGCCTAACAGCATTTCATATTATTAAATGTTGGGACCAGGAACGATAATTAGAGTGATAAATTATTTACTAGTATGCTAAAATACCGAGAAAATATTGTGTGCCGGCTGTGTCACATAAGCTTTGCACATGGCCAATGAAAACCTACCACGTATGTCTGAAACATATTCTACACGCTTGGTTGCAAATATGGGATTTAGGTATGGTTCCAAATGCTTCAATTTTTCAAATTCAAGTTGCACTCCTTTCATTCAAGTTTAGTAGTCCGATTGGGTTTTTGAAGCTGAACTTAAAAAAATTTAGGGCAAATTATACTTGATCCCTATTACTTATGTGGCGAGATAATTTTACCCCTTCTCTTTACTAATAAATCCACATCCTTCTTCTATTCACCGTACCCCTCTTTTCACCGGCGATGAACACATACTATCAATATATTATTCAACAATGGCGATACACCAGCCATACTTTCCATGGCTACCACAACCCTAAAATTGAAATAAAATTGGTAGGTGCTATCATGGGTAAAATTGTCCAAAAATTAAGTTGCATATGCGCTAAGTACATATTTTCATAATTCATAGGAGTTAAGTGAAATTTCACCATAATTCGTAGGGGTCAAATGCAATTTACCCTTTTGACTTAAAAACACAATTGGACTTCTAAATTTGAAATGTGGGAGTAAAAATCAAGCTTTCCATAACTAAAGGTTGGTAGCCTAAGGAGATGAAGCATTTTGCATATGTAGTAATGGAGAATTTTACCAGCTATCAATCAATTTCTATTATAGACCTTGTGTAGACCTACTCCCTCCGTCCGGAAGTTAACATCTCATTTTAGAAATCAGAGGAATTTACTAGGACTCCAGTTATCCTATCCACGTCATGTGGAGGTAGTTAGAATCCGGTCCGCCGCCTTCCATCGTGGCCCTTCTCCAATGAGACGTAATTTACAGACATGGATTTTTACCAAACAAGATTGTAGTTTACAGAGGGATTACGCCTTGATTAACTGAAACATTTCCGGTTGGCAAAATTAAGAATTTAGCTATCACTAACTAAATAGCCTAAATCTTTGTCCGATTTGCACTCAGAGAACCGATACCACTGATTCCTCGATCTCTGTCCCAGTGCTTTTCTGGTTGCCATCAATTGTTGTCGCCGACATCACCACCTTCTGGTCCAGCCATGGTTTCTCTTTTTGTTGCCAACAACCTCGCTAGGGCTCGGCCAGATCCGTCTGCTTTGCCAGATCTGTCTTTGTCAGGCAAAGGCCCTGGCCAAGCGATTAACAAGTCATGGCTTTTGCGACAAGGTCGTCGGCCTGGCCACAGTCAAACATTAGTCTTCTTATTACATAATGCCCATACCAACGTATACTACATTCTTAAGTTTCTCCCTGAAAAGAGCTACCCTAAGTTCTCGTGTATATAATCTTTACTAATTATATATTACCAATTTTAATATTTGGTATGATGTGAAAGGTAGATAACAAAGAAAAACTAAAAAGGTGGCGAAGGTAGCACATCATCCTAAAACTTCTAGTTCCAATTTTTCCAACTCCTTGAGGATGAGAACCACACTACCGCATGCAATAAGAGGAAGCGTGAATTCCACAACCATTGCCAGCATACTATTCATATTAGAAAGTGAAACTGGAGAATGGTCCTATGGTAGAGGGTGAATAGAAGCACAAAAGGTAAATATTGTAATACATTCTTCTGGCTAGTGAAACTTCATAGAAGAATAACAGAAGCTTCTACACTTAATTTTATCAGCAATTCCATATACAAAGAGCCACATAACTCAGTTCATACTGTTTAAGTCTTTCTAGCTCCAGAAAGCAGAATATCCAAATTATACAGCTAATATTCGCCTACCTACTTCCATTGGTCGTCTCATCGAGACGGTTGCTGAGTGCAAGATCTTTTCAGCATAGCATACTCGTCCATTGTTGTCAGATATTATCTGTGGTGTGATTTCCATCATCTCAGGTTTACAGGCACTAGGTGGTGGATTACCTTTGTAGGCCTTGCAGATATATGCTATAAAGTTTTGGTAGTCCTAGATACAAAAGAAGAAAATCGTAAGGACCATGAAGAACAGTACAAACATTTGTACTAGTCTACAGATTTAAGAATAGGGAGTATGAAATGCTGCAGATGAACCAAGAAGAAACATGAACAGGTTATGTGTTTCCTTTTTCGCATAAGTTCTCTGTGTTGTCAGTATAATAATGTAAAAATACCTATTGAGCTTTTTGGTTTATGGGCTCCAGAATGGATCAAAGAGGATGGCACTTTGGAAGAGTATTTCCAAAGGTTGTAGACCAAACCGGGTCCCATCCAAATGTATGAAACTTCAGCCGTTGAAGTTCAGTTGAAAATCACAAACTTTTTTTAATGCAATAAATCACAAACTTTAAACATTGGATATTACTTTAAAAACTTCCTCACACTTCCTAGCACTATAACTAGGGTGATTTTCCAACAATCACCCTTTGTGCCAAACTTACCTGACATTGTGGGGTATAAACAGATAACTTAGCAGCTAATGTGGACAGGGACAATAATCTCTTTCTGGAAAGATTATTTACGTGATAATATGGGCAAGGATAGAATTGAATGATGGCATTAAAAATTAGTCTCAATTCACGTATAACATGGTTTTGCAAGAAAATTTCAAGGAAGCGATATTCATCTGATATATAATATAAACAAACCTCTCCAAGTGGGTGGCCATCCACAACTACCCAGGGTACATATCTATGAGGAGGTTCAAGAGCATCAGTCTGAGCAGCATATTGCAATTCAAGCTGCAAAGAACAAAAACACAATGACAGGATTTCGCAATTCACATAATATTATGGTATGTAAATATTTATATCCCAAGGTATTCCTTGGAAAGAGATGATGGACCTCTTTTCCTTGTCCACTGTTGTAGCAATCAGCAATTCGTTCTGAATGTAGATTAGTTTCTTGAAAACAGGATTCCCACTCAGGGTACCTGTGGTTAATGACTAAGCCTTCGATACACTTGATAAATTTGAAATGTGTATGCTGCAACAAGTTTTCCCACATTAGACTATAAATTACCTTTGAGAAAAGAGCCTAGATTAAACTTGTATGTAATGCAAGTCATCTGTTGTAATAGCAATTACATACTGCTAATGAATCATCAACCATCATCAAATGAACAGTTTAGTAATTTTAATAACTCGCACACCCTACATAATCGAAGTATTGTCCATATAATCAAATCATCTAATTTCAATAGGATTCTCTAGCCTCAAATAACTTTGAATGCCTATGAAACTTTATGCTCTCCTAGTTGAACACATTAGACTCACAATAATTCCAAATTATGCTAGGTCTTCACCACCTCTAATGAAAAAGCTAACCATTCAAAGAGCTCATTTATTTTTAGCTTAATAAAAGGGATCGTGCTGGATTTTAAGAATTTCTTTCATTTTTTTCACATATGCATCTTTTCGAGCAACACCACAGTTAAGAGAGTACAATAATTTGTATGATATGGTCAGTCGCAGAGCCAAATCACCACCGCGAAGGGAAATTTCTGACTCGGATACTTGCTATAATTGAATGTGCTCGTGAACATACGGGCATAAGGCAGATACATTTTTGTCTCAAATTATTTTTCTACGACAGCATATGAACAATTAACATCTTAAACTACAGATGATTGTTTCATAGAAGCTGAGAATAAGCAAGAAAATATAATTACTCACTACATCAGGCCAGATAGAGATGGCACAAGCTTCCACTGTATTCAAGAGACACTCGAATGGACCGTGCTGCAAAACAGAGTTTTGATTAACAAAAAAAATGGATTTAAAATAATATGCAACAGATTTGGCAGATATGAACTTTCCTTGAGATAAGTATCACAGTCAACACCCAAATGACCCGTTACAAGAAAAATGATCTGTCTAATAGCTCCATTTGCAATAAAGCTGTGCAAACTAAATGGAATGCATATGGCACCAGCTTCATTAAAAAGCTCATGAGGGTTCAACATGACATGGTACAATGCCAAAGCAACTGGTTTAAAATTAACGTATCTGAAGGTTTTCTTCCATCATATTCTTCTCACTAGATATTGGAATTAAGTGATATAAATATCCCTTGCATTGCTTCCCAAAAAGCAAAAAGAAAAAGAGAATAAATTTGCACTACCATAAACCATTTTAATATTTGAATAATTCTGGCAAGAACAGTTATAGGAAAGTGCTTTCAACTTAACCCTAGGCAAAACGGCCTTTGTATGACACCTATGAGAGGCATATATTGTTAACAATTGCAGCACAATAATAGTTCTTAAGTAACTTAGTGTTTTCAGTTGCAAAAAAGAAAGTTATCTTTCTATGCTGTTAGAAGCCAACTGCATTATTACACACCATAAGTTGACATTAGCATGTGAATGTGCCCAATAAATTCACTTCAAGCACATAAAAGCTGAGTGCCCTAATCGTACACAGTGGCGGACCTACGTTGGGACACTAGAATGGCCATGGCCAATCCGCTTTTTGCAAAAATTCCTGAACCCCACTACGTTATAAACAAGTTTCTAACTGGCAAATAAGGGTAGATCTATTCAGTGGCCACCCGACCTTCCAAACCCACGGACTGATTGATTCATTGCAGGGATTCTTCTTGGAATAGGTGCTGGAAGTGAGGAACAAGACAAGAGAAAAAAAAAGAGCTATAACAAAAGACAACCCAATTGAGAGAAGGTTAGGTGCTAGGAGGACTATGTTTTGACCCATTTAGGCAATAAGCTAATGAATATGCCTTTCTCATGAGGATCTTAACTACTGTAATGAGGTTTATTATGCACAAACAAATGGTGAAAGCAAAAAATTGTTTTAGACCTTTCCACTTGATTCAACCATACATAATGCAACCTGTAGAAATGAAGTGTTGTAATTCTACATGTGAGTATGCTATAAATAAGCTAAACTAGTGCTAATTAACTAAGCAGCAAAAAACCTATACCCATTTGTTAGGCCTAAGCTTAACCAGGATTAGCTTGGACCTGAACCCAATTAGTTCAAGAAAAGGGCCTGCAATGTGTGAGCAAAACTAAGATGAAACAGAGGCAATTACTTACAAATTTGAACGTTCACTTTGAAATTTATAGTTAAACTTTGACTGAAATATATTTAATTTCATATTTTCATTTATGTAACCAAATTTTAATTCATTTATTGCTCCCTCCCCTTAGTGATGAGATCCTAGTTCCACCGCTGAACGTACAGTTACCGTCATCAAACAGACAACACAATAATATCACACAACAGTTTCCTTAAGCTGTATGCAGTATTCTTAGTTTTATGTACAGAAGCATCCAATCCAATCAAATAACAATCCATCAGATACAGACCAGACGAGATCAAGCATTACAGGAAATTAAAGAAAGGAGCTCACTGGTTTGTTTACAATTGATCTAAAGCAAAATTCTCATAACAACAAAAAAAACAGTCCGATGAAACTTGTCTGCATTTGAGAAAACATGGGTTCATCATTACATGGCTTACTTTGCTCCCTCACGGCCAAAAACAGGGATGAAGGGGGGAAAACTCTCTTTTTTTTACAGACCTTAGAGTTCAATAAATTTATCTCATTTTCGAGTGCAGACAGGCTTGTTGGATGGGGAGGGAGTAGTTATAAATTCAATTCATAATTTATACAAAGTGTAATCAAAGTTTTCCACTAGTAAACCGAAATGAAATACTCCCTCCATACACGATTATCTGTCCTTATTAGAAAACCAACATGATCTTGTCTAATAAGGACAGATAATCGTTGATGGAGGGATTATCTTAATTCAGCACAGACGACACGTAATTTCACAATATAACATGCATAATCTAAAAGCACAACCTGCAACCGTAGTCCCACATCTACCTTAAAAAACTACCCTAAAGAAGCCATTCTCCATTCTAAACTCTTCATAGTACCAAAATCAAGCTGAAACCCATCAAGATTCACACCAAGTTTCATCAAAACCCCTTCTCAATTCCTTCCACAATCAATTCCAATATCCCAAAATCACCACCAACAAAAAGCATAAGGAAAACAGACCTGGCAGGCAATGGAGGCATTGGACCCGATCCTGGCGTTGCCGTAGGGGACGAGCTTGAGGTCGACTATCTCTAGGATCCCGTTGTGGAAGATCTTGTTGAGGTAATTCACGATGAAGTTGGAGCAGTAGGGGCAGAGGGTTTCGTAGTACAGAGCCAGCTGCACCCTCTTTGATACAGCGACGGAGGGAGCTGCAGCGACGAGAGCCACAAGGAAGAGTGGAAGGACATGGCGGGCTTTGAGGGCCATGGGAGCTCTTCAGAGAAGTTGGGCTGCTTCTTCTGGTGCTGGAGCTTGGAGAGCTGGGGTGGTTGGGGAGATGGAGGGGATGGTGACCGTTGGGATCGGACGGTGGAGGTTGATATAGTGGGGGACATTGGACCGATGGGAAGAGGAGATACTTCGTCCGTCCAAACAAGCCTGTCTGCATTTGAAAATGAGTTCCTCCTTTTTTTTCCTAGTGTGAATCCGATAGCTTATGCGGCCGTTGATAACACGAATCGATGGCGCATAGGGTGACTGTGTGAGCTCCGTCAGAACCACGTGGTTTGACCGAGCGCACTTGGTTTCCTTGTGCGCCATCGATTTCCTTACATCGACGGCTGGTGATGCTTCAGTAGTGCAGACAGTCTTATTTGAATGGAGGGAATAGATTCTTTTCTTTTGATAATGGAAATAGATCTTTTTTATTTATGAAAAGTATAGAGATTTCGGCGGATCGAAGGAAGGAATCTCCTGAAGGCCCCACTGTTTTTCTTTTCTTTCTTTTTTTTTTCACTTGAAGGAATCTTCAGTAGGCCCCACCTGTTTTTTCTTTACTGTTATTACGGTTGATATACTCCCTTTGTCCCTTATTGATAGCTCTAGTTAGAAAAAGAGTCACTTTCATTTGATTTTTTTTGTGTGTGTGCTTTTATAAAAAAGGGGTGTTCGCGTCCTTAGGAGTAGGGCAACAAGCCTCTTAGAGCATCGTATCTGGCCACCAATCCCCTCAAGTGCACACATAGCCCAGACAACAAGCCTCTTAAAGCACCGTATTTGGCCACCAATCCCCTCAGGTGCACGCATAGCCCAGACAACATACGCACTAATTAAGGGGCCGTTTGGGGCGTGATTATTGCAAAACATCCATACTGGATTCTGGATGTTTTGCTTTTAATCACGTCCCAAACGGCCCCTAAGTAGGGATATAATCCCTATAGGTGGCTAATGGAGTGGGGGGTTCAGGACCTGTTGGTTCACTTTTATTCAATGGGGCGTATCATCTAGCCAAGCAAAGCCATCATAGACAGAGCTTCGTGGGCGTCTATCATTTACTTTGTCAAAAACAGCTACACAGCTTGCATTAGCTTCTGTTGTGTCTAAAGTGGAACTATCAGCTTTATTTGTCAAACAGCTACATTATGTCAACCAAATTATCGATAGAGTCTATCATAGACAGAAAGCTTCTATTGTTTCTAAATCCAACAACATTTATGAGACACTTCGTCAGAATGGTGGGAGAGGGAACCATTCTTCATAATCACATATAGCAAAGCCGTTGAATCACCATTAAGGAATTCCGTATCGAATATGAGTAAAATATCGGTCGGCCTAAGAGACAAAATATCGGAGATATATCGGAGATATTTGTAAAAAAATCTCCATGGTCGAAAACTAGTTTTTATCGTATATTTTTACAATCTAACTTCTAAAATGAGTTATACTAATTTAGACAAAGCATAGATTTCAAAATATGCATATTAGGATGGGAAACAAATGGGAAAACTGTGTTTTTTCTGTTTTTTTAAATAATTTCTTTTTTTAAAAAAAATATTTTTTTTCAAAAATGGCGATATATATATATATTTGCGATATTGTAAAAAATTTGAAAAACCGATATTTGTCCGTATCGATTTATCGGGTGAGACCCGATATCGATATATCGCCGATACGGAATTCCTTGATCACCATGGTGTGTTCAATATGTATGTGCGGTTTCTTTTAGGTTTTCAATCTTCAAGCTTGATGTCCAAGCTTGGAACTTGGAAAGGCAGCCAAGGATATAAATGGAGAATGAAGAACCTGAAACAAGTTGTTCTGGCATATGTCCATTGGAGATGAACATGAGCAATCTGTCTTGCATTTGTATTGTGTCATTAGATCATTATGTCAAACATTCCTAAGAGCAAGTTGGTTAGCAAACGTCTACCATCGGATTGTCAAAAAGTCCTGGTTATTCAATGGTTAGATTTGTGTATAACTTCCTAAATTTGCTCTATTGGTTCATCCAATAGTTGACGGTTGAGATGTTCATTGAAACTTTGATAGTATATCTTTCACTATATCAAGATTTTTGAAGTTTTTTTAATGCTTCTATTTATTTAGAGAAAAAGCAATGAAGTATTGGTAACTACTCATCTCTTAAGACTCAGCTTTTTTAGGCGTTGCAAGGCAGAAGTGCCTCTCTACTTTACTCCTCCTTCACTTCAGAAATTTGGGAAGATTTTCCCTTCTCAATGAAAAGATGAAATTTGTTATGCTTGTTTGAATTTTCTGCTCTTTGTTAAATCTGTTGTATTCACCTTTCTTGGTCTTTAATGAAAGGTGACTCGAGCTCCTTTCTGATCAGGGACGGTAGAACAATCTATGTCGAGACACGAGCATCTTCTGAATATACAAAGTGGCGGATTGACAACCGATTATGTCCTTCAGTTAACATGTTGATTTCTACTTTAGGGTTTTGAAATGATATTTTACCATAACATTCCTCTAATTAAGAATCTAGAACCGGTATGGAATTATCTCAACATAGATTGAATATTCATTGGCTTAATGGTAACTAGTAGTAATGAAAAAAAATTGCAATATTGCAGGAATTTGGTTCCAAATCCCTTCTGAGGAAGTCTATAAATCGAGTGATCTGTCCTCCTTTCTTAGATAGCAAAAGGCACTTTAAGCTCTGCGTATTTAGAAATGATAGGGTACAATTGTATTTCTTTGGGTTCTCCCCTTTTGGCTTGCTCTCTTAATGCTTGACAGATCTTATACAATGCATACAAAGCAGGCTAAAAGAATAGCAACAAGTGTTACAAAATGAATACTTTTTAGAATTGACACAAGACAACAATTAATTAATCTACCTCGTAGACAAGTATTTGTGGTCTCACTGAAGTTCTCTTCTTCATATAGTCAGATCTAGAGTCCTTGATGCCAGTGTATGTTCTCTCCCTACAACTTCATCTTCTTTCAACCTGCTAACTATTTCTGAAGCTCTACTAATGGCTTTAGAATCTTTAGTTTCTAGCTTCGAATTTGGAGGGCACAAGGAAAGTGTCAAGTCGCCGTCCACTTCATCATCCTTCCAACCGCTGCTTCGATCCTCGTTTCCAATTGTTAGGTTAAGTGAGAGATTTAATTCTGGCTCCGAATCAAACTTTCTTGTTTTTGCCCTGATCAGCTCTTCTCCTTTCTTCAAATCTACTATTGCCTGATGAATATTAGTTGTTGCAAATCCATTGTTTGAGTGATTTAGATTTCTTGCATGAAAGTCGTTTGCGAATATGGACTTCATTTGAATTGGTCTGAATTGGGCATAATCGCCCTGTCCACCATGGATGAATTGGACTCCGTCGTGCCTACATGAATGATGATTTATCCAATATCATCAAGCCAGCTGGTAAATTTATGGAAAACAAGTTTTTTATTTTATTTCTTTTTGTTCCTGTTGAAAACCTGAAAGAAATTTTTGGAGCTGAAGGTGGACTGAGACTATGTAGTACAGGAAGTTGGCTAAAACTGTAGTTATTGGGTGTCCCATCTTCATCTTCATTTCCTTGTTCATCTATTACTGTATGCATTCAAATAAAGTAGCTATAAATAAGAACACCTCTCTCCAAGATAAAGTTTCAATTCTTTTTTGTGTATTTCCAAATCATGGTTAAGATTTTCCAGTTACCTTGGCCAGAATCATCCATCTTCTTGCTTCTGTACATCTGATGCATCATGCATCACATGATTAGAAAACATAAAAAATAATGTTGATATATTCTTGGTAATACTCCGCTGTCCACAATGAGTGTCCTATTTTGTTTTTCAAATGAAACAAATCTAGTTCATACTTAAAAAAAACAAATAGGACACCTAATATGGGATGGATGGAGCATGAACTATACAAAATTACTAACATTTATACCTGTAAATGGCTTTTCACATGAGCTATGCTTAGGCCTTTGATGTTCATCATCTGAAGAACTAGCTTTGGTGTGGCTCCTAGAATAAGTTACAATTAGCCAGTACTATCATTTGCAATTGTACGTGAAACAACTTTGGATTGAATGAAAATAAAAGATTGGTAGGAAAATTACTGACTCTCTTGGCCTCCTAGCCTCTTAACAGCATGAACAAAGCAAAGGTGCAGATCAGGGGTCCACCGAAGACGCGGCATCTTCGAACGAACATAAGGTCGAACCAATCCACTGTCCGATCTATCCTCAAGTTTCTCTTCCACTGTACTATCACCTGAGCTTTCTGCTGGTTTAGGCTCTCCATCATCATCTTTATCTTCCTCCCCTTCATCAAAGGGCGTCTTCCTTTTCCTAGGACTTTTGCTACCATTCCTTCCCATGCTCAATTCCTCTTTCTTTCTCTTTCAACCTTATGGATCAGGGATTTAGCCAAAAAAAAGAAGAAGATGGCTGACAAGAAAGCTGATGTTTATCCCTTTTGACTTATGCTAGTTATAAAGACAACTTTTATCCAAATATGGCTAGAGTTAAATGGAATGACAACTTAAAGATGCAAGATCCAGCAAAAGGTAATGGAAAAAAGAGAGCAGTTAGAATCAAGAATGATATTAATAACCCTAGCCCTAGAAATACAATTAGATGCAATCTCTCTACCTCCCTCACTACACTATGACTCTTCTCCAAGTTCATTATACTCTTGTTTCCTATATAAGAGAGCAGGTCTGTCTAGTCATCATGATGCATGCATGGATGGGTCAGAATAGGAATATTTGGTTCGTTGGGGAAGACACAGTGGGTAGAAAGAAGGGTAAGAGGGAGAAAGAGACTAGGAACACGAGCAAAGCACTCTGGGATCACGTTGCTGATGTTTGTTGCTCTTTGTCGGTACCACCGACCGTCACTTTGTGAAATGCCACTGCACTAGTCCACAATCACGGGCATACCCTCATTTTGATATCATCTTTTTTCTTTTTGATAATCACTATGGATAGCATATATCCTCATATCCTTATAGACATTAATGTTTTCATACATAAGAAAGAAAAGGGAGATTTTGTGATCAGGTAGTACAGTGTTATAATTCTATGGTATCATGCAACAGATTCTACATTATTATAATAATATCGTATAATTCAAAAATAGCCATCCGGTATCTCTTACACCCTAGAGTACAGTCTTACCTAAAAAAATGGGACAGTTGATTTATGTAAAAATAAAATTCTTGGGATTCTCTGATTTTTTTTATTCGAGTTGTTCTGATAATAAATAGATAACTCAACAATCTTTCTCTGGGACCGGTAAATAATTACATATAGTGCAAAGGGGAAAACACAAGTAAAAAGAGAACACTTGTAAAAAAAGAAGTAAAAAGAGAACAATTACAACTTCTATCTTAACGACAGAAAAGGAAATGCATCTAAAACAATGGCAAAGGACTTTATGCAGAACATTCTTTTTGGAATTCTTTTTCTTTGGCAACATTCTTTCTGGGATTCTCTGACTCTTTTTTTTGGATGATACGAGTTTTTTTTAAAGAAATAACGCCTTGAAAGGTGGGGGGTTAGGCACACCCCTTCCAGTCATTAGCCAATCAACTTTACAAGAGGGTGACATGGTTCTGACCTCAAATGTAAATTCCAAGACTAGTTATCTGCATCTAATTGATTCAAGACTAGAAGAATCCAAACAAGCTACTCCCCTAAGATATCGAATCTCTTGGGGAATCGTCATTAAAATACTGGATTGTTTCTATGAAAAATAGAGGATTTTATATGTAGTAAAAATTACCATTTTAGCAACCTTTTATGAAATTGAAAGGATTATTATTACTCTTATGGTTATAAAAAACCGAAGAATTCATGGCATCGCCACACTTGTGAAGAGATGCCCACTTAAAATATACAAGGAAAAAACAAGTAGTTACGGTAAGCTATAGATTTCTGTTTGGAGGAATTATCAAGAATGGAGAGAAAACATGTGATAAACTACCTAGCCATCAAACATCAACCAACCTGTAACAATAGAGGTCTACCGTGATGGATCGCATTTTTGGTGCATCAATTTTTTATATTTCTTGAAAAGGGAAGGATGGTATAAGCATTGACGAAAGTTGAATTTTGATGGAGGTGGATATAGTCTTTCATTCCATCTTGGTCTTTAAAGAATTCACATGATAACGAGGTTCTATCTAAAACAAGGAATGGGATTGGCCACCAAGTAGTTCATTAAGTTGGAAAGTACTCGATGTGATACACACCTTACTTCTCTGTTTGTGTGATATTTATGCCTGTGTTTTGTAAGATCCATATGTATTTTTGTTAGCACCAAAATAATGTTCAGTGTATCCCGAACTTGGTTAAGATCTTTGGATCTGTATAGAGGACTTCCATGGCTCAAATCCCCTTTCCCCTCTGAGGCAATGCCTAGTGTCTACTGTACTTCACAAGGACAAAAAATTTGATATCATGTAGCTTAGATATCATCAACAGTCTAAGACTGGGACAACTTTATGACTATTACGCTTTCTCCAAATGAAATGAACCACAACATTGAGGAAGATTTTTTTTTTTTACTACTACCTTGAGGAAGTGTTTCAGTATGGTACCAATGGTGTGACAGAGTCCCCAAATAGAGAATGTCACAAGGTTATATTTTTTGTTGGAAATTAAATGCATTTGTTATGTTTCTTCAGCAGAGATAGTAATAGTAATTGAGGAATGGTTGGCAAAGCTCTAGCGGTGGGCCAGCCAAACGGGCAGCGGCCCTAGCAGAGCTCCAACAGCAGTCCAGTGGCGACGTTGGATGTGCAATAAAAGGCAAATAAGGTTTCACATTCTTCAGTGGGCACTTCAACAGTGTGGAGGAATACTTCTGAGTGATGGAGGCAATTGTATGATCTTTGTGCTTTGTGATAGATTTATCTCTCTTTCAAAAAAAAAGTAACACCTTTTCCTAAGAGGTTAGGGCATGGATCTTATACCTCCATTATATTGTAGCCTGTTTATTGCAACTCTTTAATAACATGCATCACACTCATATCCTTTCTTATTAACACCATTAAGTACTCTTAAGTCTCTCTCTCTCTCTCTCTTAGTGTCATTGCATGCATCCCTGCCAACCTGCCAACCTTCTTAATGGGGCAGCCATTTGTCTTCTTATATATATGTATATTCCAAAGCACTAAAAACTCCCTAAACTTCTCCCCAAAAGTTGTTACTCCATAAAATTCTCCCAGAATGTAACTTCTTTTTAATTAAAAAAAAATGTCAGTCGTTTTTGTTTGCACTTACCAACCACTCTGCAGCTAACCTAAGTCCATGATCATGGTACATACATGGAGGCATAAAATGGTACATAGCTTCATAGCATGGTTTCTGCGTAGCTATATATATCATGTTGGGCCTATGTGTATGTACTATGCTAGGACCCTATGGTCATGGACTCCAGAAACCAGTTAGGCAAAGCATTTTTGTTTAGAACGGCAATGATCAGACATGCAAGTTCTTTTCCAACTTCAGAAACATCTACCACCACATGCACTTCTCCTCCAGCTCAAGAGGTGGTATGTAATAGTAGACATGTTCGTGGCGCATATCCTCTCTTACACATGAAAAGAGCAAGAATTAAGGAAATTAAACCTCTTTGGGGTGGTCCAAGATATTAACCCAACCAACGTCTAAGGCCAGCTGATCATGAACATATACCTTACCTCGTGATTCCTGCAATGGCAAGTCTTAATACTCCCTCCGGTCTTTTTTTCAATATATGCAATTGATTTTCCAATTGAAATAAAATGTACTAAAATCAATTAGTAGTTATTGTAAGTTGGCTTTGAAAATCAATTGCATCTTTTAAAAAGACCAGAGGGAGATTTACAAGAACTCTGCAGGATGACTGTCACGATGTCTAGATTGATCTTTTTGGGATTCTTTGATTTTTTTGTGCGATTTGTTTCTATGAAAAACAACGTTCTTGGAAATCGGGTTTTTTGTACTTGTGGTAATAACGATGATTTTAGCAACCTTTTTAAATCGAAACTATCATATTATATTTGTTCTTATAATTAACCAAAAAATATCATGGCATTGCCACACTTGTGGACGGATACTTAAAAAATAAAACAAAGGTAGTTATTGTAAATTATAAATATGTACTGCTACATAGAGGAATGACCATTGTATAAACAAAGTACATGTGATAAACAACCTAGCCATCAAACATCAACATACCTACAAATCTACCCCGATAGAGGGCATTTTTAGTGCAAGAATTTTTTTATACTTCTGGAAAAAGAAAGGAAGGTAGCATTAACTAAGTTCAAATTCTGATGGAGGGGGGATAGTCTTTTATTCCATCTTAGCTTTTAGGGAATTTCAGTGACAAGGAGATTCTATCTAAAACAATGAATGGAGATTGGCCACTAAGTAGTTCATTAAGTTGGAAAGTATTCCATGTGATACGTGCCTCGCTTCTCTGTTACTTTTCTATAAGATCTATGTTTTTTATTTTTTCTGTATGAGATCAATGTATTTGTTAACACCAAAATATCCTAATCTTAGATGCATTCGATCGGTGAATCCCATACTTGGTTAAGATCTTCAAGTCTGGGTAGGACTTCCAGGGGTCAAATCCTCCATCCTATTATTCTCTCCAGCATGGGGATTTCCCTTCTGTAGGCAATGTCTACTGTACTTTGTAGGAAAAAAATTGAAATCAGGCAACTTAGGTATCACCAACTTTCTAACATTGGGACAATTTGAGACCATTACACTCCCTCCAAATGAACTGCACCACAACATTGAGGATAGAATGGCTCGAAGGAGTGACCTTTGAGGAATGGTTATCAAAGCTTTAGTGAGGGGGCAGCCGAACGGGAAGTGGTCTGGCCTAGCGCAGCTACAAGCCTCCAATGACAGTCAAGTGGAGAGGCAAATAAGGATTCACATTCTTTGGCGGGCACTTCTACAGTGTGGAGAAATGCTTGTCCCTTGTTTCCCAGTGATGTAGGCCATTGAATGATGTTTTTCTTTGCAATGAATGCACATCTTTCTTTCACTAGGAAAAAACATAATTAAGTACCATCTTTTTCCAACATTTTGAGGTTCGTGACATGGAACTTACACCTCCAGTGTAGCATGCTCTATGCCAACTCTCTTTCATAAGAGATATCATGGACACACTACAGAAATTTGAATATCAGCAACGACTACGGACTGCGCTACAAAACAGTAACATAACAGCCTGTCACTGCAAGTTGTAGGTGGTTGCAGTAAATTAGCAGGGACAATCGCGGCTAATGCCCATCAGAGAAGGTCATCAACGACAACGGGCAAATACATTCATCAAGCCCCATCGCTGAAGCCCACAATTACAAAATTAATTCCATTCCAAGTCTCTTAGCCCCCCAGGGGGCGGAGCCAGGATTTTCAAAAGGGAGGGGAGTATTAAACAACAATTTTTTTAGACATGTAAACAACAGTAAATAAAAAAAACTATATCTTTTATCCTTACCAAAATGTTATTGAAGGTTTGATATCAGTGAATATGGGGTATATAGATTCTCGTTAATAAAAAATACTTCTTATTCCGATTTTTTTCGCGGCCAATGTTGTGGCCCCATATTTCATTTCTTTTCACTAGGCGGCATATGCCAATATAAAGGGCAGGCATGCTTGATTGACATCCCACCCTATGAACAGTTAGACATCTTCTTGGTTCCGGCCGACGCGTGTGAACCTGGGCTCATATACACTTTTTCCATAAATCAAAACATTTATATGAAAAACATGATGATAGTTGTATTCAACAAGTTTTCATAATCTACACCAATGCAAAATCACCTTATATTATTCTTCTTGTTTCTTTCAATAGAACCTCCTTCTCGATATTAATATGAATGAATCACATAGGAAAAATATCTAGGTTACATTTGCATTTATTGTAATTAATTTAGTTTCTAATATAGTGAGTTCAAAGTGACTTATTCAATCAATTTATGGAAGACCAGTATTCAACTAATAGACAAGTACTGCTTATTTCTGAAAGAAGAACAAAATCTGTAAGAACGATGAGGTCCATCTCCTTCCTCATTGTGACACTTCATTCCTCTCTTGTTCCTCTCTCTCTCTCTCTCTCTCTCTCTCTCTCTCTCTCTCCAATAACTAGGAACTAGGAAGCATGGATACGAATACAGTGATACGATACGACACGATACGGACACATAGACACGGCATTTTTCCAAAAAGTAGGATATGACATGGCTAATAAAAAATTATTTATATCAATTTTAAATATATTTTTGGTAATGTATTACCACATTTTTTTCTCTTAAACCTTATAAAACTTATAATTATAAACTTAAAATTATTTTTTATTCATTATTTCTAGCCGGCAAGAATGCCACATAAAAAAACATTCCATTCACCTGGGCCCACTTATAACACCCGAAAAATTTGTATGCTTATTAAAATTGATATTGATTTAAAAGTATGAACTTTTTATGCTTGTTTTTATTTTATTTCGGTATATATATTAAAGAGCATGAAGAGAGCTTTCCAACGCCACCGATGGAGCTCAATTCGGAGTTCGGAGCAAAAAGTTATGCTAGTTTGAAGTTTGGTACGCGATTGGGGTACGTGATCGATCGCTGGGGTACGCAATCGATCGGCCGGCTTACATGATCGATCACCGGGGTACACGATCGATCGCAACGGCCGAGATTGAATACAAAAATTACAATTTTGATTGGATTTCCTTGGAAAAAAAGATACCAATCTTAACTGAACTTAGAGATGACGTTTTCCTAAGGATTTTGGAGGATTCTTATTGGTGGAAAGAGTTCATAATTTAGGAGGAATATTTTTAGAAGATATTTTCCCAAACTCTATATAAACCCTTGTAGTATTGGCTTGTGCTATTGAAATCATAGTCCTAGAATGTCTAGAGACCTTTTCCTTTTCCTTCTCCTTCCCACGTTCACCCACCTCCTATAAAACTTCTTCTAGTGAGAGTTTTTCAAGAGCTTGAAGCGGGAGCTTTGGAAGAAGCGGAGGAGACGAACAACGTGTAAAAAGTGGAATTTTCGGTGAATTAAGAGTAGGATGGTTTTTTTCTATTTTATTCCTATTCTTTTTCTTCTCATCTATGAATATTGATTCATTCATTCCTATCATCGATATATATACTGATTTAGATGGAATTTGATTCACAATTGGTTATACTAATCTTATTGTTGGTTATGTTCTTTATTATGTTCATGCTATATCCATACTATGTTCTTAGATGGGAATACTATCAATGTTTGATATCTACTAATTGTATTGAGGTCTAAAGTTCTAATCTTTCTCTGTTAGTTCTTTGATTTCGTTGGTTCAAGTAGTTGCAAGTGCTGTCCTAATTTAATTGTCTATATTCTAAATGGTAGTTACTTAAAACTGCTTGGTATGGTAAAAGACATGATAAAAGAGTGTACTTTAGTAATTAAAGACAATCTTAGGGTCTTCAATTGGTCTAGGAGGGGAGTAATAATGTCTAATAATAATGTATTATCATCATCTATAAAGTGTTATTAAGGAAGATAATCGAGTTTAATTAAGAATCTTAATCTCGGCCAGAACAATTTCTGTGCTGACAGTCTGTAGTAAATAATCCATAACTAATTCAAATAAAATCGGAAAAATATAAAATCAGTGGGGTTAGAAACTAGACTCAGAGGAATATCCACAGTAAAAATTTTCAATATTAAATTCAATCTGTGCTAATACTGAAAAGTGTCGGAATTCAATTGTTATGTAAAAACAGAACATTGTAATTAAGGTAAAAGTTAGGAAAACATTATCAAAGCAATAGCATATGCTATAATAAGTATACGAAGAACTTTATATATATCATACAAGATTTTTCAGTAACTATTGCAGTAGAATGGACTATGTATAAGAATTAATATCATAGGCTAATGAAGGGTGGTTTGGTATTTGATAAGTCGTGTGTTTCACTTGTAGTGTTGACTCGATTTGACTTTCTAATTGGAATTCGAATCATCATTTTTCATCTTCTAAAATAGTGATCTTTGAAGTCTAGACCCAATGTGTCATAACTCTGTTGAGAATTAATATCGAGTATATAATTCACGGTATCTTGAGAATCCAAATGTCTTTAGTACTTTGTTTGTGTCTTGATTCGGTTTGAGTCTCAAATTGGAGTATGCAATTCTCAACGCTATTTGACCGTATTCTGATATTGAGTTTGAATAAGTGTTTCTTGGACACAGGTGGTGTATAATTAAGACTATACACTAATACTTATTAACACTACTGATATTGTGTAGTATGAATCAAAAAGTGTCATTACTATTCAGTATATTTCTTAATATGAATTATCAGAATAAAGTTGGATAAGTAAAAAGACTAATCATATGGGGTAAGTCTAAGTGAGTAAATAAGCCAAGATTTCTATTTTTCAGACAAGCGTTTGTGTCGGTTTGAAATTCCACTTGGAAATCAAATCATCAAGGACCTATCCTTAAACCTTGACTTTCGATATGTATTCATATTATAAACCCAATTGTTTTCTAGAATATTTCTATCTAAGGCTATCCATGAACATATGTTTCTCAAAGTATTGGTTCTTTGATTTCTAGTCCTATGGTGAGTTTTGTTATTATATGAGATGTGAATCTCCTTGTTATTCTAGAAAGTGAGTCATATATTGTTGAGGTCCTTACTATTCTATTCATACTCAGAAAGTGAATCATATGTTGTTGAGAGTCTTTACTATTCTATTCATACTCCAGAAAGTGAATCATATGTTATTGAGAGTCTTTACTATTCTATTCATACTCCAGAGAGTGAGTCATATATTGTCAAGAGACCTTAAAGTTTTATTTATACTCCATGAATGAATCATTGTGGTAAGAGTTACTCTATTCTCAGAAAGTTGAGACCTCTGCTTTTGATTGAATCATTGTCCAGTTTGACATTAACCTATTTCTCCACTAGAGACCTTGCGAGAATCTCTCTGAGGTGGACTCATAGTATGCTCACGAGCCATTGCTAGACCTTGCGAGATCTTCTATATTTAGGGAGTTGCGATTCCTTACTGCCCAAAAAGAGGCACATACGTACGTTTAGGCTGTATGACATTACGGAAGGTCTGCAGTCTCCTCTCATTGTGCCCGTAAGCACAGATGGGGCCAGCATCCCTAGACGCATGGCCGGGTTCCGAAGGGAGAACCTCTAGGATGTTCTGGTATATTTTACCTTTTGCGATCGGTAAATTCAGCGAGCAGAAATTGTAACTCCTTGCACTATAGATGCCTGGAGCCTTTGGTATTTTGACCATTCTCTCCTTACACCAGTATTTGTTTGGAGTCGTATAATTTATTGTCCTTGCTCTATACTTGAGAGTCAGGAACCGTTGTTGACTAACCTTTCTTTTCAGGGGTATAGACCTTAGGTTTAGTCCAAATGTTATTGAATATCAATATTTCTTTGTTATATATTTCTCTTCATTCTGCTTGATTCATCTTCAGTGGGTATCCTACTGAGTGTTTCTATGAAATACTCATGCATCCTCTGATGCAGGCGTGAAAGATAACTAAGACAGGACAGGTGCAAGAGCAGGAAGGTGATGCAGAAGGTCGAGGATGATTGGAAAGTTTTCAATTACTTGCTTAGTTTGATAACTTGATGTCATTACTGGCCATTGTGTGCCATAGTTTTAATTATTTCTTTTGATTGGCAATTTATGTTCTTTGTTGTAATAGAAACTAAATAGGATTCATTCGATACATTTACAAGGTTTTATTTTGAGATTGGATGATGAGTTTCCTTGTTCATGAGAGTTCCTGGTAATGTTGATTGCACATCCTTTTGTGATGATGTAATTGGCTGATTGGTTCGACTATCCAAGTCGCGTCCCAGAGTACCTACCTCACCAAAGATAGTATTTTGAAGACTTCTGCACTCCGATCGAGGTTAGGAATTTTGGGGTGTGACACCGCTATTATTGCATGAAAAAGCATCGTCTTCACCATTAGGCTACAAACGCTTTCAGTTGCAATATAATCGCACGAAAAAATATATAGTCCATCCGTTCTAAAATACTATGTATATTTGAGAAAATTCTCATTTTTATTGGACCATGAAGCCTATAAGAAAGTCACATGACTTCTTCTCCTTGCTATCCCATCCAACTCGTATGCTCGTTTACAAACTAATTTCAACATAATCTTTTAGAACAATGAATATTTCTAAATATACATAGTATTTTGGAACGAATGGAGTATTTTATATCGGATACGGAAGGACCCAGTTGTGCCACTCCTATATTCGTGTCCAATACGTATCGGATACAGATACGGCAACGATTTTGTCATATCCATACTTCCTAGAAAAGGAAGAATTGGAGAAGTTACGATTTTCAAGTACCCTTCCATGAGTTGGGGACACATTGTGAATTTCCTCATATGGGGAAATATTAATTAATAGACATTTATTGTATAGATGTTACAATAAATCAGGCTAAAATCAAGTAGCTAGTTACAACTGAATTAGCAATATAAAAGGGAAGTTAAAACTGAGAGAATCATGGGATTAAATATTGGATTTAAATCTAAATGCTGAAGTGTTATTTGGAATTATGGTGTTAAAATAATGTGAGTGGACAGTCCTGGATAGGAAAGTGGGGAGGGCAAAGCAGATTTTTAGGAGGGGGTGTATGACTAGGAGTTAGTGGCCATATTAGATTCTTTACAGAATGTTGGGAGGGCATTTGCCCCTCCACGCTTGGACATGGTTATGCTCCTGTAGTACACTTAGACGCAGTGTTTTAAGACCCGGTTAAGCCATTGACCCGGTTAGATGACTGGGTAGGGCCAACCGGTTTGACCCGGTGGGTCAACCCAGGTTGACCCGGCTCCCCCCTCTCCCTCCTCCCCTTTCCCCACTCTGTTTTCTCCCCCTCCGATGCCCCAGCGACGGCCCCCTCTCCCTCCCGGCGCTCCGGCGACCCGGCGACGACCTCCTCTCCCCTCGGTGACCCCTCTCCCTCCCCCTCCCCCTGGCCCCGGCGACAAGCCTTCTCCCCCCTCCCTTCTTCTTCTCCCCCCTCTGTTTTCTCCCCCCTCCCATCGGTTTTTCTCCCTCCCAACACCCCGGCGACAGCCCCCTCTCCCCCCCTGGCGACCCCTCTCCCTCTCCCTGGCCCCGGCGATAAGCCCCCTCCCCCCCGTCGGTTTTTCTCCCTCCCGGCACCCCAGCGACGGCCACCTCTCCCCCCTGGCGACCCCTCTCCCTCCCCGTGGCCCCGGCGACAAGCTCTCTCCTCCCTCCCTCTCCGCCCTCTGTTTCCCCCCTCCCCCCCGCCCTCCGCGGTTGGTTTTTCTCCCTCCCGACGCCCCGACGACGACCCCCTCTCCCTTCCCCAGGCCCTGGCGACAACCCCTACCTCCCCCCTCCCCCTCTCCTCTTCTCTGTTTTCTCCCCCCCCCCCCCCCCCCCCACTGGCCTGGTCTCCCTCCCGGCACCCCGACGACGACCCCCTCTACCCACCCCCCGGCGACCCCTCTCCCTTCCCTGGCCCCGGTGACAACCCCTCCCCCTCTCCTCTTCTCTGTTTTCTCTCCCCCCCCTAACTGGCCCAGTTGGCCCGGCCGTTCCGTCCCAGAAAATGGGCCGGGTCCGGTTCAACCGGGCCGAACCGGGTCTTAAAACAGAGCTTGGACGTGTACTTCCTAACTTCTCCACTTCCTACACTTCTCCCATAAACGCTTACCTCTAAAATATCCTAAAATGCATTTTCTATAATCAGCAAAGAAGAGCATTGTAATATCCAGAAAATTATAAGTTAAAAAAGTAACAAAATCACATTTCTAAAAACCACCGACAAATAGGCACCGACACAAAATAGTGTTGATGGTCATGTGTCAATGGTTCGGGCCAGTTTAGTTTGTTCAGTTTTTTTAATGTGATTAGACTTAAGCTCAGGGTATAAAAAAGACTTCAACTCTAATTAAATCATTCTTTGCACGTCCCATCCCCGGATGGGACACCAACACATCTCACTAACACTAAATTGTGTCAATGGCATAGAATAATAACAGAAGTGTGAGTTGTGTGTAATTGTCTCACTATAGGAATAGTAGGGTTAATGCTCATAAATTGTGAGTATAGCAGAGAAATAAGTAGAATTGTTGTTATGTGAACCACTGACACAGTTCACCAATACGAAATTGTGTCGATGCCTAGATGTCGATGGGTAAGACAGCAGAACAGTTTGAAGAACTTTGGAATAACGTTATGTTCTAGGGCTATAATACCTGGTGATTGATGTGACATTATAATTAGGGATTTTATTTTGGAATGATAAGAGTTAGGCCAATAAACTCATGTGTTTAAACATAGATAATATGTCATAAATCTACATTATATAAAGAAATAGTGGGATGAGAAAAGAGATGAGAAAATATTATGGTTTAAAGCAAGGACCAACAAAGAAAGTAATGGAAAGTATCCACGATGCCTCTAAAGCAAAATGAGAATAGGCCCAGACCGTGATTAGCTATCTTAGGGGCCCAAGAATTCACAAGAGATTATGAATACATAAAAGGTTGCAGCAAAGTTCATGGTGCTCATATAACCAAACCATGAAGAGTCATGATTTCCTTCCAGAACTCGGCATGGCCAATGGGAGTTAAAATGAAGAAAGTAAGTGCGAAGGGTAAATTCCACAAGAGAGTGATCCAAAGTATTAAACCTTGAGAGTAGATCTAGGTTAAGTGATAGAAAAACTCTAATACTAAAATATTTTAGAGATAATGCAAAAATGTTATGAATGAGTTAATGCCTGTTGTAGCTTACTCTTGTAGGACACATTTAATGGTGTATGATTGCTATGCCTGACGTTGATCCTGAGGAAATTCCAGTTCGAGCACGAGGACGGGGTAGGAATAGGTTGAGGAGAATTGATTAAACACTTGTAATTGATTAAACATTTGTAATACTTTGTAATAGTTAAAGTTGTGTAATATGTTTATGTATATTTTTATATATATTTTGTGTATGTTTGTGGATGTGTTTTTGTATATATTTGTGGATGTGTTTTTTTGTATGTTTTTAGACTGTTTAAGTGTTATCAGGTGAAAAATTGTAGATTTCATCCGGAGGAGGATATGACCGAGAGTGGTAATAGGTGAGAGGCATCGGTTCCATTGTGAAAAAAAAAAGCCAAAGGGGCGGAAAGGCGTCGGTTCAACCGACGCCTTTAGTTGCATAAGACGGAATCGAAGGCGTCGGTTGAACCGACGCTTTTTACGTTTCTGCAAAAGGCGTCGGTTCTTTCACGTTTATGCGAAAGGCGTTGGTTGAACCGACGCCTTTCGGGTCAGTTTAAAAAAAAAATGCCACGCAGGTGCCAGCGGCCGCGCTGGCGCCTGCGTGGCTTGTCAGATACCTTCTTTTGCAATTATTTTCTACAGTGAGTCATTTTTAAAATATTTTTTTTATACCCTATTATATAAATTTCCCTTTTTTGTATCCTATACCTTTTTACTATGATTTACACTCTCTCCACCAGATCACAAAGTTTCCCTAATAATTAACATTAGGTAACGGGGAGCCATCTATTAGAACTTTGCAGGATGTCGGTCATCACGTCCACATCGCTCATGCATACCATGCCATATTCTATGCCGGTGTCCAGTTGCCATAGCCATGGCCTTGCCCTTTCCTGGAACGGAAAGCTGACCAATTGGAGTATATAAAATAATGTGCAACGAGGCATACAAGGTACAAGCTACGTAATAAAAAATACTTACTGTTTTTATCACTTTTTATATACAAACTATATGCTAAAAAGGATTTAAGGGGATTATACAATTGTATTGGGACCACCGAAAATATTTACTCTTTGTATCACTTTTTTTTATTACTGGGGGATGGGCGAGAAATTCTAAGTTTATTCATGGGGTGCATGCAGAAAGTAATGAGAGACATATGAGATTCTTGCGGTCCAAATAGCCGTGTTCTTAAAGAAAAAGTGGTTATTGTAAGTTATAATATGTACTCGTATATAGAGGAATGACCAGTGGATAAACAAAGTACATGTGATAGACAACCTAGCCATCCAACATCAACATACTTACACATCTACCACGATAGAGGGCATTTTTAGTGCAGGAACTTTTTTATACTTCTTGAAAAGGAAAGGAAGGTAGCATTAACTTAAGTTTACATTCTGATGGAGGTGGATAGTCTTTTATTCCAACTTGGTTTTAAGGTAATTTCAGTGATAAGGAGATTCTATCTTATACAAGGAATCAAGATTGACCACTAAGTAGTTCAGTAAGTTGGAAAGTATTCCATGTGATACTCGCCATGCTTCTGATATATTTGTATGAAATCTATGTTATCATTTTTTCTGTATGAGATATATGTCTTTGTTAACACCACAATATCCTAATCTTAGATGTGTTCGGTGAATACCGTACTTGGTTAAGATCTTGGGTCTGGGTAGGACTTCACAAAATTATTCAGTAGAACCGCTCTAACATATAGGGCTTGTAGATAGGTCCATTCACTATTTGACACATACACACTAACTGTAAAATGACAGATGCTCAGATCTTGACACTTAGCAGCCCTTAAAATGTCAAACATCCCATGGACCTATCTACCAACTGTCCTGTAGAACAGTTCTACTGGATAATTTTCCTAGGACTTCCAGGGGTCAAGTCCCCCATCCCATTATTCTCTCCAGCATGGGGATTTCCCTTCTCTAGGCAATGCCTACAGTACTTTGTAGGGAAAAAATTGAAATCATGAAACTTAGATATCACCAACTTTCTAACATTGGGAAAACTTTTAGATTATTTGCTCCTTACAAATGAACTGAACCATTGAGGAACAGTTTAGAATGGTGCCAATTGGCGACTCCCCAAATAGAGAATGACACATGGCTATATTTTTCGTTTGTACTGAACTTCAAGAGAGATAGTAGTATAATTTCCACTTGACTAAACACGGGATGGTCGGCTAGTCATCCGGTAGACCTTTGAGAAATGGTTGGCAAAGCTCTAACGAGGGGGCAGCCGAACGGGAAGCGGCCTGGCCTAGAGCACCTCCAACGACATTTCAGTGGAGATGCTGGTTCTAGCGTTTTGTTTCTTCAAGTGGATCGAGAGGTAAATAAGGTTTCACATTCTTTAGCGGGCACTTCCTCAGTGTGGAGAAATGCTTGTCCTTTTTGTTTCCCAGTAATGTAGGTCATTGTACGATATTTTTCCTTTGCAATGAATGTATCTCTTTCACCAAAAGAAAAATCATAATTAAGGGGCCGTTTGGGGTGTGAAAAATTAGCACTATTCAGCTGAAAAAAATCTAGCTGGTTAGAATTTTTAGGTGTTTCAGCTAACCGGATGGATTTTTGGGAGTGGTTCACGCCCCAAACGGCTTTGGGGTGTGATTATAAACAAATATCCAGAGTGGATTTTCCAAATCCCCTGTAGCATCCATGTTTTTTTCCTATCTGAGGTGTTTTAGCTGGATAGGAAAAAAACATGGATGCTACAGTGCAGCAAAACATCCACAGAAAGTCATCAACAGTGGATGTTTTGCTTTTAATCACGCCCCAAACGGCCCCTAAGTCCCATCTTTTTCCAACAATTAAGAGATATCATAGTCAGACTGCATAAATTTTACGATCAGTGATTCAGTGATGGCTATGGACTGTTCTACGAAACAGTTACATAACTGCCAGTTGCTGCAAGAGATTGCAGTAAATTTACAGCGACAATCGCGACTAATGCCCATCCAGAAGGTCATCAACAGCAATAGGCAAATACACCCGTCAAGCCGCATCGCTGAAGCCCAAAATTAACTGTTTTCCAAGTTCCTTCTTGGTGGTATTTACATGCATTCCTTCCAACCTTTTTACTAAACCATTGATTGGTCTTATCTACATATATGCCCATATCAATGCAATCTACACTTTCTAAATTTCTTCCATAAAGGTATTACCCATCAATTCTCCCAGAATGTGTCTTCTATAATCAACAAAAAAAGGAGCATTTTTTACCACTTAGCTATGTCTCTGCATCTTACCATAGGCCAATGTCATGATACGCGCATAGAGGCATAAAATGGTGCATAGCATGCTCGCCTTGTAGCTATATACCATGTTAAGCCTATGTGTACGTACGACTCCATAGACCAGTCAAGAAACGATTTTTGCTTATGAGATGGACGAGAATGGTTAGACATGCAACTTCTTTTCATTTGAAAAAAAATTGTATCTATTAAAAGTGGCCGGATGGAGTAATAATATTTATGTTTGTGGTGCATCTCCTCTTTCACATTTTTTTTTTGGCTAACAAAGAAAATTTATTCAATTAAACCAGATAACACTGACTACAGACACAACAGGGGATAAGCGAGCTCCAAACACACAAATAAAACTGATCAACAACTTCTCATAAAAATAAGACAAAATATTCAGAAGATGCTCCATAGCTAGAAGCATGGCATCGCGCACGAGTCCAATGCAGAGAACCTCTAACCCAAACATCCTAGGTCATCTCTAAAGGGTCAAAAAATGAATGTCGATTAACCAATAAAATACATCTCCCAAGAGAAACATACAGTGGAGCTACAGGTTGTGAGCTCTATGCAACAGCAACGCAGTTGGTAGCCCAGGAGATAATCGTTCAACCGTTAGGCGGCTACTACAAATCCGGGTGCTTGAGTGCACACCCATAACAACAGAGGTTAGTTCCACACCCATGAACCTCGACCTAGTTGAACACCACCCAACTAGGGCTTACCCATAGAGTAGACCAACCAATTGTATCTAAGGGGAATGGGATCCAACGGCAGAGCCAACCACAGCAAACACCCCAAGAGGACAACCCACAAACATTCGCCTTCATCCATGAAAGGCTAGGGAAAGAGAATCAGAGAAGCAAGAGGAGGTGGGGAGGAGGAGAAGCAAAACTTCTGTCTCACCACCCTCCTAACCACCAAATAATGTAGAGTCGATTGCATGTTAATATACTTGACACAATCCGAATGCCATTTTTTTCCCGTATCCTCTACCCTTTTGCTATGAATTACTCTCTCCACCACCACGCTAAAAAGGATTTAAGAGGATAAAACAATTGTCTTGGGACTACCGATTAACTATTGTTGAGTCGTAAAGGACTGATTGGGAAAAGCCCCTGTTAAATTTGTTGAAATAAATAGGAGGAATTGTACTTTACCCGACTGTGTTGAATAAAATCTTAATTAAACTTGAGAGAGCAGATCACTTGAAATTGTCTAGGCACAATATACACTGCTAACTTCAAAACAGATATTGTTGCCCCCACCTGCACAGGTTACATCTGGCAATTTATTCCCAAGATACAACGGACCGCTGGTCGACGAGTAGTGCACTACAACAGGTTTGACCCCGAACTCAGAGAGAAAGTAGAAGTGTTACCTTTTTTTAGGGACAGAGAATCAGAGAAGATGAAGGAGAATTTTACATAACGAACTATATTCTTTTTTTCTTATTTTTTGTTTCAGGCAGCCCTATATATAGATCTGAACCCAACATGCTCCTTTTCACAAAAGGAGACGAACTGACACTCTTTTACAAAGGGAGACAAACTGACATAACTGTCCATTGTCCACCCAAGCACCCGTCTTACCGTTTGATCATAATCAACGGCTCCTAAGCTCCAAAAAGTAATTCCTGTTTGATAAAAAATCAAAAGTTCGAAGTGGTAAGTGGTAAGTGTGCCAGTAAAGTGCCACAATGCTCCCACTCCAAGCACGTGTGAGTGCATGTGTGCACCTTTGGTGCACCCACGAATCTGTACACACTTGTTTGGGAGAGTCTCTACACCAATAAGAAATATAATAAGAAAGAAAGCTTCTTTAAATATATATATATATATATATATATATATATATATATGTCTTATTATACCAAGGTGTCTTTCTTATGTGGGACTAAAGAAATTTTCTAATATAGAGATCTTTTTTTCATTTCCCCTCCAAATTTAGCAAAAGATAAAAATAGAGTGAAAATGAATTTCCCTCAAACTCCTAGTTCAATCGCATTATCAATGTGGGCCTAAATCATGAGACTATTATTAGTAGGCTTTACACCATTATCTAACCCATCATATCTTTACTAAAATTTGGGCCCACTGCCCAAGCCCAAAACCCAACAATTTTTTTTAAAAAGCTCTCTTACCACTTACAAAAGCAAATGTCCTCTGTAGGAGACTATCAGTAACCCTGAGCATCGCTTGTGTCACCCACCTACTTTTTTTCATTTTCCTAAATTATATATGATACACTAATGAACATTGCAAACTAAAATCACTCAAATTGAGATTTAATGCATCAGTGAATATTTGAAAAACAACCCCTAAGCCTGGTGGTAATTTACCCACAGGATGACCCATGTTTGTCCAAGTAAGTAATATAACCCTGTTTTGAAAATAAAGGTGTCACACAGTCTCAGATCAAGGACTACCCACATAAGTATGGAAATGTAGCTGTCTATCAAATTAATTTCTTGAAGTTGGCGAATGGAGAAAATTGACCTCCAAGAGAAAACTCACCTCCATTTTAGCCGGAAAATGCTTGGAGTTACTATGTACCATGTACCAAATCTTTCTCCCAATCTTCATTTCCCCAGCACAGGGCTTTAGTACTCCCTCTGTCCGGATTTATTATCTCCCTAGTTAGTTTATTTTTTAACCAACTTGGGAGATAATGAATCCAGACAGAGGGAGCATTTTCTTTTCACTTACCAGAAAATGAGAGAAGGAAAAGTTGGATGGTGATCTCATTAAGGAGCCGTTTGGATTGTGAAAAATTCCAAAAATTCACTGTGAAAAATCCAGGATTATCCACAACCGGGGGAACCAGGTCCATATTCCATCAGCAAAATAAACAAATAAAAACCCATGTCCGGCACTGATTAGGCTATTGTCAAAATGTGTGCACACAAAAAAAGTGGTGAAACACGTGAAACCAGTTTTTTATGCAAATCTTCGCTAAGGAAATCGATTAAGTGTCAATTCGACGAATTTTGTAGTGTTTTAAAAACCGGGCCGGTGCAGCCGGTTCGACCGGAGCCGATCGATTTTTTTAGCCGAGTCGGCCGGGTCAGCCTGGTCGATTTGACCTAGTCGACCCAGTTTAACCCGCTCAATTAAACTGGGTCGAACCGACCGGGCCAGTCCGGTTTTTAAAACCATGACTCATGGGTTTAGGTCGGGTTTAAGCTCTTTCCATCACAATTTCTTCGTTTTCTTTTTCTTGGCAACATTTTTTCACTTTCTTTCGACATCGATTTTAGTACAATCTCATACTACATATTTTTTCTTTTTGTCTCAAAAAATATTTATTTTTTTATTTGAGTTTAATTTTTGTAATGTGGTTATTTTGTTCATTAAATTACTACACATGGAACATTAGACTATGCAAATTTTTTATATTATATAAGGTTTTGGGAGGGGGTTTCCATTTTTTTTATATTTGATGACGTCAGTAACCAGGTCAACCTAGGTTGACCCCCAGTTGGACCTACTCCACAAGAATTTTGGGTTGATGGCCAGTTCGATTTTTAAAACCTTCAAATTTTATTTTTTTTAATAGGGTCCTGATATATACTCAAATTATGCATTTTATTAGCTCTTAAACTTATATTTATGTTAGTATTTTGATTAGATTAAGTGATGCTTTAATATAGTTTTTGGTTTTTGTAGGAAAATGAGCGTAAGCTGGAGAAATGTGATGAAACGTGACTTCAATGGTTGAATCTTCATAACTTTGTGTGTATATATCTGATTAGACTGATTTGTTAAATTTTAAGAAGTCATCTTTCCAATGCCACCGACAGTGCAATTCGGAGTTCGGAGCGAAAAGTTATGACTATTTGAAGATTATGATGCAGAACATGAATAGTAAATGATCGATAAGCCAAATTTATGCGATTGATCGCCTGAGAAAAAAATGAAATTTTTGTGATCGATCATCACCTTTCGATCGATTGTATCTACTGGAATGTTTTCATGAACAATGATCGATCGGTGAACAGTGCCGATCGATCGCCGTATGCGCAGAATTGAAATAAGGCCTATTTTGACTGTTTGGAAGGGGTTTTTATGGTTTTCCTTCACCCCTATATATATGCCTTAAAGGATAACGCATTGGCATTAGAAAATAGATCTTGAGCTATATTGGAGGCTAGAGAGGAACAAGAGAAGGAGTCTTTTAGAGCTAAAGAAGAAGAAGAGATCCATGCTAATAAAACTATCAAAACAGGCTTTTCTTTTCTCTCTTCCTATGTGTAACTAAATTCTTTGTCAAGGCTAGATGAATCCCTAGATATATGTATTGCAACTCTTGTTAGTTTCATTTAATAAAGTTGATATGATTTGTGTTTAATGTTATTTAATGAGTATTCTTTTGAGTGCTTGACCATAGAGTTATTAGATATGAATGAAATTAAATCTTTTTAATCCCTGTGTCTAACCAAGAAAATTTTTGTGATTGATTATATGCCCGACCAAGAATAGGATTGATTACACAATAGTGGATGAACTTTCGTATCCGACCAAGAACGTTAGTGAATTCATTAGTGATTCGTGTGTTCGACCAAGAACGCAAATTACCATATCATGTCAATTTGTGCGTAATAATATTCAAGAGTAGTAATCACATGTCTAGTAGTAGATTCATTGCCTTGATAATTCTCTACATTGATTCAAACCCTTTAGAAATAGTTAAAGTTCATTGCATTCTCTAGGTTAATTAAACAAACTACATCTTTTCTTCTCTTGAATTTAGTAAAGTATTTAACCGTCCCTGAGGTTCGACAACTCTTAATACTCACTATAGTACAATTGCCTTGTGAACTTGCAAGGGTTTAATTTTAAACGATTAGGTCCTCTAGGAGAGAATCCTATGGGAAGTTTATCACAATGTGTAGAACCACAAGTGAGGAGATTCCTCTCTCCCAAAGGGTCTTAAAACGTGGAATTTTCATGTTGTTCTTTCTCTTCTTCTCTCCCATTGTCCTAAAATGTGGAAAACAAATTCACCACCTCATTAAAATTTAGGGCGCCCCGAAATCCCATACCTCGATCGAAGTGCGAAAGCCAACAAATGAGATACATTTCGAGGTAGAGATTCCGGGCACGTGACCGAACAGTCAATTTCACCACCGATTACAATCATCTCAAAAGAATGTGTAACCGATTATGCCCGCAATCAGTATAATACAATAACAGACATCATTAAATAATATGAAATGAATTTACTTAATACTAATCCAGTAATGATTCTTCAATAAAACTTAAATAGAATGAAACTGTAAGTCTATGGCACATAGTTGCTAATAAAGTCATAAGCATCAATCAAAAGCATAACAAATAACTAAATAAGCTCCAAAACTCTTCACGGCTCCTGCAATTGCCTTCCTAATCCTGCGACTTTCTGATCTCAATTTTTTTTCTTGCCTGCATCAGAGGATGCATGAGTATTTCATAGAAACACTCAGTAGTATGTAAAAATCCACCGAATTAAAACAAGCAGTATGAAGAGATGTAAGGACAACAAAGGGTTATGGACATTCCACAACATCTGAACTGAACCGAGGTCTATACACCTGCAAGGTTAGTCAACAACAATTCCAACTCGCAAGTATAGGAAAAACATCAATAAGGCCCCTACCACACATGTGGGTAAGGAGAGAATGACAATTATATCAAAGGCTCCAGACATCTAAAGTGAAAGGAGTTACAATTTTTGCTCATTGAACTGGTCGCTCGCAAGTGACTAAAATTATACATCAGAACCACCCTAGGGGTCCTCTTTTGGAACCCTGCCATGCGTCTAGGATGCTGGCCCCACCATTGCTTACGGACACGATGGGCGAAGACTGAGGACCTTCCGCAATGTCCACAATCTAACGTACGTATAGTGCCTCCCTTCGGGTAGTATGGAATCGCAACTCCACAAATATTGGTGACCTCGTAAGATCTAGCAATGGCTTAATTGAGCATACTATGAATCCACCATGGGGAGAGTCTCGCAAGATCTCCAGTGGAAGAAACAATCATGTAATCAATATGAGCAACATATCAAGGAATAGAGGTCGCAACACTCTAAGATCATAAGGTATCTTTTTACTAAAATAGACTCCCTCACGGAGTATGGATAGAAGTGTCAAAGTCTTTGGCCAACGCATAACTCGCTCATTGAAGTAGCATAGAACAACAAAGCTTCTCAAAGGTATGCAATTCACTCTTGGAATAACAAAAAAATCCAAACACTTCGAATAATAATAGCTCACCCACGGAGTACAATATAATCAATGCACACCTTTCATGCGTAGCCCTAGATAGGAATTTTTCATACACATTAGAATTTTATAATACAAATATCAGAATTAAGAATACCAAAGAACCTTAGATGATTTGAATTCCAAGTGGAATCACAAACCGACATCAACACTTTTAAGATAGATAGTTATGAAACTCTTGATCAAAAGATTATCCCTCCTAATTAGATTACTTCTAACCTAATTCTTACAGTGATATTCCATAAGTATATAGTCCAATTAATGGTATTGACATGTTAATTATTATCATATCATATTACATGATGTTATTTGTATATTTAGTATTTTCTCTTAGATTCAGCTCACTGCCTCTTGCACAACAGTCCTATTTCGACGGTTACTGTGCTCTGTACAGAAATACTTAACCTCTAAAATTTTTACTGATAATACCTTCGTTAGTCTAGTTTCTAACCCCACTAAATTTATATTTTTCTAATTTTATTTGAATTAGTTATGAATTATTTATTACAGACTGTCAGCACAGAAACAACTCTAGCCGAGATTAAGACTCTTAATTAAATTTGATTATCTCACTTAATAACACATTATAGATAATAATATATCATTAACAGACCATATACTCCCCTCCTAGATCAATTACAGACCCTAGGATTATCTAGAATTACTAAAGCACACCCTTTTATCATGTCTTTTTACATATAACACAGTTTTAGTCATTAATACATCCCAAACAAGACAATTAATGCAAGACAATCATTAAGACACATGACTCAACGTGGATCATGGTCAGCAAAGCAATATCAGAACTTCTAGTCTCTGTAAAATGAATAAAGCATCCGACTTCGGGTGGGAATTCCCATCTCGACACGTAGCATGAAAGCACATATGCATGTATTGCAAGAAGCATGGAAAATAAGAACATAATTCATTCATCTCACAAGAATCAAAGCAATACTCCAAGGTAATAAATAAGAACACTTATCACATCATATGAAGAAAGAGAAGAAAGGGGAAAAACCATCCTACTCTTAATTCACAGAAGATTCCGCCTTTTTACGCGTTATTTGTCTCCTCCGCTTCCTCCAAAGCTCCCGCTCCAACCTCTTGCAAAACTTCGACAAGAAAAAGCCTTATAGGAGGTGGGTGAACGTGGGAAGGAGAAGAAAAAGGTCTCTGAACGTTCTAGGGCTAAGTTTTTCCAATAGCACAAGCCAACTCTCTAGGGTTTATATAGAGTTTAGGGGGAATCCTTTCTTAAACTAATTTTCCATATCATGGACAATTCCCCACCAATGAGAAGGCCTCAAGATCCTTCTAGAGACGTGCAATTTAAGTCCAGTTGAGATTTGGTATCTTTCCCAAACAAATCCGCCTAAAAAATAAGCTAAAAATCGCAAAACCGCAACCGGTGATCGATCGGCGATACGGCGATCGATCGTCGCATGCCTTTTCTAAGCTACTACGTTACAGCCGATCGATCGCAATTATTGTCGATCGATCATTTTCTCCGAAATAAAACAATCAATAATCACAGTAACTACAATCGATCGTTTCTCACGGCGATCGATCGGTTCAATATGCCAATCGATCGTAAGTCCTGGCGATCAATCGCAACTACGGCAATTCAAAATTCAATCTCTCATATCTTTTTACTCCGAACTCCAAATCGCGCACAGTCGGTGGCGTTGTAAAGCTCTTTTCACCCTCTTTAAACTATGAAGTAAAACATAACCAAATCAGACATTAAAAGGGTCATATTTTGGTTTTAATATATACGTACCAATTTTTTGGGTGTTACACATTTAGTTAGCAAAAAAATGTTTTATTTTCAAAATCGTTTTTGTTATAGCAATGCGAAAGTAGTTTTTAGAAAAATCCAACCCCCTAAAGCCTAGATTGTGGAGAATTTGACACAAAGACTAAATATTTTGTGTGATGATTTTATCCTTAATGAGTTAAAGAAGGGATGAATCTAGTCCATTTAATGAGGGATGGGCAAGTTGAGTTATTTTTTCCTCTCTCCCCGCTTATTCTTACACACACGAAATATGTTTTCCTAACCAACATTCGGAAGTAGGACCAAGGGGCAACATTTTGTTATTTATCCTTTTATTCAACCCTTTTTTTCTCCTCTTTGATGATGTGGCAAGTGGTAATATGATGCTCATAATAAAAATTGGTCAAGTTAGACTAACTGCACACAAAAACCCCTTTATTGAAATTTTTCTTAAGAAGTGACTTTTGGACTAAATACCAAATTTCCAATCCTGCATACCTATGAGTTGTCGTCCGATCTCATTCTGACAGCACACACGGCAAGCAATGATTTAAACATGCCTACTGCTACGGCTGCCTTTCCCTGCCTTATTTGTTTTCCCACCTCACTAACACCCCCCTCTAAGTAAAACTTTGTATGGAGAAGGAGAATAGGGCTCTCTTTCAATCCCCAATTACCATGGAGATCCGAGACAATCTGAGTCCTCGCATTGAGATTCGACGGCAAGGCTGGCAATGATTCAAACCTACCAGCATCAACCGTCAAATTAAAATCTTATGGCCCAGATCATCTCAACTCAAACCCTTATCCCCCAAACAAGATCCATTTGCTTTTAGCTTTCCAATTACTTTCTTGGTCTGCCAAATTACACAAGCATTACAAAACCAGAGAGCCACCAAAGCTGATCCCATTCTTTGTCTCTTCCTAAGTTTGTCACTGTGGAGATTCTTCTCTCCCATAGGGTCCTAAAATGTGGAATTTTCATGTTGTTCTTTCTCTTCTTCTCTCCCATTATCCTAAAATGTGGAAAAAAATTCACCACCTCTTTAAAATTTAGGGCGCATTTCGTTAGCAAAAAAGTGTTTTATTTTCGTAATCGTTTTTCTTATAGCAATGTGAAAGTAGTTTTTAGAAAAGCTAACCCCTAAAGCCTGGATTGTGCAGAATTTGAACAAAGACTAAATATTTCGTGAGATGATTTTATCCTTAATGAGTTAAAGAATGGATGAATCTCATCCATTTAATGAGGGATGGGCAAGTTGAGCCATTTTTTCTTCTCTCCCCCCTTATTCTTACACACACGAAATATATTTTCCTAACTAACATTTTGTGACTGGGAAGCAAGACCAAGGTACAAGTGGAGGGGGGACCCGTGAATCTTAGGTAAAGTTTTTATTTATCCTTTTATTCAACCCTTTCTTCCTCATCTCCGATGATATGGCAAGTGGTAATGTGATGCTAATAATGAAAATTGGTCAAGTTAGACGAACTGCAGACAAAAGCCCCTTTATTGAAATTTTTTTTAAGAAGCGACTTTTGGACCAAGTTCCAATAAAAATACCGTCTTCCATATATCAAAAACATCCTTTGTACAAAAAATTCTGCCTCTTGGGATCAAAAAACATCCTTTTTACCATTTTTTGCTTGGAAAAAGTTCATATGAGCCCCGCCGGCATACCTATGAGTTGTCGTCCGATCTCAATCCGACAGCACACAAGGCAAGCAGTGATTTAAACATGCCTACTGCGACGGCCGCCTTTCCTTGCCTTATTTGTTTTCCCACCTCACTAACACCCCCCTCTAAGTAAAACCTCACTAACACCCCCCTCTAAGTAAACTTTGTATGGAGAAGGAGAATAGGCTCTCTTTCGATCCCCAATTACCATGAAGATACGAGACAATCTGAGTCGTCGCATTGAGATCCGACGGCAAGGCAGGCAATGATTCAAACCCTACCAGCATCAACCATCAGATTAAAATCTTATGGGCCAGATCATCTCAACTCACACCCAGATTAAACAAGATCCACTTGTTTTTAACTTTCCAATGACTTTCTTGTTCTGCCAAATCACACAAACATTACAAAAACCAGAGAGCCCATCAAAACTGATCCCACTCTTTGTCTCTTCCTAGTTCCTCCTCCCAGGAAGAACAAGACATCTTCTCCACTCGCTCCCTTTCCCTTTCTTGCTCCTCTTCCCTAAAACCCCTTCAATGGCTTTCAAGAAATCAAGCAATTCTTCCTAGCTAGAAATCCATCTTTTTTTCGCACAAATGGCGACTACCCATTACACTATCCCACCTACCCGACTCGCCTTCTTGGCTTCTCCCGCCTCCCGCCGCTCCACTGCCAGCTTTGGATTCTGCCGGCCCCTCCTCCGGGACTTTAAAGTCTCTGCGGAGTCTCAGGCCGCGATTGCGGTCAGCGCGGGGTTCTTCGAGACGATTGAGGAGCTGTCGCGCAACGCGCGAGACCCGGCGGAGGTGCTGGCCGACCGCGACGGCCGCCTGACGCCCAGGGAGATCCGGCTCGTGCTGGTGTACTTCGCGCAGGAGGGGCGGGACTCGTGGTGCGCGCTGGAGGTGTTTGATTGGCTGCGGCGGGGCGGGGGGGTCGACGAGGAGACGGCGGAGCTGATGGTTTCGATTATGTGTGAGTGGGTGGAGAGGCTGGTTGGCGGGGGGCATGGGGTGGGGGAGGTGGTGGAGCTGCTTAAGGATATGGATTGTGTCGGGCTTCGGCCGAGGTTTAGCATGATTGAGAAGGTGATTAGTTTGTATTGGGAGATGGGGAAGAAGGAGGCGGCGGCGGGGTTTGTGGAGGAGGTGCTGAGGAAGGGGGTGGAGTATGTGGAAGAGGATGGCAGCAAAGGGGGTCCTACTGGGTACCTTGCTTGGAAGATGATGGTATGTTCTTCAAAGTTCAAAGCTCAAAACCCTTTTTGTTGTTCGAAAGTTAGAATCTTATCATATAACATGTATAGTGAATATTTTGTGGTTATGATGGATTTGGAGATTCAATTTATGTTTTGGTTGATTTTAGATTGATTGTTTCCTTCTTTGAGGTTGTGGAAATGGTGTTGTGAGTTTATGCTATGAGTTGTAATCCATCTGCCTGGCCGTTTGGGGCGTGATTATAAGCAAATATCCACTGTGGATGTTTTGCTACACTCTAGCATCCATGTTTTATGATAACATTTTTGTGGTATAGGATAGTGTAGCCTCTTAAGGCTGGAGGTGAAATTCAAATTGTCTCCCTTAGTTTTCTGTGTTTGTCGTGTTTTCGTCGGAATCCCAGATCAGTCGGTGCAGTTAGTACACCGATTGTGTTCCGAATAACATGTTGCTTGTTTTTGTGTTATATTCTTTTTGGCCTTTTTGAGGTTGTGTTATTTTACTTCTTATTGAACTACTTGTGAAATAACCACAGAAGATTGTTGTGTACCTTTATATGAGAATCATTCAGAAGTTATGTGATTGCAATCTTGTGTTTTAATATTTCGCTACTTTAACGATGAGTGGAGATGCCACATGTTGTCCTTGACCCACATAGTCGACTGGTGATATTTCTAATCTTAAAATGATTTCAGAACGACTACTATCCACTCACTTGGGATTTACTACATATAGTTTTATAGACTTTTTTTTTGTAGTATTGTTTCAATGGTTATTGTTGCTATTCTTTTACTCATCTCAAGTACTGATTTATGTCTATGTCAATATCCCTGTTTATATCCATACTATTGTAAAGACATTAGTCAAGCACTTATTTTTACTAATTTGATGCAAAAAATAACTAGACATCTTGTGCCTCGTGCTTTTGTACTAGTGTAGTAAAATAAACATGGCATAGATTTTACTATAACTCGATAGAAACGGATGATCTCATTTCATTTTTTTCTGAAAGAATGGTAATTTCATATATTTGTGACTGTCTTTTATCCAAGTCCAATTGGAATGATCTTTGTTTGTTATTGATGATAGATGGGTGGAGACTATATTGGCGCAGTTAAGTTGGTGATGTATCTTAAAGAAAGTGGTTTGGAACCTGGTGTCTACAGCTACCTTATAGCAATGACAGCTTTGGTCAAAGAGCAGAATGAGTTCTCAAAAACCTTAAGAAAGTTCAAAGGTTTGATAAAAGAAGGTTCTGTCGCAGAAATGGAAGAAGAGGAGAACAATCTCCTTCAAAATTATCAAACAGAGTTGCTCAAGAATGGCGAATGCTTATCTGAATGGGCTATTCAAATTGGTGGATCTTCCTTTTCAGGAGTCATCCACGAAAGGCTCCTTGCGATGTACACATGTGCCGGTCAAGGCCTGGAGGCCGAGCATCAACTGTGGCAAATGAAACTTGCTGGTAAAGAACCAGATAGAGAACTTTATGACATAGTTTTAGCCATTTGTGCTTCCCAAAAGGAAATGGGTGCTGTCAAAAGGTTGCTTACAAAAATAGAAATGACAAGTGCACAACCAAGAAAGAAGACCTTATCCTGGCTATTGCGGGGCTATGTCAAAGGAGGACATTTTGCTGATGCATCACTGATTTTGATGAAAATGCTGGACTTGGGTTTCACACCAGAATATCTGGACAGAGTTGCTGTCTTACAAGGCCTACGAAGAAATATACAAGAAGCAGGGGGTCTTGAGGCATATCTGATCCTCTGTAAGCGACTTTCTGATGCTGAACTAATTGGACCTTGTCTTCTATATCTTCATATAAATGAGTATAGTCTATGGATCGTGAGAATGCTCTGATTATCTCGGAGGAAAGCAAAACCACTCTTCTTTTAATGATTGATATAATAGTAAGCAAGGATTGGCAACTTTTTTTACTGCTGGATGCCATTTCTTTCTAATTGTATAGAATAGGTTTTTTCAATCGTTTTTGTCAGTTTAATATGTATATATGTATATAGAGATAATAATGCCTAGCATGCAGCTAGCAAAACCATGTAAGATCTGTATATGTGTGAAAAGTTCAAAGTATAGTACACAAACAGTTTCACCTTGCATCAGACAATTGGAGAACATGAGCTTGCAGGAATGAAATCTAAATCTTTTGTACTTGAAATGGCCATCTTTACTACAAATTGCTTGTATGGATTCATAAATGGTATGCCTAATTTTGATATATGTGTCGTGTATTCATGTTGAGGAATCATCTTTGGGTATTTTAAGAGGCCATTCATCCACTTTGTGACCATTCATCCACTTGTTGAGACCATTCATCCATTGTTGGATTTCTATTTCAAAAGAAGATGGAACTTCTGCATTGAGAGGTAGGTGTGTACCTTCTCTTTTTTATGCTACAGAAAGACCAGTGTATGAATCAACCTTGTCAAAGAGAAATTTCTTTGGTGGACTTTTCATGTTTATTGTTTCTGTTAGCTCAAATGCTTTGTTAGATACTTTTAGTTTTTCAGTTTATGGCACGTGTCATAATTTTTAGTCTTTCACTTTACGGCATAGTCATGGTATATGGAAATCAATAATATCTAATTTAGTAGAATGCAATAAAGCATTTTCCTTATCACTTTTTCAGGAGTAGAACGCTAGAATTTGTATGGAAATTCTACTATGTAATTGCAGACATCATCTTATTTATTATATCATAGTTCGTGGTGTATGAGGGTAGATATCTTCGTCATCAGCTTTGCTAAATCACTTTCAAATGAAACGAGTAGCGAAAAACGAAATGAAGTTGGGAATCTACACCCCGATACTTTATCTATGAAGACAGAACTTTTTAGATATGCATAATATTTTTTAGACACTTTTAAATATGTATAAGTTGTCAATCATTAAATCTACCTCTACGTGGGAATACCGTATGAAAGTCCTCCTTTCCTCTTTTAAGTGGTAATAGTGTAGCACCCTTTTCATTGTGTGTAAAAATAATTATTTCAGTTGATAGGGAGTTCTTATGAACTATGTTATTATTGTAGCTTTAATGTAGCTGATGTATCCTTATATGCATTATATTTTTTTTTTCAGAAAGAAAGAAAAAACAAGTAATTTTTTTATAATAAGAAAAAAACAAGTAATTGATGTGGCACTTGCCGCTTCTACTTGACGTGGATACATTGATAATGATGATTAAGGGGCCGTTTGGGGCGTGATTAAAGCTACAATAATAACATAGTTCTACTTGACGTGGATGTTCTGCTACACTGTAGCATCCATGCTTTTACCATATCCAGCTTAAACACCTCAGGTCGTGTTTCATGCTGGATATGGAAAAAATATAGATGCTACAATGGATCTGGAAAATCCACTGTGGATATTTGCTTATAATCATGCCCCAAACGGCCCTTCAAATCTTTTAAAGCTATAAATTTAAGCTGGTCATTGTAGTTCTTATCTGTTCGAACTATATTGACAAAATAAAGGAGTTCATGCTTCAGTCCAAACATAGGCAACATTTTTTAAATGCGTGGGGGCAGATGGGGAATCACCAACTAATTTGGTCGAAGGAAATGACCTGCATATAGAATTTCTTTAATTTTTGTGCTATTATCTATTATTATGTTATCATTTGTTATCTTTAATCCTCTCCATACCATAATTTATTATTAGTGTATGTCACACTTCTTGGCTGTTGATTTGGTGGTATACTGTCGAGTCTATCTAGCCTGACTCATTTTTAATACTAGATTAAAGCACCAGGGCCCCATGCCCACATGGCCTTGGTCCTTTAATCTGGTATTGAAAAGTGGTCACCAAAATATTTCCCTATAGACAAAAATTGTTAAGGGAAGTGGTATGCAGTAATTTGCAGGAAACTGAAAAAACATGAGATTGTGCAATGGATAGGGCCGAAGCACAACCAATGGGGTGTTGGAGTAATGGCCAGGATAAGCTTATCTGAATAGGAGGTCTTGAGTACGAATCCATGTTCGTTTGGCTACCCCACCTGGGATTATATCTCGATTTACTGGGTGGGTATGATGGTTGGGTCTTGTACGTGCCCGAGGGGAGTGGCGGCGGGATACAGAGCTCTAAGAGGCAGGTTGCCCTGCCCAACCTACCCCTTCTAGTCGGATTCTAAAGACTCGGACACCCCTTGTTATAAAAAAAATAGGGCCAAATCACTGTTTGCATTAAGCTTTTGGTTCATATGCTTGCATATGGACGAGACCAATTTGTAAAATTTGTAAGAAATGCCACCAAGAGTTAGCGTCCCAAGGAGATCAGTTAGCTTATACTTCCTCCAGGCTTTTTTAATAGATGAATTGGTTTTCAAAATGAATTAATTTTAGTGGCAATGACATGGAGACTGCCACTCGCAATAAGGAAATAAATTCCAATGCAAATAAGGAGGAGGAGAGGATACCAGAGGCAGAAGTGAGGCCGACCAGTAAGACACCGCAAGAGAGGCCGTCCAGCCCAGCCAATAAGACACCTGCATCAGCAGTTGAAAGAGGAAGAGATGAAAATTATTCATTTAAAGCTGCGAGGTAAGATTTCAAATTTGCTAACTGTCCACAAGTCGTGTTGTCAAAGACACGACTTGAGTAAAAGTCGTGTCGGTGAATACACGACTAAAAATAAAGTTGTGTTCTCAAATACACGACTAAATATAAAGTCGTGTTCTCAAGTCCATTCATACAATTATTTTCACGCAGATTGGGAGATGGGGAAGAAGGTGAAGATGAAGATGAAGATGCAGATGCAGACGAAGAAGAATTCTTCGATGAAGAAGAATTATCGTGGTCTGCAGATGAGTGGGATGAGCCTCTTACAGTACCACATTTTAGCCAGCCAGATCACACGGGAGCATCTACTTCTAGAGTTCTCACGGTAGGAGACATATGTAAAGGGAAATCTGTCGCGTCGGAGGACGATGAGTACCTCAATACTGAGGGTGATGTGGTTGGGATTGGGGTACCTATTCTGCACAGGCCAGTCCTTCAAAACATTATGAAGAAGAGACGATGTTGATCGGAAGTTTGCAAGCAAAAGACTACGAGGCACAACTTGCCTTAGGGGCTAGGTTCGAAAGCGTCAAGCAGTTCAAGATGGTTCTGACTGGTCTGGCAATCAAGAGGAAGTTTATGTTCAAAGTGGCAGATGAGAGCAAGGACATATTTGCTGCAACGTGCAAGGCTACGGGGTGCAAGTGGTATATACGGGCTTCGAACAGACTTGACGGAGTCAGCGTGACAAGGAGGGAAGGAAGGCATACATGTGACACTTCTGTAAGTTCAAAAGATCATCCATTGGCTTCTCACCTCTGGATTGTGAGGAAGTGTCATGGCCTCCATAAGGATTCAAACTCCATAAAAATCGCAAATATCCAACAATACATTGAGTAGCATTGGGGCGTGACAGTCAACTATAAAAAGGCATGGAGGGCAAAAGAGGAATTGATCCGATTGATCGATGGCAACCCTGAAGACGCATATCGCATTTTGCCACATTACGGAAGGGAATTAGAGTGGTCTTACACAAGTACACATGTGGTCATAGAAAGATCAGCTGATATACCTGAAATTGAAATTGAATTAGCCGGCTACGACTTCAGACATGTGTTTTGGATGTTCGGCCCGGTTGCAAGAGCATTCTGAAGAACACTGAGATCGTTGCTCACTGTTGATGGAATATTATTCCTAAAAGGAAAGTACCTTGGAGTTTTATTGGTTGCTATAGCAGTCGACGGCAATCAACAATTAATGTGTCTTACATATGCAATTGTCTCAGGAAAGTATAGACATAGGAAACACGACTATTCTTACAATCGTGTCTTCCACGACACGACTAGGCATAAATTCGTGTCTTCGAAAACACGACTAGTCATACAGTCGTGTTTTTTATACACGGCCTTCTAACAACCTGAAGCCTTCTTTGTTTAATATGCTTTGCCTCTCACTTGTACAGGATGTGGTTCCTCACCATAGAGCGGTCGTCGATGTCTTTCCCGAGGCTCACCATGGGTTTTGCCTAAGGCATATGGCCGCTAATATGCTTTATCATTGGAAGGATAAGTACCTGAAGGAACTTCTATTTTGAGCTGCAAAATGCTTCAGGAGACCAGAATTTGATAAAACCACGGAGAAGAAAAAGAAACACAATGAGGCGGCCTGGAAATATGTTGACAAGATTCATAGAACACATTGGGCTAACGTGGAATATCCGGGTAAAAGGTACGGCACTCTCACGTCAAGCAGGTCCGAAAGTGTAAATAATATGCTTCTGAAGGCTAGGTTTTGGCCAATCACTCAGTTGATCGAGCAAACACGTGCGACCATAACTATCCATTTTCAGAGACACCAAATAGAAGCAGAAGGGCTACCGACTCCGTTAACAAAGTATGCACATAATCATATCAATCAGATGAGGAATCAGAGTGTTGGAACAGTTCGAGTGCAACTGCTATCATTACGGCCGTTAGAAGTGACATCTTTATACCATGTGGTAAGCATAAATTCGTGTCTTCGAAGACACAACTATTCATACAGTCGTGTCGTCGAAGACACGACTAATAAATAATTTGTGTCTTTGAAGACACGAGTAGTCATACAGTCGTGTCTTCGACGACACAAGTATCTTTTGAAGACACTGATGTTGTTGATGTTTTCGCATCAGGATGTTATTGACCTTACGAAGAGAACCTGCACATGTAGCTTCTTCCAGAGCATGGGACTTCCATGCAAGCACGCCATGGCATGTATTGATGAGAGGAGTTTGGAACCAGTAGAATATTGTGAGAAGTGGTACTACGCAAGTATGTACCGAGCCACGTATTTCCTACTTTAGATAGAAGTCAGTGGGGGAATTACGAGGTTTTATTTAAATGCAAATCGCCCATACTTGAAGCTCCAAAGAAGGGCAGGAGAAAGACAAAGAGACTTGAGTCACAGCCCGAGCCACCTGCAAGGTCGAGTTCGAAATGTGGGAATTGTCAGGAAGTTGGTTACAACCATAAAAGGTGCACTAACCCAATGGTTCCTAAAGAAAATAGGAAGCGCAAGAATCGAATACTCAAGCAACAAGGCAAACTTACTACAAATGAGACTTCACATATACGTCGCTCCGGCTTACCTAAGCCCCCACCATTCTTCGCGTAGATCGTATTGAAATGTTGGTAAAAGAAAGAATATTTGTACCGAAATGTTTGCCTGTACAGGAAAAAATATTATAAATGAAAAAAAATATTTCATATATCAGTCGTGTATCTCCATTATAGTTGTGTTGTATAAGATACGGTTACGCAAACACAGTAGTGCTTATAGCGTTAGAGTCGTGTTGTTGAAGACACGAAAATACAAAAACAAGTCTCTGTTATAGTCGTGTCGTCGACACGACTATAACGCTATAAGCACTACTGTCGCCGTTATAGTCATGTCATAAAGTGCGAATCAGCGGTTACTATCGTTTCTTCACGTAGATGAAAAGAATGTATTTGCATTATGGAAAGTATATACATCAAATAATCTTAGTACAAAAAATTAACTCGGGTCCAAAAGAATATATGTACAAAAGAATAAAAGAAGTTCAGTCTTCATCCGTCATCCTCAAAAAACCGGCAACTGTGATTTGGTGCTTTTTGTCTTTAATTGAGTCGTCGTCAAATTCACTGTCAATCTCCCCGCGAATCATAGATGCAACAATGATTGGGCGCCAGAAACGTGTAATTCTGGCCTGATCAAAGTCTGGTGGGTTGACATTGGACGCCAAGTGCACGGTGTACATCATGACGAATATGCCACAGTCTTTTGAGTTTTGTTGGCAGGGCGCTTTGGCGATCTGAGTCATCTTCCAGTCGATGCAACCGAACCACCCTAGCGTGCTTGCCATCACAACATTCATAAACTGCGTGAATTTATCAGCTGCGACCCTGTGATGTGGGTATAGTGAGGATTTGCCAGAGAACGGGTTGTAGAAGCGCCATACATAGTTTGGGAAGTTTACATAGACAAGGCAGAAATGGGAGCCGGTGCGGATTGGGAAAAATGCGTAGAACATGTTCTTGTTCAATCCATTCAGCATCCTTGCAAGCTTTTTTATCAATTTCGTATTATCGTCTCCTTCTTTGTGTTCCTGCAAAACCACAAGAGAGTTAGTAAATGATGTTGGGAATGTCATCTTATCACTACCGATGCAGGGAACACTTACGTTGTCGGATATCTCTTTGAATGTGTGGCATCCAAAAAAATAGAAGGGATACTTCATCTGTTTTCTCTCATTGCGCTGCCGCAAGAGACTCAGAAACTCATCTATAACCTGTAGAAAACAACATCATAGTCAGAAAATTCGAAATAAGGAAAGACACGACTTCAATAATAGTTGTGTATATTATATACGACTTCAATAATAGTCGTGTCTTCGAAGACACGACTATGCGTGAAGTCATGTCATAGAATACACGACTTTACGTAAACTCGTGTGTTCGAAAAATAAAAAGATGAAAAATCGAAAACATAATGTATACTTACATTAGTGTTTATTTTCGTGGTTTGCAGGAGGGATACGTAGTTCTCATCGCACAGTGTGGGGATTGGATAAGCCTTCCTCGGATTGGCGATCCATCCATATATTGGCATTCTATCCCTTTCCAACAAGACTCCCATGTTGAAGCAGAAGTCCAAATGAGAATAGTCTTTTAGGAGTTCAATTCCAGCCTTTCGAGGGGTTTGAAGGACATCAACGTCAACAGGCTGGGATGATGTTAAGCCTGTGACCTCCTTCTCCATCTCCTCCTCCTCCTCCTTCACCTCCTCCTTGTCCTTCTTCCCCGCCTCCTCTATCGCCAAATACTCCTCCTTCACCTCCTCCTCCTCCTCGTCCTTCTTCTCCGCCTCCTCTATCGCCAAATCCTCCTCCTTTGCTACCCCAATTTCCGACTGCTGCAAGGAAGAGATAACCTCATTAATGATAGAGGTTGTTTGTTGATCGGAGATGGTCTCATCAGAGTCGGTTTTCCGTTCTTCCCCCCAATTCCTCCTTGCCTGCTCCTCCTCCATTCGCCTTATATGCTCATCTTCATGTATCCTCTGCATTTCTATAGTCGAGACGGCCCTCCTTCTCTTCCTTACCACCATACCTTCGGGGAATAGGTCTCATCTGTACTTTTCACGGTTTTCCACTTTTGCACGCTCCATATGTTCGTCGAATTCTGGTTGGAGCTTCTTTAGAAACATCTTCGCAGAGGATCTCCTTGTCGCTAATTCAATCTTCTCTTCCTCCTGCGTGCGCTTGATGGGAGCTAATTGACATTTTACAGAGTCTTGTCAGTAGTAGCACAAAAATTTAAATAGACGTGTAGATTGTAGCACGAAAAATGAAATAGTCGTGTATAATGTGACACGAAATATTTAATAGTCGTGTATAATGTGACACGAAATATGCTCTAGTCGTGTAGAACTTACCTTTACCCCATTTGAAGGAGTCGCCGGCTGACTTGCGCACCAGCTCCTTTGTCTGCATATGCACCAGAGTTTTATTCATCTCCTCCTTGTCATCGGTCTTTTGCTTTCTCTCCACCTTGTGATGCACCGACGACTTCTTCATCTTCTCCTTCTTCGGCTCCTCAATTCCCTCACCCTTTAAAAGCAGTGATGCTGCGGCGGCAGATGCCTTGATAGAGTGAAGAACCTCTCGCAGAGGTCTGACACTCCTTCCCATCTTGTCATAGGAAGACAGAGAGATCTCAATTAATGATGTTGTGCCCTCAAGCGAACCCTCCAATCGGCCCATCGCATATGATTCAGCGGCTGTCCTCGAGGAAGAGGGGGAACCTTGAATGGGAGTCCTCTTCATTTCGTGCCTCTCCGTCTTCTGTCATCGCGGAGGGGCTACAGAGGAAGACGAAAGTAGGCATGCCTCTTGTGATATGGGGAAGATTACATCGACAACTTTTTCCCATACTTGGAGATTATCAAACACGCCCTTCCAGTAGTCCGCCATATGGTGCACCCTGCTTGACCTCCGTAATTAGGGCCCCAGTTCCTGACCACTTTTTCACCCGTGGAGTGATAGGGCCGACAACAGCATGGAATATTGTCGTGTGCTCAAAAAACCAAATATGCATAGTTAGAAGATGAAAACATTAGGAACAGTCGTGTATTTTAGTACACGACTACATATAAAGTCGTGCTTTCTGGAACATGATTATATACTTTTAGTCGTGTATTCATTACATGACTATATATAAAGTCGTGTTGCAGAATAGACGACTTTATATGAAGTCTTTTAAAGACACTAAAAACATATAAATGGTAATACCTGAGTGACATATGAGGCGCCGTTTAGGTATCCACCGGCCCGCGCCCCTCCTTCAGATCTGAAACCCAGTTGTCTGCTGATGCGGGTTAGACCAGAAACCAACACCTTATGGATAGCCCCCTCCCAATTGTATGAACTCAATCTTGGGAGGTCTTCTATGTAACGGTACAAACAGGGCAGCAGTGCTCTAGTGCTATGTGCAAACAGCACAGCGGAGAAGACGAGGCAGATGATCATTCTTGCCATGTCCTCCTCTCCCATCTTCATTTCGCCAATGCTAACCTTCTCAATAATTTCCTCAATGTGTGGAATATTCGGTCTCCTCACGGCGAAGTACTTTCTGAAGAATTCACCTTGCGGTCGGCGTGGCAAGGCAGAAACGACCTCAACTGTTTCATCCTTTGCGGGCAATCCAGTGATAAGACCAACTTCTTACTCTGTGAAATGTAGCAACCTTCCCTTGATATTGAAGACTTTGGCCGACTCATCACAATACCTGACTAAATGGTCCAGGAGGTTATGTGAAACTATGACCTCCTCACCTTCAAAAATGACAGAGAAACCAGCTTCTCTGATCAGTTGACAACATCTTTGGTGACGCCGTAGGAGGGCCACACACTTTTTCAGCGCCCCCTGTTGACAAAACGTCGGAAGAACCCGTCACGCATAGTATGTTCTCTTGCCTGATGGGTCCATCAGAGCCTTCCTCTTCCTGCCCCTCTGTTTTCGCTCTCGAGGTACAAACAGAAATCCTGATCCTCCTCCTCTTCCCTTGGTATTTGCTCCATAGACTCATCTCTTTTTGTATCCATCTGCAAGGAGATAGGTAGAGTGGCCAATAGAAAAGTCGAGTCGAGAAAATACGAAAATGTAAATGTCGTGTCATCAACAACACGACTAAATATTTCATCGTGTCGTCGAGTACACGATTAAATATAAAGTCGTGTCTTCAAAGACACGACTGTATATTTGAAGATAAAAATCAAAAGTCGTATAGTCTAAAAAAAAAAATCACTACGGATTGTTGTAACTTACCGCGGTGTAATTTTCTGTATTTCCTTTTAGGACTCTTTCCTAGAAAATCCAGGTAATCTCGTCGCAAAAGGTACCCAGAAAACTGCCCAAATGCAATCGGTCACTCCATCGGTTGCATGTAGGCGCAGGGAGCCGCAGGGGAAAATCAGCAAGATGAAGCTCCGAAATCCCCGCAGGAGGCCGCTTCAAATCGCCGTCTTTGCCCACTCTCCATCACTCCTGTCGGTTGCAGATATGCGAAGGTATCGTCGAAATCCGCAAGGGGGCCATGAATAGGAGCGTCGAAATCCGTAGGGGGCAGCTCAAAATCGTCGATGGAATCGCCGCTCAAACTCGCCGGTGGAGTCACCGTGGAAATCGCCAGTCGGAACTATTGTGTTTTTCGTGTCTTCTACAACACGCTTCTTCACAAAGAAATGGCACGAAAAACAGAATAGAAGAGCATTTTAGGTACTTAAGGTGCCGATTCCTGGCCATATGGGATTTTGCCGAAAAAAACTAGGTAATATGGGAAAACAAAAGTTGGCGCTAGGTAATATGGAAAAAACTCGATATGCAATATAGGGTCTCTTTGGCAGCAGTTACGTGGATTTTAGAAGAATCCAGAGGAGATTTTCCAAAAGAATTCCAACCCAAAGGATCTTTTCTCAATTATATTTTTTATAATGGCATATAATAAGAAAAAACACGTTTTCAATACATATGCCCCCCATGCTTTTCATATTTATTTACAAAGCATGTCATCGGACACTAAATTCTTCTCCAAAAGTTATCCTAACCAAACACCCAAATTCTTCTAGGCTGCTTCTTCCCTAAAATCCAAATTTTCCACTCTATAAATCTTCTACCAAACTGACCATTAGAAACAGATATAATGTGCAAAAGCTTGGCCAGAAGTGTTGTACTCCCTCTGTTCCAAAATATTGTGTACATTTAAAAAAATTCTCATTTTTATTGGACCATGAAGCCCACAAGGAAATCACATAACTTCTTTTCCATGATATCCCCTCCAACTTGTATGCTCATTCACGAACCAAGTTCAAGTCAATCCTTCCCAGTCTCCTCCAATTTTGGAAAGACAAAGTCATGCAATTTAGCAAAATGTACACAGTATTTCGGAACAGTGAATATTTTCAAATGTACATAGTATTTTAGAATGGAGAGAGTACTATAAATCTTGCCCAGCCAGCCTCACTGAGTAAATTAGCTTCCCATCCTGCCAAAATAACATCAAGATGATGAATCATATCTGCGCATTGTCTTTGAAGCATGCCATGCACCACAGGCAATCCCAAATGAAATTTAATTGGTGTACTAACTGGTTGATGAAGAATATTTCGAACTAGCATCTTCTTTGATTAGCACTCTGGCTACATAATATTTTTGGTTTATCTTCTTTACAACGTGTTAAACATCCAATGGACCTCTCCACCAACTGTTCCACCAGATAATTTCTCATGTTATTGATACAAGTCATCCCGGTGACAATGTCATAAGTTTTTATTTAAAATTCAAAGTCACCACACTTCATGGGGAGAAATTTTGGGTCAACCTGAGCGCACACAAAGTGTGTGCACCGTTATGTTAGAGATTCCTGTGACCCTGGTATTAAGCTGACTTGGTCAGGTAATTGTCCCCAGTAGTTTCTCCCTATTGGGCGATGCTAGGGCAATTCAGTCCACTGAAACACATTGTCCTTATATTATTGGGTGATCAGAATTGTGGCCTGGGTTATTGTACTTCTCAGAAATTTTGATATTAATTAGAAAAGGAAAATTTATATAATAAGGTATGAATTTTTTTAAAAAAAATGACATACTGTAGCAATTATTTGCAAAAGAGGGTATCTGACAAGCCACGCAGGCGCCAGGGCACCCGCTGGCGCCTGCATGACATTTTTTTTTAAACTGACCTTTCGAAGAAATAGTAAAGGCGTCGGTTGACCTTTTGTAGAAATGTTAAAGGCGTCAATTTTCGTGGGAATACTAAAGGCGTCCATTCAACCGACGCCTTTCGTAGGGATGCTAAAGGGGGCTTTGGCTTGAAGTGTCGGTTGAACCGACGCCTTTCCGGCACTTACGCTTTTTTTCCGCACAATGGAGGTGTCGGTTGAACCGACGCCTCTCAACTACAACTCCTTTATCAACATCCTCCTCCGGATGAAATGTACAATTTTTCAAAACCTGATAACACATCCACAAATATTACACAAAACATATACAAAAATATATTACACAACATTAAACTATTACAAAGTTATACAAAGTATTACAAATGTACTTATAAAATTACAAGTGTTTAATCAATTTTCCTCAACCTATTCCTACACCGTCCTCGTGCTCAAACTGGAATTTCCTCAGGCTCAACGTCAGGTATAGCATCTGAAGAAGAAGGTGCCTGACGTAGAGCACGCTGTTGCCGGGTATATACTTTCGAAGAAAGGGGCCTCTCAACTTGATCGACCGAGGCGTCTGGAACAACTAGTGATGGGGTAAAACCCGTTGTGTCTGCTGATGATGTCACAACGTCTCGTGAAGCTAATAAAGGATCTCGAACAACCTCCACTCCTGGAATCTCAGTCATAACGGGCCGAAGCAAGGGCAAAGTCGCAAGAACATGATCAGAGATATCGTGTATCGTCTGACATGCCGCTACATAGCTATCATAGGATCGGTCTACCAAAGCACTATGAGACAGAGCGTGCACTTGTCTTACACAAGTAAGCTACAAAGGAACAAGAATATATGTTATCTACTCATACAATGGTGAATTAAATCAAATATGAAGTCGGAGATACTAACCAACGCCCGCTTAGTGTCGCCCCTCGGTTGATATAACATCTCCGCCTCATACACAGGTGGCATGATAAGTCTCCTCGTAATCGTGAAGTACCATCTCATGTATGCATTATCTGCATCTCGCTCCATCATTGCAGGCTCCCCTTGAACGAGAGTGGTCGTCCGGTCATCCCATCTAGTAATATAGGCCGCATGATGCGACCTCCAATCAAAACTCCCTCGGTCTCGACGCAATGATCGTTCAATGAACTCCACACCAAGAGGGGGGAAATCTGCTCAAATCCAAACTACAACATAATCCGATCTGGAACATGCATCTCCACGATGTCTACACATATAAGTGGCGTCCTAGATAGCCACGCATGCGCTCCATCCGTACATACTCCAGGTAACGGCACTAACACATGATCATAATATGGCTGCCATGTTACCTACACAACATATGAAAATGGTATTCGTGTCACTTCTATTTACATTCATTATATTCATAACATGTACATTACGAATGACTAATACCTGGCCGGATCACTGATAGTCTAGTTCAGATCTATACATCAAGAGGACACTGTGAGGATTTACAGTTTTTTTCTTTTTAGCATTCCACCTAACATAAAGAAGATGAAAAATACATTAGTTAAAATCCGAATGGAAGATCACAAAATAACTTAAATAGATAACACATACCGAACTACTAACGGAGATAAACCATCTAGTGGAGTTCTTTGAATGTTTGGACCGCCAATATGCAATCTCTCCCACTACCATAGCTATTTAACACATACACACCCAGCATGAATCAAATGTTATAATTGAAATAAACATTTCAGCATGAATCAGATTATTGATGGTTTACCTGGATCAGAGTAATGCACCCGGCAATCCCGAATGTGCTAGGTTGGCAAGCTTTTGCCAACTCTCTGTACAGGTAGGCAAGGGTGGCACTACCCCATGCATACTGTCCCGCGGTGTATAAATCCTCTAACAAAAGAAGATACATCGGGTGCACATAGCTACTGCTGCTATCGACAAATATAGTGCTACCGAGCAAATAGAGTAAATATGCTTGTGCGTGTTGCTCGACTTCATTCTCTGTGGCATCTTCCGACAGGCGACTGAACTGCTCTCTCAACCACAACAGACTTACTCTAGTTTGTCCTTTCAATGATTCGCGTGGAGGTACCTGTCCAAGAAAGTGCTCGTATACTTCATTTCAGTCAATGCCCACAGTCGAGCAACTCACCGCAATGCCATCAACTCGCAATCCGAGTAGTACAACAACATCTTATAATGTTATAGTCATCTCCCCCAAATGCAAGTGAAATGTTTGCGTCTCCCTCCGCCATCTCTCAACTAGGGCAGTGATGAGAGCTCTATCAATCCTGATATACTGTAACTGTGTAAAGTGGCCAAAACCTGCCATCTCTAGGTACGGCAACATGCGCGGATCAACTACCCAATGGCACACATTTTGCCAGTGCTCGGTGCATTCAATGCACCCGAGATCCTATACACATGAAAAGTAAATAAAAATAGAAAAATAGTTAAATTTCTGCAATATCCAAAACTAAGGAGATAATGATTATGCACATACCTCTCCGTTCCATATGCCATCGGATCTATGCGAGCTCTGCTCTATGAGGACGGAGGGATCAATCGGTCCTGGGTCCATAATATCTACAAAGAAACCAACAATTAATTGTAACTTCAAATAATGTATAAACCAACCTACTTTAAATATAAAGACCATTGTAAGAACATGTACCAATCCGCTGAAGGTGTGTTTTGGCAGTGACGCCTATTATGTCCAAGTTGGTTACATTTCTCACAATGGTAGTGTGATCGACCATCTGTCGTCATGCCCGCACTATCCATTGCATTACATATTCTCCTAGTGCGTGGACGATCGGGTTTTCGTGTCACTCTTGGGGGCTTCACCACATACATAGGTGACTTTTCCTCCCAAGATCGTCGATCAGGAGGAGGAAAGAATTTGACTGCATACACCGATCTATATGCATCAAATGTATACCAATGTCCAACTAAATCGCCGATGGGTTGCCTTCGCTTCGAATGGACAACAAGTAGATGGTGACATAGATGTTTGTACACCTGAGGATAATTGCAAGAACATGTATGATCGGTGTCATCCACCACATATCTTCTACCACGCATTGTTCTCACTTCATACATGTGAGAATTGATTTGGTCAACGAACATGCTGCCAATAAGGCGCGTTTGTTCTTTAATCTTCCACTCAATAGTAAGGGTGTATGGGGTTGTCATGACCAATCCGGCCGAATGTCGCTTCACAAAGAATTTGACGATCCGGTAGAATGTGGCTGACACTAAGGCTTGCACGGGTAATGATGGAGCCCCTTTTAACACGCTATTTAGACTTTCAGTGATATTTATTGTGGTCATTCCAAATCTTGTAAAACCATCGTGAGCAAGAGACCACAATTGAGGTGATAATCCACCTTCCTCACTGAGTAGCCATTTTGCTTATGGACTTTCTGTACCGATAAGTTTCATCTTCTCATCAAACTCGTCTATGGTAAGCACAGATGCAGCTTCCCCTATCAACCTCGACAATACATCATTTTTAAACTTCTTATGATAGTTTGCCTTTATGTGTCGCATACAATATCGGTGACAAAAATGCAGATGCGGAAACACCTCTGGCATAGCCTTTTGTAACCCTTTATGTCGATCAGATATAATAGTGATACAGATCTTATCAAGGACAACATGCTCCTTCAACATACGTAAGAACCATCTCTAATTAAGGTAATCCTCACCCGAAACAAGGCCAAATGCAAGAGGAAACAAACCTTTGTGCCCGTCGTTAGTAGTCGCCGCCAAAAGGGCTCCTCCATACCTCTGTGACCAAAAACGCGTTTAAAATGCGTATAAAACGCGTTTTACGCGTTTCAGCCACTCAGCCGTAAAACTCCCCATTTAAAACGGGAAAACGTGTTTTTCCCAAAATAAACGCGTTTTATCCCGATAAATGCGTTTAAACACGTAAAACACGTTTTTATTTAAAGTGCAACTCCTTTTTTAAATGTGCAACTTTATAATATATTATTATTTAACATTTATACCTATTATATTAATTTTTTATTTTTATTATTTTTCCATTTTTTTCATGTTATTTTTCCGTATATTCTGTTTTCTGCCGTTTTGTTCTGTACGCTTACCTCGCCGTTTTATTGCCGTACCCGTACTTTGTCACTTAGCTCCATACTTACCAGATAGGAAAGTAGCATCAATACTTATAACTGGAAGACAATGTTTAAAACCCTCAATACATGGCCCAAATGCCCAAAACGCCTTCTCAAACTGTCGACACGTAGCATCTTCCATTGGGGTCGTCACCAACCTACAAATGGTTCCCGGATTGGCATTAACTATTGCCTCCAAGTACATTGGCAACAATCGATATGACTCAACCCAATCACCATACACTGCTTTGATGGCCATATTCCTTTCCCTCCATGCTTTTGTGTATGAAATATCCACGTGAAACGTCTCCTTAATCCTCTCTTGAATAACCACTGGTGGGATATCCACTTCCGCTCTAATAGAGGGTAATATATGCCGACAAACAAAGGCCACAGTACATTGTCTATGACCAGTGTCTAGCTGAGCATTTCTACAAGTGTGTTCGCCACCATACGTCTTCACTTTAAAATGATTCATCCCCTTCATCAATGATGCATGTACTCTCCATTGGCAGGCAGGGTATTGACATTTTGCTGTGTACTATGTCGGACTTGTACGCAACAGTTTATATCGAACATCATGTGCTATTGAAAACTCCCTCAATGTGTGTACAAATTCATCGTTATTAGGGAATATTTGCCCCACATATATTGCTTCCTCATGATATGTCTCTTCATGCAAACCCCGATTAATTGCCCCATCTATTTCCTCATCGGTTAGTCGCGCCCATGGGGGCTCCTCCTCATATGGCAACTCCTCCTCAAAATCATCCAAGTTATCCGTAGCAATTGCGATGTCCACCAATTCATCTCCCTCATTATCAACCATCTCTTGCATACTATCCTCTCCTCGTACATCTTCAACATCAATAATCAGTGAATTCGGCATTTACTCATCATTTTTCCCATCCTCTTCCTCATTCTCCCCTTCGTCTTCATCATCATTTGTATTTCCCTCTTGCATACCACTTGAACCAGTGTAAAAATAAGGGTTATCAAATGATATTTATGTGCCAAACCATTCACCACCTCGTGCCATGCCAATATTCATCGCTTCATGAGCATGAGATGTGTGCCTACATTATACATTATAAACAATTCATGATACCGTAAGTTTAATGGTATTTAATATATATTTTAAATAAACTTACCTCAAACTATGCAAAATTTGGGGTTCGTTGCATGCTAGTGATATAGACAAATCTTCTTCATTATCTTCCACACGCTTTCCTCTACAGTGTCCACTCAACCTATTTCTGCGAGCACTCCTACTTCCGCCTTCACCATCATTTCCAAACCTAGGCATGCACGCCTCTTTTTCTATGCATAGCTCGAAGCTAAGCACATGAGGCACAAAATAGAATATTTGTTGCATAGAATTGTCATCGCCAATTGGTATTACGGTAGTCCTTCCTCCATAAACAGGCATCTTGTACTTCATACGAATTTTCACAATCTTTGGTCCCATCCCAGTTTGTTTACCACTTGCATCTCTAGTTCCTCGTAAGTACTTGACTTATTAATAAATAATCCTACACTTTCACCGCCTTCGTATTCACCTCTATCAATTATGCCACCATACATTAAGACAAATGGAACCATTTCTCCCGCCATCTCTTCTCATAAAACTTTTAAGAAAGAAACACTATCAAATACTACACAAATATAACATACTTAATTTCATATGATGCATCTACATTCATACTTATTTCTAATATATATTAAAAATATATATTACCTATAAAGACGCGCGCGACAAGGCGATGAGGTGGCCGAGGCGAGGAGGCGAGCCGAGCAATGGCCGGGGCGAGGACGGGAAGGCGGAGCTGGCTGAGACGGTGCCGATGATGTGACGGTGCCCGAGACGGTGGCGATGAGGTGGAGCTGGCGGGGGCCAGGGGTGATGGTGGCTGGGCCGAGGAAGGACGGTGGCCGGGGCGAGGAAGGTGGTGGAGTCGCCGCCTAGGCGGTGGCCGGAGGCGGAGGTAAAGCCGACGAGTCGCCGGAGAGAAAATACGGTCTTTAGGGCTCGGTGCGGCCGAGCCCGAGCCCAAGGGAAATCTAAAAACATAATTTAAGGCATTGGTTCAACTGACGCCACTATTGTGAGAAAAAAAAGAAGATCAAGTGCGAGAACTATTTCTTCGAAAGGCGTCTCGGGTCAGTTTAAAAAAAAAATGCCACGTGGCATGTCAGATACCCTCTTTTGCAAATAATTGCTACAGTATGTCATTTTTTTTAAAAAAATTTCATACCTTATTATATAAATTTCCCATTAGAAAATCCACATGGATCCCATTGGATCCACTTTTTTTTGGCAACAAACATTTGGGTCCACGTTGTGTTCAGTTGTTTTCTGTTTTTTCTTGATTGGGGTCCAGGATGTGTTTATCTTTTTCAAGAGTTTTCAGTGTCACAGCCACGCAGGCCGCAACTGAAGGAAGTGTTAACAAACAAAGAAAAAAAGTGCCGATTCCCACGCTTTCCCATCCAAAACTCAATTCTAATCTTCCCATCCAGATCCTCCTCATGGACTCCTCCTCACGAGCGACACAGCAGCCAATTGACAGGAAAAATCATAAACAAACATAATGTCATCTTCATCAAAACATTTTCACGAAAAAAAAAATTCTTCATCAAAACATTGATGCCAAACAAAAAAATTTCATCAAAACACAAAATAAATTACTTCCTCCGGTCATTTTTTAATTAAAATAATTAAAAAATTATTATACAAAAATTAGATGATAGTATTCCTAATTACTCTATGACAGGGCGACCGGAGACGGCGACATGGCTGTCCGGCAATGACCGTAGGTTGAGGTTGAGGTCGAGAGGCGTTCACTCGAAAAGCCTAAGCTTTTACTTGGACCCCACATTTCAATAAAGTTGTGGCACACATCTACGCGGGCAAGCCCGGCCTTATATTACATCTTCCCTATGACAAAAAAATTGAATATACATTTATACAAATATAAACAAGAGCCATGTCTATTGGAGCCCGGCCTCATGACCATTTAAGGTCGTTGGCTAAAATATACCGCGCGCGCCAATCCGATGGTTTAGATTGTCCCAGCTCTTGCGCGATGAAAAAATAGGTAGAAATTTTTTTGGCAATAAAAAAAGGCAGAAGTTAAGACATAAGAGTCTGCTGCCAAAAAAAAACAGACATCAGAGATCAAACTAGTTGTCATTTTATATGACAAAAATATCTTGGTTTATAGAGAGAAGAGAGAGGGACAGCCAAGAGGGAGAGGGAGAGGGAGAGGGAGAAGGAGGGGCGTTGCCAATTCAACGGCCCCCACGCCTACAACTGGTTGGCCGCCAGCCTCTTCCCTAAAAAGAAACTCAAGTTTCTGTTCTTGATCCTAAGAAGAAACTCAGAAAAAATAAAAAAATTAAATCTTTTTCTCCATCCAAGAGAACCAAGATTTTTCCATTTTTTTCCCTTTTCTTCCTGCCTTTGGCTTCATCACCATCTCCGTTGTCCCTCTTCTCCCCTTGTGGTGGTGGTGTTTGCAGGCCTAAGGTATTGTATTCTGTTCTTGATCCTATATTTTGATTTATGCCACCTCTTCGTTGTCCAGTTTTTCACCATTTGGGGATGTTCTAGATTGTGGGTCTTGTCCATTTTGTATTGATTTGTTGTAAAGATGACATCTTTTTGAGCTATCTATCTGCAATGATTGAGTTGGTTGATCAGATGCCTTAGAAGGTACAACTGTGGTGTGTTGTTTTGAGCTGTTTGAGATCTGGGGAAGATGCAGCACAATTTTTTTACTACCATGAGGAGCTTGAAGCTGGTTGATGGCTGCAAGGGCAGCCAGGTCCATGCTTTGAATCCCAATGACAAGCTGGGGCCTGACTCCTTCAGAGCTAATTCTGTGAGGATCAGTCACCATCACCATACGCGTACACCATCTGCTATTTTGGTTGATGCATTTCTTCCCTATGGCCTTCCAGACCCTGAATTGATTGACCCCCCTATTGAGCCCAACCTCAAATTCATTGACTTTGTGGAGACTCTTGCTGAATTGTATCGTGTACTGGAGAATTGCACAGATTCGGAGAAGTCCGGGGTTTATCTTCGGCAGTATGCGATTTTTAAGTGCCTTTCGGATCCCAAATTGCTGCGCAGAAGCCTGCGATCCGTCCGGCAACACGCCATTGAGGTGCATGACAAGGTCGTGACATCGGCTTGGCTTCGGTTTAAGAGGAGGGAAGATGAGCTTGATGGACATTCTCCTATGGGATGCCCTGGTCAGTTGTTGGAGTGCCCAAAGGCTGTTCTTATTCATGGGTATGAGCCGGATAAGGTGTTTGAGCCATGTCCATGCCAAACAACTTCTCCGGAGGGAGGTCTCATTGATGAGGAATGTTCGACTTCATCAGCTACGGAAGGTGATGATTTTGAAGGTGACCTGGTATTATGTATTGGTGATGAAGAGGTACTATGCAATAGACACAAGATTTCTCAACTTTCAAAACCTCTGGACACAATGCTGTATGGGTGCTTCATGGAGTCGCGGCGGGAAAAGATTAATTTTAATCAAAACGGGTTGTCGACCAAGGGAATAAGGGCTTTGAAGGAATTCAGCTGGATTGGTAGAGTAGAAGATTTCACACCTGATATTATTTTGGAGCTTCTTTCATTTGCAAACCGCTTTTGCTGTGAAGGACTGAAATCCGCTTGTGATTCCTATCTGGCCTCCTTAGTCTCTTCTCTTGACGAAGCCATCATATTTATGGAATATGGTTTGGAGGAGACTGCTGATCTGTTGGTAGCTTCTTGCTTGCAAGTTATATTGAGGGAGCTTCCAAGATCATTGTCTCATCCGGATGTAATAAAGCTTCTTTGTAGTGTAGAAGGCAGGGAAAGGTTGGGTTCAGTTGGCCATGCATCATTCTTGTTGTATTATTTTTTGAGCCAGGTAGCTATGGAGGAGGATTTGACTTCAAATACAACAGTGATGTTGTTAGAGAGGTTAGGGGAATGTGCAACTTTGGAATGGCAGAAGCAACTTGCATTGCATAAATTGGGTTGTGTCATGTTAGAGAGGAAAGAATACAAGGATGCCCAACATTGGTTTGAAGCAGCCGCCGAAGCAGGGCATGTTTATTCCTTGGCTGGTGTTGCAAGAACTAAATACAAAAGGGGCCATAAGTATTCAGCATATAAGCTGACAAACAGTCTTATATCCGATTATAAGCCCGTAGGGTGGATGTATCAAGAGCGCTCCTTATATTGCATTAGTAAGGAGAAGATGATGGACCTGAATACAGCAACAGAGCTGGACCCCACCCTTTCTTATCCATATAAGTACCGGGCCATCATGATGATGGAAGATAAGAAGATTGGTGCAGCCATAACAGAGATAAATAGGATTCTAGGGTTCAAGGTTTCAGCAGATTGCCTTGAGTTTCGGGCTTGGTTCTCTCTTGTGCTCGAGGATTATGAGGGTGCATTAAGAGATATAAGAGCCATGCTTACGTTGGAACCAAACTACATGATGTACCATGGAAAGATGCATGGAGACCATATGGTAGACCTTTTACTGTCACAAGTCCAGCAGTGGAGTTTGGCTGATTGTTGGATGCAACTGTACGATCGTTGGTCATCAGTTGATGATATTGGATCTTTGGCAGTGGTTCATCAAATGTTATCTAAGGATCCTGGCAAGAGTGTTCTATGGTTTCGTCAATCTCTCCTGCTTCTGCGGTAAGCTTATTTTTAAGCATATAGGTTTATTCGTTGTTCTACTAAATGCAGTCCTACCCCTCTGACCTGGACCTGTCAAGACCTTACAGATAGTCTTAACCAACTAGTCTAGCAGAGAATATTCATCTAGTTCAAAATCATGCACTAAGCTAGAATCGTAAGAAACTTATATTGGTTTGACTTATTTATTTAAATATGCTAATTTTGTTGAGCCCTTTTCTTGTTATAACCGCTTATGCTTTTTTTCAATATATGTCAAGAACAATCAAAGTCAACTGATTTTATGATTCATCCATCGAATTTTCATTTGTATACATTATTGATAATGTTTTACATGCATCAACAATAATTTCCATGTGAAAGATTAGCTAAATTTTAACAGTATTAATAATGGTTGACATAGCTATATTTGAACTTAGTATTATAAAAGTTTTTCGCGATATTCACACAAGATTATTTGAACTTTTCTCAATTAGATTAAATTGTCAAAAGGCTGCAATGCGGAGTTTAAGGTTAGCTCGAAATCATTCCACTACCAAGCATGAAAGGCTAGTTTATGAAGGCTGGATTCTGTATGACACTGGTCATCGGGAAGAGGCACTGGCTAAGGCAGAGGAATCTATTGCTATCCAGAGGTCGTTTGAGGCCTATTTCCTCAAAGCTTATGCGTTGGCAGACACAAGTCTGGATGCAACCTCTTCAGCTAAAGTTATCCAACTTCTTGAAGCAGCTCTCAAGTGCCCTTCTGATGGTCTTCGGAAAGGACAGGTAAGTATTTATGCTGACCCTACATTTCATAAGCAGGTTAACATTAGATTGTACTACTGGAAGAGAAACCCATTTGGGGTAATAGTAGGGCATTTCTTTCAACAAATTTTATGTTCCCCTGACCTTAACAACTATTTTAAGGACGTACATTATCTATGGTCCTAGAGCTCTTGCTAATCTGTTACCACCCGCCATTTGCACTACCATCAATGGGATGACTCAGTGATCTAGTTGGTCAAAGTTGAACTCTTTCTGTGGATGCTGATGGGGGATTATGAAATACCCAAAATGGTTTAGTTAGCAGATGATGGATCATTGTAGCGTATGAGTTGGGCATATCTCAGAGTTGGCTTATACTCATGCATAAACGTAGCTTGCATCTGCTTCCAGCTATTTCCTCTGATACTTTCCATTATGTGTCCCAGGCATTGAACAACCTAGGGAGTGTTTATGTAGACTGCAACAAGCTCGATCTAGCTGCAGACTGCTACCTAAATGCTCTTGACATCAGGCATACGCGGGCTCATCAGGGTCTTGCGCGTGTATATCAAATTAGGAATCAAAGAAAAGCTGCTTATGATGAAATGACCAAATTGATAGAGAAAGCACGGAATAATGCGTCAGCATACGAAAAGCGCTCTGAATATTGTGATAGAGATATGGCAAGAAGTGATCTTATGATGGCAACAAAATTAGACCCATTGAGAACTTATCCTTACAGATATAGAGCTGCAGGTGAGCTGCTGTCTTCTTTGAAACTGTAATTGGTAATGCACACTCCACACTGTTCTTTCTTTTCCTTTTAGGTAAGAGTATATACATCCGTACTGCAGGTTGTAGGTACACCTGCACTCATTAAAAAAAACTTTATTTTTATGTGGCTGTTTCATCTTTATGAAAAGCATTAGGTAGTGATAATACCAGACAAAACTGTGGTATGAGGCAGTAATTAATACTGTAACATGGGAATTTAGAAGAGACTTTTGTTACATTTGAAGTATGTGGACGTTTAAATCATGGTAGATAAAGATACAACATATAATACTGAGGACCCATAATTTGCTAAATTATATGGTGCTGGCAAGTGTAAATGGGTCAGTCAGAATGCAGATATGTCATAACATGGTATATTGTCATAAAAGTTAATCCATATATTAGTTACAATACTGTAACAGCATTACATGCACAGTAAACATATGTTTAGTAGAGATGGCAAGATTTAAGAGAAAAACTGACCTCTGATGAAGAAGAGAGTTTTACAATGCTTAGTTAAGATTATGAATTGGCTGGAAGATGCTAAAGGATATTGACAATTGTAGAAAGAGGGCAGTCCATCCTAGACAGCTCAGGTGAGGCCCACTTTCATTCCTTTGAGCCCCTCATTTGTTTAGGAGTGCATACAATCTGAACACACAGTCTGCAGTTGCCATTGCTCATTTTTCACTGTTGGATAGAATCATGCTACCTTGACGTTGAATAGCATATGGGCTATTTCAAAACCGTTGATTTGTGAAGCCTACAAATTCAAAGCACAGTTTTGATGCATTTGAAGTACAGCCCACAGGCTCGTGTGCAACATTTTGTAAAAGCAGCATATTTCTTGTAGAAAATGGGTGCAATATTTGATAAAACAAGTTGAGATGGAACTTCATCAAAAAGACACAGAAGCACCCATACCACATCTGAAAAATAAAAACACGCAGAAGCATGTAGACGAGACATTCAGCTTGTTGGAACTAAGAAAAATATTCACCACGAAGTTCTGTTCCTCATATATACGTTCATGTTATTTTTTGTTTTACCTCTTAACCCTTTTCTGCTTATAAACAGTTCTTATGGATGACCATAAAGAGGAGGAGGCCCTATCGGAACTTACAAGGGTTATTGCATTCAAGCCAGATTTACAATTACTTCACCTTCGTGCTCAGTTCTATGAATCAATGGGCGATACATCCTCCACATTACGAGATCTACAAGCTGCTCTCTGCCTTGATCCAAACCATATGGAGGCTCTTGAGATATATGACAGAAACAAGAGTCGCTTGGATCAGCCAACCTAGACCAGGAGTAGAAACGTTTCTGTTACATCCCCATTTGAGGAACTAGCTGCAGCTTTTCAGTTGCAAGGCCGTTACTATTTATAGTGTGGTTTTGCCTTCCCTACCCTGAACGAGCAAGCCAAAAAAGGAAGGAAGTGAGAGACGTGTATATAATTTGATTGATACAGTGCAATTCAGTTTTGGTGCCAGAAATGCAGAAGGTTGGGACTCTAGACCACCAAAAATCTTGAACTTGTAGAGACATGTATACTTCCAAGTTGCCGAGTGATGACTGAACAGTTAACTTGAAAGTTTTCCGAGTGAGAATTCCCTTTTACCTATTGGTTGTTGTATGTTATAATTTTTACCTATACAAATTCTTTTTGGCTGTCAAGAAATACAAAGGGGCATTGTTTCCTTTACAGATCTGGAGTACAAAAATTCAGTGTAATTTATCTTTCTCATTTACAGTTTACTTATGATCCTCGTATCTCATTTCTGCTTCTTGCCCAGAACCTTACATTAATTAAAGAAAAGGTTAATATGTGCAGGGATTTCGCGTGTTGGCCCCTTGTATCATCGTGCATGTTAATGGATAGTGATAATTACTACACTTCTCTACTCTATTTTCCTACTCCGCTTATGTGGCACCAAACCACAATGGAGTAGAAAAGCGTAGTAGTAATATCATTTCCCTTGTTAATCGAGGGGTTGTGACAGTGAGTAATTCAAACCCGCCTGTCCCTTATGTCAACATTGTGCCATCAGATTTGAAACCCTACACTTTGTGTGTGAGCTGGGCTGCATATAAAAGGTACTCTTGGGTAAAACTAAATGGCATTCATAATTTTAATAGGTCAATGTTAAAAGAACCCAGCACAAATCTTAGATCTTGTAAGGGGGGCATGTACTTCTCAATGGGTTAAGTACTCCCTCTGGTCACTTTTAATAGATAAAGTTTTTTTTTCAAATGAACAAATCTGTTAGTGTATTTGAAAAAAATTGTATCTTATTAAAAATGAATGGAGTATGTAAAATTTTTTTATACATATGGTATCTTCTCTTAGAGATGGCAGATCAAAGCAACAATATAGAGCAAAAATCAGGATCCCTCCCTTGTAGTCCCACCTCCAGAGACACCCATAAGGCTAGGGCTGATACACGGCCACCACTTTATATAATGAAATTTGGTCGGCCTCCAAATGAGATGATTATCTTTTGATTGCCATTGTCGTGTAAGACTAAGATAAAGTGGGAAATTTTTGCTAGTGATCAAATGCAACTGAAAATAATGTTCAAGTGGATTGGGCTTGAATGAGATCAATCGCTTGGCTTGTGTAAGAATTAATTATTATCATGCTAATCACATTCACGTGAGATGTGAATAACTCGCAATCGATGGGGAAGCATCAGAATTGTTTCAACACTGTTACATTGCTTGTGTTAGCATCGTTCGTGATTGATTAATTATCATCACTAACTCACGATGATTCACCAATTGGAATATTTTGATTATTTAAGATGTGTCCACCGATGTTCTAAAACTCAAGACTCGGACTCGACTCCATATGCCATGGAGTGGAGTCGACTCGAAGTCTTGACGGAGTCATAATGGAGTCATACAAGTGAAAGTTTTCTATTTTTGAAGAGGATATAAAGCAAAATTACACTATAAATTTTATCAGACATAAAAAAAAAAGAATTATAGTACTTTTCTACAAATTAGCAAATAATAGATGTCATTATAGTAGTTTTGCTTATATAAGGAGTGAAAGCAGAGATTATGATATGGAGTCCCGGAGTTAAGCATTGTTGGTTAGTAGATACCCTTTTTGGTTTTAAACGAGGATGTAAATTCAGTGCAAAAACAAACTAAATTATATAACAAATTTGTTTTTCTTGAGGCATGAATTGACTCGTTGTTGTAAATAGTCATTGTTCAATATGGAGAAATTAATATTTGAGCTAAGAACCCAATGACAATTAATGAAAAATAATATATTACAAAATTTGAATAAATTTGAGAAAAATAAAACATTTAATACAATATGTGAAATACCTTTTATGCAAGTTCGAAATTGCAGTTACTAAATATATTTTCAACGAAATTTATCTGTCACTAAAGACTCTTTTCGAGAGAAAATCTACAGACTCTTTTCGAGAGAAAATCTACCGTAGCAAAAAACTCTTTAGCGACAGTTTGAAATCCGTCGCGGATATTATTGAGGGATTTAGCGATGGAATTTGTCTGTCGCGAGTCACTGGAGTCATTACCCCGGTCATGCAAGTTTGAGCAGTAGGCGAGTCTGACTTGTTTTGCAATTGAGCCGAGTTGACTCAACGAGTCTATGGAGTCAAAACCGAGTTTTCAAACTATGGCGTCCACTTAATCCAAAGTTGTGCATGTAGCTTTTAGTGATCTTATTGGCTATTATCTTTGCTTTTGTTCATGTTTAGGAGAAATTTATCACACTCTTTGGGTCGTGCTTGCCAACAGCATCTTCCAACACCTTCAACAGGAGCACGAGCAAATCTCCTATAACAAGTAAAACTCTAGTACAAGCAAGCAAAAATATCAAGCATCGATCAAATTATCAAGTTTGTCCTCAGTATAACTTCTAAATCTTGGTGGGTCAAGAGATCTTTGACCTCACATTGCCTAATGCCAAAATTGTTCCTATCATTAAACTTCTCCACCTTAAATTTGGCAATGTGCATCCTAGTAGCATGAACATATTCAACCTTAGATTCAGCCACTTTGGTTTTGGAAGACTCAGTTTTTCACCCATGTCGTACCGAATGGTTCAACCCACAAACAAGCAAATTTTAAGCAAATCAAGTATCAAAATAAAACCAAATCAATTCAAGACCTTCTGACTTCCCAAAGACGGCGCCACTTGTTGGTAAATTAACGGGTGATTCAAAATGGGTTCGAATCAAAGTAGCAAACCATTGTTCCCACCCTAGGCGAGGGATGAAGTTCGGATCATGAGAACGAATCAAGGCTTAAGAGAAAGAGTATACAAACACAATCAAACACAAAATATCCATGTGGTTTGGCCAATTGCCTAATCCACCAAATAATTTCACTATCAAATCAAGAGAATTGCAAGACTAACTCACCAAACAAGACCGAGATTGTTTACCAACAACCTCTCCCAACACCTTTAACAAGAGCACACGCAAATCTTCTAGAACAAGTGAAAACCAGTGCAAGCAAGCAAAAACATCTAAGCATAAACTAGACTCATGTTACAAGGCCTTTTATAGGTTATCCTACCCTAAAAAAGAACTTCTTGGATGTGCAAGACCCCTAGCCTATTAAGAGAAAGAGTCCCAATGAAAATATGCCTCAAAATAGAAGTTTCCCTTTCGGGAAAGATGACTGGTTTACCGTTAATATCACCGGTCTACCGCTAGCACCAGATATTCCATACCGGTCTACTACTATCTAGAACCGGTCTACAGCCTGACCTTATGTTAACTAGTAGCCCGTAGCCCTTTTGGTAGACCATCATATCGTCGAGGGTTCTGTCCGTTTCCATTATCTGCATCTTCCTCTTCCTCTTCCTCTGAATCTTCTTTCTCCATCTATAAAGGGTTCAAGGCATATACTTTAACAACTCCGTCCTCTATTAGGAGTCTTTATTGCTTTGTAGAGGTCATTTGAGGTCTGTTTTCTTGAAGCTTTGGCATAGAGGCATAATCAGCGTTTGAGGCTTAACCAGCTTTAGTTTCCTATAGCAATCAGACCTGCTGCAAATGCACAATCCGATTTCCTGAAGCAATTCTCAATTGTCTTTGATCCTTCAGAAACGGCAGGTAAGTATTTATGCAGCTGCAAAAATTTTAGAAATTATTGAGTGTGGTAAAACACGTCATGGCATAAACGTACTACTCCAAGCCAATATGCATCCACCACCTGTTTTTCTCATTGGAACATGAGAAACAATATGTCAAATGTTAGCAAGTTATGCAGACATTTTAGGTACTTCTGGCAGGTGCCTTCTAATGGCATAGAGAGACGAGATGGTATGCAAGTGCCTTCTTCTGGCAGGTGCCTTCTTTCTCCAGAAAGGCAGTCTGGTGTTGATGCGGCGCCTTTAGAGAACAAGATGGTATGCCGGCCCCTGAGAGGGAGGCATAGGCGAGAAAGTAACTATAGTATGCAAGTGACATAAATAGTTTTAAGAAAAAATCATTTGAAATAGGCCACCGAAAAAAAAAAGGGTAAATTTGCACTTGACCCGTATGTGCTATGGAGAAATTGCATATAATCCCTATGACTTCTGAAAATATGCACTTAATCCCTGTGACTTATACGATAAAACAATTTTACCCTTTCTTTACTAATAAATCCACATTCTTCCTCTATTCGTCATCCCCTCTTTTTACCTAACAAAGGCGGTGTACACATATTGTCAATATATTACTTGACAATGACAATGCATTGGCCTTACTTTTCCAATATAAAAAAAATTAGTTACTTACCATAGTCTCTATGGCTACCAAAAACCCTAAAACTGTAGTAAAATTGGTAAGAGCAATTAGGGGTAAAATCATTTAATAATTAAGTTACATATGAGTAAAGTACATTTTTCATAATTCATAGGGATGAAGTGCAATTTTACCATAATTCATATGGGTCAACTGCAATTTACCCAAAAAAAATTGGGAAATATTTTGGTGACCCATTTTCAATACCATATTATTGAAAATGGGTCACACTAGATTGACTCAAAAAAATTAAGGGCATTCCTCTTTTTGAAACAAATGGAAATTTTTCAAAAGATGACAGATCCAAGAAACACAATTGACAGCCTCTCTCCTGTAGTTCATTTCTGCGGAAATTTGACTTTTTTTTACTCTATCCATGTACAAAAAAGAAACGAATATATATAATGAGTTTCTCATAGCAGTCCGTTACAGAGAAAAAAAAAAGTTGCCATGACCCGTCTAAAGGTGAATGATCTATCTAAAAAGATCAAAGTGCCACACCAACAAAAGAACCAGTATGGTCGTGTACAAAAAAAAAAAAATGGTCAGAGACTCACAATCCAGTGCCAAAAAAAAGTATAGTCAGAACTAAAATGAACGACAGGACATACATTCAACGATTGAAACAAAGTATAACAGTAGTTGATGAACTCTGTTCTGATGTTACTTTCAGACGGGGCTAAAATTGAACTGGATCCCTGTTTTCCCTCGATCATATTGAGATTGCTTCAAAACATAACAGTAGTTAACCTGCATTCGAATTAAAACATAAAACCATCAGGGTTTACAAACTTGGCCCGTCTAAGGACAATGTAAAGTTTCTGGAAAACCAACCTCCATTCGAAACAACTTTGTTGGAACAACAATGCCAATCCCGCATGAACTTCTAAACGATTCTGCAAAACTTATAACAGAAGACTTTTTCACCTGATCTAGTGTTGTCAGGTTGCCAGCACAGAAAAAGGTGTGCCCATGGATACCAGATTCACGTAAAAGCTTTATAGGGAGATCAAATGACAAGTCCGCAAAGGCAGTCATTGCAATGTCACCACCAACAGCATCCCGACCAGGATCAGTAACTGACTCATTGGATGTATCAATTATCAACCTCCGAGGCTCACTAGGGCCTAATCCTCTGCATTTAAAGCCCAACAAAGTTGAAGGCCCACCCAAGCTGCACACAGGAGATGAGTTGCCACCTATGAAGTACCGATCAGGTAGTGATGAAGGCCTGCTCATGAAACCTTTTCCCCAGGGCAAGATAATGCCAGTAGAAATTCCAAAGTTGAGGGCAGAACGATAGAAACCCAGTGGAAATGCAAAACGAAGACCAAATTCCTGTTAAAAGGCAAAACAAACAGTAATCAACAAAAAACATAATGACATCCTGGTATTCAAGGAAATTGAATTTAATGTGTTCTTGTCAAAATTGATCCTCATAACTGAGCAAAATATTGAGCTAATTTTGAGATTACATGGTCAATATTAACGAATGTACACATTACCTGGATTTGTTTTGGAAATTACAAATCACCTGTTTTGAACCCAGGTACCCCCCTAAAGCTTATTTCCCATATTGTACAATAAGTTTAACAATGTAATCGAACCAATTTGACAATAAGTTCATATCGCTGATAGATTTCTTGATACATTGATATGGTTGAATCCATTTCGCATTCCATCTCTAACTCTTTGCATGAACACGCTTGTACTTTGCTGAAAGGGTAAGGGCGTGTTGATCCTAAAATGTCCTAAATCCAGATGATTAGTGATATCTGTTATAAATCCAGCTAATCTGAAAATTATCCAATATTTACGAGAAAAAATGAACATTTCTCTTATAAGTTTAACTGGCAACACAGTTGAACACTCTATTTTTACACCATGTACAAGCACACACACACTCTTTCCTGCAAACACGCCTGCCTGTGACACACACAGACCCACACGTACACACACTCGCATACATGCAAATGTGCCACACACCCCGCATACACATCATTAACACCCCCAAACAAACAAAAGGAAACCAAGTTATTTAAAACATTAACCAGCCCTAGAATCACTGCAATCTGCAGCTCAGAAGGATGCCATATTGAAGTACATAGTCCTAAGAACTCTGCTATCAGGTTTTCAGGGTAGAAGGAAACCGAAGAACCAAGCTTTAAATGCAGTGGTCGAGATTCCCTAAATAATTTCTCCATGTATTGTAACTTCATCATACATATATATAGAATTATACATATCTATACACGAGACTATATTATGCAAGTCATTTTCAGTCTAGAGAAGCTACCAGTGTCAGATGTAATCCTTTCAGGGTAGTGTCCTTTCATAAAATAAGTTCAGGTACTAAAATACAGGCAAATAGCCACAATCATGCGCTCAAAGAAGTATGATAAGTTGATTTAGGCAATGTGCCCATATATACATATTTCCTTCTCTTGTAGTACAAGATTGCAATGATAATATAGGATGGCAAAGACGGAGAAGAAGAAAAAAGTACAACCTGAGAGGCTTTATCTTATTCAGTCGGATCTGTGGAATTTTAAAATTTTTAATGAATTCATGAGACTTCAGCACCAATTATTTTTCTCTGTTTCCTTGAAGTTAGTTTGCTTCAGTAGCAGTTTGAATAATATTTAAGCATTATATACCAACAAAATCAAAGATCGAACAAGAAAATGGCTGGTCCCATATATAGTCCAGACACCAGTTGAAACCGAGACATTCCTTGAACTAGGAAGGAAGCAGGATCTGAACCGGTTGAACAAGCTGGTACTAGTAATTGTGTAGTTTGCCAAATCCTAAAATCGAATTTCACAAGTTTTCGGATTCATTTTATTTTCTAAATGCAGTTAAATTTGCCTTATCTGGTCATTCATGGTTATAATTTTTGCGGAAGGTAAGGATTGTCGACTTCTGTTGTTGAACAGTGATGCACATCAAACATGTTCATCAAATTTATCTACCATGCTACTCACATGGTTCACAATATCTGAGATATATCTGTATCTATACCCATACAAGATATGGGGAAAATTGTATCTTCCCCCGATATGTCAGATATATCTGTATTTGCCGATATTTTGAACCCACCTCCACCTTCCAGCGCCCTTCCAAGGCACCAGGTGACACCGCTTGGACACTCTGACCCCCTTTCAGGCATCTCCTCCAGCGCCAACAACCCATACACTATAGTGTTCATTTTATATTCGTGTTTTGACTTTTTACAATGTGCATCATCTTGTTCTCCACTTAATCATTGGTACTACCTCCAAATTTGTTTTCTTTATCATTATTGTTTATGTTTTTAACTTGATAAACAAAATTTATTTTAGTATAAGTGCGTTCACATGATGTTATGATTTTTTCAAATTAGTTTTAGGGCTTTTAGATGTCAATCTATGTTTCAACAAACGAGACGCCACCCACAAACTTTTTACCAATATCTCCGATATATCTTATCTTTAAGTTACCGATATAGGTCCGACAAAAGATGAACCAAGGACACTCATAATCTTTCGGCTCAATCAACTTCACTAAAACAAATGTTGAAAAGTTTGCATCTTATCTACTTTCATTGAAATTTTTCATATTTCCGCTTTTCTTTAACAATATCAGTGTACTCTTACAAATTATTCTTTCTATCATTTCACTTTTCAATTTTTCAACTGTAATACAGTTTGCTATTTGTCCATTTGTCGAATCAGGCTAAAAGTAAGCAGGGAAAAAAAAGCAAAAGACATAAAGAAGCCCTTGTTCATCAATCTCCAGTCCATTCACAACCCCAACTTTCAAAGTGAGTCACCTCATCCAGTGAAAAATAATCAGTCAACTAAACACATTCTCCAGTGAGAAGTGCCATCAGTCTTACAGTCCAGTCCATTGCATCTTTTACCTATGTGGACCTCAAGGGTGGATTTTGATAGGCTCCTCTTGTGGTTAGCTAGCTAGAATATGTGATTAATGCAGTAGAGGATTGGCTTAGCCCCTTATGGAGCCACACAAGGTGAGTAGGCAAATAGAGAGAAAGGGGAGATGCAGAGACGAAATGAGAGACAGCAAGAACGGCAGAAAATGCTGATCTACTATTTAAGAAAATTCAACTTTCAAAATATACAGAGTTTGGCATAGCCTTCTCTTACTACAATAAGGAATCCTATTTTAAGTAATCACTTAAGCAAATTCAACAAAAGTAGGAAATGATTAAAACCAACATTAATCATACTTGAAATAAAATAACTTAAACTAGGAAAGTCCTAATAGGTATAGAATGTCTAGCCCCAAAATTACGAAGTGGAGTGATCCACTACAAAACCATAGCATCACTCTTCTCTCAGACTAGTGATTTTACATGAGCAGTTGACATTATTCTAATTTAGTAAGTTAAAATTCTTCCAAGCCCACTCAGTTACCCTACAGCTTCCACTGTGGTTGATAGTTTACCTTCGATTAGTTAACAAGTTCAACTGATATATTGTAAACGTAACCCAGATGATCTATGAGTCTTTTATTAAATGCACGGGAGGATGAATTTATCACTTGTGCAATTTACCAGAAAAAAAAAAGAAAGAAAGAACGAGAGAGATAGAGAGTGTAAAAGTTATCATATTTCATAGTTCAACATGAATTCCTATTTTGATAGTACAACCTCACCTGTCTTACTTTTTTTTTGGAGAATTTACCTGTCTTACTTATTAAACCCACCCTATATAAAGGATATTTAAAACCTACCAAGAGATGTCACTAAACCACGCAGAATTAGCAAAGTCAGGCCAATGTAAGTCCCCAAAACCAATTCAGTATACAATTCGTCTAAAACGGTTTGAACCCTGAAGTCAGACCATGCTGGCTCCTCCTGGTAGAATCAGACAATTGAGTCCCATCTAAACAAAGTTCAGCTAACCATGTAAATAAGCAATAGTATTCTCAAATAGGGCCTAATAAACAACCCAATCATATAGAAAAGAAAGGCATAGACGTTGCACCTGACGTATGAATCGCAGACTCTTACTGTCAGGACCCAGACCACCGACTTGGGATGAAGAAATGAAGGCATAACCACGTGTTGGTCTCAAATGAGAGTCTATCTTATCAATTGTATACGTGTACTTAAGTGCAGATAGTAAACTATGTCCCAGTTGCCTCCTTATTGATTTTGATGCCATACTTGAAGGATCTGTCAAAGTCCGCCAAGTAAGTTGATAAGCCAAATCATGGTTCTCAGTTGAGAACAAGCCAAGAGAAACACCCAGTAGACGTTCTTGATATGAAGAAAATTTTGTCCAATCCTGAGAAAGCAGGGCTATTCGAGCCATAATAGGGGTAGCTAACCATTTAAACCTTGGTAAAGACACCCCAGCACTTACTTCAGACATTTGGTCCCAACCATACGCCACAGATGCATCCCAAATATCCCCATATCCAAACCAATTTTTGTATTTCATTGACCCTTCAAGCGACCAAGACCTTGCCTGCATAGAATGCAACATTTGAGTTGTAAGGTATAGAATTCAATTTTAGACATTTATACATGCTAACAGAAGCAATTAAAAACGATCCCTTCCTGGAGGCCAAGGTCTGAGAAGTAAATGCACAGAGAGAACAAACTACGTTCTGCCTTATGACACAAGAAACTCAAATATCACCAAGTTTATGTACAATGTACACTGAGCATAAATCACAAGATTCTTAAACTACGAGAAACTTAAAAAGGGCCACAAATCTCAACCAATTTAGACAATGTTCTAAATGATAACAACAAAAACAAAAAAACAGAACTTGCAGAGTCTAAAGTATGCTTACTTCAATTCGACCAACATTCTTATTCTAGATAAAATTGTAATAAGACATCTTCATCAACTACAATATCTACCAAAATCCTAAATATTAAACCAAAAAATAGATCAGAGCAGACTTGGTTCCCATAAGTATTACCTGAACGCATAGGAAACAAAAAGACTCCTCTTTTAGTAGGAAAAGATTCATAGATACTTATCAGCAGGACCAAAATGTTGAACCAATAAACAATACACAAGATAACTTTCAATGGTCTACACTTTCTAGTTGTACCTGATTCAGTGGATATTTTGTTTTCTGAATAGACAATAAATTACCACCAAGTGGGATCTAAAATACGAATTGCAAACAAAACTCTGGTCCTTCCGCATAATGTTATCTGACAGTTGTTCAGAACTTCTCCTTGTAAAGTCAGAGAGAGAGAGAGAGGTGAACATAACTTAACAGTAAGTTGCATGGAACACAATAAGCAAAAGCTACCTAAGTAGGTATCGTTGTATGCCTATAAATTTTCTGCCAGTACCAGCTTAAGGGAATAAGAGTAATAGCTGGTTCAAGTCCCAAAATAACTAAAAAATAGCAAATTAAGCAGCGAGGTGAAAGAGCATAATTTGTTAGCAGAATGCGAATACTTAGAATTGACAATGATATAACTCGACAGATCCCATATTATTTTCAAAAAGGAAAAGTGGTCTTACAATATCTCATTCTAGACCATTCAAATTTGCTTATTCCTCAATATAGAGTACTCATGTCAAGCTCAATTCTGAAGAGACTGGCATTAATGTGAAGTTGCACAAAAAAGACAGCAAAAAATAAAACAAAATAGTTTCTGCTTCCTAAACAAATAGTTCAACAAACCTCAGTTATTACGATGGATTACATCTTGTTCAGGAGAGAAGAAAAAAATAACACTTACGCCATAATTTTCAGTAAACTTGCAGAGTAACATTCGACAAAGCCATTTCGTCCTCGTTTACCTCATACTCGACCCATTTTTCGATTAGTATTGCCTAAACATAAACTAGAATCTGACAATGTTGCCAACAAAGGTCATGGGTATGTCCTATATAGTATAAGAAGGTTTAAGATCCATGAGAAAACTCTTAACAAACAACTTACAGGAGGTTTCAGTGTCAACATGCATGGTATATAACGTAAAATAACAGATAAACTCATTTCTCCACAAATCCTACAGGGGCATTTGAGCAAGAGAAGCACTTCCCTTGCAGCTGCTTTCCACTAGAATCACTCAGGAGGAGGGTTAGGTAGAAAGCGGAAAATTGCTACAAGAGAAGCATGATGATGTTTGATGAAGGGAAAGCCGCTTCAGATGAAGCCGCTTTGTTTGCCCAAGCGCATCATATATATTTGGTGGATCTACAAATGGAAATCCATCAAATAAAGTTAAACTAAGACCCACTGATTTACCAAAAAAAGAGCCACTGATTTAAAAGCGTGTTTTAGGAGTGCCTTGTGGTAAGGAATTGCATAAGAATGCTAAAAGGCATTGATAGAAACAAAAACACCTCAAGAGCATGCTAAGGCACTGAAAGAGCATGCATCATGCATTTTTCTACCATAAATCAGGGTCATAGAAATGAATTTTAATGCAGAACAATACATGTTTAACTTTTCGACTTTTAAACATAGTTTACATGAGGAATATGGGAAATGTCAGTCTTAGATCACACACCCGAAAGATTATACAATTATACCTCCCACTTCTAATGCAAAACACCTTGCCTCATGCCTCACTCTTTCGAAAACATTGCTACGACCCTTTAAAGCAGAGCAAAAGCACAAAAGCTACTATTAAGGAGAGCCAACTGCAAAATCTTTTCTTCTGTTCTTGGCACTTCCAGTAGAGCAAGAACATTAGATAACTTGAACAGTCAATGAACGTAGACAAATCCGAAAAATTCATTTCTAAAAAGAGACCAGGATCACTTTAATTATTAAAATGGTGAATTGCGACCCCTATGTATTATTGCCAAAATGCACTTGACCCATGTGTATTATTAAAACTAGCACATAACCCATACGACGTTAGATTATCTAACTGAAAAATTAATTCTAAGACCATATTGCCCTTCTTCTTCCCCAACCGGACTCAGTAATGGACCTCGGTTGTGGCCATTCCTTCTTGCACCTTTGTCCGTGATGGCCAAAAATACAACAAGTCTGATTCAGATCTTGTTAGAACCAGAGTGATTCTGGCTCTAGTTGGCCACAAAAACCAATATGGCTCTGGCCAGATCTGGTTGCCATGACCAACACCAAGCAACAAAAATACCCGACTGAATTTGGCTAGATTTGGTGATCAAAATGCGAGAACCAGACTGGTTTTGGCGGCCATAAAGCATCGCTGGCCAAAGCCAAGCAGCGGAAAAGTTGCGACCTTTTTTTGTACGTGACCAGAAACTAGGAGGATGGAGAAGTGTGGTGCTAGTGCAGGAAGAGGAAAGGCTGGCCGACGCCGGTGCCGGTGCCGGAGAAGAAGGTGAAAGGAAAGGGTGGGTTCTCTCCGCTGAGAAGAAGAAGGCTAAAATTGTCTCAAAATTAATTTTCCGTTAAGTCACTTAAGTGTCATGGGGGGTTATGCGCTAGTTTTAATAATACATGGGGGTGAAATGCATTTTGGCCATAATTCATTGGGGTCAAGTGCAACTCACCCTTATTAAAACCATTAAAAATATCTAACTTTTTGTCCATAAATCATTCAGTCAACTTTTAATTTACAGCTCAAGATTTAGCCATTCATGTTGTCAAAATCATCAAATGGAAGACACACTGAAATAGTTCATAAGTGAGCTAAAAACTAAATATACTTGACCGGGATTACCTTCATAGAACTCCCCTGCCACCATATGAAATTCTTTTCATTTTCCACACAAAAATTTCTAACCCTTATGAGAAAATGTTCTTTAAACTCAATTCTTCTCCTTTCGAAGTGACGATAGCATGATTAAATACCAACATGACCAGAAAGTAAAAATACTTCCAACACAAAATTCACAAAAATAAACACAATTTTCTCAAAACGTAACATGGGGAAAAGCGTATTTGTTCCATCACCAAGTCCATTCCAACTCACCCATTCCAACGTATCCATTCTTTCATACGTTCCCCATAAAAGTCCAATCAAAATGTACTTCCTTCGTCTGGGATTAGTAGATATATTTGATTTTCCAACATAAACTAATCAGTTCATTTTACTTCATCATCATCATACGCCTTTATCACAGCTATCTGGGGTCGGCAGCATGGATTATATACCACGTTTGACTCTTATTGGAATCAAAACGGTACAAAATCCATACAAAGAAACATAGTTGCAAGTGTTTACGCAAGATGCTCCTCAAAGGGGACGATGATAATAAGATTCAACGTCATCATATTCGTCATACACCCTTATAAATATGTGAATTGGCTTCATGACGTGATGGCTGCACATGAAATTTAATATAGTCATCTTCCATCACAAAGCAGATAACAATGAAAACCAGTCTGCTTTTACAAAACCAACCAGTTCATTTTACTTCATTTTGCAAAAGCAAATGTATCCACTTATTCCAGACGGAGGGAGCATTAGAAAAACAGTCCTGTTTAAGTGCTCCCCTACTCACGTGTGTCGTCCGTAGCGCAATGCAAGTATATTAACTTCAAGAAATCGAAGAACAAGAAGGCCAAGAATAACAATAATTAGATTTCTCAACGCCAAAAACCCTAATTACCTCCGGCTTGGAGAACACGCCAACTTGCCCAGTCGGCCGCTGCTTCGCCTCCACGACCTCCACCACCACATTCGCCGTGTCGGGCAGCTCCGGCGGCCCGGCGTCCAGCGTGATATTCACCTTATCGAAAATGCCGAGGCGGCGCAGCCTCGCGGAGGCGAGGCTGGCGGCGCGGAGCAGCTCCTGCATGGTCGAGGCCGACTTGAGCAGCGGGACAACCTCGGACTCGATCAGCGAGTCTGACGTCCTCTCGTTGCCCCTGACGATGACGTCGTGCACCCGGATTCCCACCGGCGCCGCCGAGAGGCGCCGGACGAGGCCGTCCAGCTTGGCCCTGTCGGCTCGCGGGCTCGGCTCCTCTTCCTCCTCCAAATCATCATCATCGTCTACGTCGTCTCCTATTTCCTCGATGTCTTCCTCGAGCGGCGGCGGCGAAGACGGTGGCGGAGGAGCCATGAGAGTGGGCGAAAGGTCGGAAATGGTACGGACACGCCAAAATGCGCAGCGGCAGGACTGGAAGTGGAAACTGGACAGAGGTTGGACGTTTAGGGCTTGGCGGTTTGGGACCGAATCTGTTTAGATCCGGCTACCAAAAGAAACCCATCTTACCCGAATAAAGTGGCTCGGCTTTTACCCGAGTAAAGTGAGTATGATTGAAAAAAATTTACATCCTCTCAATTACATCCTTCCTTACGGGGGCCGTTTGAGGCGTGATTAAAAGCAAAACATCCACACTGGATGTTTCATTTTCACTATTTATTTCAGGTTTTTTTCACTTTCACGCTGAGTATAATGTGATTCAGCTGAAAGTGAAAAAAACCTGAAATGAATAGTGAAAGTGAAACATCCAGTGTGGATGTTTTGCTTTTAGGGGCCGTTTGGGGCGTGATTAAAAGCAAAACATTCAGATGGGATGTTTTGTTACACTGTAGCATATGGATATTTTATATATCCAGCTGAAACACCTGAGGACGTGTTTTAGCTGGATGTAAAAATCCACATGGATGCTACAGTAGATATCCAGAATCCAGTCTAGATGTTTTGCAATAATCACGCCCCAAACGGCCCCTTAATCACGCCCAAATGGCCCCTTAAATATTTTGCCAATAAAATGGGGCCATGTCATGTATGAGATTATGATGTAGACGGTGGTCTACATGAGAATCTATTAAGGAATACATCTATAACTAAGAAAGTAAAACACATAAAATAAGCTATAACTAAGAAAGTAATACGCATAAAATAAGCTTAATTTTTAATTGATTCTATTATCCCTGTATAGGCCCCATATATTTAAATAGTGAAAATAACATAATCTTAGTGCAAGTAGTAATTATTAACTAGGAAACATGATTAAATAAGGAGGGCTGATATAGTGAGCCACACTTTTGGTGAGCCAGATGAGCCCCATTAATCTGGGCCGCTCGATTTTGATCGAGCGATTAACATTCTGACCCTGGACAACCAATCAGATTTAAATCCAATATTTCCTCTACTGCCCCTTCCCCAACCCGACAGACTGTTTTTCCTTTCCCTTTCTCCCTAACCAACTCATCACCTCCCTCTCCCACTCTGCCCCCTCCTCCCCCGACCCCGATCTCACCTCCCTTCAAGCGCCACAGCAAACCACAACCCCACCTCCCTCTCTGCCCCCTCCTCCCCCAACCCCGATTGCACTGCCCTTCGAGCGCCACCGCAAATCCATTGTGGCCGAGATCGATGAAGCCTACATCGACCTCGTCACAGCCAGCCGCCGATGCTGAGTTCCTGAGAATACAATGCCTAGCCGCAGACAGCAAAATCAGATCAGTGGGTGGTGAAAAGGTAGTAACTTTTCAAGCCAAGGTATTAGCAAGGAGGGTATTAGCAAAAACAGTCGCCGCTGTTGCCACCGCTTCCACCACTGCCACTACCCAACATCTTCCATTCTAGTGATCCTATTTTACAGGTGGGCATTTCAGAAGGATAAATGAGAAGCTTACTTGCAGGTATTTGTTGCCGTGTTGTTCTCTTTTCCCTTTTACAGAGCATTGGGCCATTCCATGGTGCAATGCACACCACATGTTTGTTGAAATGCCATTAAGTAGAAAATGCTTTGTTTTTCAAAAACCAACCCATGCCCATTACAAATGCCTTGTCTTTTAGCTTTTCAGCATATTTGATAACACCTATGCAATACTGAAATTGTCTGTATGGTATGCATCAAAAACAAGGAAATTGTCTGAATCTGTTCTAATTTAAAAAAGTGCCTTGCATATTTTAATAAGCCTAAATCTTTTCTAATTTAACTTAGGCCTGCTTCATTTGACGTTTCAGATGAATGGGCGTCATCAGATGTTAAATAATCCTCAATGTGTTATGTAAAAAAGTGTCTTGAAGCAGGGTTTTTTAAGCAGGTATGAAATTGTCTGTATGGTGCTTGAATTTAAGCAGTAACCATTCAAACCTCAGTCCATGCTTAACCTGGTAAGGTTCAAATTTAGCAAAAGGATATATGTGGCCTTTTATCATTCAACTAATATGATGGCATTCTGATGCAGATAGCAGTGTATACAAAAAATAGTCACCGCTGTCGCTGCCGCTTCCACCACTGCCACTGCCCCGACATCTTCCGTTCTGGTAATCCTGCCCAAACAATAGATTTTTATAACAGTCAAGCTCTTCTAAGGCTGCGAAATTTCTTGTCGAATAGAAAATCTGCTAGGTTATTAAAGAAATTTAAAGCTTCTGACTTTCTGTTAGATTATTGAAGCTAATTAGGTTTTTTCTGATTCTACTTCTCTGTGTAGCGGATTGTTATTTGGATGATTTTTACTATATGCTTTGTGTGTGTTCTTTTCATTTTTCTTTCAAATCCAGCATATGGGTCTGATCTCGTGTGATTTTTTTAGTATAATCGACCACGCCCAAAACAACCACTCTCCTGACCTCCCCTCAGCCTTCATATCTCCTCCCTCACTATTGTACCCTCTGTCCACAGGTACTAGACTCCTAAACTCTTAACCACAGTTCAAAAGTTGCTTCTTTTATGTATGTGTGGATTTCTTGTTGTAATTGATAATATGGCTAAAATGATTACGTCTTTAACTAGGCTCACATAAAAATGGAGGAAACAAATGCCCCACTGATCACAAACAAGTCTCCTACGAAGGGAAAAAATTTATATGTCCCTCAAATTGAAAATGAACTAAAACTTGTGATTGGAATGACTTTCAATTCATTGGATGATGTTCATAGATTTTATAACAGATATGCTAAAAGCACAGGGTTTAGCATCCGTAAGAGCAGTACACACTTAGATAGAAATGGATCCCATGAAATAGTTGGACGGAAGTGGTGTTGTTATAAACAAGGGATTAGTGTATTGAAACAGTCAAATGAGGAGGGTTTGGTTTTGAAGGAAAAGGGGAAAAGGAAACACCATTTGATTATGAGAGAACAATGTCCTGCCTACTTGAGGGTTTGTAAAGTAGAAGATGGAAAATATAAAATCTCTAGGTTTGTAGAGGAGCATAGTCATTTATGTACATCGCCCAGGAAAATTCATCATTTGAGATCACAACGAGAAGTATCCGCAACACAAAAAGCTTTATTCCAGACTTGTAGTGAGGCAAATATATCAACTTCACAATTCATGAGTATGCTTGAAATTGAAGCCGGTGGTCCTTCTAATATTGGTTTTATAGAGAGAGACATTAGAAATTATGTGTCCCAAATTAGAAATGAAAACAAAGAAGTTGATGCCCATGACCTTTTGGCACATTTTGATGAGTTGAAAGAGATGAATGAATCATTTTATTATGATTATGAAGTTGATGAATATCATAAATTAGTTTGTTGTTTTTGGGCGGATGGTCGTTGTAGGCGTGATTATCATCTATTTGGGGATGTCCTTATTTTTGACACTACATATGACACTAATAAATATTATTTGATTTTTGCTCCATTCACCGGTGTCAATCACCACTTTCAGTCAATTAGTTTTGGGTGTGCATTTATGAGGGATGAAAAAATTGAAGCTTTTCAGTGGTTGTTTAAAAAATTCTTAGATTGCATGTATCAAAAACAACCAAGAGCAATTATTACAGATCAGGATGCTACCATAGAGAGTGCGATTAAGACGGTCTTTCCCCAGGCCATTCATAGGTTTTGCATGTGGCACATCTTAGAGAAGGTAACTAAGAAGCTAGGGGCAATTGCATATAAAAATTCATTTAAGGACCCATTTAAACGAAAGATGGTTTTGAGGAAGAATGGACTAGGATTATGATGGAGAATGAATTAGAAGACAATGGTTGGCTTCGCTTGTTGTATGATATTAGAGAAAAATGGGTTCCTGCTTTCTTCAAAGGTATTTTTTTGGCGGGTATTATGAGTACTCAGCGTAGTGAGAGTGTTAATTCTTTCATAGATAAATATGTGAATAAGAAAAATACATTGATGGAATTCGTTCAATGGTTTGAGAGGGGTGTGAAAAGACTTAGGCATAATGAATTGACGGCAGATTTTAAGTCTCAAACTACAAAGTCATCTCTAATGACTCCTTTTAATATTGAGAGGCAAATGGGTAACCTCTATAGTCGTGATATCTTTACTAAATGGTTTCAGCCCGAATTGAAAGAGAGTGCATTTTATCTTTCAATATTAAAAAATTATGATGGACCGTCAAGTTTTTATGAAGTCATAAGGCACGGGGATGTGAATTCCACAAGGGAGGTTAAGTTTTTAAGGGCTCAAGGATATGCACTATGTTCTTGTAAGACGTTTGAGACAAAAGGCATTCCATGTAGACATATTTTGCTTGTCCTAAGGAATAATGGTATTGATAGTTTACCTAATGAATTGTTATTAAGAAGATGGACCATGGACATAACAAAAGAAGTTGCGGAAGATAGAGATGGATTAGAATTTTATGCAGATATGGAACAAGTACCCAAAGTTTTGCGTACAAAAAGAAGGCTTCAATCTCTTGTATATCAGTGGATGGACATGGCATGTGTTTCAAGTGATGAACGACTAAAAAATGTGGAGGATATGATTATGAATATTGGCAAGTATTTGAAAGAGAGCACCCCAAAAGAGAATAGTAATGAATCTCAGCCCAATTCTAAGACAATGGTCAAAGAGGTCAATGTTTATCCCCCTAACATTTCAAAAACCAAGGGTTAAGGAAAGCGCCTTAAAAGTGGAAAAGAGGTGGCCATGGAAATTGCTACTAAAGGTGGAAGGCTATGTAAAGGTTGTCATCTTCGTGGGCAAGGACATGACATACGAAATTATCCTGTGGTTATTGCATCAAGGTAATAAATTGCATAATTTACTTATTTTCATGTATATATATATGCATATTGTGACGTCTAATTGAACTTACTTCCCTCATTCAGATTTTGGTAACCCCAAGCTTGTGACTTCTTTTTTTTTGTTTGCTTGTGATTTCTAATTGAGACTAATAACAAATTTCATGTGTATGCCAAACTGCATGGAAATAGTTCTCAAACTGCTCTAATTGTTCTTTTTGTTTTTCTTTCAAATCCAGCATAGGGTGGAAGGAGGTTGTGTAGGGACAGTGTTTCTGTTAGGACCCAACAACATGTGTCTCAATCTTGGGTAATGCTCAAAATAGAGTTTTGTTGAGCAACATGGATATTGCTCAGCTCGGATAAAGAATCGCCAAGGGGGGTATCTCAGAACACTAGGTGTTGTGTGTGTGAGTTATCCACTGCCTTGAGAAGTTATAACCATTTTTTTTCTTTGTTAAGTAGTGTAACTAATTGTCTTGTCTATCTAGTTCAGAACTTAACTTGCAACCAAATTGAAATGTAAATATCAACAATTTTGGAACATATGCAGGCGAAGGTAGCAACAAAAAAAAACATGCAGTCTGATATTTTCATGTATATATTTTCATATTTACTATTAACGAAAGAGTATTTGCATGCAGGAAAGAAGAAGTCAGCTCTTTTGATGAAATTACTGATTCGTGGCAATTGTGACTTCTAATTTAAACCACTTCTCTCATTCAGATTTTGGTAACCCCTTCTATTGAGGATATGATAGAAGATTTGAACCAAAGGTGTGTTTTCATTTTCACGTGAAGTTTTGAATCCTTGGTTATCATTTTTCAAACCACAGGACTTATAGTAGCAGCAAGTGGTCAACTGGAAGCAGTCATGCAGGGGTTCAGTAACAGTAGGGATGAAGAATAGCCTTACCAATGGAACAGTAGCATTGAAGCCTTACCAAAACGGAGTTGCTAACAAACCAGCCAATGGGGCAGCAAAGGGTCACTTCTATTCCAATGGAAATGGTGTTCATGTTTGACTGAAGCAGAGAATTTCTTTAGTACAGTATAGGAGATGGGAAGAAAGTTTTTGTAGTAATTGAAAGAACTGGTAGAAGTTCTTCAGGACCTCACTTTTGGAGACTTTAATACAGAACAACAGCCTGGAGAGTTTTTAGCAAATGAAAATCTCAGGTTTCTGTAGCTTAAGTTTTTGTTTTTATTTTTGTTTTGTCTACTGAGATATCTTGGAGACTTGTGTAAAGCCTTGTGTCATGTACTTGAAGTAACATGCGAGTTGCAGTATAATGTAGCCTGAGTTTGGGACCTAAGGTTTGTAAGATTAGGTAACATTTATGTGGCTCCTGAATGAAAACTTTATGGCAGTTCTTTTGAAATTTACTTCGGTGGTCAGTATTTAACCATTGTGATCATGGGATGGGATTGAGCTTATTTTGTGCCTTCAAACATGTACATGTATTTTTTATTTTGTGGATGTACCGAGTTCAGAGACAATTGAATTGGCTGTCAGGAGTCTTATTCAATGGGGATCACAAATTTCCCCAAATAGTATCAGGCAAAATCGTGCTCTTATCTATTTGCATCAAAGGCAAGAATGCGCGAGGCTCAACTTCATCAAAATATAGCGGGACCACCTATGTTCCTGTAGACGAGTTGCTAAGAGTTTACTTACGGGAAAAATTCAAGATAAGAAAATAGGCCACACAATATATGACCCTTTGAAAAAAAAATGTGAAAGATGGTTGAACCAACCCAATGGGTAGATCTTGAACCAAGTTAGAACCAGCAGGTTTGAACCAGCCCAATAGGTTGTTGAACCATCCCGGTCTAATCCACGTTAGACCAACCAACAAAACAGCCCTAATCTTTCGTCTTCCCCAAACTAGATGGGCATTGAGCCGTCGACCCATGTGAGCAGCGGTGAGGGAAGCTGCGATGGCGGTGAGGGCATAATTGCAGGCGGAGGTAGGATAGACTGTGGCGTCTTCTCCTCGAGCTTCGAGCAGGAGGCGACTTCGGCAGAGGCAGAGATGTTGGAATCGCAGAAGGCAACGACAAGGCAAGTTGCCTAAAAGTGGGGGCTTTGGTGGCTGGACAGAGACCCCCATCAACGGATCTGGAGTCACCCAATGTCCGACGGGGTGGAAATTCATCAGAAAAAATGATTGATTTGTCCGAGGTAGGCCAGAGGTCACTGTCGGAGGAGAAATGTTGTCGGGGTCGAGTGGAAACCCATCCAACAAAGCGATCGGTGCGGCGACGAGAGATAGAGGAGCAGAAGCTGGCGGGTGTGGCAGTGGCAGCGGGAGGTCCACCAGAGCTTCGACAGTAGGAAGGGAAGCTGCTCGAGCCGTAGATGGTGGCCTTGAGAAAAACTGATAGGTGCTTAGGGCTGGAATGCCACCACTTTGGGTGGATTGGAGAGGCAACTTGGTGGAGGCGACTGGAGTGGGAGGGGCAGAGGACGGAATCTGGTCGGAGGAGTGCCAGCTTGGCCTAGCATACGGAGGGGGAGTAACCGGAAGCAAAAAGGTTACGCCTTGGTCGAAGGGTTGTTGCCGATCGAGGGAGGCGGCAGGGTTGTGATCGTTTAAATATAAAACCCTTGCAAGTGCACAAGGCAATTGTACTACGGTGAGTATTAAAGGGTTGTCGAACCTCAGGGACGGTGAATACTTTACCAAACTCAAGAGAAGAAAAAGATGTAGTTTAATTAATTCTAAAGAAAGTAATGAACTTTATCTAATCTAACAGAGATTTAATCAATATGGAGAAATATCAAGGCCGAGAATCTACCACTAGACATGCAATTACTACTCTCAATTATTATTAAGCATAAGTTAACATGATATGGTAATTCATGTTCTTGATCGGACACACGAATTACTAAGGAATTCACTAACGTTCTTGATCGGACACGAAAGTTCATCCATTATTGTGTAATCAATCCTATCCTTGATCGGGCATAGAATCAATCACAACTCTATTATAATGCAATTAATCTTATCCTTGATCGGGCATAAAATCAATCACAATATCTAATTTCATTCATAATCAATCAAGTCTATGATCAAGCACTCAAAAGAAACTCATGAAATCGCATTAAGCATTAATCAAAATCAACTTTATAGAATTAAACTATCAAGAGTAGCAATACACATCTAGGGCTTCATCAAGACTTGAATAAAAGTTTAGTTACACATAGAAAGAAAGAAAAGAAAAGCCTGTTTATGTAGATCCATCGTCATGAATCCTCCTTCTTTGCTCCAAAAGACTCCTTCTCTTGCTCCTCTCTAGCCTCCAAGGTATGTTCTCTAGTCTACTTTCTAATGCCCAAAACATTCTCCCATAAGGCCTATTTATAAGAATGAAGAGAAATCACGAAGTCCCTTTCCAAATCCAAGTCGAAATAGGTTTTATTTCGGTTTTCCGTAGACGGCGATCGATCGCTCTGTATTGACGATCGTTCGTTGTCCGATCGATCGCAATTCCTTCGTTATTTTTTTCTAATCGATCGCTTTCCCGATCGACGCCGTATGATACCGATCGATCGTAGTTACTGTCTTGTGCGATTGAAAAATTCCAGTAGATACGATCGATCGTTTCCATTAATACATTGCTTTTGCGGGTCTCGCGATCGATTGCCTTGATAGCCGATCGATCGTTGTTACTATTTATGAAATTCAAATGACTATAACTTTGTGCTCCGAACTCCAAATTGTATGTGGTTGGTGGCGTTGAAAAGCTGACTTCTTGAAATTTAACATGAGACTTGAATCAGTCCAAACCGACCTTTGTACACGAAGTTATGATAATTTAACCATTCGAGTTACTTTTCTCCTCATTTCTGTGTATTACTCTTGTTTCCTATAAAAACCAAAAACTATATTAAAGTAGTAGTTATTCTAACACTAGCATAATCATAAGCTTAGGAGATAATAAAATGCATATTTCATGTATAGATCACACCCCCAAACCTAGATTTTGCTAGTCCCTTGCAAAACAAAACAAAACAAAACAAAATCAAACAAAGTAAGGAACTAATGCATAAAAGTAAACACCACTTTCGTAGGGAACACGATTGCATTGAGCGTATGCAACAAGCCGTTAAACCTCTAGGTGTCCCTAGTAGGACAAGTGTTGTCTCGTGAGGGTTTGCAGCCATGCTACCCACAAACATGTATTTATTAATCTGATTAACCTAAGTGCAAAAATAAAGCAAAAATAAAAACATTGCAAAACACACAACCTATTATCCCGACAAATACAGACTACAATGCTTAAGAGAATTAACCACACGTACTTAGTTCATAATCAATAGGAATATAGAAGCCCTCAAGTAAGTAGTTTTATTCCACACTTTCATCTTGGAAATTTTTGCTCAATATAATATAGCGTGATAATGTAAATAGTAGAAGTGTAGAACATTATAGAAATACATTCTAAATTTCTGTTTATACAGATCCAGTGTTACCCATTAACCAAAGAACATCAGAATCTACATAGTCATCGTAATCTTTAGGTTCATGATAGCACAGATCTGCGCGCCTCCTTCGGGTCCAACATTCTAGATTTGAGAGGATAATACACCATAGACTTTTTTTTCTTTTTTTTTTTTCCGCTAGGACTGTGTAAGGCATGACTTCAAGATGCTTAGGTTTAGCAATGACTCAGGCCAATGACTCCCAGCCAATTTGGCTTAGGGCATTCGGTTTTAAGAGACCGCTTCGGGCCCGAGCATCAGCCTAAGTTAATCCTATAAAGTCAAGCAGCCCCTTTTCTTTCATATTGTTTCCATTTTTTCGCATTTTCATTTTCAGCACATATATTTTTAAGCACATCTTTATTTTGTCCAGGTTGTATTATACTCTCAACCTATTTCCGGTTCCAATCCCTTGCCATAGCCAAGTAAATGGTCTATCATAATTTTTTAAGCTCAACAGATAACTACACATCATCCAATGACTATGACTAAAGACATCCCACTGTAAATTAGCATTCAACAAATCTCTAGATGGTATTACTTTATGTACTAGTGTGTGTAAGTGAGTTTTCTTAGTTCAAGCACTTATTCCAAGAGGACTGTAATAGAAAGGTATGCTCAGTTAAGTGTATCTATCCTCCAGTATACTTACTCACACTTCCAATGTAAATTAATCTCTTAAGAATTGTAACATGTATTATTACTGGATAAACTATTAAAACCTAAAAAAAATACTAACAAACAACCTAAAAAACTAATCAAATTTTTATGATTTTTTTTTAATATTTTCTGATTTTTTTCTTTATGCAAGCACTATTCCCTCCCCCAAATCTATTATGAACATTGTCCTCAATGTGAACAAAAAATATAAAATAATAACAATGATCATATAACAAAGAAAATAAGAAAATGAGAGAATACACCTGAATACGTGGGTTGCCTCCCACCAATCGCTAAGTTTAACGTCTTCAGCCAGACTGAGCCACAGTCTTCTGCAGGGTCCAGATTATAAAAAATTCAGCCTGGATCAATTAAATGATTTCCCCACACACTCCTATCCTTGTGGCTTATGTATGGAGCATATCGTGGAATAAAAGGATGGAATGGTAGGTGAGGAAACAATGGAGGTATGGGTCATTGCATTGTCCATGGAAGAAGGTCATCAGAAAATTTTAATATAAAGGGAACCTCCTCCCCCACATCAACCATTTTGGCCTTATTGACCTCTTCTAGTAACCCAATTGGGAAAGCTTCATCAATTAGTGAATCAACTAAACTATCTATGAAACAGTCTAAGTTATGTTCATTAAACAAAGAGTTAGATTGATCTAGACAAGATATGAATGGTGCTTCAGGAATAGAAGGTTCTGTTAATAGTGTTGTAGACTGCAACTCTTCAGATATAGAAGAAGGTTGAAAATTTGGTTCTATCAACACACTCACTTCATCTTTAATTTCTGCACCCTCTTGATCATTATGTAAAACCCACTCAAGCTCATTGTCAAACCTTTGGGCATTCTGAAGGGATGTAACATCATAGTCAGGGGAAAAATAGATCCCTTCATCAGAAAATTGGCCCTTCGGATATTGGGACTCGACAGGTAAAATGCATTCTTTATTCATATTCATAGCCTGTGTTAGCTGTTCTAACTGTATTTCAATGTTGGCAAGAGCCTGTGTGTGGGAATGGACAATCTGGGCATGGGTACTCAGCTCACCTGTCAACTCTCTATATTTGGTGTCTATCATAGTGTCCATCTTGGCTTCCAGCGCACTGAAAGCTGAGAGGAGAGTGGATTGGGTGGCTAGCATTTGACTCATTTGATCTTCGAAGGATAGTTTTTTATTGGTTTGGCCAAACTGAGGATTAGAGGCTGGTTGGTAATGTAGTTGTTGGCTTAAGAAATCTTGTCTAAGGGCCTCATGAAGAGTGGGCCCAGGGTTGGGTTGCTCCCAAGGGTTGTTAGGATGATCCTCCCACCTATGAAGACCTTGGGCCTCATTCACATATTTTCTTATAAAATCAGGGTACTCATGGGTCAAAGGGCACTCCACTGGGTTGTGAATGGGATTTAAACAGAGGGCACATGGTTCCGACATATAAGGAGTTGTGTATTGTAGGGAAGATGTGCCACTCCCAAAATTAGAGTGATTATCCCAACCACGGTTGTAAGTATCAGCATATAAGGGACGTGGGTGGTAGGGCATTTCATAAGGAAGGGGATTAGGTGTGTGTGAAGAACAATAATCATTAAAGCTCCTATATGGGTTCTCATGGCTAAATCCATAGAAAGGTGAAGACATTTCTTCACCATGCATTCATCAACCGAACCACAATATCACACATCAACAAATAAGATAAACAACCCTAGATACCCACAACTAACAAACATCAGTCCTAGATATCGACAACTAGCAGTCCTAATAGCCACAACTAGCACAACATGCAGTCACAGAAAGAAAAGAAAAACACCAAACACACAAATTAATCTAAAAAGAGAAGGATAAGAGAATGCAAACTAGGGGAAGGGGTGGCCCTTCCACGTTGGCGAGAATTCCACGTCTTCTCTTAACCTTGCGAAAAGAAAGAAAAATACAAATTAAGCTACTGACAAATAATCTAAGTTAAGACTCACTAAACTACTCTAACACTAATTATACTAAGAATCTGGTAAACTATTGTGCCGTCCCCGGCAACGGCACCAAAAACTTGATCGTTTAAATATAAAACCCTTGCAAGTGCACAAAACAATTGTACTACGGTGAGTATTAAAGGGTTGTCGAACCTCAGGGACGGTGAATACTTTACCAAACTCAAGAGAAGAAAAAGATGTAGTTTAATTAATTCTTAAGAAAGCAATGAACTTTATCTAATCTAACTGAGATTTAATCAATACGGAGAAATATCAAGGCAGAGAATCTACCACTAGACATGCAATTACTACTCTCAATTATTATTAAGCATAAGTTAACATGATATGGTAATTCATGTTCTTGATCGGACACACGAATTACTAAGGAATTCATTAACGTTCTTGATCGGACACGAAAGTTTATCCATTATTGTGTAATCAATCCTATCCTTGATCAGGCATAGAATCAATCACAACTCTATTATAATGCAATTAACTTATCCTTGATCGGGCATAAAATCAATTACAATATCAAATTTCATTCATAATCAATCAAGTCTATGATCAAGCACTCAAAAGAAACTCATGAAATCGCATTAAGCATTAATCATAATCAACTTTATAGAATTAAACTATCAAGAGTAGCAATACACATCTAGGGCTTCATCAAGCCTTGAATAAAAGTTTAGTTACACATAGAAAGAAAGAAAAGAAAAGCCTGTTTATGTAGATCCATCGTCATGAATCCTCCTTCTTCTTTGCTCCAAAAGACTCCTTCTCTTGCTCCTCTCTAGCCTCCAAGGTATGTTCTCTAGTCTACTTTCTAATGCCCAAAACGTTCTCCCATAAGGCCTATTTATAAAAATGAAGAGAAACCACGAAGTCCCTTTCCAAATCCAAGTCGAAATAGGTATTATTTCGGTTTTCCGCAGACGGCGATCGATCGCTCCGTATTGACGATCGTTCGCTGTCCGATCGATCGCAATTCCTTCGTTATTTTTTTCTGATCGATCGCTTTCCCGATCGACACCATATGATACCGATCGATCGTAGTTACTGTCTTGCGCGATTGAAAAATTCCAGTAGATACGATCGATCGTTTCCTTTAATACATTGCTTTTGCGGGTCTCGCGATCGATCGCCTTGATAGCCGATCGATCGTTGTTACTATTCATAAAATTCAAATGGCTATAACTTTGTGCTCCAAACTCCGAATTGCGCGTGGTTGGTGGTGTTGGAAAGCTGACTTCTTGAAATTTAACATGAGACTTGAATCAGTCCAATCCGACCTTTGTACACGAAGTTATGATAATTTAACCATTCGAGTTACTTTTCTCCTCATTTCTGTGTATTACTCTTGTTTCCTACAAAAACCAAAAACTATATTAAAGTAGTAGTTATTCTAATCGAACACTAGCATAATCATAAGCTTAGGAGATAATAAAATGCATATTTCATATATAGATCAGGTTGGAGGAAGGCACAGTCGCAGCCGACAACGGGGGAGACATGTCATCGGCAGCAGTGGTCTGGACGGCCACAGCCATGGGCTCCTACAGACCCTGTAGAGAGGTTGTCGGAAAGGATGTGGCCGCCACGGTGGTGGCAAACTGAGGGATAGGCTTGGCGTGGATTGGCAGCGCCAGCGAGCTGAAAGCGGGCGACTGGAAGAACACCAATGGTGCATAGTCCGCCACGAAGGTGCCCAACGATACTATGCCCCGCCAAGGTTACATGTCGGGGGTTGCAATTGTATGCTGGAAAGGAAATATGGAGGCAAAAACAGGGGCAGGGAGGCGTCGAAGCTCGGAGGAGTAGCCGACACAGACAGGTGATGCATAGATAGTAGGATCTCCTCAAAGTGACGGATGGATGCCATAAAGTTGGTAATGATGGAATTCTTCAAATTGGTAAGTTCTCTCTCGAATTTTGCTTCCAATTGGGTAATCCGAGAAGTCTCCCGTGTGAGGGTGCACGTCATTGCGGCAGCAGGGGTGGATTGAGTGGGAATCAAAGGTTGAGAACTGCTCAAATACTAATGATGTAGATGGTGGTCTATATGAGAATCCATGAAGGAATACATCTATAATTAAGAAAGTAAAACACATAAAATAAACTTAATTCTTCATTGACTTTGCTATCCCGTTTTGGTTATAGGCCTCAAACATTTAAAGAGTGAAAATAACATAATCCTAGTGCAAGTAGTAATTATTAACTAAAAAACATGATTAGATAACCTACTCATAATAGAACTAAGAAAGCCTAATTGAGTCTATAACAGAATACCAAAAAGAAGAATCATTTTATTATAACATCAAGTTTATAGGTCAAGTAGTCACGTGGTGACATGGCAGGGCCTATTTTTTTAAAATTGTTTTTCCCGACTTTTCTCCTGCAAGTGGGGGGCCGAGAGGGGATTATTAGGCAAGGTGGCAGAGGGGGTTGGCGAGCTACCAAGAGCCCGGGGTAGCAAGCTGCTGGATCAGAAGAAATGGTCGTGGTTGTGTTGGGGATGAGAGAAAGTTGTAGGGAAGTAGAACCAGGTTTTTCCGCCTTTTTTTCGAGGTGGAGGGGTGCTTTTTGGCTTCTTTACCCACAAAAATTGCCCACTCCTCTCTCAACTCTGATCTCGGCCACGCCCTGATCTCATAGGTACAGGGTGGAATGGTGCTCTTGTATTTGAAGAGGGGGGAGCCCAGGATGGGGAGTTTGCAAGTGTGGGATGGCTGCCTATACTTGTAAACGGGAGGCTTGGTCGAACAAGGAGTTGACTTTAGGATAAGTGGGGCGAGATTTGGTTGGGAAGGCTAAAATCCCACCCGTGGTTGGACTTGTCGTTTGTGCACGAGTCGGAAGAGGAGGGTGTAATCAACAATGTTGTTGCCTCATGAAGAGGAGGCACAAGATCAGAGCAGCAAAGGGGAGACGATTATGGGATTTTTGGCAGGAGGCGGAGGAGAAAAAGAGAAAGAGAATGGGCAAGTGGGGGGTACCACCTCAGCACATTGAGTTGGGACGTAGAACCTTCACGGAAAGAAAAAATCTTCCCCCAAAAGAATCAAATGTTTGTTATTTTGAGATGACATGGCCGCATTCTATTAGCGGAGTATTTGAGGGAGGATGTAACTGAAAGGATGTAAAATTCTTCCATGGTTCATGTGATCAAATTTTTCCATATGATGTACTCTCTGATCCCTTCAACAAAGCCTATGCGCATTTGAAAAATGTGACTCCATCGTTATATGTTTGATTTTGCTCGCTCAATAAAAATAACTCATTTTTAAATGCAGATAGGCTTCATTGGATGAGGGAGTACATTCTTATTTCCTATCTTATGACTCTTAATAGTGTTACATAAATTATCCATCTCATATTAATAGTCACATTTGGAAAAATGATCATTGTTGACAGGATGATAGGCGAAGATAGAGTGTAAATCATAGGAATAATTTGACATTAATTTAATCTTAATTTATCTGCAAGCAATTGTTATTTGGCAACATTTTTTTCATATTGCATGTTTAGCGAGATTCTTTTTTAGTACAAACATTTAGCAAGATTTGTTTATGCATAATTGGATGGAAAGGAGCTCAACCACATAAGCATCAGTTCGTCTAGCTTGACCAATTTTCATTGCCATCATCACACTACCTAGGAGAGTTTGCCATGTCATCAGGGGAGAGGAAGGTAGGGTAGAATAGAGGAAAAAATTATAACTTCACTTAATAATATTTTGCTGTTCGGCATTATGTGACCAGCAAGAAAGACCAAAGGCCACGTGGAGGTGGGACCCTGGAAATTAAGGTAAAATGTTTTGTTGACCAATATTATGTGACCAACAAGAAGGACCAAGGGCCACGTGGAGGTGGGACCCTCCTCACAGTCACCAACTTGTGCCAGTGAGGCATGCCAACACTAGCTAGGAGGCGAATAAAAAACTGAGTAATAAATTTATTGGGTATTTTTATTTTTGAGGTCAAAGGTATAAAGATGCCTAGTTTTAATAAAGGTGAGAAGTGTAATGTAGGCTTTGAAAGGTGATGGGATCTATGTCAAATTTTGACATAGGGTAGGGGAGCTGTACGCATAATCTCTAACAGGTGAGGGATCTATGAATAGTTTTTTTTTCAAATGAAAAAACTAATTATAAATGGCTATATTCATTTTATAAATGAAGCTAGGGGGCTTAAGGTGTGTCTTACAAAGTTCAAGGGGTGATTTAACTTTGAAATAGTACGTCAAAGTAATAATTTTAGAAGATAAGGGCTCGTATCTACTTTTGAGAAAGGTCAGGAGCTGGAGGAAAACATGCCTTTCTTCTTCTTTCCATTCATGCCTCAAGAACTAGCTTGTTCATAAATACTCCCTCTATTCCAAAATACTTTGTACATTCGGAAATATTTATTTTCTAAAATATTGTGTACATTTTGCCAAATTATGTGACTTCCTCTTTTCAAAATTGGAAGAGACTTGGAAGGATTGACTTAAATTTAGTTCGTAAACAAACATATGAGTTGGATGGGATATGAGGGAGAAGAAGTCATGTGATTTCTTTGCTGGCTTCATGGTACAATAAAAATAAGAATTTTCTTAAATGTACATGGTATTTTAGAATGGAGAGAGTAAGTGTGAAAAAAACGCCTGTTAATAAATAAAACTGTTTTTTCTACAAAAACAAAATTATTAAAAAAAATTCATTTGATTTATGCAAACAGTGAAATGCTAATTAAAAATCATCAATTTTGTGATTTTTAAACCAGTCTTCACCCTAAACCACACAATATTGTCTAGTTCTAGATTGTACAGCTTAAGGTAACCGGCAACTACCCTTTAATTGACCAGCAACCACCCTTTGTAAAGCCATCACGAGATACCCATATGGATCCTTGGTCTAGCCACCATCATACTTCTCCTTTAGTTACACCTACAGCTTGACGTCATGCCTTTGAAGTCATTTCTTCAAACACAATTCTAAGCAGGATTTCATGGCACGAAGGGAAGATCTAGATCAGCCTGATAAACTAGACTTTGATGCCCCAATTTTGACAAGGAGGCGACCAATAAGCGGCACCAGTCAGCCTAATTCGAAGCATTGGCAGGCGAGGGAGATGAGCGCACCAATTGAAACCGGAGGCGGATGCGTACCATTCTTATGGGAGAAAGCCCCAGGGATGCCCAAGCATTTAGAGGTCAATGGAGGTCATGTAACGGAAGAGATCCCCTCGCCTAAGCCACCGCCGAATCGGTGGCGCCCTAATCGTCGATGCTGCAAAAATGATGATGAGGAAGATGAAGATGTGTTCATTGATGCAATGGACATGATCTCATTATCCGAGTCATTTGATGTAGCATGTAGCATGAACCAAACTAGTACTAAGTCTAGTAGCCTCAACTCAGAAGCCCTCAAGTCTGCTGGAAGCTTGCCACCAAACTTCATAATCAGGCGTTTCCTTCCAGCTGCCAATGCATTGGCTTCTTCTTCTGTTCAGGCTCTTGGGAGAAGCCCTAGCCATGAACGAGGCCGTGCCCCATGCAGAAAGGTTTCAAAGAGCTTCTCAAGTTATCTATCAACTAATACCAGGTCATCTAGCATGGAACATGACTTCAGACCAAAGTTGAGATCCAATTCACCTCCTATTGCTTGTGGGCTTGATCTCCTCTCTCATTTGCGCCTTAAGCACACTATTTGTGGGCTTGGAAGCCCAGTTAAGGGAGTGGCTCCTCATGTGAAATTGGTTAAGAGACAGAATAAGGCAGGGGAGGATGGATTCTCGTGTTATGAGTCCAAGAGGAAGAAGGAGAAGCTTAATGATGGTATTATGGGGAGAGGAAAGGTATCTAATTTGGATGGAGAAAGAGGAGTTAGAAATGAAGATGAATTTAGTAGCATGGAGAGGTTGGATTCAAGGTCTGCCCCTGAAAGCAGAGGTAGAAATGAATGGTTTCTACCTTCTCGTCGTTCTCCGCTATGATCATCATAACTTACTCATGGAAGATGCTAGTGTACGCATATTTTTTGTTATTAGATTGTATTTTTTTTAATTATATATCAAGAAGAATGCCTGTTATTGGGAGTTTTAGACCGTATTTTGTACTCTTACATGTAATGTACTCCCTCTATCCCACTTTAATAGCTCAATTTGGAATACGGATTTGCTTTCACTGTAGTATTGTGTAAGAAAAGGCATGTTTCTGGAATCAAAACTTGACTGGTATAGGAACTAGTTCAGCCTTATTGGCGCATAACAACCCACCTGTAAGCCAGTCGGATGAGAATTGTTTGTTGAGGCAGCGCGAGCCAAACATGCACTGGCGAATCCAGGATTTTACAAAAAGGAAGCACATAACCAAACAAGTAATTATATATGTAACCACACAAGTAACCCCTCAATATATAAACGCACAAACTTTCATTCCTTAACTGGACCTTCAGAATAAATTTCGTTCATTTTGAACTTCGATAAAGACAATACATGTGGGACATAGAGGGAGTAAACATGTATGATTTACAATGTATTACACCAGATAATTCATTTTGGATTACCATTCCAGATAATTAAGATCAGGTATGATTTAATGACCTAGAAAAAGAGTCACGTTTGGAGATTCTTTAACCATTGGACATAGCGCGATGATGTTCCAATAGTTAGGAAGAATATCCATGAAATCTATATGTGCTAGTGATGTTAAATATTTTCTTAATAAAAGGCAAATCTATGTGTCTAACCAGGGGCGGACCTACGTGTAATGCATGGGGGTCAGATGACCCCATAGGTTTCAACAATTTCATTAAGGTTACATATATAAATATATATATATAGGGTTATGTTAGAGTGGGCTGCCATTGTGGTGGGCAGAATGAGCACCCCACTTCACAACCGTCGATTTCTAATCTCATGGATCAGAAATATGACTTGGTATTGACATCATCATCCGTGTCCCCCCTTCTCATGTTGATTTTGCTCTTTCACCTTCCTGGCCACCACCCAAATTCAGATTTTTTTTCACCTTCTCGGCAGCCACCATCCAAATTCAGCCAACACCACTGCTGCCTTCCACGCATCCCCGACTGCCACCTTTGCCACTGGCTCCACACACGTTAGGCAAGACAGCCGCTTGGAAAAGTTCCTCTTCACCGATCAGAAAAAGTTGTCGCTCTCTTCTTATGTCAAACCTGTCACGCCCCGAAATCCCATACCTCGATCGGAGTGTGGAAGCCAACCAATGAAATACATATCGAGGTAGAGATCCCGGGCACGCGACCGAACAGTCGATTTTCCAAACCGATTACGATCATCTCAAAAGGATGTGTAACCGATTATGCCCACAATCAGTGTAATACAATAACAGACATCAATGAATACTATGAAATGAATTTACTTAATAATAATCCATTTAAGAAAGTCAAATAAAATAAACCTATCATCAGTCTATGGCACACAATTGCCAATAATGTCATAAGCATCAATAAAAGTAAAAACAAATAACTAAATAATCTTTAAACTCTTCTTGGTGCCTGCAATCCGCCATTCCACTACTGCACTTCCTGATCTCACTTTTCATTTGCGCATGCATCAGAGGATGCATGAGTATTTCATAGAAACGCTCAGTATGATGTAAAAACCCACTGAATTAAAACAAGCACTAAGAAGAGAATAAGAATAACAAAGGATTGTGAACATCCCACAACATTTGAACTGAACTTAGGTCTATACACCTGCAAGGTTAGTCAACAACAATTCCAACTCGCAAGTATAGGAAAACATCAATAAGACTCCGAACAAACATATGTGTAAGGAGAGAATAACAATAATATCAAATGCTTCAGACATCTAAAGTGAAAGGAGTTACAATTTCTGCTCGCTACCCTGGACGCTCGCAAGTGACTAAAATTATATACCAGAACCACCCTAGGGGTCCTCTCTTTGGAACCCTGCCATGCGTCTAGGATGCTGGCCCCACTAGTGCTTACGGACACGATGGGCAGAGACTGAGGACCTTCCGTAATGTCCACAATCTAACGTATGTATAGTGCCTCCCTTCGGGCAGTATGGAATCGCAATTTAATAAATATAAGTGACCTCGCAAGATCTAGCAATGGCTTAATTGAGCATACTATGAATCCACCATGGGGAGAGTCTCGCAAGGTCTCCAGTGGAAGAAACAATCATGTAATCAATATGAGCAATATCTCAAAGGAATAGAGGTCACAACACTCTAAGATCATAAGATATCTCTTACCAGAAAAGACTCTCTCATAGAGTATGGATAGAATAACAAGACAACTCAAATACTTCGAGTAATAACAACTCACCGAAGGAGTAACATACAATCAATACATACCTTTCATGCTCAGCCCTAGATAGAAATTCTTTATACACATTGAAATTCTATAATACAAATATCAGAGATAAGAATCAAAGAATTCTTAGATGATTTAAATTCTAAATGGAATCACAAACTGACATCAACGATTCAAGGTAGATAGTTATAAATCTCCTGATCAAAGAATTATCCCTCCTAATTAGATTACTTCTAACCCAATTCTTACTGTGATATTCCATAAGTATATAGTCCGATTAATGGTATAGACATGTTAGACATTATCATATCATATTTCATGATGTTATTTCTATACTTGGTATTTTCTCTCAAATTCAGCTCACTGTCTCCTGCACGCTGGTTCCAGCATTGGCGCAGGAGATGGGTGGGGTGCAGCTGCTGGTGGATGATCTTGATTCATGTTGCTCCGCCGTGCTCTGGTGAGGAGGGCGGTTCCCACACTGGTCGGTGCTGAAAAAGCACTATGATTTTGCGGCTACGACAGTTTTGAAGCTGCCCACCTTGCCGGAGCAATACGCCGCCAACCGGGTGGTGGCGGGCATTTGTGGGTGAGAGGGCTTGTCTTGCCTAACAAGTGTGGAGCCAGGCAAATCCAGATGGTGTCGGGGGAGTTGGGCAGTGGCAGTTAGGGAGGCATGGAAGGGTTGGCTAAATTGGGTGGTGGCTGCGGGGAAGGTGAAAAAAAAATCAAAATGAGAAGAGGGGACGGGGATGATGATCTGGCCTACATGATGTCGATACTAGGTCATATTTATGATCCATGAGATTAGAAATCGACGGCGGGCTGCTCATTCTGCCCACCACAAGGCCTGCCCACTCTAACATAACCCTATATATATATATATATATATATTTCATCCATTTTCAAAACTTACCTGAAAATCCCCTTACCTAACCCATCTCAAAATGGCCTGACCCCATCCCTGAAAATCCTGCATCCGCCCCTGTGTCTAACAAGATGATATCAAATACCACAACTCATAAATAGTTCCGAGATCTCTTCAAAAGAAACTTTAATTGTGTTCACTAAGAAGAACACCGGGGATTTGCACCTCCAACAACATCAGCACATAAAACATTGCAGAAAAAGAGAGAAAAGATCTCCTAATTAAGATCAATCTTAGCTCGAGGAGTTAAGACTAAACTTTTTGCACTCTGGAGAGCCAAAATCAGCCAACATAACAAGCAACTGGCTTAAATTGCTTTACCATTTATGCATACTTCGAAATAATTAATGCCTTTCAATTAAGTAATGCTACCTTAAGTCCTTTTTTTCGGGTAACTATCTTAAGTTAATTTAAGCAGAGGATATACTCCCTCCGTTCAATAAAACCTGTCTGTGCTTCAAAATGAGTTTAAGTTATTGGACTAAACACCTGTACAAAAAACACAGTTTCCGACCTTCGGTGTTTTAAGCCTTGAGGGAGCAAATTCAGCCATGAAACCATCTTTTTTCAAATGTTAAGGGGAAAGGAGCAAAAATTCAGCCACCTAATGATGGGAACCCAATGAGTTATCTTGTGGGTAAGTTTATTGAGATTTTAGCATTTTGTCCCCAAAATAAACTAAAAATTATATTAGTGGACGTGATAATCCTAATTTAAAAGGAGAAAAAGATACCATGCATCTTCACAGGCCTACACCACACACAACACACGCTGTCGGATCATGATCCAGACGACAAGGAATGCTGAAATGGGGTATGGCGGGTGACTCAAATGTGCCTGCCCCCTATTGAACATGCGCGGTGAAAATGAATCCTCAAGACTCAATGCGCTAAGCGGACACACTGCTCAGATCCGCTAGGCGCATAGTAGCATTATTCAGAGTCCCGTTTGTATGAGTTGGCGTGAGAATCCGCGGGCATCAATACAAGGGGCAGGCAAATTTGAATCACTGTCCGCCCTACACGCTGCCGCATCTCAATGCGACGGCTCAGATCATTTCTTCTCTAGCCCGCGCAACGCATGAGCCCAGGCTCATGTGAACTTTTTTCCTTCACATAATCCTTCCATGAGCCATAGCTCATGCAAACTAATCTCCCACTCATCTTACACCTCCCCGTCCGTGCTCAAAAGTAAAAGCTTGGCTCACAAACGCCACCAAAGCGTAAGCTCTACGCCGTTGCCGGTGCGCCACCACTCAATCGAACGGCTGGGAATGAAACTTCACGCGCGCAGTTATGGCGGCATTTCAAAATCCGAAATTAGGGTTTCGCCCGAGCTCCAAAAAACCCCCCATTTCCCTCCCGTTTCCTCCTTCCCCAAACATTCGAAAACACGCCAGAGAGAGCTCCAAGAGCGCTTCCAAGGGAGCACGGCCCTTGCCCTAACCCTAGATTCTCCCACCTCTTCCTGCTTCCCACTGGTAATTTAGACTGATTTTACTCATAAAAATCTCTGCTTTTCTCGTTTTAGTTTCTGTAGATTGAACTCTGGTTTCATGGTGGTTGTTGATTTGTTTTGAAATCGAAGTTATTGGGTGTTTGGTGGTGGTGTTTGCTCAAAATGTGGTGTTAGGGGTGTGGATCTTGCTTGTTGATGATCTGGGTATCTGGCATTTTGTTAAATTAGTTCTTTCCTTTTTGGGCGATTCAGCTGGGGTTTGTGGACGGAGGGAGTTGAGGGTTGAGTGATGCTTCATCTGCCCGGAAGTACTTGTAACATTTGGTTTTCCAAAAGGAACTGATTTCAGTTCATTTTGGAAAACCAAATGTTACTGCTAATTCCGGATGGAGGGAGTACATGTCAGTTAAATGGTGTTTGTTTTGATTGATTTTGTTATGGTCGGCTGTGAAATTGTTAGTTTACAGGGATTTTTGGCGCATTTTTGTGTGCCTATATTAATAGGCTGTCTCCCCTAAATCGTATTTTTATTTTTTGAAAATTTCCTTATTGCCCGAATTATAATGGTATTGGAATATGTGCTTCCTTGCTATTTTAGCATTAGTGGTCTTCTGATATTGGTCTCGCATTTTAGTGGGTTTTTGAGGTCTTAATTTTGTTGTCTGAAGGTGTTTTTAGCTGGCTTTAAATGGTTTTTTGTTAATATCCAATGGACTTGTCTTTTGATGGCAGAAGTTGGCGATGGAGATTACTCAGATTCTTCTGTCAGCCCAATCACCTGATGGAAACGTTCGGACAGCTGCTGAGGAGAACCTTAGGAAGTTTCAGGAGCATAGCCTTCCCCTGTTTCTGATCTCGTTATCAATTGAGCTCTCCAATGAGGAGAAGCCCCCTGAGTCACGCCGTCTGGCGGGAATTATCCTAAAGAACTGCTTAGATGCAAAGGATGTTGCGAGAAAGGAGAAGCTTATTAGCGATTGGGTGGGTATTGATCCAGTCCACAAGGCGCAGATTAAAGATGCTCTTTTACGGACTTTGGTATCAGCTGTCCATGAGGCAAGACATACCTCATCTCAGGTCATTGCAAAGATTGCCTCGATTGAGATCCCTCGAAAACAGTGGCTTGAACTCGTTAGTGTGTTGCTCAACAATATGACACGTCAGGATGGGTCTCCTTATTTGAAGCAGGCAACTCTAGAAACTCTAGGATATGTGTGTGAGGAAGTTTCTCCAGAGGACTTGGAACAGGAGCAGGTCAATTCTGTTCTTACAGCTGTTGTTCAAGGTATGACCCTTGTGGGCTACAGCAGTGAGGTTCGGCTTGCTGCTACGAGGGCTTTGTACAATGCTCTTGATTTTGCCCAAACTAATTTTGAGAATGAGATGGAAAGGAATTACATTATGAAGGTTGTGTGTGAGACTGCTGCTTCTGAGGAGCCTGAGATCAGGCAAGCAGCATTTGAGTGTCTTGTTTCAATCGCCTCCACTTATTATGAAAAGTTGGCACCATATATGCAAACGTTGTTTGACCTTACAGGTAATGCTGTGAAGGGGGATAAAGAGCCAGTTGCTTTACAGGCAATTGAGTTTTGGAGTTCAATCTGTGACGAGGAAATTGAACTTCAAGATATTGATACTGGGGATTCCAATGCCCCTTATTATGGATTTATAGAAAAAGCTCTTCCCTTGTTGGTTCCTATGTTGCTTGAAACACTTCTCAAACAGGAGGAGGACCAGGATCAGGATGATGCAGGGTGGAATTTGTCCATGGCCGGTGGGACCTGCTTAGGACTTGTTGCAAAAACGGTTGGTGATGGGGTTGTACCCCTTGTGATGCCCTTTGTACAGACTAACATTGTAAAATCAGATTGGCGTAGCCGTGAAGCAGCAACCTTTGCATTTGGGTCAATTCTTGAGGGTCCATCCATTGAAAAGCTCCAGCCATTAGTTCAAGCTGGATTGGACTTTTTGCTGAATGCAATGAAGGATGAAAACAGTCATGTCAAGGACACCACTGCTTGGAGTTTGAGTAGAATTTTTGAGATTTTGCACTCTCCTGCAAGTGGACCTTCTATTATTACTGCAGAAAACCTTCCCAGGATTCTTGGTGTCCTATTAGAGGGCATTAAAGATGTGCCGAATGTTGCAGAAAAAGTTTGTGGGGCTATATACTTTCTCGCTCAGGGCTTTGAGGAGGCAGGGGCTGCTTCTGCTTCCCTCCTATCACCATATCTTCATAGTATTATTGCATCTCTGATTTCTATAGCGGAGCGGACCGATGGTAATGATGATAGACTCAGATCATCTGCCTATGAGACCCTTAATGAAGTGATTAGGTGTTCTAACATAACTGAAACGTCACATATTGTTGCACAGCTGCTTCCTGTGATTATGACAAAATTAGCGCAAACTATGGAGCTCCAAATTGTGTCTTCGGATGATAGAGAAAAGCAAGGAAGCTTGCAGGCTTCCCTGTGTGGTGTTCTTCAGGTTATCATTCAAAAGCTGAGTGCTTTTGAAAATACCAAAGTTATCATTCTTCAAGCAGCTGATCAGATGATGGTCTTGTTCCTTAAAGTCTTTGCCTGCCGCAGCTCTACTGTTCATGAGGAATCCATGCTAGCAATTGGTGCATTAGCTTATGCCACAGGCCCGGATTTTGTTAAATATATGAATGAGTTCTACAAATATTTGGAAATGGGGTTGCAGAACTTTGAAGAGTATCAGGTTTGTTCGATCTCAGTTGGAGTGGTGGGCGACATTTGTCGTGCCTTAGATGAAAAGGTGCTTCCTTTCTGTGATGGGATCATGACTCATCTTTTGAAGGACCTGTCAAATAGCATGCTTCATCGGTCTGTGAAGCCTCCTATATTCTCATGTTTTGGGGATATTGCCCTTGCAATTGGTGATCAGTTTGAGAAGTACCTTCCCTATGCCATTCAGATGCTACAGGCAGCCTCTGAACTCTGTGCCAAATTGGACGCCTTGGATGAAGAAATGTTTGATTATGGAAATCAGCTCAGACGTGGTATCTTTGAAGCATATTCAGGAATATTACAGGGTCTGAAGAGTACCAAGGCGGAATTGATGGTACCTTATGCGGCTCATCTACTGCAGTTCACTGAGGCTGTCTTTCAAGATAAGGAAAGGTACAACTACTTCATTTTATTTTGTTTCCAACCTTGTTTTCTTGTTTTGTCTATCCTCAGGTCGATCTGTGATTTAACTTTCTCATGATTGGTAATTTTTTTACATAGTGTTTCTGACATAGAGAGTAAGCATTTATTATCGGCAATTTGACATTAGTCAGGATACACTGTCCTACCTGGATGTTAGTCATGGGATTATGACTGCTTGCATGAGGGTTGCCAGTAGTGTAATCCAATATTTAATGTTTTTTTGCTACTTCAATAATTAATGTTGAGTCTAGCAAATTTTAAGTTGCAAAGAAGCTGTGCTTAATTTTGGTAATTTGCTTGTCTGATGGATATGAAATAAGTTTTGCACTACATTGTTGGCTATCCTCTTTATCTTTTGATAACATCAGTTACAATATGTTTGAGGATGATATTATCCGAAATTGCAACCTTTTGTTCTTTAAGATAAAGCACAGGTAGTGCGATGTTCCTGCAGTTGTCTATTCTGGAAATGGGGCTGTTGGAAACTTTGACCCGTTCAATGTGTTTGCCCCGGTTGCTAACCTTTGAATTTGCAGCATTGAAGATGAAGTTTACAGAAATTATACCTGTTGAAAATGGAGATTTTGATTCACGAAAATCTTGACAATCCAGTATATACTTGGTTGGATCTACTCCTGTTTGACATTTGCGGAGGTCTGAAATTTAGATGTGTGAACTGTTTTAGGATGGGTACTGTGGAGAGCTACAAATATCTTGGTTATTTAGTCGTATTGTGGCTTTGAAGCCATGTAGCCACCACCTAGCTTTCAGTTTTCACCAAATTTCGATATCTTCTTCTATTTGACTCAATATAATGAATGGATTAATTGTCTGCAGTTGGAACCGAAGCCAATTTGTTCTCTTATTTTACACGGGTTTGGCCTGGGAGGGCTGATGCAGCACGGAAATTTGCCAATGATTTTGGTTATAAAACATACAGTTTTGTAAATAAAGGTTTGAAAGTGGAATTGTAGATATACACATAATTTTACCTGCATGTGACCATTGCCTGTGGTCGCTCTATCTATTACCTTTTTTAAAGAAAAAGATTATGCTTTATCTTTCTATTTTGTGGAAGTTAGATTCTCCTGGTTTATAGGAAAATGACTCTAATTATCATTCAATTCTGTTCATAGTTACAATTTTATAATACCAATGTCTTGTTTTGACATGCATGTAGGAATGAAAGTGTAACAAAAGCTGCAGTTGCAGTTATGGGGGATCTGGCGGATACTCTTGGCCCGAATATAAAGGTCTTGTTCAAGGATCACACTTTCTATGTTCAGTTCTTAGGGGAGTGCTTGGAGTCGGAAGATGAGCAGTTGAAGGAGACTGCCACCTGGACGCAAGGGATGATTGGACGAATCTTTGTATCATAATGTATCCTGGTTCGACCATCATTTTATTGGTTTTCTGGGTTATCTCCTGTGAATCAATGAGTTGAGCTGCCTTACATGGTTGAACATTGTATGATATTGGCTTAACAAAATCATGTAAGGTGAGGTAAAACTGGTGTTTGCTTTTATGGGTCCTCTGCTGGAGGATGATGGTGGCTTCTTCGTTGGAGAGTCTTGCATCTTGAACTCAACGAACTCAACTATATTAAATACAGATCTCCACTTTCTTGTGGTACTTCTAATTCTTAAAATTTTTTTTTTGGGATATAAGGATCACTTTAATTGTACTTGTGAATTGTTTGGTCCGAATTTGCTGCGTCCCTGGCCAACTTATTTTAAGGTCTAGTAAAAGTATGGAGCTATTAATGCTTGGAATGGCTTAGTCATGGTATAATAAGCTGGCTGATTTTCGGTTTGTTAGGTCTATATTCCACTGCATTTCTGGGGCTTGAAGCCGAACAGTGTTTTGACCCTAACCAATTATCTCGAGTAGAACCATGACTGCGGGCAGTCAAGGGGCTAGAAATTCTGTCGTTATTGCAAGCAGACCTGGGTGGCCATCATACATAACAAGCAGTCCTCCCAAGCCATGTTGTTGATTCATTTCCGGCTTACGATTTAATTGCCATGTATGTAGCTACTGAGCCTCAAAAGTTCATGTTTTTATGTGATTGCGATGTGCCGCCAGCAAAGAAGCCTCTTGCTTTATACCCACCTTGCGCTAGACCTTACTTACCAACACATTTTCGTATCTTAGCTAGCAAGCAAGGGAAGTTTCCAGCGGCGGTGAAAAATATTGATTTTTCTACTACTATACTTCTAGTTATTTTAGCTGCGGTAAAGACAGCAAGAAAATGGCTGCGCTCCCACCTGAACAGCACGAATCGAATATAGGATCATGCATAGCTTGGCAGGCGCATTACTTGATCTCAGGAGGCCAGGCCATGCATACAACAACCACTAGAATTCCTTGGCAAGGTAATATGAAAAAAGGGAAAATCTCTCAGCCAGGAATTCTGCTTCTCTACAAATTACTTGCCTCGTTTGGGCTAAAGGCCATGCATATATATAAGGTAAATACGAGCTAATTCTAGTGGAAGTCCTATTACTTAATTAGAGAACTTGATTAAACAAGGAATTCTACTATGAAAATAAAGTAGATCTAAACCAAGTAGCTAATGACTAAGGGGAATAAGAATGCCTAATTTAGTCTATAACATTTTTTTTTTCAATTAGGTTGACAATGAGTAGAACGTGTGCTCAAATTAGCGTTGTTGGCTCCTAGTCCTATGTTTTTTTTTTCTTTTTTTGATGTGATGCTTTGTGGGCTTGGCTCGAGGGCTCAGACTAGCGAAGCTGGTTGATCTATCTAGGTTGTAGGGCTCGACATTGCCTTGTCATGTCCAAGTGCAGGTCGTCCTCTTGGAGATGCAGCTTTGGTTGTCAGTACTGGACTATCAATCACCCACAAGCGGATTTTCGATGTTAAGGGGCTCTTTGGACAGTGAAAGAGGGCTGAATTCCCTGTCAATTCAGCCCTCTTTAAGGTGAAAGAGGGTAAAACATGTTTGTTTCGTGAATTTCTAATTCACCTGAAAGGACAAATTCAGGGTGAAAGTAAATTCAGGGTGAAAGAGCACTTTCAGGTAAAAGTCCTCATGAGGACTTTCACCTGAAAGTGAATTCAATTCATCTGCAAAAATACAATTATGCTCTCATCATGATTCATGAACAGTACTCCCTCTGCCCAAAATTTGTACCAACATTTAGTTTTCTAAATTGAACTAAAATCAATCTATTTGAGAAAGTTATATGGTATTACTAATGTCGGACGAAGTGTAGAAAAGAGGTCATGTCAGGGTAAAATGGTCACGTTTTAAAATTTTACTTACTGTATCACATTCACTATCCAAACACATGACCAATTATATTCATCTTAAAAATTTCACTATCCAAACGAATTTCACATTCATCATGAAAGTCAATGAATTTTTTCACCTGAATTTGATTTCACATTCATTACTCTTTCACTATCCAAACAGCCCCTAAGTATCTACCCCCATCGAGAGAATTGGCATATTCTTGAACAAAATTATGTCACGTATAATTTCAAGTCTTGAGCTCAACATGTGTGGTATGGTTGAGTCAAGTGTTTTGGAATGGAGCAACAAAGAGGAATAAGCTCAATCGAGTACTTAAAGTTGAAGATCAAAGTGTTGGTAATGGTATGTAGTTCTGGAAAATTTTTCTGCATTAGTTAATCGGTCGAGTAAAAGTCACGTGGCTTTTTGTATTTGGGTTTTCCATGTAAAAATCGATTGTGACTTTTACTCAAGGTTTTTAAAATCGGACCGGCCATCGAACCGGATTGATGGCTGGTCCGGTTGAACCGCGGTTTGACTGCGGTCAAACCGGAATGAGCCGGTGTAGGTGAGAGGAGTGATAGTTATATTATAAATATATAATTTGTATAATATTAATGCAAAGCCATTGCTAGCTCAAGTGGTTAGGTGTGAGGGGGGATGACTCACCCATTCGAGGTTCGATTCCCTTCGGTGCAATTTTTTCAAAAAAAAAGAAGAAAAAGTCATATAGACCGGTCCGGTTTGAAAGAAAACCGGCCAGTTCAACGAATCGGAGTGAACCGGCCTGACCGGACTAGTTTTCCAGCCGGTTCCGGTTCTCCGCGGTCGGACAGGCCGGTCCGGTCCGGTTTTGAAAACCATGCTTTTACTGCTTTATTATTTGATTGTGATAATTTCTTTACATGGTTGATAACTTCGTGCATGAAGAGTAATTTTAATGAGAAGTTATTAGCTGCATGCCGCGCATGGGAACAGGTCTCCCCTGCCCGTGGGTCCCACATGACAATCATGACACACTGTTCCCCCTGTGGGGTGCGTAGCCAATAATTTCCCAATTTTAATTACCACCGCGTTAACTTGCTACACTCCAGGTGGTCATAGAAAACACCCTAACTGGTTCTCATAAAAAAACATCAGGGGTTCCCCCATACTTTCAGGATGTTCTTGGCACTTGGCTACCGATGCACTCTTGTGGCCTGGCTTCTATTATGGCCACCTCTGCCACTTCCAGTTGGAGAAAATGAGAAGGCGAAATGCATTATAGCTACAACAGCCGACGAGGCCACTGGCGAGTCAGCTTATAGGTGACATTCTTATACAATAGACCGTCAGGAAAACTCATTTTCTGTTTACATGAAACCCAATTTCTATGGATATAAGTAATGAGAAATTGTGAGATGGAAAGGACAACATGTAAAAGGATAAATAAAATCTCAATTACTAGATGCAATTACAAAAAGTTTGGATATACATTTGAAGGGTGTGGTACAACCAAGGAATTCCATATCTCGCTGATATATCGATATTGGGCCCCACCTGATAAAACGATATGGCATAATATCGTTTTTCAGATTTTTTTACAATATCGCCGTCACCATTAAAAAAAAGGTTTTCAAAAAAATAATTCGGAATTTTTTTTAAAAAAAGGAAAAAAAACTTTTCCCTTTGTTTCCTATCCTAATATGCATTTTTATGCATATTTTGAAATCTTTGCTTTGTCTAACTTAGTATAACTCATTTTAGAAGTTAGATTGTGTAAATATATGATAAAAACTAGTTTTCAACCACCGATGTTTTTTTATAAGTATCTCCGATATTTTGTCTCTTAGGCCAACTGATATTTTACCAATATCTGATACGGAATTCCTTGGTTACAACCTGTTCATATGGAGCACTAGATAATGACATATACATGAAAAAGCAAGATAGTTACATAAAAAGAAAAAGAAAAAGCGAGATACCAAATGACCAACAGATATAATTTTAAAACACAAAATTTTTGTCTGATGAATCAACAAAAACTTTATACAGATTAAAGAAATTCGGGTGCACATGGTATACTAAAAAATCGAAACCCGAAACCCTAAACTCAGTGAATGTTTATTAACGAAGGATTCGAGGACAATCCAATTTGTACTGCATTTTCTATTAACAGGTTAGAACAGGAGTTTTTTTTGTTGTTGCTTAAAGCAGGAGTTCCTACTATTACGATATATGATAATGATTTAAATCTTGTTGGGACTCCATCAGAGCTAAAAAAACCCATTACTTATATAAAACTGAGTTTGACATGAGACATCTTAGTCAAACTAAACTTTGCCTTTCTACCTCTGAATATTGTTCAAATGGGATTCATGTTCTTGATGTATATAGAAAAAGTCCAAAAGCATTTTTACATGGACAAAGTTCATCGTTTGAGTACTTCAATGGTTGTTAAATTAGAAATATCTGTCAAGCAAGCAATAGTAGTTACTTCTCCAAATTACTTGGAGATTATTGCCGTTCATGGTATAAGCCAATAATGCATTTGGCTAAAAAACAAGAGTTCCACACATGCGAGAAAGGTGTGGTGAGTCAAAGGTTATCCCAACAATATTAGACAGTCATAATGTTGCTTTTATCATGTCAAAGGAGGCTACATCAAAGGTAGAACCAAACACATTTATCCAAGTTTCTTTTATACACACAAGTTCCCAAAGAATGACGATGTCGATATTAAGCAGACACATTCAATTACAGAGCACAATATTCAAAAAATTTGTGCACAGCATTGGCTTATGTCAACTAAAAGATCTTTCATCCTAAATAACTGATTATATAAGGGGGAGTCAATAGTTAAGCTGATTGTACTAAATTTCCTTCTCTAAAGTTTTTTTGACAGGATTTTCCTTTTCAAGGTCAAAACATTGTACTTCGTCCCTTTTTCATAGCTCCATCTACTAAAATGTTGATTTTTGTTGAATGGTGGAAACACCAACTAGTGGGTGGAAAATTGACCATATGGAACATCTAAAACGGGACAGTTTTTTTCCCAGGTGGAGCATCTAGAACAGGGGGGAGTATTATTTTTACTTTGCCAGAAGGTTTCTTAATAGATTTTTCCATGTCGAGCTTTTAACAAGGCATCTTCTTGTACAATGGTCACCTAAATGGGAGTGTTATATATGAATACCTTCAAATGTTTGGTGGATGACCATTTGGTCTTTGCTCTTTAATTCCAGATGTTATGATTTATTTTTAAACTATTCCCTCCAATCACATAACTCCCGCATTCATGCAGTCTTTCATAATTCTACTGTCCTTTCAAATTCATGTATTATCTTTTCATACTCTCTATGAGTCTATACCTATAAAAAAGGACTTTGGTACAGAGCATACGAGTAGGAAAAAGTTCTTGAAGAATTAGTTCGTTCCCTTTTTCTCTTGCTATGATTACCTAATTTCATAACAGGAAAAGGGGCATCAAGCTGGGCAGACACTCTTCCTTCTCTCGCGTTATCTTCATTACTCCTCTTCTCCACCCATTTTCAACAAGACACAAACAGCCCAGTCCCTTCCCCGACTGGCAGCTGCCGCCACCCTCCGCCTCTTCACCATGACCATCTGCTGCCAAATGCCGGAAAAAAGAGCTTTTTCTTTTTTATATTGAGGTAAGGAATATTTGGAAACCCAGGGTTGTAAAATGAAAAGTAGGAGGATTTAGACATTATACATGTACTCCCTCCGTTCGGAATTAGTGTGTAGATTTTGAAAAGTCAATGTTTTAGTAGGTTGTGGGCCCTGATGGTGGTCTCATCCTAGTAGCCTTGTTTGCTCATGATGGTCGAGAAGTTATTACCCACGCACCGCGCAGGGAAATAGTGTGCTCATCACCAATGGGTGATGGGCACGTCTCCCTGCTTGTGGGTCCCTTTGTGGTAATCATTACAAGTAGGGGAGAGGTGCCCATCACCTGCCCATCACCCATTGGTGATGAGCACATTGTTCCTCTGCGCGGCGCATAACCAATGATTTTCCCATAATGGTCTCTCTTTCCCCATTGTGGCTTCGCATCCTTCGGTGGCAACCTAGGTTGCTGGAGAGGAAAAAAGACTTGAGGTTGAGAAGCAGGGAGAGTACGTGAGTGGGCCGGAAGGGTTGTTGGAGAGGGAGAGGATGAGGAGCTGGTCGAGGCGGAAGAGGGAGACATTGGGGAGATGTCCGCAGAGTGAGGGGCCGTGGAGGACGAGGCGGATAATGCGTCTGTTGGAGTTAGAGCACTGGATGCCAGGCCAACGATAGCAGGGGAGGCAGAAGGGGGAAACAGAGGCGGTGGTCAAGGTTGGAGGCAATCTTGAATGAGAGGAGGGACAGGGCTGGAGGTGGTGGAGGCGAGGACAAGGAGGAGGAGCATGGTGGCCGACGATGGGGGGAAAGGTGGGAGCTTTGGGGAGCGAGATGAGTGGGAGTAAACGATGGTGAGGTTGTTTTACAAGAGAAGGAAGATGAGCATCTTATAAGAAGGGGGAGTGATAACCCTACAACATCAGATTCCTACACATTTTCCATACACAGCTGATGTGTACGGAACTGAGTGGGTGAACTGTATAAATATTGTTTTCCTATAATAAGCTCATAAGTTGGAAATTGAGTTAAATTAGAAGAGTATTTTTGAACAAAGTTTTTTCCCCCAAATCTACACACTATTTCTGAATGTAGGGAGTATCATTTACATGTGTTGATGTGCTTTTGGGGCATAAAAAAATCCTGAATTAACAATATATTTTCCATTAAGCATGGAAAAACATAATTTTCATTGGGAGCATGGAAAAGGGAATTTGCTAGATTAAGCTAGTTAAGTTTTTAACTTTACATGTTAGTTTGAATGAGATAGCCTTACTACTGAGAAGATTATTCCTTGTTGCAGAGGAGGAATGATTTGAATCGAAATTGCATAGGGGAATTTGATTAGATAACATGTACTCCATCCGTTCCAAAATATTGTGTACATTTAAGAAAATTCCCATTTTTATTAGACCATGAAGCCTACAAGGAAGTTACATGACTTCTTCTCCCTTATATCCCATCCAACTCATATCATCTTTTGTGAACAAAGTTTTAGTCAATCCTTTCAAGTTTCCTCAATTTTGGAAAGAGGAAGTCACGTGATTTGGCAAAAATGTATACAATATTTTGGAATAATAATATTTCGAAATGTACATAGTAATTTAGGATGGGGGAGTATTTGTTATTCTTGAGTATATTGTTGAAAGCAACAAAGGTTTTGCGATCAAGTCACATTTTGGGGGGTCACTCGTACCGTGTTTTGTGGAATGATGACAAACGTTTGCAGGAGTTTTGATACTTGCACGGCCATCACTCAGTGTGTTGCATATGTTCGAACAGGATTACGATTTTGGTGTTGACAGCCGCTTGGTTCTTTCGAATCAAGCTAAGGGCAATGGCACAAGACACATTTTTGGAGAGAAATAGGTTTAGTTTATCATTTTAGGTTTCACTCAACTTCCCTATTGTGATACAAAAGTGATCGAGTTGCCCATTCATATGAGACTGGGAGTGAGGGATCCTCTTCATCTTATTTCTAATTGTTGCAGTTGCGAAGAAGGCTATATTTTTTGAAATCAAACGAATAGCTCTTAGCTCTTATTGCATCATATATTTTGGGTACATTTGATTATTCTTTATTCCATGAGCCATACGTTCCTGACATTTAGAGACTCCAGAAAAGGCCCAGTACAACATACACGCTAGATTTTCTTCTATCTGCTTGCCAGGAACGAAGTCTTACTGTGAACAACACTTTGTGCAAAAGATGTTACAAAGAGAGTAGCACTTTAAAAAGGCACCGAAAGAATTGCAGTACTTGCATCCTCCTTTGCAATCTGCAACAAAGGAAAGAAGAAACATGAGATAATAATCCAAACAGATGTTACTTGTAAGACGATTTAGAATGATAAATGAACTCTAATGATAAAGAAAACATTCAAAATGCATGTATGATGCATTACAGAGTAAAAAGTCGTCGGAGTTAGAATGTGCAAGATAGTTGTTGGAATATAAAAAACATGTGAATACTTGAAGAAATTATACATTTAGTTGTTTCTGGATTGAGGCGATTTGATGCTTCCGCCGCTTGAATGGCAAACCCAGACATTAAAAGCAAAGTGAAGAAAAGGAAGGGTAAAATATGCTTAGACTCCATTTCCGTTCACCCACAACTCAGTAAAGGAATTTGTATTATATTATGTGGAACCTCGTTGAGGATGCCCATATATATATAGGGTGAAATGAAGCAAATGAAGAGATGATTAGACTCTTGAGAATATTTCTCCTTATCTATTCAGAGTTGACTCATCCCATGCGGAATCTCCCTAACCAAATTTTCAACTCTATCTATGTATTAATGTTCTGTATAGTTTAGTTGACTAGCTCTGAGAAGAATGCTAAACGTCACATGATGTACATGGATATTAGGGTAATGGTCATCCATCTCTATTGCCAAAAGAATTCTCCTTTCCAAAAATCTTGGCTCTATATTTCGTATCCCAAGTAAAATTTTACAGGCTTAGTTTACACAAAGCTTGACCATATATAGGGCAAATGCATCCTAGAAACCCCTCATATTTCCTGGAGAGGATAGAAATATTGAACTATGATTAGCTAAATGCTAGATGATAAATTTTCCATAACAATTTGTTTCCCTTTTCAAGTTCATGCATTCAGCCTTTAGCAAGTTAATCAGATAATATTTGGCCTCAAAGTTGCTCCAAATGTTGCATGCTTGATCATAGTGCGAATTTGTGTCCCGTTTCTTGAGGACTGGCGCCAAGTCGTCAGAGCTCCTTCTATGGGGATCAGCCTGACCGGATGCAATCTCAGCCGCTGAGCAATATGGGTCCACTTCCTATGAATGACATCTGTGATTCCTTGCCAATTTCTTTGGTAACATCTCCCTACAAATATTGCGCAACCTGATACTAATGTTGCAGTATCAATTCAAGGTGGCACCCTCGTTTCAAATCCTATGTGTGAGGATATCATGGCTCCTAATTTGGAACGTCCTAGTAAAATCTTACCTAGTGGAGAATCCATTGAAATTGAGAAGGTCATCTCAATAGAGCTACTTCAAGATCAAATGGGGCCCAACTGTCAAGCGAAAAATATTTTTACTCATTATCGGAAATCTCCAGCTAAATCTGGGTTTATCCTCAAAATCTCCTGCTGTTATTATTCCAATTCAGGAAACAACAATCAATGCTCAGCAGTCCACCTCCCTGGGTCAGGTCAAATGACTGGGCAGGTGCAACATGGGTTAATTTCTTCCCTGAAAAGCCTTCTGAAAATAAATTCTAAAAAGCCATTGATCTGAAATTCTCTAAACTGAATCTGAATCTGAAAAATCAGATTCAGATGAAAGAACTACATGAATACAGAAACCAACAAAAAAACAAAGATCCAGCAAAAAATCAATAACCACTGATATTACAAATAACACATTCCCTCTGTCCATAATTAGCAGTAATAACTAGTTTTCGAAAATGAACCAAAGCAGTCATTTTGGAACTTAAAATGCCATTTCCGGACAGAGGGAGCAGCAATCAAGAGCATTCCAAACGAAAACATAAAAATGCAAAACGAATAATTTGCAATGCCTGCATGTTTCTGGTCCTGTGGGGTGCCGGACTTTGCAAGAACCTCCAGGTCGACCAGGCTCATGGACATGAGCCCCAAGGTCAGCCCGGACATCATCTCAGTGAACAACACCAGCAGCACTATTATCCCTATATGCACAAAGAACTCTACCTCACAGCAACTGTACTCCACCTCCCTTCTCCGGCCCACCATGGGTAAATGGAGGCTAACACTAGGGTGGTCGTGGATCTTTCCATGCCTAAACTCCTTAAAGGATTCATGCTTAGGCAAAATGGGAGAATAGTGCTGACAATGATTACTCCTCTTCGAGCTTAGCAAGTAAATTACGCACAGGCTCCAAATCGCCTAAGAAGGAGAAACGGAAGATTAAAAGGAAGGTTTCTTTTAAGTTTTTTATTTATTATCTTCTTCTTTGGAGGTAGCTTCTTTCTCTCCTGTGTTCGCTCAGCATTTTGAGAAGGCCCGGCTTGTCTTGCTAATTCTTCTTTGCCTTTCCTCAGCTGTGCTAGTAAAATTTCTCAATTAAAGTTAACCCGCAAATAAGAACTCAAGACTTGCCATTCAATTCAAGCATAATGATGACAATCCAGAAACATTTTAAAATATAAAGAGTACAGACTACAAGAGCTTTACAGGGAAGATTTTGCACTAGCTACTCTTTAGGAATGCTGCACCACCATGAACATTCAACGTACTTCGCTGAAATTTTAAGATGAGGAAAGAGATTCAAAAGTGAAAGAGAACATGTTCACTAACATATCCAACTGACAATAGATGATCGAGATATATCAATCAGAGGGTCGGTGCACAAAACAAAAGGGTTAATTGTAGCAATATAGAATCTTAGGTAGTACCCACATCTCAATATGAGATTACAATGCCAAACCTGAGAGGATAAAAAAACATGATTAGGCCAGAGAATTACCTGTTGCTTGCAAAAAATCTTGGCAGCATTTGAAAATGAGTTTATTATTGGCCTGTAGGACCCACGGTAATTCAAACTAGGAAGGACGGACACTTCAAAACAGAAGCCATGCGCGCATCGTATCCATATCGTACCCATGTCCCCGTCGGATACGGCTGCATGCGTGTCCTATCTTTGTATCAGATTCCAACTATAAATTACTTCATCAAATCCTTATTAAGTAATTACCATTAACAAATACTCATTTTTTCCATTGTAATTAAGCTTTTAATATCAGAATTAACTAAAAATACATGTAGATATATATTAAAAATGATATTTTAGGGTCGTTTGGGGCGTGAAAAATCAGCTCCATCCACCTGGATTATCCCAAAATCTAGAGTGGATTGCCCATAAAGTGTTCGGGGCTTGATTTGGAAAAATCCAGTCAAAGAGTGGATAAATGGGATAATCAGCACCTTATGGATTGCCTCATGAAGTGTTTCAGCTGATTAGTGGATTATCCCATTAAAAACACATGGTCAAAGGGGAGACAAATAATATATCATCTAGCTAATATTCAAGTGAATATAATCCACTAATCACAACATCCACAAAATGATTTTTCATGTCTCCCCTCAATCCTATCCTAATTTTTTAAAAATGGCCATATTACTGCACCCGTATCGTATCAATATCCGATATTCCTATCTGTATCGTATCGTACCAATATCCGATATTCCTATCCATGCTTCCTTGACTTCAAGCCTCCACTTGCCCTCACACTTGTTCGTTCATGAGGATCTATTGGAGAATCCATTCAAATTTGGTACGTATATGTCTAGTAAAATCTTACCTAGTGGAGAATCCATTCAAATTGAGAAGGTCATCTCAATAGAGCTATTTCAAAATCAAGTGGGTCCCAACTATCAAGCGAAAAAGATTGTTATATCGGGAATCTCCTGCTAAATATGGGTTTATCTTTTAATCACAACAATCTGCCTCCAAGACCCCTGCCCAAAGTGTCTACGGATCACCAACTGGCAATAGATGATCGAGATATATCAATCAGAGGGCCGGTGCACAAAACAAAAAGGGTGAATTAATTGTAGCAATATAGAATCTTAGGTGGTACCCACATCCAAGTATGAGATTACAATGCCAAAACCTGAGAGGATAAACAAACCTGATTAGACCCGGGGATCATTTGTTGTTTTCCTTATGCTCAAGACGAGTTTAATTTTTTGGTGTGTAGGGCACATGGTACTTCAAGCTAGGAAGCACTAATACTTCAAAACGGGAGCCGTGTCGTATCCGTATTGTATTTGTGTCCCCATTGGATACGGCTGCATTCGTGTCCTACCTTTTTATCATGCACCAAAATAAATTAATTCATCAAATCCTTATAAAGTAATGAACCATTAAACAAATACAATATTTTTCATTATAATTAAGCTTTTAATATAAGAATTTACCTAAAATGTATGTAGATATATATTAAAAGTGATATTCTAATATAAATATCCCCTGTATCGTATCTGATTTTCCTGATATAAACATTTTTTGAACCGTGACTAAGATGATCAAGCGAATTTTGCTAATAACAAGTTAGTCATAAATCATAACCAATTGAAAAGCCTCAGCTGATCGTGAGGTCCTTGCTCCGATATTTTAATGATCTGTTATTTTGAGGATCTGATATGTAACCTGGCTTCATAAATTATTTGAGAGCTTGTTGATCTGATTTTTGTATATAGAGCTGCTGCATGTTGAGTTCTAATTGTTTTCCGATGGTTCTTATTTGTCTGCTATGGTCTGAACTCCTTTCTGAGTGAAAGTAACATTTGTTGAGGTGTTTCTTTGAATTCTTCTTTAATTTGTTAATTTTTATGGTCGTCTTTGCTTTGATTTTCCAGCCGAGTGCTCTTCTCATGGTTGCTACATGCCCTTTGTTTTTTGTTGACATTTTATTCTCTTTACCAGTTATCTTTCTTTTACCCTTTTTTCCTTTATGCAGACTACATGTCCTTTTGCTTTGTTATGTTTGTGGTTGAGAGCACTAAGGAGCAGCTTTCTTCGTATGGACAAGGGGCGGAAAAAATCTATGTCTACAATATCGACTTATCATAATTTTGGGACTCTGTAACCTTATAAGTTCATGTTTATTCATAGGCTGATGTCTATAAATGCAAGTATTATTTATTTTAATGAGTTTTATGTATTGCACAGCGCTACAATTCACTTGAAATTTTTTGTATGACGTTTTATGCAATGTAAGTACTATTTATTTTAATGATGAAAAAAATAAAAATTCTCACATATTTTTATACTGATTAAAGTTTTATTTATTTTAATGATAAAAAAACTGAAGGACATTAATGTGGTACTAATTATATGAATAGTATATGAGGATATCTTTTGCATTTATGAAAAATACTTGTCATTCATATTGCTGCTGTTTTTTTGAAATATTTTTTAAGTCTGTACCGACAGATAAAATCTGTCACAAATGACTAAAACCGTCGCAATAGGTATTTACGGGTCAGTTTTTAAAACTGTCGTTCTAAGTTTATATCGACGGAAGAAACCGTCGCGTAATACATTTGCCACCGAAATAAATCCGTCGGTAAATCTGATAGTAAAGTATTAGCGACAGATTCCCCTTTCTCCGTCGAAATATCATCACTGACGCCACTTAGAACGACGGGGATAACGGCGGAAATAATCCGTCGCCATAAAGCGACATGTAGCACTTTTAGCAACGGTTTTAACCGTTGGAAAGTGGATTTCATACGTGCGAACATGATAATGATTTTGGGGAAAGAGGTGCAGTGGCTAGGAAAGGGCAAACGGCCTCTTGGAGCACAGTATTTTCTGCCAATATCCTCGCATGAAATGTGCGGTGTTGACAGCTGTTTGGTTCTTTCGAATCAAACTAAGGGCAATGTCAGACGACACATTTTTGGAGAGAAATAGGTTTAGTTTATATTCTCAGGTTTCACTTAACATCCCTATTATGATATACAAGTGATCGAATTGCCCATTCATATGAGACTGAGAGTGGGAGTGAGGGATCCTCTTCATCTTATTTCTAATTGTTGCAGTAACAAAGAAGTCTATTTTTTTGAAAGCAAACGAATAGCTCTTAGCTCTTATTGCATCATATATTTTGGGTACACTTGGTTATTCTTTATTCCAATGAGCCATACGCTCCTGACATCACGAAAATCTAGTAGGGACTCCAGAAAAGGCCCAGTACAACATAGTGACATACACACTAGATTTTCTTCTATTTGCTTGCCAGTAACAAGTCTCAATATGAACAACACTTCAGGCAAAAGATGTTGTTACAAAGAGGCATGCACTTAATAAAGGCAATGATCGACTTACAGTGCTTGCATCTTCCTTTGCAATCTGCAATAAAAGAAAGAAGAAACATGAGATAATAGTTCAAACAAATGTTACTAGTAAGGCGATTTAAAATGATAAATGAACTCTCATGACATAGAAAACATAAAAAAAGAGAACTTACCACGTTTTTTCATAATCTGCACCTCTGCTTGAGACCTGGCATTGGCTTCACCAAAAGCTTGAAGCTTAGCGTCCGACGGAGCAGCTGTGGCAGAATGCAGAGCATTTACCTTCGAAATCGACGACGACCCATCTGAGAAACATATGTATGATGCATTAAAGAGTAAAAAGTAGTAGGAATTAGAATGTACAAGATAGTTGTTGGAATATAAAAAACATTTGAATACTTGAGGGAATATACCTTCAGGTGTTTCTGGATTGAGGCGATTTGATGCTTCCGCAGCTTGAATGGCGAACCCAGACAACAAAAGCAAAGTGAAGAAAAGGAAGGCGAAAATATGCTTGGACTCCATTTCCCTTCACTCACTACTCAGTAAAGGAATTTGGGTTATATTATGTGGAACATCGTTCAGGATGCCCATATATATAGGATGAAATGAATCAAATGAAGGGATGATTGTACTCTTGAGAATATTCCTCCTTATCTGTCCAGAGTTGACTCAGCCCATACTGAATCTTCCTAACCAAATTTTCTTCTCTATGTATTAATGTTCTTTATAGTTTAGTTGACTAGCTCTGAGAAGAAAGCTATACGTCACATGATGTACATGGATATTAGGGTAACGGTCGTCCTTCTCTATTGCCAAAAGAATTCTCCTTTCCAATAATCTTTGCTCCATATTTCGTATCTTACCTAAAATTTGACAGGCTTAGTGCACACAAAGCTTGACCACACGTAGGCCAAATGCATCCTCGAAACCGCTCATATTTCCTGGAGAGGATAGTAATATTGAACCATAATTAGCTAAATACTAGATGATAAAGTTTTCCATAACAATTTGTTTCCCTTTTCAAGGTCATGCATTCAGCCTTCATCAAGTTAATCGGATAATATTTGGCCTCAAAGTTTCTCCAAGTGTTGATGTATGATCATTGTGCGAATTTGTGTCCGTTTCATGAGGAATGGCGCCAAGTCGTCAGAGCTTCTTCCATGGGGATCAGCCTGACCAGGGCACAGTTGGAGAGACGATGCATGAGTCCTACAAGATGCAATCTCAGCCGCTGAGCAATATGGGTCCACTTCCTACGAATGGCATCTGAGAGTGCTTGCCAGTTTCAGTTGCAGCTATTTCTTTGTAAACATCTCCCTAGAATATTGCGCAACCTGATCCACTAATGGAGCAGTATCAATTCAAGGTGGCACCCTCGTTTCAAATCCTAATTTGGAACGTACTACTATGTCTTGTAAAATCTTACCTAGTGGAGAATCCATTCAAATTGAGAAGGTCATCTTAATAGAGCTACATCAAGATCAAGTGGGGCCCAACTATCAAGCGAAGATTTTTGTTATATCGATCTGGGTTTATCTTAAAATCTCCAGTTGTTATTATTCTAAATCAGGAATCCTCCGAGGCCCCTATGCAAAATAGGGGTGTTCACGGACATCCGTGTTCGTCCGCTATTTAATGGACGGTCCGTATGGACTACGAGCCGGACATGGAAAGAAACGTTCTCTCCATTCTAGCGAGGTGCTACGACAAGATACCGCGGACATCCGTGTCTGTTACCTCATAAAAAATACATGAAACATGTTATGAATACATATGTTATATTTTTTACTTTTTTGAATTATGAATGTTAGATTAAATGTTGAACTTACATGTGGGAATATAATTTAATGAATTATGGATATTTTTATAAACAAAGAAATTGATTTTCTTACTATAGGAATTAAGAACTAGAGATATTAAAAAAAATTAAATTATTTTCCATAAGTGTCCATGGACATCCATGAAGAACCACTGATAATCACAGACGAACAAAGATAAATTTTCTAACAGACAACTACAGACATGGACGAACGGTTGTCCGTGTCCGTGAACACCCCTGATGCAAAGTGTCTACAGATCACCATCTAGCTTTAGCGTCCTTTCTCGGTCAGGTTAAATGACTGGGCAGGTGCAACATGGAGTTGATTTCTTCCTTCTAGGGGCCGTTTGGGGCGTGATTAAAAGCAAAACCACTGGTGTAGCATCCAGTGTGGATGTTTTGCTACACTGTAGCATCCAACTTTTTTCTATATCCAGCTGAAACTAGGGCTGGGAATTTCATACCCGACCCGCAAACACGACACGACCCGACCCGACCCTATTGCAAAATAGGGTCAGGTTGCGGGTTCAATGCTGGTACCCGATCGAAACGCGGGTCGGGTCGGGTAATTACCCGCGGGTAATGCATAACCCGACCCCTAAAAAACCTAAAAACCTAAAATGAGAAACTCGAATGGCCGTCACGACGTCACGCTGTTGCTTCCTGCTTCAGCCTCTGTGCTTCAACTGCTTCGGCCTGGCTGCGTCTCCGGGGGAGAAGAGGAGAAACTCAAATGGCACCGGCGATTCAATGGCACCGGCGATTCAGGTACAGAAGTTTCCCCTTCATCTTCCGTCTCCTAATAGCTCGACCCATATGGCCCCTTCTCCTTGTCTTTTGTGGCTATTTGGCCTGTCACCTTAATAAACCAGATAAGTGTTCATTTCAGCCTAGACCTATTTGAGAGGATCGTAATTTTTCTTGCTAAATCTTGTGCAGGTTGACAAATTGAAGGTTTTGGCAGAATCTCTTGCTAGCTCCACCACGAAGGCAGATAAGAGAATTTCAGATCACAGGTTTTATATCTCTTATGTTGAGTTGTTTTCTATAGCTGTGTTTTGAAAAATATAAACTTTTTTGTCTTTTACATTTTATTTTATTTTCTTTTTCTCATATATATTATGTGGGAATAGTTGGGATGCAAATTGGGAGCTCCTTGTGCCCTACCTAGGCCCCATGTCTTATGCATGAGACATGGTTCTTGAATTTTTCTGCTGCAGATAACCTATCAATGTAAATCTCTTCATATTTAGTCTTCTAATATTGATGGTTCATTTTATGTTTGAAGCAGGCATCAAAAAGACACTTAATTTTTGTGCGGCAGAAGCCAATGAAGTGAGGGAAGCCGAGAAGGTATTGCTTCTCTGCCAACATAATCTGAGTTCATAAGAGTTATACTTGGGCGGCTTTCTAATGTGCTGCATTTTATAGGAACTTGCTACCGAAATTTTGGAACTGGAAAAGCAAAGAAATGAGCTTGAAGCTCAGTTAAAAAAGGTAGTAAAATTTTTAGGATCTACTTCTATCATTATTCAAAAGCAGTCATTTCATTCTGTGATTTTGAGTTTGCCATCTTTATTGAGACACTGATCCAACTGGTTTAGGGGAAGTTTTTGTTCTGGCTTTTACCGTGAAATTTGAGCGTTTATGTAGTTAACTTATGTGATAGCCTGTTTGTGATATCTTTGATTGGATAGATACTATGGTTGGTACCTTTATTTTTTGGTGGTAGCAGGCTTTATTTGCCTTTATGACTTTAGCTTGATATTCCAGTTGGTTTAAAACTTGCAGAGTATAAGTATACTTATTACTCTGTTTGGAAGTTATTAATAAACATTAGTATATTGTATATGCTGAAAATAGTAAACAAAAATTGTGTTCTGCAAAATATCATATAAATTGTGTAGCATGATTGATGGTTGCCATTTACTTGGATGTTATGTAGGTTACTTTAAGGTTTGTAGGGTTGTTTTATGTATGTATTACAGAGGGATTGGCTTCTATTTTTGTTAAGCTTTTTTTGTTAGTTAATTTGTCAATGGTTTCTTTTTCCAATTTAATTCTATATGATTGTTTTAGCTGTTACTTGCTATGATGGTACTTATTTGAGGGTGTTCAGACCTACTTCACTTATCTTAGGAGAGTTGAGACTTACTGTAGCTACATTATTCTGAAAAGTTACTAAAATAGATTGTCTTTTTGCAGGTTCATGTAGTTTAAGTGCAGACAAGTCAAAAGTATGTCTAATTCTATAGACTACTGTGATGAAATGAGTGAGGCAGAAGCAATGCCTATGCCAAGCGAAGAGCCAGAAGTTACAAAGACCAAGAAATGTAAAAGCTCATGTGATTTATGGAACTGCTTTGATAAAAAGGTAAATGAAAAAGGAGAAAAGGTGGCTGAGTGTAAGCATTGCTCAAAGACATATCCAGATGACGCAAGGGGATATGGACGTACTAATTTGAAGCGCCATGCTGAGAGCTGTAAAAAGAAGAGAAATAAGGATTTAGGTCAAATGATCATTCAAGGAAATGAGAGTGGGATTTTGAAACTTCGACCTATACAAGTTGATCAAGAAGTCTTTAGGAACAAACTTGCAGTGGCTATTGTTAAGCATGATTTGCCATTTAGTTTTGTGGAATATGAAGGGATAAGAGATCTTATAGCTACTTGAATATGGATGTTAAAAATATTTGTCGAAAAACTGCAAAGAGTGATATTATTAAATTGTACAAGAAGTTGAAAGGAGAAATAAGAAACCAGTTGCTATCAAGTCCTAGTAGAATATGTTTGACGTCGGATATGTGGAACTCAATCACAAGGGATGATTATCTTTGTCTCACACCCCATTATGTAGATGAGAAGTGGCATTTGCAGAAAAAGATTTTAAATTTCAGCCCCATGTCATCACACGCTGGAGTGGCTATTGCAGAGAGATTGTGGACTCTTTTGAAGGAATGGGGAATTGAGAAGAAAATCATTTCGATCACATTAGATAACGCATCTGTGAATGATGTGTGTGTCCAAAATCTCCACAACCAATTGTCAATGGGCAATCCCTTGATGGATAATGGCATATTTTTCCATGTTCGGTGTTGTGCACATATAATCAACCTCATTGTGCAAGATGGCCTGAAACTATTGAAAGGTTCTTTGGAGAAGATTCGTGAAAGTATGAGATATATTAGAAGTTCACAAGCAAGAAAAAACAAGTTTATAGAATCAGTTGAGTACTCAGGGGTGCCATATAAGAGGGGTCTTTCCCAGGATGTTCCTACAAGGTGGAACTCCACCTATTTAATGCTTGAAAGGTGCTTACAATATAAGAGTGCATTCTTGTCTTTGGGCTTGTGGGAACCATCTTATACGGATTGTCCAAGTATGGATGAGTGGAAGAAGATTGATAAAATATGCAAGTTTTTGAAAGTATTCTATGATGTCACAAACATCTTTTCGGGAACCAAGTATCCAACGACAAATCTTTATTTCCACGGTGTTTGGAGAATCCAAATGAAGATGAGAGATGCTCTTAATGATGTGGATAGTACTTTGAGTGGTGTTGTTGAGAAGATGCATGAAAAATTTGATAAATATTGGAGTGATTACAACCCTATTTTGGCCATAGGAGTTGTATTAGATCCAAGATACAAGCTCGAGTTTGTAGAATTTTGCTATGAGAAGTTGTATCCTACTCATTGGGAAGTTGAAGTTCAAAAAGTCAAAACGTCAATGGAAAATCTATTTAAAGAGTATACTCGCATGACTACCGATTTGGTAACACAAGATGCTTCATCATCATCAAACAATGCACGTCAATCAGTTGGCAATCATGCATTTTCCTTGGACGAAGATAATGAAGACTATTTGCTAGTAAGTTTTGATTTTCTCATTGTATATATATGATTTAGTTTTTATGGTCAGTTTTAATATATATTTTTTAATGTAGGCTTTTCAAAATTATCGGAGTCAAAGAGCTCCTACACAATTGTCTAATTTACAAATGTACCTCCAAGAGCCGAAGTGGGCGATAAATCAGCCGTTGGACATACTTAACTATTGGCAATCTCAACAGTATCGATACCTGGATCTCGCTTCCATGGCTCGTGATATTTTGGCAATACCAATATCCACTGTTGCTTCAGAGGCAGCTTTTAGTGTTGGAGGAAGAATTTTAGATGAATACCGGAGTTCTCTTAAAGCTAAAAGTTTTGAAGCACTAGTAACAACTCGAGATTGGCTATATGACACAGGAGGTTTTGATCTAATTAAATTTTGTATGCTATATCATCTACTCTTATTTTATTTTAGCTTCTAATTTTTTATTTTCTATTGTAGCGGACTACCTAAATACGCCGGTAGAAACTACAAATTTGGTTAAGGAGGTCATGGCCCAAGATGAGGAAGACTAGTAAGGTTTTTGCTGGTAAGTTTAGAATATGAAAATGTAATTTTATAATCTGTCAAGAAATTTGCATTGCCCTTAGAGTGCAATGAAATTGAAATTAGTACACTTATCAACTTGCAGGCTGGGCATCTCAAAATGTTAGTGGGTGTGGTTAGTAGCCATTCAACTACTGCAGTGCAATATTTTAGTGGGTGTGGTTAGTACACTGATCAACATTAGAAAATTCCTTTTTATTTTTTCCATTAGTCTGGTTTCACTTAAAAGCCATTGAACTTCTTGCAGTGCAATATTTTTATTACGTTATTTTCATCAATGCAGGAGTTGACTTATGATTACGACTATGCCCTCAATAGTGTGGTTGGACAAGATGGTCGTATCAAGAAAATGCCATGCTATTGTGCTGAACCTGAGTCCTAGACTGTCGAAAAAGACTATCTTAGATGTTGTCCATGAGAGCGTAGAAAATGTCAACTCTATTATATATCATTTTTTGTCTTTCTATTGCAGTTGATTCCTTTAGCAAATTCTGCAATTTGGCAATACAATCAATTTATACCGGAAAAATGAAAGATGAGAAACACTTCGTGTTTTGTCTGATATAATATTTGGATCCTGAAGTATGATGGATCCTATTCCAGGCTCATTTTTATGACAAAAAGTAGGGAAGCAAGAAGGTTGTTCCTTGGACGCAATTTGGATCAGAAATGGAAGAGTTAAGGATCAAAACTAATACATGCATGTATATACTTCAATTGACTCTAGCTGTCTAGCATCTTCAGTTATGAGTATCATTTATAGGGTCCATGGGACAAAATGGCTAAAAGTGGGCCCTCTTTCCTATCCAATGCACCTTACCTTTGCATGATCAAAGGCATGTGGAAGGCATTGAGTATGTTGAATTTGCTAATTTAAATAAAATAGAGAAGAACAGGTTGAGTTGGACAATGACTGGACTAGTGTTAAACATGTCATGGATTCTTTCTTATTTTTCTTACATAATTTTCCTATTGAATTTGGAATAAGGTTTTGTATGAATACTTCCAAAACTTGCTTTGATTCATGTACAATACATTTACGATGTTGTCTTGTTGTATGGCACTAATATGAAATTGATACTGTGTAGCTCATGTTTCGTGTAATTCAATGAATATTACGTACTCTGAAGTCCTGTTCCAAGAATATTGTACTCCCTCTGGTCATTTTTAATAGATACATTTAAAAATCAACAGTATTTATTAGAAGTGACCAGAAGGAGTATTAGTTAGATTTTTTTCTTAGAATTTATTAGTTCTTCATTAGAACAAACCAAACTTTCAAAACGGTTAAAGGTTATTTTCAACAAAAAGATCAAAAGAGTGGGCCTGCAAGAGCATAAGTGAAGAGCCAGTCCTGTGTATCTGCATGCCAAGGAAAAAATTAACTGGACCAAGGTCTTTCGTATCAAATGCCTTGGATAGGCGGGTAATGAGCGTATGGAGGATGCCCGAGGAGGTGCCAGTGAGAAGTATGTCCTTCACAGAAATGAAGAGTAGAAGGCATGAGAATCATGCTGCCAAACAAATGGGCATCCTTGGAAGCCAAAACTGAGGAGGAATGTCCTAAACTTGGTATACAACGTCCGAGGTGCCATAGAGGGCCTTCTTAAGGCGGTGCATGTGGAATGGGTTTATGTTTGAATGGAATTTCATGTGATTGAACGGATAAGAAAGCACAAATCGTACAATCCACTTTGCATTCAAACACGTTCGATTGTAGATAGAAGAAAACGGACATAAAATCCAACTGTCCAGTCTAAGTTTAAATAGACTCGTCTGCGAACAATGGTCTGTAGTTCGGGAAAATTTTTCTGCATTGGTTAATCGGTCGAGTAAAAGTCAAGTGGTTTTTCGTAGTTTGTTTTTTCATGAAAAAATCGCCGCTTTATCATTCGCTTGTGATAAATTCTTAACATGGTTGATAATTGTTTGTGGAGTAATTTTAATTACCTCCGCGTTAACTTGCTACACTCCAAGTAGGCATAAAAAACGCCGTAACTGGTTCTCATAAAAAGATATGGGGTTCCCCCATACTTTCATGATGTTCTTGGGACTTGGCTACCGATGCACTCTTGTGGCCTGGCTCTGTTATGGTCACCTCTGCCATTTCGAGTTATAGATAATGAGAAGGCAAAATGTATCATAGCTACAACAGCCGACAAGGCCACTGGCGAGTCAGCTTATAGGTGACATTCTTATACACTGGACCATTAGGAAAATCCATTTTCTGTTTTCATGGAAACCCAATTTCTGTGGATATAAGTAATGAGAAGTTGCGAGATAGAAAGAACGACATGTTGCACAAGGTTAAATAAAATCTCTTGTACTAGATTCAATTACAAAAAGTTTGGATATCCATTTAAAGGATGTGGTTACAACCTGTTCAAATGGATCACTAGATAATGACATATATATATATATATATATATATATATATATATATATATATATATATATATATATATATATATATATGAAAAAGCAAGATACTTACCTTAAAAAAAAAGAAGAAAAAGTAAGATAACAAATGCACGACCGATATAATCTTAAAACCAAAACTTTTTTTCTATTTAAGCTACAAAAATGTTATACAGATCAAAGAAATTCTGGTGCACAGGGTATAATCGAAATTCTTACCCCGAAATCCTAAACTCAGCTAATATTTATTAAAGAAGGATTCGAGGACAATCCAATTTGTCCATGCATTTTCTATTAAAAGGTTAGAACATGAGTTTTCTTTTTGCTAAAATCCGAACAGGATCCTACTAATACGATATATGATAATGATTTAAATCTTGTTAGTACTCCGTCAGAGCTAAACATTACTTATATAAAACTGAGTTTGACATGAGACATCTTAGGGGCCGTTTGGGGCGTGATTAAAAGCAAAACATCCAGATGGGATGTTTTGCTACACTGTAGCATCTGGATATTTTATATATCCAGCTGAAACACCTCAGGAGGTGTTTCAGCTGGATGTAAAAATCCACATGAATGCTACAGTATATATCCAAGATCCAGTCTGGATATTTTTGCAATAATCACGCCCCAAACGGCCCCTTAGTAAAAAAAAAACTTTGCCGTGGTCTACCTCAGATTGAATATTGTTCAAATGGAATTCTTGTTCATAGAAAAAGTCCTGAAGCATTTTCACATGGACAAAGTTCATCGTTTGAGTACTTCAATGGTTGTTCAATTAGAAAGATCTGTCAATGAAGTGATAGTAGTTACTTCTCCAAATTATTTGGAGATTATTGCCGTTCATGGAATATGCCAAGAATGCATTTGTCTAAAAACCAAGAGTTCAAAACATTCGAGAAAGGTGTGGTTTATCCACAGTCAAAGGTTAGCCCAACAATATTAGACAGTCATAATGTTGCTTTTATTATGTCAAAGGTGGAGGCTATATCAAAGGTAGAACCAAACACATTTATCCAAATTTCTTTTATACACAAGTTCCCAGAGAATGACGATATCGATTTCAAGCAGACACATTCATATTACCGAGCACAACATTAAAAACTTTGGTGCACAACATTGGCTTATGTCAACTATAAGATCTTTCATCTTAAATAACTAATTGTATAAGGGGAAGTCAATAGTTATGCTGATTTTACTAAATTTCCTTCTCTACAGTTTTTTTAAAGAATTTTCCTTTGCAAGGTCAAAACATTGTACCCTCCATCCTGTCTTCATAGCACCATCTACTAAAATGTTGATTTTTACTGAATGGTGGAAACACCAACTTGTAGTGGGTGGAATAAGAGGTTAAAAATGCCCTTAAATTGACCATATTGAGCATCTAAAACGGGATGTTATAGATTTTCCTTTTTTCCTTTTTTCCCAGTTGTAGCATCTAGAATAAGAGGTTATAGATTTTTCCTTGTCGAGATTTTAACGAGGCATATTCATTGTATAATGGTCACCTGAGAGTGTTATATATGAATACCTTCAAATGTTTGGTGGAGGACCATTTGGATTTTACTCTTTAATTCCAGATGTTATGATTTGTTTTTTAAGTATTTTCTCCAATCACATAACTCCCCCATTCATGCAGTCTTTCATAATTCTACTAAGTTCATATAAAGCCCTCTATCCTTTCAATTTCATGTATTATCTTTTCATACTTACTGAGTCTATGCCTATAAAAAAGGAGTCTGGTGAAGCGTGTAGAACACACGAGTATGAGAGGAATGATTTTAATTTCTTGAAGAATTAGTTCGGTCCCTTTTTCTCTTGCTATGATTACCTAATTTTATAACAGGAAAAAAGAAAAAGCGACATCAAGCTGGGCAGACACTCTTCCTTTTCTTGTGTTCAATCTTCATTACACCTCTTCTCCACCCATTTTCAACAAGACAAAAACAGCCCAGTCCCTTCCCCGAACGGCAGCTGCCACCACCAACCTCTAGCAGTTGCCGCCCTCCGCCTCTTGACCATGACCATACCCTGCCATACGCCGGAGAAAAGAGGTTTTTCCTTTTTATATTGAGGTAAGGAATATTTGGAACCCTAGGGTTGTAAAATGAGATGTAGGAGGATTTAGACATTATATTTGGTTGGGACTCTTTGATTGTATCATTTACATGTGTTGATGTGCTTTCGGGGAATAAAACTAACAACATATTTTTCATAGAGCACGGAAAAACATAATTTTTATTTGGAGAATGGAAACGGAACTTTGCTAGATTACGCTAGTTAAGTTATTAGCTTTGCATGTTAGTTTGAATGAGATAGCTTAATACCGAGAAGAGTATTCCTTGTTGCAGAGGAGGAATGATTTCAATTGAAATTGCACAGGGGCATTTGGATTAGGTAACATGTAATCCAAATGTTATACAAAAGTGATCGAATTGCCCATTCATAAGAGACTGGGAGTGAGGGATCCTCTTCATCTTATTTCTACTTTCTGAAGTTCCAAAGAAGGCTAATTTTTTGAAATCAAACGAATAGCTCTTAGTTCTTATTGCATCATATATTTTGGGTACATTTGGTTATTCTTTATTCCATGAGCCATAAGTTCCTGACATCACGAAAATCTAGTAGAGACTCCAGAAAAGGCCCAGTACAACATACACACTAGATTTTCTTCTATTTGCTTGCACGGAACAAGTCTTAATGTGAGCAACACCTTGTGCAAAAGATGTTACAAAGAGAGACGCACTGAAGAAAGACAAAGATATTCTTACAGTGCTTGCATCCTCCTTTGCAATCTGAAACGCAGGAAAGGTGAAACATAAGATAATAATTCAAACAGATGTTACTTGTAAGACTATTTAAAATGATAAATGAACTTTCATGATAAAGAAAACATCCAAAATGCATGTATGATGCATTAAAGAGTAAAAAGTTGTCTGAGTTAGAATGTGCAAGATAGTTGTTGGAATATAAAAAAACATTTGAATACTTGAAGAAATTATACATTTTGTAGTTTCTGGATTGAGGCGATTTGATGCTTCCGCCGCTTGAATGGCGAACCCAGACAGCAAAAGCAAAGTGAAGAAAAGGAAGGGGAAAATATGCTTAGACTCCATTTCCCTTCACTCACAACTCAGTAAAGGAATTTGTATTATATTATGTGGAACATCGTTCAGGATGCCCATATATATATATAGGGTGAAATGAAGCAAATGAAGAGATGATTAGACTCTTGAGAATATTTCTCCTTATCTATCCAGAGTTGATTCATCCCATACGGAATCTCCCTAACCAAATTTTCATCTCTATCTATGTATTAATGTTCTGTATAGTTTAGTTGACTAGCTCTGAGAAGAATGCTATACGTCACATGATGTACATGGGAGATTAGGGTGATGGTCATCCATATCTTGGCTCTATATTTCGTGAAGTAAAATTTTACAGGCTTAGTTTACACAAAGCATGACCATACGTAGGCCAAATGCATCCTAGAAACCCCTCATATTTCCTGGAGAGGATAGAAATGTTGAACTATAATTAGCTAAATACTAGATGATAAAGTTATCCATAACAATCTGTTTCCCTTTTCAAGTTTATGCATTCAGCCTTCAGAAAGTTAATCGGATAATATTTGGCCTCAAAGTTGCTCCGAGTGTTGCATGTTTGATACTAGTGCGAATTTGTGTCCGTTCCAGGTGGAATGGCGCCAAGTCGTCAGAGCTTTTTTCATGGGGATCAGCCTGACCAGGGCATAATTGGAGAGACGATGCATGTGTCCTACCAGATGCAATCTCAGCCGCTGAACAATATGGGTCCACTTCCTACGAATGACATCTGAGAGTCCTTGCCAGTTTCTTTGGAAATATCTCCTTAGAATATTGCGCTACCAGATCCACTAATGGAGCAGTATCAATTCAAGGTGGCACCCTCGTTTCAAATCATATGTTTGGGGATACAATGGCTCCTAATTTGGTACGTACTATGCCTAGTAAAGTCTTACCAAGGGGAGAATCCATTCAAATTGAGAAGGTCATCTCAATAGAGCTATTTCAAAATCAAGTGGGTCCCAACTATCAAGCGAAAAAGATTGTTACTCATATCGGGAATCTCCTGCTAAATATGGTTTTATCTTTTAATCTCAACAATCCGCCTCCAAGACCCCTGCCCAAAGTGTCTACGGATCACCAACTGGCAATAGATGATCGAAATATATCAATCAGAGGGCCGGTGCACAAAACAAAAAGGGTGAATTAATTGTAGCAATATAGAATCTTAGGTGGTACCCACATCTCAGTATGAGATTACAATGCCAAAACCTGAGAGGATAAACAAACCTGATTAGGCCCGAGAATCACCTGTTGCTTTCCTTATACTCCCTGCATGCAAAAAATCTTGGCTGCATTTGAAAATCAGTTTATTATTGGCCTATAGGGCCCATGGTAATTCAAACTAGGAAGGACGGATACCTCAAAACATACATCATGCCAGGACGTCAGCACACATACGTCATCACGCATGGATATCGTTAGATTCTCTGATTAGGATTAGTTTCCCTTTTCGTATCAATTAGTGATTGTAATAAAGGCCATGATTGGATGTAATCATGGGCTATGATGTCTCATAGTGACGTTTCTCTAATTTGATGTAATCATGGCCTATGAAGTTGTTATTATGTCATCTAGAGTCTTCTATATAAAGGGATCTTCCTCCTCCTTTAAGACTTATGCAATAAGAAAATACTATTTCCTCTACCTCTTCTTCTTCTTCCTTTCTCCTATCGTCAAGGCATTCCTTGTGACCCTATCAACTGGTATCAGAGCAGTTCCGATCTGCGGAACCTCATACCTCCTCGCAAGCAGCCAATCATGGCTACGGGGACGTCCTCTGAGCAAGAACAGGCACACGACGTTGCAAGCCCGAAGACTAATCCTGACCCCACACAAGCAACCCTGGTTTCTGTTTATTGGGGATTCAAGAGCAACTAAAGTTGATGAATGTGGCGCACGAGGAAGAGAGGACCAGGTGGGCAGTGCGAGAGGCCATGCACTCTGGCCCCAATGCTACCCCGCCACCACCAAAACAAGGAGGCTCTCAACCGGTAGGTGGTTCTCTGCCAGGCCAACCCCTTGGCCATCCTGGTTCTCAAGGCATTCCCATTGGGTCAATCCACGTTGAGATGGAAGTAGGTAGCACAGGCCAGGGAACACAAGGCACGGAAGGTGCTCGAGGAAATGGCTCAATGACTGTAAGAACATGCAATATCGAGCGTGAGATGGAGGAGGACTGGGAAGAGTTCTCCGGGTTCCGCGGAGGACAGCAAAACAACACTGAACCCCGATTGGCTCGACTGCAGTTTCTTAGGTACAGTGGCGAGGATGATCCAGTCGAATGGCTATACAAGGCTGATAAATTCTTTGCCTACCAGGGAACCTATTCTGACGAAGAGCGACTTTAGGTCGCTGCCTTTCACCGGATGGCGATGCATTAGTCTGGTTTAGAGCCTTCGAAAAAGAGGTTCGTCGGCCCACATGGGTCTCCTTTTCTGACGAGCTATGCATCCAATTTGGTCCAAATGAATTCCAGGACTTCAATGAGATGCTCTCTACTCTGCGTCAGACTACCACGATGAGAGCATATTACTCTGATTTTATGAAAATTGCCAATCGTTTACCGGACTGGCCAATGGCTACACTCGTGGGAACATTCAAACGGGGCTTGAAGCCAGAAATTGCTGATGAGATGCGACACTTTCCCTGCCAGACTATGCGGAAAGTGGTGCGTCATGCACATATTGAAGAAGAAAAGTTGGCCAGTCAACGATGAGGGGGTCGTGGAGGGCTGCCTCTGAGGCCGTACACTGGCCAGACCTGTCTTAGCCCCAATGCCTGGCCCAGGTCCCAGCTGACAGACTTTTCCAGGACCCCCGCCAGGCTCTCCAACCACTCCTGTTCACCTTCTGACGACCGCCCAGATGGAGGAGAGGCGGGTGAAAGGACTCTGCTATCAATGTGATGAAAAGTTCGTCCCGGGCCATCGCTGTTCTGTCAAGGGCAGTCTACTCATTGAAGAAGTGGAAGACGCAGGAGTGGATGACCCAGAAGAGAGTGCCGGACTCTATGACCATGTCCAGCCGGAGATCTCTGTCCATGCTTTTTCGGGTACCTTTACCCCTAGGACCATGCACGTTCAGGGTCAGCTGAAACGCCAACAGGACATAGTACTCATCGATAGTGGGTCAACACATAACTTCATCAATGACAAGGTGGCGCAATGCCTGGGGTGCTATGTCTCCGAGTCCAAACCCTTTGATGTCTTGATTGGGGATGGCAAACACCTTCGCAGCATGGGGGTGTGTTCTCAGATCAAGCTAAGGATCCAAGGGCACTCGTTCGTCACTGATTTGTTCCTTCTACCCACGAAGGGTGCAGATGTGGTGCTGGGTTGTTGTGTCCTGGCATGGGACACGAACAAGGCCAGGTATCATGGCCGGAGAAAGGGAAGAACACAAGGAAGAAATAGTAGAAGAATATTTAATTCATATTGCCTTCCCTAAACTGAGGAGGATGATCTCCTTATAAAGAGAAAAGAGGACGCTCTTGGGCCACACGCCATCTGTCCAATCTGATGGGCTACTAATTGGCACTGATTATTCTCTATCAGCCCGTTACCTAACAATTAGCCTAAACGGGTCTGATTACAATAAGATACGTAATCAATCAAATATCCTAATGAAGTAATGCTGACGTGATAGGCTTACGTTCACAACAATCCACCACGCTCTGCTTCCGCCTTATCCTCAAGGCGATCAACGAAGTACTGATCTGATGTTTAGCATTGCCTTCTGGTTAACACTCTGAAAAGCCAAACTGCATCGGGCTTTGCAACTTGACATCGATAGAGACATGAGTGGCATAAATCTGGCACTGGGTATACTCGAAGACTGGTGACCGACGACGGAAATGGGCCGAAATAAGCATTCATAGTAGGCGTGCAGGTTGCATCTGGTTAAGGTTGCCAACATGCAGTTAGTAGGGCAGAACTTCTTGATTTCACTAAAAATTGACAGCTTGAGTGTAATGTTCTCAATAAGATCATCAATGACCATATCCACAGTTTTGAACTCGGAGTAGTCCAGAATACCAGTAAGAAGAGATATACCATTGTCAGCCTGATGGTGTGTTATCTTCCACCCAGACACCAAGCTCTTAAAATTCGCTGCAATCAATTTAGGTCCTTTCTGTAGATAGTCGGAATTAACATCCTTGAGAACAACTGATATGTTGCTTAGAAGCAGCGCTTTGGCTATGCCTGAACCCATCAAACCTCCACCAATAACAGCAAAACTCTTTAGTTCCCTAGGCGTCAGTCCAATATCTGTAACACCAGGTACCGTTGAGATTGCACGTTGTGCTACAAAGATATGAACAAGAGCCCTTGATGTGTTCGACAGAACCAACTCATTAAACAATTTATCTTCCTGCAAAACCCAAACATATCCATCATGGAAAACGCCTTCCTCGATTGCTACAAGACAGGCCTGGTGTTGTGGCAATTTTGGAGATGTCTTTTTTACACTTGTCCTAGCAACTTGTAATATTTCACGAACTTCAGAAAGTGTACCGATTTTATTAGTTCTGATAGGCTTGGAAAGCAGCTGACGTTGTATAGTGAGCAGCAAAAACTCAAATAGGGTAGACGCCCATGGGACACGCAGAGCTTGGATTTATGCATCTGATCTCTTCCCCTGGTGGAGTTCCCAAAACCTTGCTAATTTCCGCAATGTGATCAATCCCACCTTCTCCAGGGAACAGTGGATGGCCCAGGAGAAGCTCTGCCCTCACACACCCCTGTACCAGCTGTTTGGCACTTCCGCAATCACAAAGCTGCAGTTGAATGCTTATCCCGTACAACACAATGCATGCAGAGATGAGTGTTGTCATCACACTGCTGTAGCCCATGTGAGAATAATTTGAAGCTGTCAGCACCTTGTCGGCAAGAATTTCCAACAAGGAGCTTAATGGTGTAGCCTCAAAAGCTTGGCATACAGAACCTGCAGGATTAATCACCAGGAATAGGTTCTGAGCATGAGTCATTGGAAGTGATGATAGTAAGCAGAGAAATTCTACTAGGGAATGAACCACTACTCCAAGAGGCTCAGTATCCAAAATGAGAAGATCGTCCAAATCCTCCTCGACCTGATGGTCTGGAACCTTAAAATCCACTGAGTCTTTACTACTGGTGAAAGCAGTCCTTGAGACCCCAGTGGTTATAGCAGCCTGGAAGCAACCATAACAGCAGCCTCTTCACCATTTGTGGGTTTGCACGCCTGGATCCCATTCTTGCTGGCAGCATTATCAATTAGAGTTGTAGAATCCGTTGTAATGGTTACCTTCCTAGCAGTGCCAAGTTGGTCAACAGACGTATTCTCAATCAACAAGCCAAAATCACTCACTTGAATATGGCAATATCTGGAAGGAGTGCCTTTCTTCTCTCACCAAAAGGTGTATCTACCTCTTGGCATGGAGACCGGATCAGCTGCATAAGGTAATGATCTAGTATATCAGCAGTCAGAAGAATTGATCTGGCATCCTCAGATAGTTCTGGTATTCCAGCAAGAAAAGGTCCAAGTTTTTTTTCCATAAAGACGATGCAATAGAAAGGAAGAGTGAAATATAGCTTGAGGGAACCCATGACTCAACACAGGGCTAAAGATAGTAGCTTCTATCCTTGCAACTGATTTTACTTCTTCAGCAAGTACAGCTAAAACATGCTTCCCTTTTGCATTACACCTGGAATCCAAATCGCCCATGACCCGCTTATATGCAGCTTGAATGGAATTCTCAACATGCTCCTCAAGGCTTGTAGAAGTTCCCTTATTTGCTCCCGAACAACCTGCAGACTTCCTAATGGCCTCTGCCAAAGTCAAGACCTTTTCAAAGCATTTGATTTGCTTCCCAAAATGCCAATGATAGTCTTTTAGTTGACTGTCACACCAGACAATAAAGGATGAAAGAACAACATCCACCAAACTTAAATGCAATGACCGTCCATTTTCTTCAACTGAACATATTAAACAGTCCAGATAGGCTTTTTCATTGGCGTCACTCACTTTCATCGTGACTACCTTATGGATCTCAAAAATTGCAAGCTCTAGTAGCAGAACCTCGCCTACGTACTCAGGAAGGAAAGATTCAATATTTGTGGTTGAGCCATCAACTGGAACTTCGACCAAATGTTCAAGACTGTCCATCCTCAAAGTATCTGCATCATCTGGTGAAACAAAATTCTGCTCCTCTGTGTCAGTTTCCATGGAAATAGGACCAATAGATAACCCAACTGCAGCAAGAACACCAACTCCGATCATGTCAAAAGCTTCATAATTCTGAGTAGTCTCCCCTGATATTGCTGCCATTGCTGAGACAAAAATGGCTGAGCAAAATTTGGCCTGTCGTCGCCTCGAACACATAGCTGCAGACAAGAGGGGATTAAGAAACTTCACTGTGTGAGGTTCAACCCACTCAGGCATTTCATTGAACACATGGTAGCCAGGAGATTGTTGAAAGGGGAGGTTTCGCCAGGACACGCTCCAGTTGGTTCTGCAACATCATGGCCGGCGAGGGGTTTGGACCCAGCGTGGAGGAGCAGGCATGCCCAACAGTGGAGGGTTGGCCTCGGCGATAGCGGCGGCACCGAGGAAGACGTCACCGAGGGGAGTTCCTGGCGTTGCGGATGAATCGATTTCCTGATCTTCCGCCATCAAGTTGTCATCTTTGGAAACAAACAGATCACCCAGTTCCATCGATGTCGGCGTCTCCAACAGCTTTGATAGGGTGACGACTCCATCAGCAAGGTCTCCATCAACAAGGACGTCCTCCTGATGTAGGAAGGAGACCATCGGTTGGACAGAAAGGCATGGCATCGATGGTGCGGGGGTCGACTGGGGTAAGTGGCCTGCCTGTTGACGGAGACAGGACCGGCAGCGGTGGCATCCGATCGAGGGTCGATGGCGACAGTCGGAGCTTTGTAAGAGAAGGGGACGGATTGCTGCCCCAGCAGGGCAGGGTCGACGGATCGACATACGGGGAATCGACCCATTTTCCGGCACAAACAATAGTAGCGATCTGAGAAAACTGAGAAGGTCTTTGATTTTGACGGGGGTGGTGGTGGAGTGAGTAGCCCCACTGCGACTGGGAGGGGTACCAGGGGCGGTGCCCGGCAATGGTGGCTGCGGCGGAGGTGAGTCCCATTCTGACCTAGAGGAAAACCAGGCGGCTCCCTTACGTGGCCGGTAAGGATCCTTTGCGTCCCCGCGTGGCCGAAAAGGAACAACCCGCTTTGATACCAATGTTGTGTCCTGGCATGGGACACGAACAAGGCCAGGTATCATGGCCGGAGAAAGGGAAGAATACAAGGAAGAAATAGTAGAAGAAGATTTAATTCATATTGCATGCCCTAAACTGAGGAGGATGATCTCCTTATAAAGAGAAAAGAGGACGCTCTTGGGCCACACGCCATCTGTCCAATCTGATGGGCCACTAATTGGCACTGATTATTCTCTATCAGCTCGATACCTAACAATTAGCCTAAACGGGTCCGATTACAATAAGATACGTAATCAATCAAATATCCTAATGAAGTAATGCTGACGTGATGGGCTTACGTTCACAACATGGGTGTACAGTGATTACAAGACCTGGGAGATGTGATATGGAATTTCAGGGATCTAACTATGGATTTCGAAGTGGATGGCCAGCGCATATGCCTTCATGGGGCACAGCCAGGCACTTTGCACATGGCGCAAGCGGTGAGTGCCTTTTTCAAGTTTGCACCTCAAGGTTATTTATTACAGCAGCGCATACTTATGGATGTGGATCAACCTTCCTTGGCCACAGCCATGCTTGACCTCCTTAATGAACATGCCGACATCTTCACTGAGCCGTCGGGGCTGCCACCAGCCAGAAGCCATGACCATTCCATTCCTATCGTGCCTGGGGCCCCGCCGGCCAATGTATGCCTCTATCACTATCCCCATGTGCAAAAGGTTGAAATTGAGAAATTGGTTCAAGAAATGTTGCAGTTGGGTCTCATATGCCCCAGCACTAGTTCTTTTTATCACCAGTCCTGTTGGTGCATAAAAAAGACGGATCTTGGCACTTCTGTGTCGACTACCGAGCATTTAATGCTATCACAGTAAAAGATAAATATCCCATTCCCGTAATAGAGGAGCTCCTTGATGAATTGTCAGGGGTGGCGGTGTTTAGTAAACTCGATCTACGCTCTGGTTACCATCAAATCCGTATGCAGCCGCATGATGTTCATAAGACAGCCTTCCAAACTCATGACAGCCATTATGAGTTTCTAGTCATGCCTTTTGGTCTGACCGATGCGCCATCCACATTCCAGAGCCTCATGAATGACTTGTTTCGCCCATACCTCCGCCGGTTCGTGCTAGTATTTTTCGACGACATATTGATATATAGCTCGTCTTGGGAGGAACATCTTGACCATCTCAGGTCAGTTTTTGCTATTCTGAGGGCTAACACACTTTTATTGAAACGTTCAAAGTGCTCTTTTGGCAGCGCACAGGTCGACTATTTGGGCCACATTATCTCCTCTCAAGGGGTGGCCACGGATCCATCCAAGGTGGAGACCATGCGATCATGGCCCATGCCCACTTGTGAGAAGTCCCTACGGAGGTTCTTGGGCCTAACTGGCTATTATCGTCGGTTCATTGAGCGCTATGGGCTAATTGCTGGGCCGCTTACATCATTGCTAAAAAAGGGTGCATTTGCATGGTCGGATGAAGCCCAAACTGCATTTGATAGATTGAAACAAGCAATGGTACAGGCACCGGTATTGGTTCTCCCTGATTTTTCTCTACCTTTTGTGGTTGAGACAGATGCGTCGGATTTGGGCCTGGGTGCGGTCCTACTCAAACAAGAGCGCCCGATCACCTTTTACAGCAAGGCACTATCGGGCCAGTCCTTATCTTTATCGGCGTACGAGAAGGAGATGTTGGCCATTGTGCACGCCGTCTCTAAGTGGCGGCCTTATCTGTTGGGCCGATGATTTCTTATTCGGACCGACCACCAACCTCAAATATTTTTTGGAGCAGTGGGTCTCAACTCTGTCTCAACAACGCTGGGTGAGTAAGCTGCTGGGTTTCGATTATGAGGTGGTCTACAAGAAGGGCGTTGATGATACGGTGGCGGATGCTTTATCGCATCGGCCCCAAGAAGGTGCCTGCCTTGCACTCTCCGCCCCTTGTTGCCCATTTATTCCAGACTTCCGGGCGGCATATGTGGCGGATCCTCCTGCCCAGGAACTGATTGGTCGTATTCAGAGCGACCCCTCTACGGCACCCCCCTTCGACTAGCATGACTAGTTATTATTTTGGAAAGATCAACTTTGGGTGCCAGATGTGGGAGACTTGAGGCAACAGGTTATCGCTCATTTCCATGATACTCCGATTGCTGGGCATGAAGGTACGTTTCGAACCTTCAAATGGGTCAGCCAAAGCTTTTTGTGGGCCAGTTTGAGGAAAGCAGTGCATGCTTATGTGGCCGCCTGTGACATATGCCAGCAAGCCAAAGCATCATCTACTTCTCCTGCGGGCCTTCTACAGCCCCTTCCCATTCCATACAATGTATGGGATGACGTCTCCATGGATTTCATTGAGGCTTTACTAGCAGTGGGGGGCAAGACGGTGATAATGGTGGTGGTTGACTGTCTCTCTAAATATGCCCATTTTTGTGCCCTAAGTCATCCGTACTTCGCCCGTATTGTTGCTGAACTCTATGTGCGTGAAGTGGCGAAATTGCATGGTATGCCACGTACTATTGTATCTGACAGAGATCGGGTCTTCATCTCCCAGTTTTGGTAGTAATTCTTTAAGTTGCAGGGGACAGAACTTCACATGAGCACGACATACCACCCTCAGACAGATGGTCAAACGGAAGTGGTGAATCGGTGCCTTGAGCAGTACTTACGCTGTTTTGTGGGGGATCAACCCCATCATTGGCTCTCATTGCTACCTTGGGAAGAATGGTCGTACAACATGGCGTATCACACACGTGCAGGCTTTACACCATTTGAGATTGTCTACGGCCGCCCCCTGCATCTGTCCTATCTTATGTTCCTCATCGTTCCTCCATCGTCGAGGTGGATTATATGTTACAGACTCGGGATGAGGTGCTTCGTCAGTTGAAATTCAATTTAGCATCTGCCCAGAACCGGATGAAGCAACTGTACGACAAACGGCGTTCGGACAAAGAGTTCCAGGTGGGTGATATGGTTTATGTGTCAGTTCTTCCCCAGCACCAAACTTCTTTGCATAGGGCTGACCAGAAGCTGGCACCTCGATTTCATGGGCCCTATGCCATAGCAGTACGGGTGGGCCTGGTGGCGTATCATCTTTCTCTACCTGCCAAGTCCTTGGTGCACCCTGTATTCCACGTCTCTTGCATCCGTCGCTTTGTGGGGGACCCTCACTTGATTGCTGATTCTGGGCCTCCTCCTCTCATGGGTCCGGCTGAATCTGATGAGCCAGTACCAGCTTCGGTTATTGACAAACGTCGCGTGCGTCGCACTGGGCGTGTTATGACGCAAGTGCTCATGGCATGACAGGGCAAACCGTTGGAGGATGCTGAGTGGCTACTTGAGGATGAGTTTATGCATCGGTTTCCATCTTAGTCGCATTGAGGACAATGCGTTAGTGGAAGCGTGGTGGAGTGTTGTGAACGTCATGCTAGGACGTTAGCACACGTACGTCATCACGCATGGATATCGTTGGATTCTCTGATTAGGATTAGTTTCCCTTTTCGTATCAATTAGTGATTGTAATAAAGGCCATGATTGGATGTAATCATGGCCTACGATGTCGTCATAGTGACGTTTCTCTGATTGGATGTAATCATGGCCTATGATGTCGTCATTATGCCATTTAGAGTCTTCTATATAAGGGAGTATTCCTCCTCCTTTAGGACATATGAAATAAGAAAACACTATTTCCTCTACCTCTTCTTCTTCTTCCTTTCCCTTGCCGTCAAGGCATTCCTTGTGACCCTATCGGGTCACAACAAAACAGGAGCCATGCCCGCATCGTATCCATATCGTACTCGTGTCCCCGTCAGATACGGCTGCATACGTGTCCTACCTTTGTATCAGACACCAATTATAAATTACTTCATCAAATCCTTATTAAGTAATAACCATTAACAAATACAACATTTTTTCCATTGTAATTAAGCTTTTAATATAAGAATTAACCAAAAATACATGTAGATATATATATTAAAAGTGATATGCTAGGGCCGTTTGGGGCATGAAAAATCAGCTCCATCCACCTGGATTATCCCAAAATCTAGAGTGGATTGCCCATAAAGTGTTTGGGGCTTGATTTGGAAAAATCCACCCAAAGAGTGGATAAATGGGATAATCCACTAACCAGCTGAAGCACCTCATGAGGTGTTTCAGCTGATTAGTGGATTATCCCATTAAAAACACAGTCAAAGGGGAGACAAATAATATATCATCTAGCTAATATCACTAACCACAACATCCACAAAATGATTTTTCATGTCTCCCTTCAATCCTATCCTGATTTTTTAAAAATGGCCATATTGCTGCACCCGCTTCGTATCGTACCAATATCCGATATTCCTATCCGTGCTTCCTTGACTTCAAGCCTCCACTTGCCCTCACACTTGTTCGTTCATGAGGATCTATTGGCCTATAAGGAAAATTCAATCATTTAATTCTGGATCCATAGTTTTTGCAATTGCAAACAAGTTTTTATAGACGGTGGGAAGAGATATCTTTGGCACAAACCGAAATTCATCTATCTCGGGTCAGATACAATGAGGTTGGATCATTCTGCAGCCTTATATCGCATTGAGGGCCTGTTTGGTTCCCTAGAAAGTAGGGAAAGAGAAAGGGAAAGAGAAAATGGAATGCATAGGGAAGAGAAACATGTGAAAAGTGTAATCTTTCCCCCTGTTTGGTTGTAGACTAAGAAAGTAGAATCGATCGTGTTGAGAGAAAATAGAATCACCATGGCTCTCCCCCTCTCTGAAAATACGGCATAGAAATAGAATCTTATCTATGGACTATGGATAAGATGATTAAACTAGATAACTGTGACTAGTTGCTTCATACTAATGTTGAAATTTGACTTGAAAGTAAACAAAAATAATTTAAAATGAGGCAATCGATCGGCAATAATGACGCGATCGATCGCGTAATTGACTGCGATCGAATGGGTTTAAACCGATCGATCGTATCTACTGTGTTTTTCTGAAAGTTGTTTCGCGTTGGTGCCGATCGATCGGCTTGGAAACCGATCGATTGTATCTACTGTGATTTTTAGAAATTGTTTCACGTTGGAACCGATCAATCGTCTTGAAACAGGCTAAATGAAACGATCGATCGCGAATGCTTATAATGCGATTGATCGGCTATACGGTTACAGTCCAGAAAATGGCTGTTTCTCCACGAAAAATTGCGTCTCTTCTTCCAGAATCGTCCTGAGAGAGTCCTGCAATATATTAAGGACGGAAATCTTCAGAAGAAAAACACAGAAATAGATAAAAACTCCTTCTTTTCTCTCTCTCTTAATTATTGGTGCATCATTGAAGAATAGAATCTCCTCTGATCGAGATCCAGTCATTTTGATTTGAAGTGCACCTTTAAACTGTCGGTGTGGTTTGTTGTATCTCAGGAACTGAATGTCATTGATTGCATGTGCATGGAGGGCGGTGTATCTGTTTCAAGGACAATGCATAGCGTGCCTCGAACCGGATTTTAATTTCTACTACTCTTTCTAGTATTTTCATATTATAATTTGTCAATTGATTTGTGAATATATGGTAGTATTCTTGCCCTCTTTTATGTGACAATCCCAACAATCTTGAAACGAATTCATTTGTTCTTGTTGATTGAATACTACTGCAATTATGGGTGTTGACAAATCATTGAAACATGAGAAATTTGATCGCAAGAATTTCATGCGATGGCAAACAAAGATGAAATTTTGGTTGACTTAATTGAACATATTCTATGTGATTTCTGATGCTCTTGTGGATAGAACTGTATCTTCTGAATCTGACAAGACTGATAGTTCTTATGATGTTGGAATTGCTAAGCTTGTTGATAGTGATAAATTCAAACAAGATGATGAACTGTGCCATATGCAAATCCTGAGTGTTTAAAGCAATGAATTGCATGATCTGCATGTGAACATTAACTCTGCTAAAGAACTATGGGATACCCTTGATAAGAAATTTGGAAAGGAGCATGAAGGGGAAGAGAAATACGTCATAGGCAAGTATTTTGACTACAAGATGGTTGATAACAAATCTGTTAGAGACCAAGTAGTCGAAATACATAATTTGGTGGCTAAGATCATTGGGAAAGACATTCCCGTTGACGAGAGGCTCCAAGTTCTTGCGCTTATCGACAAACTACCAGCCTCATGGCAGGATTTTCAAGTTAACTTAAAGCACAAGTGGGACGCAATGTCCGTTGATGATCTTATGGTGGCCATACAAATTGAAGAAAAGCATAGAAATAAGATGAAAATCTTACAAGGCTCATCTTCTGGGGTCAAAGATAGTGCTCAAGCAAATGTTGTAGAAGGGAAACCGAAGTTTCATGGCAATAAGAAGAACAATAAGAAGTTTAAGAATCGATCTTTCAAACCTGGTTCTAATATCTATGAGGACAAGAAGTTGAAGGTTTACTGGGTCTGTGGGAAACCTGGACATTTTGCAAATAGGTGTAAAGAGAAGAATGGTCAGTACCATAGTCATGGTGGGGCTGCATCTTCTGCTCAGTTTAACATGGTTATTTTAGATGACAAGTTAGTATTAACTAATTTTGAAATTAACTTGGCATGTGAATTTACTGATTGGTGGGTTGATACAGGGGCAACTGTTCACATCGGTATTGATGTTTCTTCTTTTTCTTTCTATTAGGAAGTAAAGGACAGGACAGTGACGATTGGAAACTCCTCTGAGGCTAAAGTTTATGGAGTTGGAAATATGGACATCCGGTTTACTCTGGGGAACATGTTGACTCTTCGTAATGTATTGCATGTGCCTAGTGTGAGGAAGAACCTTGTTAGTGGAGTACTTTTTAGTCGAGAAAGATATAAATTAGTGTTTGAGTCAAATAAAGTTGTAATAACTAGACATTGTACTTTTATTGATAAAGGCTATGTGAGTGATGGTCTTTTTAAAATTAATTTGGTTTCTTGTAATAAATCTTTATTTCAAGTAGATGACTCTCTGGTTTATCATGTTGATTCTTTTGAAGTGTGGTATAAGAGACTAGGACATGTGAATTCAAATACTATGAAAATGATGATGAATCTTGATTTGATTCTGAAATTGCATGATGAAACTCTTGATAAATGTGAAATATGTGTTCAAGCAAAACAACCTAGGAAACTTTATAGGTCTGTTGATAGGTCTACATGTTTGCTTGATTTAGTTCATTCAGATATTTGTGAATTGAATGGATTGATTACCAGGGGTGGTATGAGATACTTCATTACTTTTATTGAAATCACTCTAAGTTTTGTCATGTGTACTTGCTTAAGTCTAAAGATGAGGCTTTTGAGAAGTTTAAGATCTATAAGATGGAGGTTGAGAATCAAACTGTTGTGCACCCTAGGAGGATGCACAAGAGCCAGCGGCAAAGAGTAGGGAAGGGGGTGAGAGTAGAGAGGAAAGAGATGAAAAACTAGGGATTCATTTATCAATAATGAAAATAGGACAGGTCGCCCCCTAAATATAGGCGCTGAACTTGAGAGCTAATGGGTCTGATGGGCCATAACAAGCAAATACTTAAATAGCCTATTCCTACTGCAGCAGGCCAATCTAGCCGCTACCCAGAATCGGATGACCAGGAACTACGAAACCTTCAGGCTGCTCCATATATATTTCCTCCTCTAATTCACCATTTAAAAATATTATTTTTACATCCATTTGATGGATCTCGAGGTTATAATGAGCTGCTAATGCAATAAGCACTCGAATTGTAGTTATCATGGTCACAGGAGAATACGTGTCAAATAAATCTTGACCTTCCTTTTGACTATAACTTTTAGACACTAACCTAGCTTTGTACTTTTCAATGGATCCATTAGGATAATATTTTTTCTTTTAAAAATCCACTTGCACCTAATAGGTTTAAACCCTGGAGGTAGATTCGTTAGAACCCCCATCCCATGTGCAAGGATTGAATCTATCTCACTCTGTACCGCCTCCTTCCATAAAGGAGCTTCGCTAGACGACATAGCCTCACTAAAAGTCAAAGGATCCTCATTCCCCACCATGAAAGTATAAAAGTCATTCCCAAAAATTTTTTTTATTCTGGTTCTTTTAGATCTCTTAACCTCTACATTAGTTTCCGAATCTTCAATTCTAGGGATAGAAGACGATGAATCATCTTCTTTATGCACAATAATCTTACCATTTTCCTTCATAGGAAACACATTCTCAAAGAATATTGTATCATCTGACTCTTTAATAGTATTAGGTGCATAATCTTGCCGATCATACCCAATTACTAAAAACCGATATGCTCTACTATTTTGTGCATAACCAATGAACACTGCATCATATGTTTTCGAACCTAGCTTATCCATTTTCACGTTTGGGATTTTCACTTTGACAAGACATCCCCAAACCTTAATGAACTTTAAGCTTAGTTTTCTTCTTTTCATTAATTCATAAGGGGTTATATTTTGTCCTTTATGAAGTACACGATTTAAGATCACACACGTAGAAAGAATCGCTTCTCCCCATAAATTCTTCAGTAAATCCGAAGAGGAAAACATAGAATTAATCATGTCAATTAAAGTTCTATTCTTACTTTCTGGCACACCATTAGACTGAGGAGAGTAAGGCGTTGTGGTCTCATGTATTATTCCTTGATCTTCACAAAACTTGTAAAATTCAAGGGAACAATACTCCCTACCACGATCAATCCGCCTCTCGGTTTGTGATACGAGTCCTTAGTATTAGGCTAGTATTAGGCTATTTACTTCTTTCAATATGGCCATGTGCCACTGCAGTAGGAATAGGCTATTTAAGTATTTGCTTGTTATGGCCCATCAACTCTCAGGCTCAGCGCCTATATGTAGGGGACAACCTGTCCTATTTTCATTATTGATGAATGAATCCCTACTTTCTCATCTCTTTCCTCTCTACTCTCACCCCCTTCCCTACTCTTTGCTGCCGGCTCTTATGCATCCTCCTAAGGTGCACAACACTTGTAACGCCCGAAAAATCGGTTTGTCTACGAAAACTGCTATTTTAGGAATCTGGTCTAAAATAGAAAGGTTTTCGTATCCGTCTTGATTGTTTGTTGATCAATGAGATTGTTTAACCAGATTGGGCAGGTTTTACCGAGCGCGAGGACTAGGCCTGGCGTTGTAACCCGTCTGACGCCAGGGGTTGAATACACCTGACGCCAGGGCCACTTGAGTGCCAGGGCTAGGGCTAGTCACGCGGGCGAGTATACGTGTGGCGGAGCCTAATGGACGTGCTACCAGGTGTAGGACTCGTGCACGGTGGAACTGCACATCACGCGTGTAAGCCATCTTAACCGTTCATCGGAGAATTGTAGTCTAAGACGCGAGAGAACCATTAGAGGGCCACGTGGACCCTGTAGTGGTGCACTACCTTATGGGTGACGAGGACACCCTTGGGCGCCATGTGGTGGGGACCCCCTTTTTGTTTAGAATTTCATTAATGGATTACCCTTTCTAGAAATCAATTTGATTTGGGATATTATTTAAGTAATTAAGTGGGTTGGTTGAGAGTTATTCAATCCTAGGTAATTGACCCCATTAATTCAAGGGTTCACCAAATAGAAAATCGAAGAGGCACTTGGGAAGTTGAAATTCTAGATTTTTCTTTGGATGGAGCATTGGCCATTGATTTGGAGGGAAGATCTAAGGTGGAGAATCATCTAAAAAGTCTATAAATAGGGCTCTAGGGGGACGGTTTTTGCTTGAGTGCATTAGCCATTCAAATCAGCTAATGTGCACTTCATAGCACTACCTCTCCCTCTTTCTTTTCCCAACCGGCTGTGCCCATCTCTGGTGGTGTTTGTGGTGGTCCAAGCGTGTCGACCAGCGAGGTGGTGGTGCGGCATTTTTGGAATCAAGTGTGCTCGTGGGATTTCGGAATCTTCAAATCAAGTAGGATGTCTTTTTCCACTGTTTTCTTCTTTAATATTGGTATTGTTGATTGCATGAAATGAATGTTGATGCTTTGTAATCGTGTATGTATAATCGTATACCATTGAGTTTTCTATGCCGAACCCTAGTTGATATCCCCTCATGTTTTCATGATTCGATGGTGTTTGTGTCTCACCTCAATCACCTATTAGTTTGCTGTCCAACGAAAGTTGGCTCTTTTATGGATTTCTACGATTGATCTAAGTCATACCCGTCCTTATGTTGAAATCGTATTCCAATTGCTTGTGTTGATCTATGCTATTCATCATTCGATGTCTCTATGTATATTCATGCTCTCTGTTGAATAAAGATCAGATCTTTGTGACATATCAGAGCACTTCGGTGCATTTTCTTGTCCGGTATTTCATGCTCCATAAGAGTATTGTTATATCTATTGCTACTAGCACAACACTAATCAATTAGGTAATCAATTAATGTATACCTTAAGATAAATAAGAAATCATTCTTGTGGGTTTTGAAAGGTACATTCTCTAAGATTTCAGATGTGGTCTGACATCATGTCAGTGTGTCATGAGTCCTAAGAGTTGTCCAGAATTATATGTCTTAGTTAATACCACTTGTATAATGAGATAAGAAAAATGACTTAGCAATTGAGTTGTAAAGACTAATGGAAAACTGAATTAAAAACTGAGATTTCAGAACCAATAGGGCTCTGTAAAAATCTTAAGTAATATTAAATTAATGTCAGAAAAGATTAATAAGGAGTTACTAAAGTTTATACATTAGTAAATTAAGTATGACATAAGATAATTGGTCTCGGCCAGGAGTAATCATGCGCAGATAGACCTCATTCGAAAAATGATAACTAATTATACAGTAATCAGATAATTAAGTTGTTTATCAATCTGAAAAATAGACATCTGAGGCTATTCAATATAAAAATTTCATAGATTTAGTCAATTTGTACAGTCCGTGGTGACCAGTTAAAGTGGGCTGTTCTGTTTTGAGCAGAACACTGTTTCTGGTTTTAAAAGACTTAAAATCTTAATAAACTTAAGAGGATTGAGTTAAGTTGATATTTAAGACCTTAATCAAGTATAATATGATTTATATAGTACTGAGAGCAGTAACCCTAAAATAATATTAAGGGTCTTAGAGCTAAACGTGGTTTCTCATAATAATAGTCCTTTTGTTCTTCTTATCAGTAAAATATCGGTCGGTTTAAGAGACAAAATATCGGAGATATTTGTAAAAAAATATCGGTGATTGAAAACTAATTTTTACCATATATTTTCATTATTTAGCTTCTAAAATGAGTTATACTAATTTAGACAAAGCATAGATTTCAAAATATGCATAAAAATGCATATTATGATGGAAAATAAACGGGAAAGTTATTTTTTTCCTTCTTTTTTGATTTTTTTTTCGAAAATATTTTTTTTAAAAAAAGGTGATATATCGGTCTGAAACTGATATCTTATATCGGCGGTATTTAAAAAAATTCGAAAAAGCGATATTTACCTGTGGGGCCCGATATCAATATATCGGCGATATATATATGGAATTCCTTGGGAGAGGAGGGAAAATGAGTTCGGTGTTAGGATAGTTAACCATCCCCGGGACCGGAAATGGGATGGTTATTGGGCAGATTCGAGTTGCTGTGACCAATCACGAGACCATTGTACACATTCCCTCTGGTCAATATTAGTTGTATGCACGCATAAAAGAAATAGTCATCTGCATTAGAGAGCCAGAATGATATAAATTAAGTTCATTTTGGCTTTTTAATTCAGACGTGTAACATAAAACAGAGGGAGTAGAAGATAGCTGTGCATTATACTCGTCCATCCCTAGACAAAGCAGGTGTCAGAACAGACCCGAGGAGTAAAATAGGGAACGCTAGATTAAGATGTATGTTAATCACAAATCCAACTATTAGTATGTTTTTGAAATTGCTATTGCGTAAATCATATGCACGGTTGGATAGTCAGTCTGTTTGCATATCTATTTGGCTAGTCTGTGCTTGATATACATCATTGAGCATTTGGTGAAGATCTGATACCACCTATTGGGTTGTTTGTGACAGAAAAAAGTCTTGGATGGCCATTTTTTGCAAAATGTTGTTTAACTAAGTACTTTCGAATGAGATTTATAAATTGGGATGGAACAACTTACTCCGAAACGTTATTTATCCTCCCTCTTAGCCACTGCAAGCTAAAAGGCCTCATCATTAACCTTGTTCCTACCACCATAACGCCTCCCCCTTCGGTGACCACTCTGTAAAACACGTAAAAAAGTGTTGCAAGCATTGCGCCGGGGAAAAGAACCTACCATTCTTAATCGCTTATTAGCTGCCTTCTTCCTCCTTACACATAGGAAAACGGTGTGGGTTAGCATTCTTGACGAGTGCACAAGCACCTCTTCAACCCACGTCGCCCATTTTGTCTTAGCTTAAGATGCAGTAAGAGCTTTCGTTCCACCATTATTAGCCATAGAGGGCAAAAGCCATCTTTTTTTCATGATTTCTATGTTTGTCTTCTATGTTTTTTTCGTAATTCTCAGCAACCTTAAGTGTGATATAGGGATGCCCTTTCCCTAGAAAACTGTTTCTTTTATACTTCTCACTTACTAACGGCATGCATGCTTTAGTTTTTTCTTTGAGTCACTGCATCTCTCTTTATCATAGATGGCATTATTTGGAAACAATTGTGTATGGCGTGGTACGTCGTCTATTATTCTTTTTCATCAAGTAAGTTGTTGAGTGTGAATGTAAGCTTGTGATGACAATCCTATACTGAGGATGCGACTGAAAAGCATAGGGAGATACATGATTATTTGAATATTCTACTGCCTAATAGTGAATGATAGTACATGTTTCTGTATTTGATTTTCTTCATACAGCATATTCAAGCATGACAACAATGACATATGAGTTATCTATGAGCTTGTCAGTGAAAAGTAGACAACAAAAGTACTAGATACTGAAGGAAAGAATGAGGACTTCACATGTGAGTTTATGTTGAAATAACCTATGGGCTTGCCTATTAGGCATTGTAAGTGGTAAATAGAATGAAAAAGTAATATCCTTGTGCATGCTGGTGCTAGGATATGAACTAAATGAAAAAAATATGCATGATATAATGCTTAAATGACTTCCAAGTGGCAATCTTTTATAGAAGATGGAAGTATACCATACACATTATAGGCTAGAGGAGCACATGAAGTCTAGAAATAAGCGATGACTTGTAGGAAATAAATATCTCATTGACTAAGTGATTTTTAGTAAAAAATAAGTCACAGTCGAGAAATAGAAAACATGTAGTAACAAATGAAATGATCAGTAGTGTCAACCAATTAGGTTCAACATATGAGCCATGAGAAGAAGAATTGAGAAAGATCATCGTAGAAGGAAAACATAAAAGAAGAAAGAATACCATAAGCCATAAGAGTAATTGTGTTAGTTGGAAGACGTAAACCCTGTATTGAGGTTGGCTGTCTTAGGGCTTAGATCCACAAGACATTAAGTAAGTATGCAATGAGTTATAACGAAGTTCATGGTGCCGATAACTCGGCCTGAAGGGATCCATAAAATCCCTTTGAGACTCTCAGTTGTGTGGTGAAATAAAGTAAAAGAGAATGAAGAAGAATCGGAATATTTATTGAGTGCAGATCCCTAGCAGAAAGTAAGAAGTAGAACATTGTGGTGTAGAACAAGTATCAATCACCTTTAGGATGAGTAGAACAACAGTAGAATACCTACAAAGAATCTAGGAGTACAGGCGTGCGTAGGACACTTGGTTGTTCTAATGATAAAGTGATTTATGTAGTAGTAATGTTTGATATTATAGTAATATTACAACAACAACTATTGTATTATGTTGTCGTCTCATTGTGTATATAAAAATACTTAGCTACACTATTTTCTAGTTTTGAAGGAGTACAGGAGAACATGAGAAAAGAATTACATTAGCAGGTAGACTTCTCAAACTTTCATTCATTTCATGTAAGCTCGTGATTGAGCATGTGTTATTAAATTAAATGTATGACTAAGAAGGGATTGTACTATTGCATATAATGGACGGATCTGGGATTTCATACTTTGTTTTGACATGTCTATCTACTACTATGTGTTTTGGGTGCTTTGAAAATATTTTTGAAAGCTAGAGTGATCAATATGCATTATTTTGAAAACAAGTAAGGATCCATTGCATCTCCGATATTTATCATACAAAATTATTTTAAAAATATGGGGCGATGATTAGTAGTAGGGAAATTTTACATTAGGTAGAATTCCTATCACAAGAAAGTACTAATTCAAGTTGTTCTAGCATCTCTCTCAAGCGGCTGTGTCCTCAAATTGGACTTCTCCTTAAGATGGAATTGTGTGGGAAACAAGTAAAGGAATATAATAAAGCACGAATTAGGAGGAATCTAATGGGTCGTCAAGGTACCTAGCGTCCAGTGCATTAGTGAGCACTGAGGCCTATAATTAAAGGGTTTTTAATTGGCTCAACCTTGCTTAATGCCCTAAAACCAAGGTTTTCAAAATCGGACCGGCCATCGAACTGGATTGATGGCCGGTCCGGTTGAACCGCGGTTTGACCGCGGTCAAACCGGAATGACCCGGTGTAGGTGAGAGGAGTGATAATTATATTGTAAATATATAATTTGTATAGTACTAACGCAAAGCCACTGCTAGCTCAAGTGGTTAGATGTGAGGGGGGTGACTCACCCATTCCAGGTTTGAATCCCCCCTTCGGCGCAACTTTTTTCAAAAAAAAAAGAGAAAAAGTCATGTAGACCGGTTTTCCGGCCGGTTCCGGTTCTCCGCGGTCGGACCAGCTGGTCCGGTCCGGTTTTGAAAACCATGCCTAAAACCCATCTCACGATTCAAATAAATCCAAAAATTTACATAAAGTATTATTAATAGAGACCAATTTATATGAGATTGTACTTGTATAAGGGGCATGAGACCAGTCTTTTACATCGTTGGATTCTGAACTGGGCAGGTGAGTGTGAAACATCACTTACCTTTGTAGCCGTTAGATCATGATCTAATGACTATGACTTAAACTGGCCTCATATAAGCCAAATGAGAGCGATCTCATTTAAACTTTTCCCTTATTTAATTAAAAAAATATTACGGGTGACACATGCCAGCCTCTTCTCCCCCTTCCTTCTTTGTTTCCTTCATCTTTTCTCCTTCTTCCTTGGCTTTTGAAGTCATTGGCCGACCAATAGTCTACTACTATTTTATTTTATTTTATTTATTTTTCTGGAATTTCTTAGTTTTCCTTAAATCCTAACCCGAAACCTCTACAAGTATATTTTTACCATGACTTACGTCTTGTAGCAATTTTATACAGTTTCTCACCATGCCTCGACTACCCGTTAGAATTAATGCAGAAATTTCCAGAGCCATTCTAGACCATACTCACCCATGACCAAGAGGAAACAAGCCCCATGGATTTTGGATTATTTCGTACAACTTCCTGACCGTTAGGAAACCCAAAAGCCGATTCCACCGAACATAAATGATGAATGTATACACATTCTAGCTTTAATCCTATATTTGTTTTGGATGGAATTAGTGAATTACTACTGTTGATTGGTGATATAATGATTTGGTGAATATCTTGTCATGGTCGAGGGGTCTTGACATTAAAATATGACTAGTGTGAGCTTTCAATCAATGCATCTTTATTCGAACATAATCTAAAAATTTAATAAATGTAAAGAGGCATGGTGGTGAGGGAGACTCAAGCCGAGGGGATTTACCATTTGCATACTCATGCATTCACATACATTTACACATTAAAAACACACAAGAGATCATTGTGTGGTTCGAATGTCGTGAACCGAACAAAGCCTACATCCACACTCTTGAAGCACCCGATCCAAGGCATCTCAATCATCCATTAAATGAGGGGCTTTGGCTATCACACGACCATTTACAAAGCACAATTTTCCTTGTCTTACCTGTGACTGATACACATGATTGAATGAATTCTCAAACTCCTTGAGTTGATCCTAAGACGCACTGGTTTGTGGGTAACATCTCTCTCTCTCTCTCTCTCTCTCTCTCTCTCTCTCACGTAAGTGTTTCTTCCGCTAGTTTAATCTACCATGGGATATTATACAAGAAAGGTTTGACAATATTTTCTCTCTTGGTGAAGACAAGATAATCCTACACGCTTACTTGCGTATGTTATAAACACCACAGTGCCCCTAGCCCAAAATTAAGTTAAGGACTACAAGATGTGGGCTCGGCTCCATACATTACATTTGGGTGTTAATTAAAAACAATCACACAAACACAAGGTACACAACGACTTTTTACTGGAAAAAAACCACGTGACCAATCTAGCTTGATTGAAATCAATGCATGAAGATCTTAGTAGTAGGTTTTACAAGACACGAGTTACGTATGAGACTCTCTCTTACTTCGTGGTTGTGATCATCACACTTCTACAACTCGTCCTATTCCCAATCCATGCAAATAGCTCTTCTCCGTCTTCTCTGCTTCAAGTCCCATCAACATACGGTCTTGACCAACTTGGGTGTGATAATTGTGCTCTAGTGAATTTGAAGTATGGTCTCAAACTCACTCAAGCATGTAGCACTCAATCGAATGAACAGAAAAGGTTTCTGCCTTTCAATAAAAATCTCTCTGAAAACATCCACGGAAAAGAGGGAAATATTTCATTTAACTAGGGGTTCTCTCTTCAATTCTAGGCATCCTCTCTCTTTAATTTCGTGGTTAAGGTAGGTTTAAATGGGGTTCTTCTGATAGCTTGAGTCCATCTTTAAGTTGGAAATAAATCTCTTCCCAGATTTGGACTTATCTTATTTTGGGAAATGTTAAGAGTGATCGCAATTGCTCCTAGGAAATTTTCCCTCATAAATTTGCTTCTGATAAATCACAAATAATTTGATTGATCGCAAAATGGCTCAGGAAATTTTCGTCCATGCAAGTCATTCCAATCGATTGCAGTTGGGTCTGATAGTTCACAATAGATCTGTGAAAGGCATTTCTTTAATAAAATTATGAATTTTCAACCTACTTTAATTGAATTAATTTTCTTCACTCATAATTACAATTCTTTAAACCGAAGTGAAATGTATGTGTGAATCGTTATCTGATTTTACGTTGTACTCTTGAATCGCTTGAATCTCCTCCTCTAAGCACATGAACATTGGCAACTGCGCTCCGATGACCAAGTATTTCAATTCCAAAACCCTATTCAACTCATCACTAATCAGATTCAATTTTCTAGACTCAAATACACAGAAAGCTGGCATAGTGCATTGACTTTTTATTATTACATTGACTCAAGGCTCAATAAAGTTTTGCATAATAGAATTGAAGAGCCTTCAACCTGTGAGTCCCTACACACCTACAACCAAGAATACCTTGTATAACATGTGTGGAAACTGAAATAAGTGTAATCAACAGAAATTGAATTGTTTTTCAATGTTTCCTCCCCCTTTTTGTTACAAATTTTTTTTAGGTAAATTAAATTGAATTAAAGCCCTAAAAGGGAAATGAGGTACAAAAGCAGGTGAAACACCTAATAAGTCCTATAAGGACTAAAAAAAGAGCTAATAAAAGAAATCAACTAAGAAATCACAATGATTGAGTACAATAACTCGAAAAGATAAAACATCAGCCTCCACTTTAACTTGATTGATGATGAAACTTGTAACCGAATCCGGAGTGGACGAAGATTCATAAAAAATCCTCTTAGTCCTTTCCTGCCAAATTGCAGAGATAAAGGTATTGAAGATATATTTTACTAAGAGGCATATATACTTGTTGGATACACAAAATTGAAGAACTCAATCAATCACATCTTGAAAATCTGAAATTCGATGAGTAATATGACACTTGCGAAGAAGGGCTGTCCAAATAGATTTGGTAAAAGGGCACTAAAAATGATATGATTAACAACTTCCAAGTTAGAGCAATAAAGAACACATCTGTTAGGAATCAGTAAACTTCGCTTTTGTAAATTATCTATAGAAATGAGACCATTAGATAGGGCTAACCAAGAGACAAAAGCTTGTCTATAGATGCATCGTTTAAACCAGACTAAAGACCACCAACCCACATGCGCATGTTTTTGTCAAATGAAATTCCAAGAAGCTCTATAAGAAAACTTCCCTGACGGCTTGTGCCAATAAATAGAATCTTCGTCTTGAGTGAGAATTGACAGGTGAGTATTGAGAAATTCCAAGACCTCTCTGGTGCGAGTAGTGGCTGCAACAAAATTCCAATGCCCCACAGAGATTGAATAAGCAATAATATTATGAATATTACCTCCAAGAAGGACCATATTTTTATGACCAAATCGGGTAATGAGAGGTCGGCTGTCCGTCCATGGATCAAACCATATGCGAATGCTCCTGCCATTACCAATTGAATAGTAAAATCCTTGCATCATAAGCTCTCGAATGGACATAATAGAATTCAAAGTATGAGAAGCATGGAGAGTATAAGCTGTCCCCATTTTTGTTACAAATTGACAATCGTAGTTGTTAGAGAATCGTTAAACAACCAATGAATCAAACAAGTAGACAAGTTAAGCAAATATCCATCAAAATAAAGTCTACATATCCAACATAAATAAATAACGGTATTGTGTTAGAAAATAGTGAACCATTAAATGCGTAAACTCAAATTGTAATAAAGATATAAACAAGAGGAATGTCCTGCACATCAAGTTGAGGTGCTCCTGTGCAAGCTCATCAATCCTGCAATCCATGATATCAAAACAAAAGCCCA